>JAWWNH010000022.1:5197500-6397500 GCA_034641385.1 Darevskia mixta
CTACGACAGACAGTGATGGCCATCAACCTGGGTGGCTTTAAAAGATGATTGGGCAAGTTCCTGAAGGGTAAAGGCTATCAGTTGCTACTAGCCCATGATAGCTATGTTCTGCCTCCACTGTCAGAGGCAGTATGCCTCTGAAAACCAGTTGCTAGAAATCGCAAGTGAGATGAGTGCTGTTGATCTCAGGTTCTTCTTGTGGCTTCAGTGCCCATGTGGTTGGCCACTGTGAGAACAGGAAGCTGAAACAGATGGGTCTTTGGCCTGATCCAGCATGCTGCTAAGTTCTTAGCATTATAAAACTATCAGGCCTGAAGTTTGACAACCATCGGATACATTGTTAAATAAGCAGCCAAAACATAAGTAAAACAATAGACACTTATTGCAAAGACCCATTTAACTAGCTGGGAAAGTGTACTGGAACCAATATGCCGTTGATTGCATCCAGAAAGTGAAGGTAATGTGTGCCTGCCATATCTCAACAGGATAGAATGGATGCACTAACAGCCCTGCTCTGAGTTAGTGCAAAGCAGGCTAATGCGATATTTGGAACTTGCCGCAGGAATGTGATGCCCATGGAAAACCCTTAAGCAAGATCTGAGTTCATCAGCATTCTCCCTCCCTGTGGTTTCCAGGAACTGCTATTCAGAAGCATACTGGGTACAACAGTGGAAGTAGAACATAGTCATCAGGATTATCAGATATTGCTAGCCTTACCCTTCATGTATTTGTCTAAATGCACTTTAAAGGCATCCAAGTTTCAGAAAACCGTTTTCATGCTGGATTTGTAAACTGCACTGGTATGCAGAATGGTGCTCTCCCATGGCAAATTCTTAGTTAATGTTTGCTAATTCCGCATAGCATTATATGTATTTTTTTTTATTTAAAAAATCTACAATGCATGACTTCTACCTACAAAATCTCATAACACAAGAAACCAATTAGTCTCTGAAGTGCCAGAGCATTCTTTGTCTGTGATGGGAGCATTGTTTCCGTGTGCACAGATTCCAGTAGAAATAGGCATCTCAAGATGTCTGTTGCATTATCATGTTTTAATAGAAAACCTTGATGATAAAAGGATGCAAAGGTCAGCAAGTTCAAACATCTATGTTCTTAAGGCAAGATCCTCAACACATTAACCTCCTTACAAGGGTGTTTAGGCTGCAGTCCTAAACACCCTTGTAAGGGGTTGAGTCTCAGTGAACAGAGTAGGACCTACTTCCAGGTAAACATGCTTGGGATTTTGCTATAAGGAGTATAGCTGTGCTAAGATTTGGAAAGTACAGCAGCTGAAGCTTTGTCAAAGCTTGTTTGTTGCACTTATTAATATCAATAGGACCACTGTAGAATAGATAGTTCCTGGTTACTTAGTAAGAATGGATGAGCAGCCCACAATCTGGTTCCTAGTATTCCAGCAGAGGTGGCCTCTCCCATCCCCAAATCCTACCAGAGGGTTTAACTAAAGGACTTTGCCCTATTTGGAGTGGGAAGAGAAGGAAAAGGCAAAGCAATTTGGTGAGCTGTTCACTATTTAGCTCCCAGTATTCCAACCGAGGTGGCTGTTCCACCCTCGACTGCCAGCACAGGGCTTCTCAAGAACCCTCTTGAGACAAGTCTCAGCACACCCATTTTGGGCTTGTCTTTGCTGTTTTATTATATAGTTTTAATGTTTTTTGTAATGTAAGCTGCTTTGTGAGGTTAGTTCAAAAAGCAGTACTTAGTTATCATATATAAATAGCAGCATGTCTGTGGAACCCTCTGTATGAGACAACTCATTATTTGAAACATTAATTAGTTAGCTCCATTACAAGCTAACATTTCTTGTGGTACAATAGGGTTTGAGCTTTGAATGTTAAGGTTCTTTCCCAGTGAAGGCCCACCACTCTCATGCCAACATTAGAGAACACCAAAGCAACAACACATGGGCAATTAGGTTTCTTTAAGTTTAAGTATTTGTGCATATGGCTTCTGACTCTGAGGGAGTAGAGAAGTGCCCACAGCATGCTCTGAAAAATCCAAGTGTGCTCACAGGCCCTAAAGATGGACAACCCATCTTATATCCTATGTGTCCTACTGATAAGCTGTTAGAGCAGAGGGAAGACATTGTTTTAATGCACTGCCTATAACTGGTCAGTGTATGTCATTAGTAACGTAGTAATATTTAAACAATGCCATTAACTAAATACAAAATTTGGAAAGAAATTCCCAGTACTGTACTTAGCTATACCCTTTTCAAGTGGGACTTAATTGGGAAGCTTGGTGAAAGATATTATTAACATGGGGAAGGGTGAACCATGAACCAAGCCATTTTGCAAGCTGTTCATATTGTGTTGACTTTCATAGTGTTTGCTAATGAGGGCTCAAACATTATGGCATTCTAACAGAAGTCACATACCTGAGCCTGCATTTTCAGAAGGTTGTTAAGGCCGCTTAAACTTCCATATACTTGCTGTTCAGCTTTACACACTGCAACACAATTTGGCTATTGAAAATCTGGGCCCATATTTCAAATGCCTAGTGCTTGGAAGCTGCTCCTATATTTGCACTTAATTCCTGTTTGATTCATCTGTAATGAATTATTCATGCATGCATGTGTGAATACTATATAGGAAACATTTCATTAGTGAAACGGGACCTCTGAGATTGGGGTACATTCTGATATTTCTTCCTTGGGTATTTCTTTGATATGCCAAAAAGGGATGTCTCTGCTAAAATCTTAATCCAAATTTTTTGCATGGAAAACAGTTGTTAGGCAGCTGCCAGACACTGTCAGTTTTTTAAAAAATGTTCTATTTCCCATTCTAGGTTAGATATTTTTCTGTTCATACCCATGTTTCTCTGCTACTGTTTTATTTTAAAGCCGGTTTGTTTCAGAAATGCATATTGTCAAGTTTTAGATGGCATTTGTCAGCTTCCTTTTAATCCATAGCAGCACAATATGAGATGGGTATAAGTGATACCTTTCTCTCTCTCTTTTTGCCTTATCATGTAATAAGAAAGGTGGAATAACACAGTTTCATTTTTTTTATTTTAAAAAAAACCCAGCCTGTTTGGTAGGGGCAATTTAGACTGCTATCCTCTATTCATTTACTTCACTGGGAGTAAACCCTATTGAGCTCAATAAGACTCACTTTTGAGTAGCTACAAATGGGATTATGCTGCGAGTTTCTTTTATTTCGTGATCTATGGGTGCTTACAGACTGTCAAAATTTTCAAGTGGGATCACATTACAGGCAATGACCGATTTAGGCATGTCCGAATGACACGCAATTGTGCACACGCACATGGCGCCGAACCCAGAACTAGTCCCAGAACACCATAAGACGTCATGAAAGGGGGCAGAGTAGGGTCAGTGTGGGCTTATGCGCAATCCCCCAACATGCGCTGGGGTCTGGAACAGAACTTCCATGCAAAACGAGCACTGTCTGTACTGGTAAACTCTGAATTGCATAATTACAGTTGGTTGGGAGACCTTGTGCAACAACTCTGCTTCCTCCAAAGAGCTGGTTTTTAGCAGTAAGGAAAGTGACAGAGAAATGCATTAGAAAGTGTGGGATAAAATTTGCTTGAGGCAACATTGTCTTAACCAGCCCACAAATGAATAAGAGTTTTAACTTTCCTTCTATTTTTTGAGAAGGGAGCACCTTCAGTGTTTTAGTTAGTAGGCATTGGCTCATATTTTTGTTCCTTTGGAATCTCAACTTTTCCTTCTATGTTTGCTTATGGCAAAGTGGGGGTACTTTAAGAAGTGTAAAGCTTGTGGGAGTGGGAAAACATTGCTCCACTCACAGAGGTGCCTCCAATTATTTTTGGCAATTGTTCCCGCTCATTACCTGCAGTTTTCTGGAATGTCCCCAAAAGCATATCTGAATGTTTGGGGAAAGTTCAGGGGGTTGCAGTGGCAAGGAGAGGTGGGATACTTCGCTTATGCAAACAACCTTACAACTTCCTGCTGGGCTAACAGTTTCCGCAACTGTTTTAACACATATTTTCCTCTGCAAATACACACCAAACTTGCCCCTCAAGCTCTCATATATATCTGGACTTCAGCCAAGGAATTTAATTATTACATTTTGGATCACTAAATGCTTGTCATGCATATTCCTCCATGGAAAAAATATCCTAAGAAATAATTTGAAATAACAAGGAAAAACATTACAATCATCAGACTTAAAAAGTCGACTTTTAAAAGTTTTATTTAATAATTGTAGCTCTCTTTTACAATAGTTTAAAGTGTGTGATACAATGGGCACATTCACACAGAACACTAGTCATGCTTTAGCTTTATGTGCACAAGCCTCAGGCTTACATACTCTCCTCTTCTCCCATGCAGCTGTAATAAGGAGGAGGAAGAAGCCAGGTGCATTTTCAGCTTATTTTACTTTAGCCAGTTCCTGGGTTGTCATCGTTTTCAACCATGATTCCTGGTTGATACAAGACGAGAAACCAGAAATCAATTGAAGTGCTGCTGAATCCTAGTTTATTCTTCCTGGCCCCATGGGATGGGGGCAGGACAGGCAGGGGTGGACCAAAGAAGTCCAGGCTTTGCATAGGCTCAATTTGCTGTGGACATAACACTATGGTATGGCTTAGTCTTATGTGCAAATGCTGTCAATAGTACTTTGGGCATATTTGATCTATAAGTTGGCTGTTGTAACATCTAAAGGATTTTGTTAGGATTATTGATACCAAATACTTAAAAATATATATTTTTTGAATACCAGCCTGAATTTACAACTCTGAATTTTTTTGGTACACCAGAGAGGAAAGATCTGGTTATCTTTTTTAAACGTTCATAGTACATCTTGTAATACATTTTGAATTTGGTTTGACCAACTTTTGAGATTGAAATTTGGGACATATTTATCCATTCTTTGGCATTTGTATGACAGAAAAAGATAGTGAGCAGTCAAAGCAGGTAGTAGAATACGACATTCCAATTTACTTTCTGATACCAAACTCATGACCCTGTTGCATTGCACTTTACTTTCTTTTAAAAAAAAATCAGCTTCAGATTTTCTTTTGAGTCAGACTTTTAATATTGAGGAATTCTTCTTTTTCTTGGTGTTTATGTATTTTCTTAGGTGAGTACACAGAACATTCACAGCATGAGTTCTTGTTGGACTAGGACTTTGTGTACCACTTAGATCAAGTGGAAAACTTGACTGGCTTAGGTTAGTGGGGGGAAATACATTTTGCTTTTTTGTTCTTCATGTTTGAAGCCTTTAACCTCTATTTCCTGTTGGGCTAACAATGTTTTCCTCCATTTTCACAAAAGAGCAAAGCTTAGCATTAAAAAATTATTTGTATAGGAACACATCCTTTTCCAAGTGAAGCCTGGTTCAAAAGCATTCTTATGTCATGGTGGATCATCATTCAAGTGCTGTACTTTGTTATGCCTTTGCATTTGGAGACTTGAAGATTTCAAGTTATACTTACTTATGTACATAATGAATAAAGAACAATGAAAAAAACCCTCCTTTCTCTGAGCTGCACAAGAAAATTGATGTTTGAGAATAATATAGCCTTGATGGAACATATTAAGAGTGTTTCTGGTCACGTCTTCCTTGTTTTTCCTGGTATAATCTTGTCTATTTAGAGCAGATATTTAATTTTATAGTTATAGTTGAAATGAACCATCATCTAGACATGAACGTACTATCCTGTGTGCAACCATGTTTCCCCCCCTGAAAGTTTGTTGCACAAGCTTCTTCACAGGGCTGCAGGGCTGTTCTCTCTTCACACCTCCCCACCTCCTAAAAATACCCCTTAAAATCAAACCTCTCATACAAAATCTCCACACTAATTCTTAAACTTGCGAAAGTGCAAGGGAAGTTTGTAGGCAAGAAAGAACATCAATAAAGAATGAATAAAATGGATTCCTGCTGGATCTTGCCAAGGGCCATGCGGTACAATTTGCAATTTCTGTTATGATAGCAATATACCTCCCCTGCTGTTTGCTTTCCTTCCAAAAACTGCCATGCAGTTTCTGGGCATGGAGGTCATATTTAGCTATCAATACTCATTCATAGGCATGTATACTATAAATTTGTGCAATCCCACTTTTTTTTAAAAAAAAATCTCAGTCCATGACAATGACCAAATATTGTGCCATGTTTTCCTACCTCTGTGAGAAAATCACTGGGAAGTCATGCATGTGCCTGTGGTGACCAAGAAATTAAGATCCTGCCACTTCCATTAATGTGGTTCCAACTAACACTTGAAGATGGCTATCACAATATTTGTTTTAGCATATTAAAATCAAAAGAATGTTTTTCAAATATTTCCAACTCCTGTAGTTGTAAACATCTTACTGTTAATGTTTCTTTAAACTGTGCATATTTTATGGGTATTTTCCGGAGAATAAAGAACTGTCCCACATATTTAACCACCTAGGACAGGGTTGGGGGTGTTTTTAGCCCAAATACTATATTCCATCACGGCAGTGGTTCCCAATTAGCTAAATACTACAGATCTCCTGTTTCTCAAAAGCCAATACATGGATCCCCTACTCTTGAAAATGTTGATATCTCTGTGGTGGTTTTTGTTATGTGAATGGTGCCACCATACCCTCCAACATCTCCCCACGCAAAACCAGGATATGCCTCTTCCTGTGCAAGTCATGTGACCCATGAGAGAGTATGACATCCCAAAATGCATGTTTTTGGGTGCCAAGATATCACGCATTTTTGGGCACCCTGCTGTCACATGAGAACATGCCCCCGCCCCAAATGGGATGTCCCGGACAATTGATGGGTGTGTGCCACGGACCCCCTGAGTGGGTTGTTCAGATCCCCTGAGATCCACAGAGCACCAATTGGAAATCAGTGCATCATGAGCAGCCTTCCAAGGTCTGCAGGTCAATGGTGTGCAGGGCCGGATGCTAGTGGACAGAGCAATGGGTGTGACTCTTTCTTTGTACAGTAGTCAACATTCCAGCAACACAAAAGCCAGAGGCTTTTAAACATCCACAACTGGATGGAACAGGACCAGTGAAGGACTTGAGATGCCTCAAAGGCTGCATGTGATTCCCCAGGTCTGAAGTTACCCACTCCTGTTGTAAGGTTTGATATAAAGGGACATGATTTTGCCATCTGCTGAAGCGAAGTAGCATTCAGTCAGGTCCACATCTTTGAATCCTATATTCCCTTCCTTGAGTTTCATAATGGAAGGAAGTGAGGATATAAATCAAACAAACAAGCAACCAGGTTTATCTCCAAATATATACAACATGGAGCTGCAGACAATCCTGGCTCTATGATTCATGTACCTATATGAAATACAAAAATATATGTTTCCAAACTGCAGTTTAGAAAGTATATCTCTGGCTTAGTAATACTAAGCTTCCTTTAAAAACTGTTAGGAAATAGACTCAACATAGTATTTTGACTTTTGCACCTTCTATTATTTTTGTATCATATGAAAATCCAGTGTTTTTAAAAGATATCTGAAGATTAAATGTGCCCTCTTTTTACCTATGTCGCAGTTATGTATGGATACAAAATAGACACTAGTATCCAGAAGTGTTGACCCTTGAGATCTAATATTGACCTCAGTCAGTATTAACTTTTCAGATCGATAAATGCTGTTATTGACCTCAAAGGAAGTCAATACTGCTTGTTAATTTGCAAAATATAACTGCAATGAAATGCTACACATTTTGTTCTTCATTATCACCCTATTTATATCTGTTTTTAACATCATTTTTTTCACCACCTAGATAGTGTAATGTCAAAACATTTCAATTCCAGTTGCAAGAAGGGTTGAAGAGATATTTGTATTGCATAATATGGAACAAGAGAAGAGAAGAACATGTTTCCCCTAGCATGAAAATAATACCAGTTCTATAGCACTGTGGTGTTTACCCTCTTTAAGGGGAGTTTGGTTACTTTTTCTCTGATACCATTTAGAACAAAGTATATTTCAGCTGCCAAAACACACACTTCTTCATAAAACTATAATGGATGAGTGAGCTAATCCTGAACTACCTGGAAACAATTCTTTAAATCATTATTGAACAGTAGATTTTTATGTTTATATAACAATGGCAGGTGTGTAAATGAAGATGTTACTATACAGAAGTTTGAAGGGAATGTTGTGATTCAAATTGTATTTAATTGCAATATCTTAGGTTGGTTTTAGTGCTGTGTCTAGTTTTGTTACATGCAAACATAAATGTTAAATCATGCATGTCTTGATGTATGTTAAATTTTATTCCAGTACTCAAATGCCCGGACAACATTATTTCACATTTATCAGTTTGCTATTTCAATTCTAAATTCTGATAAATGATTTATATGCTGATGCTAAAGTCAGCTACTTGGAAGCAAATGCTGTCAGTTTCAGTGAGAGTTGTTTTCAAAAGTGCTAATTTCTAGATAGATATAATCTTAATCCCACTTCCTGTTTGATAGACTCTAACTGGCACACAAGACAAACAAAAATGATTCTGCTTTATAAAGTAATAAACTTGTGTGAAGGGTCTTGGGGGAACAGACTTTGCTTTTATGCAATATTCCTTTCATCTGTTAACATGACACTAAGAAAGCTCAAACATTGTGTTGTTAAATTCCACCATGTAGGTTGGTTTTTCATAGATACTGATTTCTTACGCCAACCTCTTTAGCAAACAAGCAGATGCATAAGGCAGGAAATGATTATTGTTCTTGGACCGGGTTGAGAAAGGGGAGCAAGCTCAATGTTGCTGGAAGCCGCCTAGAGTGGCTGGGGAGACCCGGCCAGATGGGCGGGGTATAAATAATAAATTATTATTATTATCCCTACCCATTAGTTCCTGACACATTACAGAGGCCAAGCAAGGGTAATCTTAGAAGGTCTGGTACCAAATTCTGCTTCTCCATACTCCTGCCCAGCTTTCTGCTTGGCACATTTGACAAGCTTGGATGGAGAGTTGGGTGAGATCAGAAACTGGAATGCTTAATGAAGTGGAGAGTGGGAGAATAATCACTAGAGTTTTAGCTCTGTAATTCTTCAACTTTTTTGGATGATTGAACACTCGCTAACATCTTATCCCAGCTTGCTTGCTGTATTGCCACTCCCACCATGGACACTGTATTCGTATTGTGAAAAAGTACCTAGTGGCCTTAGAACCGATTTTGGTGTCTATAAAATGCAGGACATCCAACTACTATCTCTATGCTGGATGTGATAAATGTAGAAACCAGTTGTGATCAAGACTGCCTAGTCGTCTTTATGGCCCATCAAAAAAATAAGGTACAGTAGACACCTAAATATCTAGGCTTCTATATTTTGTCATAGGGAATTTTTTCTTTAACTTTTACAGGGTTAGCTATATAAATGCAGATGAAGAACAGGGAAAGGATGGTAAAGCAAAGCATTTCCTGTTGATGAACAGGTTTCTTCTTTTGAAGGTCACTTACTCCAAGAAGGAAGGAAGAATATACCCTGGTATAGTCCACCTTTAACAACGATCATCCCCACCCCCAGTCTCCTCATGCTAAGTTGAACAATTTATTCAACTTTTTGAGATAGAGGAGCAAAGCTACATGGCTTCCATTACACTTTCTATATCTTAAACTGATTGAAATAATTTGTTTTCAGTCTGAAACTAATTAGCATTCAAGGTCAGGCTTACACCACTTTAATTTATTGCTTAAGTACATTTGTACTTTTCATTGCTGCTTCAAGAAGATCCTTGTTGGGATTGTAGGTTTGTATTCTATTTCACCAAGAGTAGCTGGCTTTATAAAGGTATTGGTTTGCTTACTTTATAGGTCAGGTATTTATGTTGACAGCAATGGTACTGGAAAGGATGACATGCTTCAGAGACTTTTGAAATTACTTCAGAATTTAGATTATTAGTGGCACTTTTGCCTTTGCATTCCTTCTTGAAGAGAAAATCCAGTCAATTAATTTTCTCAAAGATGTGAATAATAAAACATGGATGTGAAGTTTCACTGAACTAGAAATGAGCAGTACCTTTTGGGTCATAGTTTATAATGCGCAATTTAGTACTCTCTTCCTTCTTCTGCACTGGGAGATTAGTGAAAAATAAGCTGTGTAAATTAAGTTTATTGCAACATTATCTTCAGATGTACAGCAGTGAAGATTATATTGAGTGATAGCAGTTGAGTGGATTTTGTATAAAAAGAATTATCACATAAAACCACATTCTGAATAAAAATATTGCTCAAAGTTCCTCTTATATTATTTTATTAAAAGTTCTAGTCAAACACATTGCAAGAATTTGGGAGAAGGAGCCATACTTAATATTATTAGCTAATGGGAATCCTACCACCATCCTGTGCAGATATTGTACCTTGCGTGCTTACAAAGGTCTGATATAGTTGACTCCTATGCTGCTTAAAAGCTCATCATTCACATTTGCAAAGAAAGGACCAAAACTGGCAACCACGTCACCTGCATTCAAATGGAACACAACATCCCTTGTTTCAGCGATACATGTATAAGCAGAATGGAGCCCAAGTGAATGGTAGCCCAGAGGAGTTTGCTACCGTTTTGTTACCTCTCCACTAATCCTGGCTTGCTATGGCTTATAAACCAACTGTGGTTTAAAACAAACTGGTTGGCTTCAGAGTAAGCCAACTTCAAGCCGTGGTAATGAAGCTGGCTTGATAGCTGGTTCATATGACGCAACAAGCGAGTGAGAAGTGGGATTTGGAAGTGTGAAATTAATTTTTTCTTCCAGCAACATGGGATGAGGAGTGGGGAGCACATGTGCAAGCAAAGCCTCAAGCTGTCCTTCCTGCTCTTGCACATACTGTAGTGCTAGGCCTCTTATGTGCTAACTGGATGAGTCAGGAAGTTCATGGCTATTCTCTAGCTGTTGAAGCTCTACAGCAGGCATAGGCAAACTCAGCCCTCCAGATGTTTTGGGACTGCAACTCCCATCATCCCTATAATAATAATAATAATAATTTATTATTTATACCCCGCCCATCTGGCTGGGTTTCCCCAGCCACTCTGGGCGGCTTTCAACAGAGCATTAAAATACAATAATCTATAAAACATTAAAAGCCTCCCTAGCTAACAGGACCAGTAGTCAGGGATGATGGGAGCTGTAGTCCCAAAACATCTGTAGGGCCGAGTTTGCCTATGCCTGCTCCACAGAATAAGGAATCAATGGACACAATCCAGAGCAGGAATTAAAAGTGGCATGCCTTTTTAATTTCGGCTGTTTCTAGTTCCCAAATTCAGTTCCTAAGGCTTTTTTTCCCACAGCAGCTTCAGGTTCCTGTTAAAATATTAACTATAATCTCTCTCTCTCTCTCTCTCTCTCTCTCTCTCTCTCTCTCTCTCTCTCTCATGTAAATCTTATTTACAGCATTTGTACGCCACCCAATAGAGACTATGTAGGGCAGTGGTTACAGTGTCTGACTAGACTGGACTGAAATGTCCATTCACCCATGAAGCTCACAGAGTGACATTGGTCCATATCCCAACTCTATGCCTAACCTACCTCACAGGGCTGTTGTGAAGTTAAAATATAGGGGAAGGCCCTGCATCTTGTCTTGAGCTCCTTGGAGGCAAGGCAGGATATATGTTAAATAAACATATTGACTTACTATGAAACATGAAAACTCAGCTACAATAAAGAATATCATTTTTTAAAAAAACTTTAAAAATCATCATCAGCAGTTAAAACAGCATAAGACTATAGGAAGTGTTACTAAAAGCAGGTGTAAAATTGAGTGGATTGTTGTCTTCTTGCTTTGTTCTCATTGACATGGTAAAAGCCATTTAACTTCAGTGCAATGTGCTACTTAAATGACATTAATCAGTTGCGACCCTCGTGACCTTCCCTGACTTGAAAACTTGGAGGGACGAAAGAAAAGTGAGCCTAAGCTTCCTTATATGGAGCTTCTATCCTGGTAGCAGCAGCTCTCCAGGTTTTCAGATAGGATAATTTCCCACCCCCTACATGGAGATTTGAGAAATTGACCCTGGGACCTTGTGGGTGTAAGGCATGTGCTTGAACACTGAGTGAACCTGACACTAAAGTTGACATGTGAAATAGTTCTGTGTCAAATCACTTAGATATTTTAACAACTAATTTGAAAGAAAAAAAAGGTTTTTTTGAGGAAGGTGGGAGGAATGGTTGAATTGTTTTGATTAATAATTTGGATGGAAATTGCCATTCTCTGGGGGTGGGAGAAATCAGGAAATTAGTCAGGTATTCATTGATCAAAGAGCTGCTGGTGAGGAAGGTGAAGAATGGATGAACTAATACAACTTGATTAAATTGTCTTTCTTTGCATAAGCTATGAATGTCCTGTTGGTGGAAAAATAATAATAAAAAGAGTGAAAATAAGTGTGGCTAAGGGTTGGCAGCTTCTGAAGTCTCTTCCTAGGGAGTCAGCTGTGATTGCTCCAAAATCTTTGCAGAAGTTCATGGGTAACCTCTTCCAAGTTGTGTTTTTTGTAAACTAAAATGCTCAATTCTTTACTAGTTTTTTGATAAGGAAGTTGCTTCTTCTCTGGAATCACTTTTATTTGCTTTACTGTTTCTTCTCCATCTTTGTTAACATCTTTTAAATATTGGAAAACTAGGCATAATATATGCAATGTACTTCCCTACACAATGGTTATTGGTCACTCCTACCTTCAGTAGGACTCAGGTGGTGCTATGGGTTAAACTACAGAGCCTAGGGCTTGCCGATCAGAAGGTCGGCGGTTTGAATCCCCACGATGGCATGAGCTCCCATTGCTCGGTCCTTGCTCCTGCCAAGCTAGCAGTTCGAAAACACGTCAAAGTGCAAGTAGATAAATAGGTACCGCTTTACAATGCTGGCTCATTTTGAAGCCAAAATGACATGATATAAATTTTGATCTGCTGTTATGTGACCAATTGTCATGTGAATTTACAGTTCGTCAAAAGTTTTTCTGACAATTCAAGTTTAGAATGTTTATCGGATCATATCTGTCTAGGTGCCTGTTGGCACATCTTCAAAAAATCTTAAAATGTTAGTGAGGCAAGATTATTCTTTCTCTCTCTCTCTCTCTCTCTCTCTCTCTCTCTCTCTCTCTCTCTCTCACACACACACACACACACACACACACATGCACACACACACTTGAAAGTTTTATATAACGATGAAGAGTGACTTCAACCCGAACTTGTCTTGAATTACTAGAAATATATTTATTCAGCTGATGCATATGCAATACAAGGAAAGCAACTCATTTAGATATGTATTCAGTCTTTCTTATCAGTTCCCATATTACAATGTATTTTAAAAATAAAAAATTAATTGATGCATTCTATGGTAAATTTGCATAACCCCAAAATTCTGATAGTTATTATTATAATAATGCTAAATATATTTAAATGATTTTGCATTTATTCATCATCTCTCCTTTTGACTATCTCAATGTTATTTTGGCTGGGTTCACACATAAGGTGAAACTGTGGTTTTGTTAACAATAGTTAAGAATCCATACCATTTAAAAAAAATGTTTTATTATTTTTTTCGAAATAAACAGCAAAACCATGCCATTGCTGGTGGTACTCACAGAGTAATCTTACATAGATTTTGATACAATTAGAAAGTTGAAGTTCTAACTAGACTCATGGGATGACCTTTGAGCATCTGATGATATGAATCGGCTGCTTGAGTTAGAAGCTATCATAGTAGAATTTTAGATTTGACATTCCCAGACTACCATTCTTTCAAAGCCTATGCTTCCATTTTATTCAAAAATCCATTAAGGAGTCTCTGCCATTTGTTCATACATTGATCAAATATGAAGATAAGGAGGGTCTGGAAGAGATATAGGAATTTGGGCAGAAGGTTCATTTTAATGGCTGCCATGCAACCCAGCCAACTTAAATTTAAATGTCTCTAGCTTAATAGCTCTATTCTTACGAGACAATGAATGTGGCCAAAATTACTTTTTTTCCCCAGCTGGCCCAAGTCATACCTCCAGGTTTAGAAATCTTTCCTGGCAGGGACACCAAGTCAGTGTTAGGAAACAACCAGTGCTGCTCTGCAGCTGGGAGATACACAGTAGCATGATAACCTAGTTTGTTGACCTCACACAAATCATGGCTTGCAAGCAATTAACATTAACACGCATAACAGGCTCATACATTCACATGAAACCATATTCTTTTTTACAGCTGAACCCCCAGCACCTCTGTGAGCCTGGTATTTAAATCCTGATCACTCAAACCCAGCTCTAGCAGTCTGTCCATGGGATCTCAGGGGACTCTTAAGTTTTGTCTCAGTTTACATGTTTGTTTCATTGGGAATCCTGCCTTTTGAACTTATTTAAAAATTATCTTGAGATTCGCATAGTTGTTTCTATCTCTCAAGCTTGCTGCTTCTGGTGGAGTACAAACTTTATTTGTTGATGTAAAATTATGTTCTTGGTGATCTTTAATTATGCTGTCTTGTGCAGGGGATTTTATATCCCAAGTTTCATCACTTTAAACAGGAGGTTCACAGGTGAAATTTCCCACAAAACACCCGCAGAGAGAAATGATATGTGTACAGTAACTCCTTTGAAACTGATACAATGTGAAGTCGAGAAGGGTTCAGAAATCTGCAACTTAACACTCACTCTCACTGTAGATAAATAGCACATTGCTGTGGTCTTTCCTAAATCTCCAACAACGCCTCCAAGAATAAAGTCAAGTGGCTGCAGACTTCCATTTTTTCAGATTGATTATATTGAAAGAGCCCATTAGGAACTGATTTAAGCTAGCTTGGATGAGCGGAGTCTTAGTTTCAGCTCTTAAGGCTTTGGCTACTAAAAGTTCACTCTGTCCTGAGCATATACCAGCTCCACAGGCTATTAACTTTATTAGTGTGGAGATAAGCTGATTAGACCTTGTCAATCAAAGATGCCAATATCTCAATTGAGAGTCAGTCAGTCTCCCTCTCCCTCTCCCTCCCTCTCTGCCTTTTTGAGCATTGGAGCAGGCAACAAAGAGAGATGTGGCTTGCATCCCCATGGTTGTTACCATGCAGGGTGCAAGGGTCCTGTGATGATGTGATGACTATATTAAAGAGTACATCAATTTGTTTTTAAAGTGTTTTGATTTTTTATGGTGGCATTAAGAGAGAACATTGTGGTTGCAGCTTTACTAGAAAGCAAAGAGTTCTAGAAGGGGGAAAAAGTGTTTCTTTGAAGCCTACAGGGACTTTGAGTCTTACTGTGCCTATGGGCGCTGAAATGTTCCCATAACTGGCATACTCTGATCCACCATCAACTTAGGTATGATTCTTATGTTCAAATTATTCAATTATGTCAAGTGAAAGCATGCATGCATTTTTTTAATCTTTACAGATGTGTGTTTATTAAATAGAGGTATCCCTTGAGCTCCCCCCACTCCTGCTGCCACCAGCGATTGCACAGTGAAGGTTTCACTGAGTGTTTATAGTCAATAATCTGGGAAGATTCATTTTAATGAAAGGTCACTTATGACTTATGAACTGTGACTGACCATCTGGAGATACATTTTTGGGTGTGGGATAAGTAGTAAATAGCAGGTATTTGCATTTCTTATTAACAGGAAGCATTAGAGAAATAGAACATGATCTTTCAAACGTTCTGCAGTATTTCCGCTGTAGTCTTCATCATCTAGTTAGTAAAAGATGTACAGAGAGAGGGGGGCGAATCTGGGCTTTTGTTCTTCACATCTGTGGTTTTGCGCTCCCCATGTCTCCCTCATACATCAAATGCAAACAACAGAAGCCCATCCTTTTCTTCTGTCGCCTTATACTCACCACCCAATGAAGACTGGAGCTAAAGTGCTACTGAACTACATAGCCACAGTGGATTATCTCTTTACCAGCTATTCTTCATCCCACTATATCAATTTTTCCACTAACCACTCAGACACTTCCCTTCTAAGAAATGGTAATGGAGACTGTATTTTAGCTAGATAAATATATTATAGTGACACAAAGGCACATGCATCTGTCTTGTACCTCACTACATATGTTGGTGCTGCTGATCCTGTCTCATTGCTTTGGAGATTTCCCCCTTTTGTCTTTGGACAGCCCTAGAGAAGAATTCTTACACCCTGTGCTAACAAGTTTCTAAAGACCTTGCATCCTTTTCCATAAGCACATTGGTTGCAATCCAGAACTGTACACACATATCTCAGGCATTTCATTCACTTTTATTATGCTCCACCCCTTCTAAGCTGGAGAATCTTAAACAGTGGTTTGTGCAAGAGGCTCCTGGCTGAGAAAACTATTTGGATGGCCACTACAGTATAGACTTTGCTGAATCACAACATTTTACAGTGTTTATTTCCAAACATGTCTCAGAATGTAAATTCTGTAATTATTCAGTTTGCTATTACGTTGTACCATTCAGTTGTATTACAGTGAAAGATCCTATGTCCTAGTTCTTTTGGAGAAGTATGCAATACATGATGCACATTTTTTCCTGCATCCATGCTGGTAGTAAACAGTGGGTTTTTCTTCTGATGGCTGCTCTTGAGTAATTAGCTGCGGATGTGGGGTGGAGAGGAAGTAGAAGCAGGCATCTGACACCTTTAAGCTTATTGGATTTTCATAAGTGTATTCACAGGCTTGAATTTTCCACCATTATTCCTTGGCTAGCTGTGTGCAATCTGGCACTAGGAATAAATCAAAAACAATTGACAATTCATGAAATGGTGATATTTTTCTTCAAGGCATTTCAGATACTGAAACCACTAAGTTATTTTTAAAAGTTTCCAACACCTAAGGCTAAATGAAAACTTTCCCTGGGACTAGGCTTGCCTTTTACTGATAATCCCTGCTTTCATTGGTTCCCTTTCCTCTTCCTAGTTTTGCTTCTAAGTGGCTGTGTAATCTTGTTGCCTTATGACTTTGTATTGTAGTAGGTTTTACTACTACAATATTTTATTACATCTGAATGAGGAGTATCAAGAAGTGATAATAATCAATGGTAATATTGATTATAGTAATAGTAATATTGTAGGCTGGTTAATATAGCAGAAGATATAATTTCAATGGTGCTTAAAATGTGGTGCAGATTAGAAATCGTAAAATACGTAGAAAAACTTATATCATTAAAATGTTATTGAATAATTATTCCAAACTGTGAATAAGTATAAATCATGAATTTATTTTGGTTCTTGAAGTTTGCTTATGAAAGTTTTCAGTTTTTTTAAAAAAAATTGAAGTAGATATGGCATTTTATAAGAACTGAATATGACATTTCATAATGTGAGAAAAATACCATATAATAGAATATAAATTCCTTTTAAAATAGCATATTCAATTCTGCTAAGTGAAAACATGTAATTTACATCTGTAAAAATAGTTTATGAGAGCTGATGTCTCTTGAAACATGAAGCGACATATAAATTAAATGAATAAAAATATTTGAAAAGAGGTGGGGACAAACAAGCTATGCCTGAACTCTATAGTACAGTCCCTAACTGTTAATTTCCGCATTATGTTTGAACTTTCACCCAACATACAAGCCACTTCCAGAAATATAGTAGAATATAGCACAAGTTCTGCACTCATTTCTGCATTATTTGCAAACTGATTTTTCTCTGGGAAAGCAGAATCTGGGGCCTCATGCTTCAATCCCATGCAATTCCCTTGTGGGAGACAGTTCCACTTGGGACTTTATTCTGAGTAAATATGCACAGGATTGTTTGTGATATATCCTTTGCCATTGAAATACAATATAGCATGTTACTAGATACAGCCTTCAGATGGCTTTATATGTATGTGGTTATATAGAGCTTGCATGATTAATATGAATACCCCATGCTAGATACATATTCTGTCAATTAGATCTGGTGTTTGATTTTTTTTAAAGCTGATAAAAATGAGTAAAAAATTACTTTGTATTACTAGCCTTCAGAGTATATTGTATGTTACAGAACTCTCTCTCCCCCCCGCCCTCAAGTTCAAAAATAATCAGGATGTAATTTTCATTTCTGGAAGGAGGCAAATTAGCTCTCATTTTTTGTCTTCAGAGTGTTTTATTCACTGAGTTCAAACTCCTCTATGTGAAATAACTTCTAGACACAATGGCCAATGCCTATTAATATACAAAAATGCACCACTCATGACACTAGAGGCCAGGTTAACGGTAGCCTCTGTGAACTATCCAAACACAGAAGCAAAGATGTTTTAGTAATAAAAAAAGAAAATCAATATTTGTTTTATGTTCTTCCTTGGAGCATTAGTACATCTTCAAGCATTAGAGGGCCACAAGCATCTGTTTTTCCCTGTTTATTTTGCAGCTTTTTAGCTTTCTAAGCAAAAGGGAAGCATAAGTGCACATTGGAAAATAAGCTAGTCTAACCTTAGCTTTCCTTTTATTCTTGATTTCCATGACACTCTCCATATATATATATATATATATATATATATATATATATATATATATGTATGTATGTATGTATCACAACTGTTCTTAAAATGTTATGATCGTTTTGCAAAGTATAGTGAAGTACTTTCACTATTGTAACCACATTAAAGGATCGGTTTTTTATTCATAAGGTTTTATCTTACAAATCAGATGTTTTCAGTAGAATTCTTTTTTGCTCATCAATATTAACAGACACAATGACTTTAAGAGGGATAACGGTTGGTAGAAGTACACCCCCCTCAGAAATAAATAAATAGAATGAGCATCTTTTTTGCGTTCTACCCTGAGGCTGAAATGTTTATCACTCCACCCTCATTCTACAGAAGTGAATTTTATTATAAAATTTCCCCTAATCGGGCTCTGTCAGTGAGGTGTCTTATCGTTGGGAGGAAAATGACACCGATCCTATCGAAAAACAGAGACGATGTCACTGTGTCTCCAATCACAGCTTCTCAGCTTCCATATCTACCTTCTCCACAAACACCAAGCGCTGCTTTTTCTAAGAACATCAAAACCCAGCTAAGTCATTAAAATTGCACCCGCGTAGAGTTGCAGGGATCAGCCACACTGGCGCAAAATGGGATGTGGGAAAAGAGACTCTCTAAATGTGCTAATTCCATTGTCACATGTTTACGGCTTAATTTTAATCAGTTAAAAAAGCCACAGATTGCAATAAATTGGCATTATCTTCTGTGACACCAGAGGACACAGTTGGTTCAAGGATTTAGAGGGTCTCTGGCAGCAGCATATAGTGCTGCAGACAAAGTATTTTTACGCTTGAACTACGGTAGCTAAGGTGCAATCCCCAGTTAAGACTGCAAACAAAGACTATAACCCGCACAGTGCTAAGTTCAACATGCAGACCACCTTCAGTTTAGAATGCTAAACCAAATACTGCTGGAGAACACTTTAAATGAATGACCGACTGAGTTTTGGTTGCTGAAATATTTAGGGGGGAAATTAAACACCATTCTCCTATGTGAACCCTTGGACAGATTACCAATAGCTCTTGTCTAAAAGATCTGTTCCTGGTCCCCCCCCCCCATTCCAGTTCCAAAATGTTGTTTGAATTAGTTATATTTTTATACTGGACATGCATCTGCAATTCCCAGAGTGTCTTGCGTCCACGTTCAAGCACTAAAAGATAAACATAAATTAGCCATCAAGAAATTATGTAATGTTTCTTCAGAAAATGCAATAGATTTTGAGTGTTTGTATTCTAATAAGATGCAATTACAGGTCATACTTTGATTGCCAATAGTATCACTTTCTGATTTTATAAGCTTTTCTCTTTCTCTTTGTTTAGTGTGCTTGTAAGTTGGAGGAGGTGACTGAAATCTTGTTTTTGACTAACAAGGAGTAAGCAATATAGGAAATATATTTAAAACTGGAAAATGCATATATGTATCTTCAAATATTAAAAAAAAGCCACACAAAGCAGAACTAGAATATTTCTTTGAGGTAATGAATTAATCTCACACTGGAAATGCATGGCCACTGTAATGATAAATACTATGAGAAGCTGAAGTAAAAAAGCTTTTGGAGTAATAATTCAACTTTCTATTCAGATATGTCTAGGTATTTAGCAAAACAAAAATGTCTATTTGAATTAGCATTATATTTCTAGCTATCATTTTTTTTCAAAAATATGAATGCATTTAGTGCAGGGTGTAATATATCAGTCATGCAGTTTCTAAACATTGTATTCTGGCTTGGCAAATTTGATGGCATAGCATATAATTTCAATGTTTCATAAACCATAAAAGTGGTTGAAAACGAATAGAAAAGATGGCTCATACCACTCCTCAAGCTAAGCTGTTGTAAAAAGATCTGCATAACAAAATATGAATAAACTCTTGAAAAATCCCCATGGGACAGATTTGTTCACTTTGCTTATATGGCAATTCCTTCCTATAAATATAACTTGTAAGCCCTTTGTAAGACTAGAAGTAAAAAATATGAAGTTTCCTGATACTGTTGGAGAAGACAGCATTTGATTATCTAATTGTTGTTTTTAAGCCGGTAAACCCAACAAAAAGAATAATATGGTTTGCATTACAGTATATGCATCTTCCACCTCACCCTGAATTTTCTAGTAGAAATGAATAGTCTTTTGCCAAACAGATTACAAAATGCATCTGCATTTTTATATGCCCATATCAATATACTTTAATTCTGTTTTATTGACTGTTATAACATTATGCTGTTTAAACCATATTGTATGTTTACTCAGCTTGAGTAAATTTGTGGGGTCACTTTTCTGGAATAATAGAAAAAAGGAATTCAGAGCAATTTTTGAATACTGTTCTTTTCACTGTCTGGATTAGGATGTTGCTCTGCATAACAAAGAACGAGACTTCTTTTATATTAGTATTCTCAGCTTCTATAAAGGCTAGTATTACTTTAGTTCATAAAAGAAAATATACAAAGTTAACTATATGGAGAAATTTAGAATACAACATCATCTTGAGAAGACGACGTCTAAAGAAAGGAATAAAAGTGTTGAAAACATTTTTTCTTTTAAAGAGGATGTCTTGGATTGAATATTTTCAACTGACATCTCATGAGGTTGTGATTAAATAGGAAAATATCTGTTCTTCTCTCTTGAATTAATAAGTATATCTTTCTTGTCCTAAGCCTTAGTCCTAAGCCCATTAACATGGAAGTAACTCCTATTGATTTCAGTAGAAGCTACTTCCAGGTAAGTTTACCTGTACTTGGGGCACTAGATAAGCTTTATGAAAATGAAACACCGTACTTAATTTATTCTTTTTATAATGCTCAACTTTATGATGTTAAAAAAAAACTTCTGGATTTATATCAGTGGTGTGCAATTCATATTTCTCTGAGTGCCATACTGGAAGCAAGTTTGATTCATTCATAACCATCAGGCTTAACTAATATCTCCTCAAAGGAATGTATCATATTTTGACTTATTTTTAATAGGAAGTGAAGCATAAAGAGTTTTCATGCAGCGCAGACATATGCAAGTGAAAACAAAAGGGTCTGTTTGCTTTTGCGAAGAGCAATGCAGAACGTTTGGAAGAAAAATGCCACAAAATAAAGATGAACTTTCTGACTTTTTTGCAAAATAGAATCACAGTGCTTGATTGTTGTTTACAATAACTTGTATAAACCAGTCCTATTTTAGTTTAGATAGCTTGTAATTTGCTGTTGAGCTTTGATTACTAAGCTGGAAACTATATGTTGAAACAGTACAGCAATGTAATTATTGTCAGTACCTGTGGTAACTTTGCAAAAGCTGTCTGTAGTTGTCTGTAGTTATGCTATAGTGAGATGCCTTGACTCCTTGCAATACTGTACATTTGGAGTGTGTTCTGCTTTTCTACACATAGGCTGCGCCATTGAGCCACCAGTCAAATAAAATGTTTTCCTTCTTAACATCGTATAAGGAATGAAGTTGAAAATGCACTTAAGGGAACTGGCTATCAGCATCTTTTTGTGTTTGTTACCATAATGGAATTTGGAAGAAATGCCACATGTTTTAAGTACCTAATTGTAACTTTAGTGAGTGTATTATAAGTTTGACCCTATTAAGTTTTTCCCCCAGCTGTAAATATACTATTGTTACTTTTTACTACAATATAACACAGTTGTTCTTTTTGAAATGTATATCAATTTTGTATTAAACATTTATTCCTATGCTGGGGATATTAATAATACATTTTATAGAAAAAGTAGCATCTGGATTATTTGACAGAGTTACGAATAAAGTGGTTAATCTTACAAAATATAGTTTAAAGGTGGTATGATGAACAGGATTTAAACTTGATTAATTTAGAAAAAAAGCATCTGTAAATGTATTTAAAATAAGTTGCAGTATGTCAAGATTATTATTTTTCTTTTAAAGTGTGCTTTAATTTTGGTATTGAATTTTACTGTGCAGTAACAACCAATTAACCTTCTGTATCTGTGAAAGGGATTTGTCGAAGTCAAAGTGAATACTATTACTGTTCATCTAATGGAAGATATAAAATGTTCTATAAGTCTAGGGAAAAGCTCCTTCTGTTCCGATTAATGTGTGATACACATTAGTACAATATTTGCATAAACACTAGCTACATCTGATATCAGGGTCTCTAAATTAGTGGCTTTGTGGTATTCTGTGTTTTGGTTTCTTTCTGATAAACGCTAGATAGTTTGACTCTGTCATGAGTAGGTTATAATGCATGTAAAATAGCAGAATGTTCACATAAAGTTTTGACTCATTTAATGAACTAAGAAATCAGGAACATGCTTTTTAATTTAACTGTTACTGGTTCGTGTGATGATGGGGCAGGTAGACAGCTTCCACACATTGTAATGTTTAATATAATGCATTCAGTCAGTTACTATTCATGGAACAGACTTTAATGTTCTGGAATGTTCACATTTTACATATGGATTACCAGGCTGTTTGTTACAGAGATTTACTTTTATTTTTGATTATTTGAAATATTGTCTTTTGCAGAAACTGTGTATAAATTATGAATGCCATTTCAGAAATAATACAAATGTGCTTTTTAGCGTAGTTTTTCCTTAAAAATGATCTTAGCATGTATATTCTGTCTTACATGTAACAACGTATTTAGTGATGCATCTGCAAAGGCAAGAGTATGTTATATTTGAAATAGCCATCTCATTTGGACATTATAATAACGCAAGAAAGTAAAATAGGCTGAGCACATTTAGCACACCATTTATTTACTTTATTATAGTACCAATGTACTTTTGGGGCTCTTTAGAAAACTAGTTGGAAATAAAGTTAATTTTAAATCACTAAATCACTCCTGTTTAACATAGCCTATGTATGATGAATGTAATACTGATAAAATCAAACGCTAAAACTGTTGGAGTGCATTTGACCCCATAATATTAACTTTAATTTCTCAGATGCATATTTGGAAGCCCCAAGTGAGAAAAGAGAAGAAGAAAGCACACCAAACTTAAAATGCCTGGTTGAAATACTGAATTTATTGTAGATAATAGAAAGGACCCAATACCCTATATCCCAATAGCTTAATGAGGTCCCTCCCCCAAAGAACATTTCAGATATGACTACAATGTTCCAAGTTTGGAATATGAGTGTGTTAGCTCCTGTATCATGATGCATCCAACTTGGAGCAGAAAGCATGGGAGAAATTGTGGATAAATAGGTCCTGGGTCCAACAGACCCCTGCATTTCATTGTAATGTTTTGGTGTTTTTGCACACAAAGGGGTATGCAGAAAATAATCAGGAAATCTAAGTTGTGTTACAAACCCTATTTAGAGACGTTGCTGGGGATAATAAGGGCTCAATTAATGTGGGTGTTTGGTAGTTTCACTTTCCCATCCATTAAACTCCTTATCAATAACTTAGAAAGTTAAATTTCAGTTTCCCCCAAAAAAGATCGAAAAAAGAAACATCACAGGGTAATTGCTGAGGGCTATATGGAGTAGTGGTTCAGGTTTGTTTAAAAAAGTATAGTGAAACAGCTTCCCCCACTAGTTCAGAAAGGTTAAAATTCATTTCCAAAAGAATATTTGCTTAATATTCAAGTTGGATCTTTGACCATTAATACAAGTTGCTTTGTACTTGAATTGGACTTCTTTATATAATAATATATTCTGGAAATGCACTGTCACTAAAATAGCATATGTGCTTAGTTTGGGTAGGAAGCACACGTCTTTGAAAAGCAGAAAAATAGAAATAAGAAAGTGAAGAGAATAATTTGTTCTCTTTGGAAAAGGCACTAGGAAACAATCAACCCGGCTACATTGAATGAGAGCATTGGTAAACAATATACACATTAGGATGATCAAATTAGAATCTGTATCTTCCATGCACATTTTAGTATTTAGGAAGTTGTCAACAAGCCTGGTACATGCACTGCCTGAAATCTGCAAGAGTAATGGAAGGTAATACTTCTCCAGTTTACTTGGCTCTGTGGTAATCATATGGCATGATAGTGGGCCAAGATGTGTTCCAAATAAGGCTGACAGCTATATTCACAATTAATAAAATATGTATACTTGATAAAAAGAATGATGGTGGTCAGATGGTATACAAAGTAACGTTCACTGTATAATTTTTTTACAGCACCTAGTTGTTACTTGTGTGAGGACCACGTACAGTTGGCCACATACTGTTGGTCCTTAAGATGAGGGGCTTAAACAATCAGCATGTCCACCTTATAACAGTTGTTCTGCTGTGGTCTCTCTGCCTTCCCATTTTTATGGCCGATGGGTCTCCAGTTCTGCACCATAACATGCCAGGGAAGAGGGAAGGATTGTTGGATGGATGGATGAGCAGAATCAATGAGCAGGGCAGGCCTACAATGGTGCAGGAATTCATCCTGCCTAGAAATATTAAGGTTTCCAGAAATGGAGGCAAACCTAGTATATCTGCTGCTTTTATCTCAGTATTTTATGGGGTTTTTAAAATGAGGGCTTTGGTCATAATTTGTTGTTATAATGTGAACCTCCCAGGGATCAAGTGAGGTCAATATAAAAATAGTATCTCAGTGTTACCATTCTCACAGGATTGTTGTAAGGATAAATTGAGGAGGGGAGAACTGTGTATGCCACCATAAGCCACTTGGAGGAAAAGTGAGGTGTAAATGTAATGACTAAATGAAAATAATTCATTTAGATAAATCAATACAGCACAAAAGAAGTAATGGTAAATTCACAGCATGTCTTAACTGAGTACCTATGTAAGTATTGGAAAAGCAATAAGAGGATATATTGTAGAGGTAGAAAGAGTAATCTGTAGGGCAGTGAAGAAGCTTCCAGCGGCAAGCTTAGTTTGGAAGTGTTCCCCACTCCCCCGAATCTTTGAAAAGTCTCATGTTGATTTCCCACATCATTGTAAAATCCTCCAAGATTCTCTAGATACTCCCTCAGGCACTGACAATGTAATGATGGTGCTTGTTTCAGATGGCTGAACTTGCACTTGGTGTTTCTGTTCTCTACTTACTGAATTCTCAAAGTGCTGTTCACTTGGAGAGAATCCTTTCAACAACCCTCACTGCTTGTGCTGAAATTTGTCATTGCAGGGTCTGTAACACATGAGGGACATAACCCAAGATTTTAAAAAACAAAACAAAGAACATTGCTGTGTTTTCTGTCTTCACCCTTTGTCTGAAGCTTCTTGTTTAAACCTGATTGTTCACCCAGACCTGTTGTCCTGAACTTTTAGGTCTTGTCTTCTGTATTTCCCTGTGTTTTTCTTAGAGTAGCTAGGCCAAGGAGATACTGCCTACATAGCCATTCAGTTGGAATTTGAAAACACCTTCATTCCTGATCAGTATACATATCCTCAAACATTACTTACAATTTATTCAAGGCCCAATTTCTGTATACCACATGTCAACTTATAGGGCTATATTTATGATGTGATGTTAAGGGTAAACTTGTAATGATGAAAGGGTTAGGTGCTGTGGCTTATAATTAACATCAATTTGATATTTGCCAGTGTATGAGAGGGAGGTTTTAGCATGATCCATGTTGAATTTGGGGTAGAAAGTATAAAAAATGTCTTATGTTGAACACGTTAAGCATGCGATGAGTGACTAGGAAGTTGACAGGTACATTTTCTTCCATTGAATTTGATGTGATGGTTTGGGGAGAACTATTTTTCCATTTATACTGCACCTTTTGGGAAAGTGTGTTAGGTCAAGGAGAATGTTTTGTATGTGCCATTATCCATAAGTTATGTGATATGCTTTTAGTTTTAATTTAAAAAGGCATTTTGGTGGCCAAAATGAACAGTGGGAGTTCATAAGGGTGGCCTGGCACATGCTCAAAATAAACCTGTTGTGAAAGTAGTTGAATGAGGGGGGGGGGGGGGAAATAGGTAAAAACACTCACAAACCTGGCCTAAACCTTGACGTGTTTACAGTTCAGGTAGGTCAAAAGATTTAGAATTTAGGTACGAAAGGAGACAAGGAGAAGAAATCACAAGAGATCAGTAAAAGCAAGAGAAAGAGGCAAGGGTGGAAGGAAAACATCTCTGAGGTACCCAGCAGCTGGTTTTATTGTGGGTAGCTTTTGAAGGCACAGGAGATACTGGGGGGGGGGAGATTTAAGGGGTTTGTTTGTCCTTTATTTGCAGAATTTCCTCTTTTTCTATGGTAACCTTTTAAGGCCAGGTTTGCCAATTAATATGAAAAGCTCTAACCTAACCTGTTCCTGCCCATTTAACTACAATTGGTTCAAAATAGGACTGCAAGTCTATTAAATAGGATTGAGCATTTTGATCATATTTTGCTTTACTGACTCCAGATCCATTTCCAGATCCATCTGGACTTCACATATAAAGTGCTGTGTTACTGGTTTTAAAATGGAAAAGGTCCAAAGGGCTTGGGACCAGTTTACCTGAAAGATCCCACACATGCCGAGCTGAAGCTTAAGACTCTGTAGGATCTTGTTCTGAGTACCCCTACCAAATGAAGTGACGTGAATAGGTACCAAGAAGAAAGGCTTTTTTCGGTGGTGGCATCCTTTGAAATAGCCTCTCCAGAAAGGCTCACATGGTGCGTTCTCTCTTACTTTTTGGCACCAAATGAAAACCTTTTGATTCACTTAACCTTCTTAATTAAATTTTAACCTCACCTTGGGCTGTTGTGGCTTAGTTTGGTTTCAGTCTGATTTGTAAACCGCTTATGCTGCATCTGTTTGAATATAAGCTTTGTTGCCTTTTGTTGCTTATTCTTGATTTTAAGTACTGGGGTCACCTGCGCCTCTAGTGACAAAGCTGGATCCAGGAGAGCCCTCAGGCTATGTACCTGTTCCCTCGAGGGAGTGCAATCTAATCCAGAACTATTCATCTTTCAGGATGATTGCAAGGATTGCAAGAAAAACAACAAGTACACTGTGCATGCTGTATATATATTACAAGTACATGTGACTACATGTGACTTCCGTTTTTTTAGCACTGGGTTTTTTAACAGTATTCCCTCTCCTCTCCCAAAGAAGCCAGTGTTGAGGGAAGTGCCAAAAGTTCAGCCCAAGTTGCAACCTTGGTGCGTAGCTGGTATGAGACACCTGCATATTCCTTCATTACAGAGGGTTGGACTAGATGATCTGCAGGGTCCCTTCCAACTCTACAATTCTATAATTCTAAGAACATTGACATGAGCAGCTGTAAGGGAGGATCCTGCAGTGGTCAACAACAGCAACAATCTGTAAATGTAGCTGTTGTCTTGGGAAAGATTTCCATGCACTACTTTTACAATGGTTCAAGTTATTTTCTTCACAGTATCCAATCCTTCATAATGAAGGAGGAAGCAAAGTTATGTGAGTAGCTTTCTCTTGTGAATAGTTTGAATTTCTCAGGTGTTACACCCATATGTATTTTCCTTAAACATTCTCATATTATTATTTAATGTGTTTGTATGTGTTCACTGTATTGGGAATGTGGTGCCATTCACTTTTGTTGTCCTAAATGCTTTTGTTCATACTGCATTCCATGCAGTTCAGCCTTCATACCCATGTATTTACTAACCATTCAACGCCTCACAGTATTCACACATACATTATGTAAAAAAAATAAAATTATTTTTTTTAAAAAAACATTATTAAGGCTGCAGATGCTGTGAATGGATGATTACAATTTGCCTATCATGGTAATAGCACCTGTTAGAGGTGTGATACAAAAGGCAGTGACAGGCGGTGTAATTTAGTAATTGTAGCCATTGTACTGCATAGCTGGTCAGTTCACCAGGCAAGTACAAAGAAACTAGTGTTATGGCAGAGCAGGGGTGGGTAAGCTTAATAGAGAGAGCTAGTTGTGTACTGAAAGAGACTGTTGGTGGAGGCCTAAACTCCCTGGGGGCAACTTAGAATGAGTTGAAAAGAATGAACAAAAATGTGCAAAAAAGTACAGGTTTTCCTGTTTCACTTCTTAAAGTGACAGGCATCTTTTGCTGATGAGCCTTGCTGACATTTGTTTAACTTGCTGGGGGGAAATAAAGGATAATTGAGAGTTCCTTTATCACAGGGTACCCTTAGGAAATGTACGAAACATAGACGGTAGGTATAGCTTAGTGGCGATTAGGTATGGGCTTGGCAAGATGGTAATTTGTACAAAAAGAAAAGGGAGGAAAAGCAAAACTGAGCTGAAAAGAGAACAAAACTTGTAGGGGGAGCTAGATGTGGTATTAAATGAAAAAATAGGCTTTATATAGCAGGAAAGTGAAAGGCAGTAAGTTTAAAAAAATCTGTGTCAGAAAATTTTATTTTGGTTTTTACCGCGAAGTGGGGAACATAACTATCCCCTTTCTCACTCTCCATGCATTTCAAGAATGTGTGGTGGGGGCTGCATGCAATAGCTACCCCACCCATACATTCCCCCCCCCCCCACCAACTGAATCCCCAGACTTTCTCATGTTGGGTGGAAGATGTGAAGGAGAAATATTTGCATGTTTTGGTTCCAAATCAAGGTTCCCAACCATGTGGAGGACCCTGCACACATTCAGGCAAACTCATATAGGTTCCCTCTTTAGCTGTTTCGCCCAGCATCTGGCGATGCAGCTAACTGTAGGTGGGGCCAGTCAACGCTGCCCCTTCACGTGTTTATGGAATGAAAGGAGGGTTACATCTAAGGGAGCTTTTAGTTTTACGCTTCTACTCTTTTTTTGCTTCTACGTAGCAATGTTCAAGATTGCCATAGTGCTTGAAATGCAGATATAACAACTGCAACTTGAACATTTGCATTTTGTTTCTTAAGTGCCTCCTAAAAATATACCTTGAGTCCTTCAGTTTTTGAACTTGAAAGACAGTTTCATAAGTTGTTGTTGGGACCTGTCTGTCTCGAAAGACAATGGAGTGCACCTCCGGGGGTGAAGTCAAACTGCAGCCTGCTGTGGCTGCAGAGACCGGTAACTGCTGCCTCCCACATTGTTTTTGCTGCATTAGCGGCACTGAAGTGACCTCCCTGGGGCAGTGTGTATGGAAGTCCTGGCCTGCCCAGATGACAAGGGCCCTTCTTGGCCTCACTAATGTGAAGCAGAGCAGTACATTTGGCGCCAGCTTGGCTGCAGGAGTTGCCAGAAGGAGACATACAAGATGCCACACAACCACCTTAGGGACTCCACTCCAGATTTGTGTAGGGTTTACTCATTAGCTTTTGATTCTCCGAAAGATGTCCCACAAGGCAGCAGGTATGGATTTTTTCTCAGGGTTTACTCACAAAGCCTTTCTCACAAATGAGTGCGGCTGCAAGGCAGCGGAGGTTTAGGATCAGAGTTTTCCTGTATAAGTTACCTTCCCACGTATAAGTAGTATGCAAATAACTCAATATATCCACCGGGCTCGATTCTATCCCCCATGTTGTTTAAGATCTACATGAAGCTGCTGGGTGGGGTTATCCGGAGGTTTGGAGTGCGTTGTCAGCAGGATGCTGATGACACTCAGCTCTATTTCTCCTTTACATCTGCAGGTGAGACAGTGGAAATGCTGGACCAGTGTCTTGCCTTGGTAATGGACTGGATGAGAGCCAACAAACTGAAGCTCAATCCATATAAGACTGAGGCACTGTTAGTGGGTGGTTCCTCAGACCAGATGGCTGGGAGGTCACCGCTCTTGGTGGCTGCCCCTGAAGGAGCAGGTTCGTAGTTTGGGGGTACTCCTGGATTCTTTGCTGTTGCTTGAGGCCCAGGTGGCCTCAGTGGCCCAGAGTGCCTTCCATCAGCTTCGGTTGGTGGCCCAGCTATGTCCCTATCTGGACAGGGATCACCTAACTACTGTTGTCTAGTTTCTGGGCCAATTCAAAGTTCTGGTTTTAACCTATAAAGCCTTAAATGGCTCAGGACCACAATACCTCAAGGATTGCCTCTTCCCATATGAACCTACCCGGACCCTGATATCATCTTCTGAGGCCCATCTTCATGTGCCTTCTCAAGATGTCCGGAGGGTGGCAACACGAGAACGGGCCTTCTTTGCAGTGACTCCCTGTCTATAGAATGCTATCCCCAGGGATGTTCACCTGGTACCTTCACTATACACATTTAGGCGCCAGGCAAAAACGTTCCTTTTTAACCAGGCCTTTGCCTGACCTGATCTACATCCTATACCCTTTTTAAAATGCTGGCTCTTTTTAGGGGGGGTGGTTATTGGTGGTTGTTTATATTTTGATTTTATGTATGTGATCCTTTATGTGAACTACCCTGAAACCTTCAGGTGTAGGGTGGTATAGAAATAAAATAAATAATAGTGTGTGTGTGTGTGTGTGTGTGTGTGTGTGTGTGTGTGTGTGTCCATGTCCATCTGTGCTCAATGTATTGCTTGCCCAGGTCATTTCATCTCCAGACCCTGCTCTGTTGATCTTATCTCCATCTATTTGATGTCTATCATATAAAATACCTCTTTTCTCTTCCAGTCTTTAAAAACTTATTTTAACTTTTTATCTTTCCCAAAGGCTCATCAGGACCAGAACAGTATCAGCAGCACACTTCACTGATAGTTTGCCCCGTTACTTCTACTGTTAAATCAATCACTATATTTGTTTCCTTTCTTCTTCAGTTTATAATCCATCTTTATAAGTTCTTGTTGACAGTGTAATGCGTTATTCATGCTAACTCTCAATGTTAAATAGCCCAGGTGTTAAAGAAGCAAAAGTTATCGAAACTATTACAACAAAGAAATAATTGGTGCAGTACTATACTGTATTACATCTATCTTAGAAAGGCGTGTGGTGATTTGGAATACTGCAGATAAAAGGGTTTGTTTCCCCCCTCAAATGGACAAGGAACTGGATCAAAGTTGACAACACCTTAGCTGGAGTTCAGCTTTCTTTGCCAAGGTTTCCTAAGGACTTGAAAGCAAGGATGTGGCTACAGACCTGCTTGTGGCCACACCAGGCCATACTGGAGTCAGACTCAGTGTTTGTATACAGTATTTGAAGGGTAATAGAGTTAAATGCTGCCCTCAGAAACCACAGTAATTACTTCTATTGCTGAAATAGACCTAGGCCGTGAACAAAAATATCGTTGGGAAGCTATTTCTAACACTACGGCTGCCCTTTACGGCTAAGTGGCAGCCATCATTATTTTTTCTAAATTATGTGTTCTTGTTTCAAGCATTTAGATGATGCAAAACAGATTTTTGTGGCAACGTGTTGCTCCAAGCCAAAAAAGTATTCAAGGAAGCACTGTGTTTCTCCTAAATTGCCTTTTTATTGAGAACCCTTTGAGTTGTTTATCTTCTTTGACTCTCCTCACAAATCAAGTAGCAGCTAGCTCCTTATTTTTTGGCATAACCAGTCTTTTTTTTTGTAGAAATACAAGCTTTATCATTCTATCAGTGCATTTTAAAATAATTAAATGGGTGGTGGTTGTTTGTTTGTTCGATCAGTTGGTTTGGTTTGTTCCCAAATGAAATCCTTCAAAAATAAACTTTCCAAGCTAACTGCAGACATAGTGGGTGAGAAACCCCATGGCTCTGTTCTAATCCATGTCAGTATGTACTTGGATATTATGGGAGATAAACTGAGAATAAGTTTGTTAAATATAAATATAAATAGTTCAAGATAGCCGGGTCACGCTTCATGTATGGATTGGCCACCCCACTCTTCCGTTTGTTTGTTTTTCAAAAAGCCTTTTTGCAATTCAGTTTAACCAAATGTGAAGTGATGCATATTGGGGGTGGGGTCCTTTATTTCACATACATGCTCATGGTATCTAACCAGAAACAAGACCTGGGGATCATAGTAGATAACTTGATGAAAACGTCAATCCATTGTGTGGCTGCTATGAAGAAGGGCAAGGAATGCTAGGAAAGGAATTGAAAATAATAGAAAATAAAACTGCCAATATAACGATGTTACTATACAAATCTATGGTGTGGTTGTATTTGGAATTCTGGGTACAAGTTCTGGTCGCCTCACCTGTAAAAGGATACTGTAGTGTTGGGAGAGGTTCCGGAAAGGACAACCAAAATGATCGAGGAGATGGAGCGTTTGGGACTTTTTAGTTTAGAGAAATTATGAGTAAGATGTGATAGAACAGAAGTTTTATAAAAAAAAATATTAATGGAATGGAGAAAGTGGCTAGAGAAAAGTTTTCTCTCTCATAACGCTAGAACTTGTGGATATTCAGTGAAGCTGAATGCTGGAAGTTTCAGGACATGTAAAAAAGGAAGTGCTTCTTCACACAGAGCCTAATTCAGCTATGAAACTTGCTCACACAGGAGAGTTTAGATAGCCCTCTCCTCTGTCAATTCAACTAATCCTCTTAAAACTACCAGTGGCTACTAGCCATTATGACTATGCACTGGTTCCATGGTTGGAGGCAGGGATGCTTCTGAATGCCAGTCGCTAGAAACCACAAGAGGGGAGAGTGCTATTGTACTCAGCTTCCCTTAGGCATTTGGTTGGCCACTGTGAGAACAGGATGCAGTTTTGAAATGAAGCCATTCATTTGGTAACTGTTGTGCCGTAATGAGTTTGGGATTAAACACCATTAATTTTTGGGGTCCCCTCCAATTTGATTTTGTTTCAACCCCTCTGGTGATTTTATAGCTGTAGGATATGATTCTGCCCAAAAAAAAGAGAGAGAGAGAGAGGCTGCTAAAACTTCCCTTTAATTGAATTTCTAGCCCGATCCATTAAGTATCTGCTTTGTGGTGTAAGCTATGGCAGTGTGTTGTTTCATAAATTAATAGCTGGAGCCCCTTCTGAAAGGAAAGAGGAAGAGGGCAGACTCCCACACACAATCTGGAGGTGGTTCAGAAAGTTGTCTGTGTTTGAAAAAGAACAAAGGACGGTTAGTTTTCAGACTGGAATTTGAAAAGAGTCGGGGCTGACTTGATTTCTGTGTTGGATTCGGTTCTATGGCATTTCTGAGCCCCCCCCCCCCGTTAACATTGTGAACATTTCATCTTATTCTCAGCCTATGCATAATGTATAACACTTACAGTACAGAAAATGCCCGGAATCTCCGGTGAACCTTCATTCCATGGTAATCATACTCAAGGTCTCTGCTGGAACTGGGTGCAGACCCTCGGGGGGGGGGTGCTGCTGCAGGAGGCACCACAACTATGATGTGGAATGGAAGGTGAGAGGCAGGGGGCACTGAAAGCCCAAGATACGCCACTCGCTGGAACCCCAGCTTGGAGAGTGGGGTGCATGTTACAGTACATTTGTTAAATGCAACTTGAAATCACTACAGTGGTACCTCGGTTTAAGAACAGCCCTGTTTACAAACTATTCAGTATACGAACTCTGCAAAACCGGAAGTAGTGTTCTGGTTAGCGAACTTTTACCTCGGTCTACGAACGGAAGCCAAACGGTGGAAGGGCACCTGCGGTGGGAGGCCTCATTAGGGAAAGCGCACCTCGGTTTAAGAACGGCTTTGGTTTAAGAACAGAATACCAGAACAGATTAAGTTCGTAAACTGAGGTACCACTGCATGTTGGAAAGCCACTGTTTTAAACGTGTCCAGTGTAGTAGCATCGGTGCTGCCAGTTTATTGAATCTCAGTCATTCAGTCCACACTAGCAATTTTTTCTCAATGAACTTCTGTGCCCCTCCACTTCTCCCATATGATGTTCTGATGAACTTGACATTTCTAGCTTTTTAACATGAAGTCTACACTTCATTAAATATATTAGACCTTAGCACCGTGTGTATGTGTATTGTGGTTGCTGAGTGGGTGGGTGAGTTGCCTTTGTGCATATGCATCAGTCCCAGAAAGACCAGCCCAGAGATAGAAATGTGTAAGGGAAGGAAATGCAGCGATAGTGGAGGATTATTAAAGGATATTCAGAATTGAACCAAAAGAAAACAAATGTGAATATATGTGCTAGTTATGTATAAAGCACATTCTTCTATGATGACTTGTCAGGAAGGGAGTCTTATATTTCACTCCTAAGCACTGAGTTCTGCCTTCCTTGCTTACTGTCTTGTCATGCTTATGAAGAAGCTTCTAAATATTTATAGCAAACATGGAATTGTTTCAGTTTTAGATTCCAGATTAATTTTGTAGAAGTAGAAATTTGGAAATTATTTTTGTTTTAGACTTCATAACTGAAGAACAGTGAAAGTAATACATAGCCATTCCAATAGAAGTTTTGTGTTTCATTCTTAGGAATAGGATTAGGAATAATACTGTTTTAAATTATGGGACGTGAGTGGCGCTGTGGTCTAAACCACAGAGCCTAGGGCTTGCCGATCAGAAGGTCGGCAGTTCGAATCCCCATGATGGGGTGAGTTCCCGTTGTTCAGTCCCAGCTTCTGCCCACCTAGCAGTTCGAAAGCACATCAAAGTGCAAGTACCTTCTGGCGGGAAGGTAAATGGCGTTTCCGTGTGCTGCTCTGGTTCGCCAGAAGCGGCTTAGTCATGCTGGCCACATGACCCGGAAGCTGTCTGCATACAAACGCCGGCTCCCTCGGCCACTAAAGAGAGATGAGTGCCGCAACCCCAGAGTCGTCCACGACTGGACCTAACGGTCAGGGGTCCCTTTACCTTTACCTTTTACTGCCTTGTTTTTCAGATAAGTTTCCTGAAATCTTGTCCCTTCACCCGAAAGTATCCCTCCCACCCCAATGTTTTGTTACTTTGGAAAGAAATGAAAGGCCCTGCGAAAGGGGAGAAATTTTTCATCCCAGCCTTAAAATATGGTACGTTTGAAACCATTTGGGCTGACATAGCAACTGTTTTCCTGTGTTGAACTTTTTATCATCTTATCTAATCAACTATAATAAAGCTAAATTATAAGAAGCCAACTTCTATTTAGCTTTCTCTGACCCATAATTGTGTCTGTTTGTGCATGTGCTGCTTTATTAGGAAATGAGACAGAATTTGTTTTTATGGGAGCAGAGTGTGCTTCAAAAAGGATGATTCGTGTTTTTCTTCCTTTTTATAGATTTAATGTGTACAGTGATTGAAGAGCAAAACCTTAATGTTGGTGTGGTATTTATGCATAGATTTATAGTATTTATTAAACAATATTTTTGCGCACAGGCAAGTGAGCTCAGTGGATGAAAATGATTTCTTATTCCCTGTGAGAACTGTTTAATACTGCAGCTATCTAGATGCTCAACTAAACCTGCTTCCTAAAACCTCATCAGACCAAGGCTCAAGGAGCGATTAAGGGTCATTGCATGGTTGTATTGTTTGGGAAATGAGTCCAAGACATGTTTGTGTAATGAGAACGGCTCATAGTGCTTATCTAGAATGGCAAGCTCTGTAGAAAACATCCATCTTCTTTGACCTACCTTCTTTCACTCCAACCTCTTTTTTCAGTTGTACATTTAAACAGTACTGGGGTTTAAACCTGCCAGGCTGTGGGACCTTGACCTACCTAAAAGTAACTGCAGCGTACCACCTTTTAAAGTGCATCTAATTCCAGCAAGGATACAAAAGGAATATACCTGCTACTGAAATATTAGGCAAGCATGTATTTCATTATAATGATCAAACTTTCAGTTAACATTTTTGGGTGCTTTCTTATCCCATCCCCCCTTTCTTTTCAAATAAAACTCTGGGAAAATTGAATTCTATTTGGCATTCTAGTTTAAAATATGCACAACCATTAGCACAAGACTTGCACAGCAAAATATCTGGGACTGCTATATGCGAGGGGATTGTGCAGCTAAATGTATGTGCATAGTGTTTGTTCAGTTTGTCATTACAATGCAGGCCCTAATGGCAGGGGTACAGTTCTTAACTCAGTTGCCACACTGCGCAATTACACTAGCCTTCTCTGGATTAGCACCATTCTGTAAATACAATGTATGCCCGTATGTAAGTACTATATATGCTTGTGTGTTATTTCGTTGTTTTATGAATGGGTTTAATTTGGGGTTTGCTTTTATTCAGTATATGAGTTTGGTGCTGTGGCTTCTTAGCCACCTTGAGTTCTTTGGAAAATAGGTGGGATATGCATGCATAAATTTATAATACATAAAAAATACATCCATAAATACATCTAAAATTCCTTGAAAAGTCAACAAAATAACTGGTGTAGTCTCTTTACAGAAGAAATCATGTAATAAATGTAAATGGATTGTTGTGCTTAAAATACTGTGAACTGTTATTTTACCATGTTCATTCTTTTTATATTGTAAAGTTAATTTTTTTGAAATCCATTAAAATAGCCCATGGATACTGCAGGAGAGGTTATCTTTGGGGCTCTACCTAATTAATTATGATATATTTTTCCTCCATGTGATTTGTCATTACCAGTCCTGTAAGCTCACACATACGAGAGAAGGGAGGGGGTGGACCACTTGTTTAATCTGACTGGGACCTTGTGGCATTTTAATTGTAAGCATAAGTGTGACAGAATAAATCCAAATGAATTTGGACAGTGATTAACAAGTAGCCCCTTGATATGGTAATGAGATTTTTTAATAAAAAAAAAACCCTGATCCCTAAATGTTTCTAAGGGTTTCATTAACACTTGTACAACTAAACCATTTTACAGACCTAAGCAGTTAAGGGAAATCCTCCTGCACTAACAGAGCTTAGCCTATTTAGCAAGTAGGTGTCAAAACAGGCTAATGAGAGATATTGCTGTAACTCTTTGTATTTCTTCATTTCCGGGGCTTGCATGGTGGTAGCGACCATGAACTGAATTGTCCATTGATGGAAATTTACCTATAAGATACATTTCACATCACTTAGCCAGATTATCCATTTTTAGACACTGGAAGAGCTTTGTGGCCAAACCTGGTGTGATTTCAGCAGATGTGTGGGTCCGAATCAAGTTGACGTTGATGCCCTATAAAGCAAATATGGTCTGTGAGAGCGGATTTATATTGTGGATGTGGAACCTGTAGCTCTCTCACCATTGTTGGAGTCCAACTCCCCTCAGACTAGCCAGCATGGCCAATGGTCAGGGATGATGACAGTTGTTCTCCAGCAACATCTGGAGGGCTGGAGTCCCCACCCTAAATTTAAAATAAAACATGAATGAGCTGGAGAGGTGAGTCTAAACCCTTCTCAATCTAATACTTACTTAATTATTTTGATTTATTTACCTGTGCTTCACCCTAAGTCAGTACTCACCAGAAACTGTATAGCAAAGTTGACAGACACACCTCTGTGCGGAGGGAGTTTACAACTTAGGGGCTGACACAGAGAATGCCCTCTCTTACTGCATCACCCCTGAGCTTCTGATGGCAGAGAAAATACCAAGAGGGCCCCACCCACCAGACTTAACACCTGAAGGGTCTGTAGCATGGGTAGGCAAACTAAGGCCCATCACCTTCTAAATCTGGCCCGGGGACAATCCAGGAATCAGCATGTTTTTACATGAGTAGAATGTGTCATTTTATTTAAAATGCATCTCTGGGTTATTTGTGGAGCATAGGAATTTGTTCACCCCCCCAAAAAAAAAATATAGTCTGGCCCCCACAAGGTCTGAGGGACAGTGAACCGGCCCCATGCTGAAAAAGTTTGCTGACCCCTGGTCTGTAGGGAAGGTCTTTCAGATATTTGGGGCATAAGTTGTCTAGGGCTTTAAACACTCACTGAGCACCATGAATTGGGCATGGAAATGAACCAATGCAACTGTTTTAAAACAGTGGTTATGTGATCTTTATTTATTTCACACTTACATACTGCTTGATTGTAATAGGACCTCAAAAGCAGGATTCAAATCCCCACTCAGACATGAAGCTCACTGAGTAATCTCTTCACCTAACCTACCGGTACCTCACAGGGTTGTTGTAAGGCTGAAATGGGGAGGAGGAGAACCATGGACACCACCTTGAGATTCTTGGAACATAAAGATGGTATATAAATGTAATAAACAAATAAAATTAATAAATGGAACCTTCCACCAGTAATCTGGCTTCTGCATTTTGGACCAACTTGAAGCCCGAGGCATCTTCAAGGGTAGCCCCACATAGAGCACATTGTAATAATCCAATGTGAAAGTTACTAGAATATGGAGTACAGGGGCCAAGTAATTTCTGTGCAGACGGAGGTGTAGTTGCAGAACCAGGCGGCTATTTTCCTCCCTGCAAAATTGCTTCCCCCAGCTATATTTTTTTTTCCTGTGGGGCTATATAACTGGAAGTAACTTGGAGTAAATCGAGGATGGAGAAGTTTCCTTTTCTCTCGGCTACCCTCGCTGTACTTGTAAGTGTTCCCTTCACTTCCTAGCTTCAAAAGGAATCAGCAAGACCTGGGTGGGGTTCTGCTCTCTTTCTTTGGTTGTACCCTGAGTTCTCACTGTGAGCCCTGTTAAAATCCCTGATACCTAAGCAGTATGTATCTTTGTCATCCTGGATGTGCTTCTGTGGAAGACATTTCTGCAGTCACAGTTTGAGATTCAGTTTATAGTTTGTCCTGTAAGGTAATTTCACTCAAATAGATATAGATCAAAAATTCAATCGTTGGTATTTTTAGAAAACAAAATTTGCTGCATAAGTGGTATCAACTTGAGAATGGGGGACACACTGCAGTTCTGTATCTGTTAAAATGGGTATGGTTGAAAATCTAAATATTAGGTAAGGTGTAGGGCATATATAACACAACCTGTTTTATCAATTTTTATCCATATTTGGGGAGATGCAGAGTTTTCATCTGAAATTTGCATACACTCAGTATCCTATTGTGATCCACATCCCCAAAATACGAAATGATGGCATGGGGAAGACTATTATATATGCAATTTTGGCTCTAGGCTCAATCCCTGAAACATAACCACAGCATAAGTTGTATGTGAAAGAGAACTTCTTGCTCTCTTGCTCTCCCTCTCTCCTTTTTCACGTTATGTATACTTTTATAAATTTCTATCATATTTCACCTTTAGAGAATGTCTTTTTTAACTAAAAAGTGTCCAGTGCTATAACATTAAAACCTTTCCTCATGGAGAAAGTGAGATGTGAGCCCCTTGATAATTTTGGTCACTCTACTCAACCTTTTCCAGCTCTGCAATAGAATTTTTGAGATTTGGCAATCATAGCTACACACAGTACAGTATTCTAAGTGTGGTCATGTTATATATTTGTACAAGGGCATTATGAGACTGGCAGATTTTTTTTGTTTTTTTTGTTTTTTGTTTTATAACTTTTAAAATCCCTAGGATATATTTTGCCTCCTCCCCCCCCCCCCGGCTGCACACTGGATCAACATTTTTATTGAGCAAACCTAGGATCTCTTTCCTAGTTGGTTTCTCAAGTTCAAACCCCATCCATACATATGTGAAATAAGATTCACCCCAACCTAGTGTGCATCACTTTATGTTTATGTACATATGACCATATTGGCAGTTTTGTTGCCCCTTCACCTTTTTTTTTAAATAGAGATTCCTTCACAGTCTGCTTGAATTTCACCATCCTGAGTACTTTGGTGTAACCTTCAGGGGACTCACAAAACATCTTCTTTAATGGTAGTGTTCATCGTATAGTTAGTTACACATTTCATTGGCATTTTAGCTGAGTAGTTGTTAAAAATCTGCAGAGAATGTGGGAGAGGGAATAAGTAAGCGAGATTAATTCACAAAGAATGGTGTTCTTTTGGGAACAGACTACTGCATGATGGACTTCAGAAGCTACGTTTCTGACAAATTTAGCTCCATGAAACAATTGGGTAACTGTAAATCACTAGGCTCCTTTGTGCTCTTCTTTATTCACCTGACAATCATTGGCTCAGTTTTCCTTCATACTGTACAGTTTAATTTAACTGATGGAAATCTGGCACTTGTGCCCTGACTCATAAGGGAATGGGTCTTGTGCTCCTCTCACCAAAGACGACATTGAATGATAATGGACATCGAAATGAAACCTTTAACTTTCAGACTGAACTCTGCTGAAATTAGAGGTGAAACCGACTGGTGAGCTTGACATCAATACCAGGAAAGGTCCTAGAACATATAACTAAACAGTTGGTCTGTGGGCACTTAGAAAAGGATGCTGTGATTACTAAGAACCAGTGTGTGTTTTTCAAAAACAAGTTATGCCAGATTAATCACATTTCTTTTTTATAGTTACAATCTTGATGGATCAGGGGAATGCTGTGGATGTAGTGTATCTTGATTGCAGTAAGGCTTTTGACAAAGTCCTTCATTGTATTCTTGCGGAGAAGCTGGTAAAATGTGGACTGGACAAGGTAACTGTTAGTTGGATTTGTAGCTGGTTTGCTGACCAACCCAGTGAGTGCTTACTAATGGTTCCTCGTCATCCTGGGAAAAAGGGATAATTGGGGTGCCTCAGGGTTCTGTCCTGGCCCTTTGTTGTTCAATATCTTTATAAACAACTTCAATGAAAGAACTGAGAGACTGCTCATCAAATTTTCAGATGACACCAAACTAGGAGTAGTCATTGCTGCTGAAGACAGAATTGTGATTCAAGATGACCTTAACAGATTAGAGAACTGGGCCCGAACTAACAAAATGAATTTCAATAGGGACAAATGTAAGGTTCTACACTTAGGTAGGAAGAATCAGCTGCACAAATACAAGATGTGGGACATGTGACTGTACATATGAAAAGAATCTAGGGGTCTTCATAGACCACAAGCTTAATGTAAGTCAACAGTGTGATGCAGCAGCAAAAAAAGCTAATGCTCTTCTAGGCTGTATCAACAGAAGTATAGTGTCCTGATCAAGGGAAGTAAAAGTCCTTCTCTATTCTGTCTTGGTCAGACCACACCTGAATTACTGTGTCCAGTTTTGTGCACCACAGTTTAAGAAGTATATTGACAAGCTGGAATTTGTGTCAACGAGGGCAACCAAAATGATCAAATGTTTGGAAACCAAGCCCTATGAAAAATGGTTGAGAGAATTGGGTATGTTTAGCCTGGAAAAGAGGAGACTTGAGAGGAGATATGACAACCATCTTCAAATATCTAAAGAGCTGTGACATGGAAGATTGAGCGAGCTTGTTTCTCCTGCTCTGGAGGCTAGGACCTGAACCAATGATTTCAAGTTACAAGAAAGGAGATTCCAACTAAGCATCAAAAAGAAATTTCTGACACTAAGAGCATCCAATTGATATTTACCTACTTTAGGAATATTGGAACCAGAAGCATTGGAGAGTAAATCAGTCTGAATTACTGAATAGTTTAAACAAGTGAAAATACTGATCTTAACAGAACAGGGATGGAAGGGTATATGATTTTTAAAAATGTAGTTGCCAAATTCCTCTTTTACTGGAAAAACAAGGGCTTTTGGGGGGGGTTGAATAAATGTGGGTGACAGTTGTATTCTACCCCAGATGGCCAGTTCCTTTGACAAGCAGAATCTGGGTCCCAGAGCTAATTTCTAATAAGGGCAGGTAGGGGGAGAGATCCAAAAGAGCGAACTGCTTAGCATATCCAAGGAAGGAGAATTAAAATGCATTTAATTACAAGTGGAAGCCACAGAACTAAGTGGGATGAGTGACGAGGGGCTGCTAGATCAGAAATCCAAAAATGATGTGAAGGAGATAATGATGCGGCATACAATAATTTGTTAAGGGAACCAGAATGCCAGGGAGTGGGCAGTGTGAATTTTATAGTAACTTTTCTGTCTCTGAAGGTCTTGCTGTGTTTACCATTATGCTGAAGCATTTTTCACATGGTAGCCTTATTTCTCTTATTTTATTTCCTAATCACTTTTTTGTGTGTGACTTCTTTGTATCAGGTGAAGGGAAGCATGCATTATCTTGTGCTCTTTACCACCTATTATTTTAGTAGCTTCCCTAAAACAGAATTTGATACTTTTTAAGCATAGTTTGTTTTTTACAAAACAAGAAAAGATATGGACATGCCAATCTTTATTATCACCAAGAGTTAGACTAGGTTGCTAGGTTAGACATATTCTTGCACTACCACTGCCAGAACATTCTGTGAGTGGTGAGTCTTCTTTGCTGTTGTTAGTGATCTGCTAGGTCTGTTTTTTTGGTGTTTTGTTTTTTTTTGACATTGACAGAATTTTATTTTAGGTGACTTAATTGTATGTTCTTGGTGAGAGCAGGAATAACAACAGAATGTGGTCTATGACCTTGTCCTGTCAGTGCTGATAAGCCAAACTATACAATCAGATTTAAAACAAATGAAAGTTTCTGTCAATAGTTCTGGGGATGGTTTTCTAAAACTTCCTTGACATGAATACCAAGAATCTTTCTCAAAACCTCTCTTTTAAGAATACTGAAAAGGAAGGCTGTCTTTACCCTAGCTATTTGTAACGCATGGGTCTCAGCTCGGAAACAATGACAGGTGCTTGCCCTGAACAGAAAACAATGGTAGAAGAATGTCAGAGTGGTTTACCACAAGTCGAATAGAGTCAGCAATGGCCCGTGAAAATGAATTCCGTGTGCTGAGCTAGTCAGGAATTGTTAGATTTGTGTAAAATGTTTATTTGCTAAGCTTTGTGGTCAACATCATTACTCTTCATTTTATTCATTATTATGTCACTGAGCAGTAACTTGTTAAAGATTAAAGGTTCCAATTGGTTGCTCATGCCTAAGGTATGTAAATGTCTTGGAATCCTGACAGTAATTTACTGGCTGGTTCTGCCAGCTAGCATGGAAATAGCGATATTAGAAAGCATGAAGTATAATATCCTGCGCTTAAAATGACTGATCCTGCACATACAAATCCTATTGATGTCAATAACATTTGCCTACTAAAAGAAATTAACAACAACTTTACAATGGGTCATAAGAGAGAAAACTGACCTGAACCTTAAAACATAGCAGTGACCTTACAGATTCTAGTATTATTACAGTAAACTCTGAGGAGACACTCTGAGCTAAACAGATTTAAGGCAATGTAAATAAGGTCCTGTTCTGATAATACTTTCTCAGTGCAAATCTCAACCTTAGAAGAGATTCAAGCTTCCATGTGCCAGTCCCTTCCAATGCCATGTTACAGTGCAAGGAAAGTAGTGAGCAAATTGTACATTCTTGGATGACAAAGATTATTTAGATCCATTCCAGTCCAAGTTCACACCTGGCCATAGGATTATGTTGCCCTTGGTCACCCTGATGGAAGATCTTTATAGAGAGTGTAACAAGGGAGTGACGCTTTGCTCCTGCTTCCTTATCTTTCTGCAATTTCTATCCCATTGACTATGGTATTCTAATCAGTTGCATGGCTTCATGGAAAGGAATTTGGAAGCACTGTGTTAAAGTGGAACTTTCTGGTCCTACTTTTGGGGCTGAGATCAGAGAATAGCACTGGGAGAATGTTTTTTCCGTCCCCTGGCAGTTACATGGTGGATGCAACAAGGCATTATCCAGGGGTCAGCAAACTTTTTCAGCAGGGGACTGGTCTATTGTCCCTCAGACCTTGTGGGGGGCCAGACTATATTTTTTTGGGGGGGAGGGGATGCACGAATTCCTATGCCCCACAAATAACCCAGAGATGCATTTTAAATAAAAGCACACATTCTACTCCTGTAAAAACACGCTGATTCCCGGACCGTTCGCGGGCCGGATTTAGATGGGGATTGGGCTGGGTCCAGCCCCTGGGCCTTAGTTTGCCTACCCATGCACTATCCTATCCACAATGCTACACTTAAGAGCTCAGAGCTAGTTTACTTGTGGGATTGCCTTACCGCATATATATCCACTGGACCACATGTTACGGCTTATATATCCAGCACTTGTAAAAGAGTGATCTTTTAGTTCAGCAGCACCTACAGTTTGGACTTCCCTGCCTATTGACCTTAGACCCTAGTTGTATTATTTTTTGTGCCTGCTTAAAACATTTCTGTTTAGGCACCGAGGCAGATTTTGTTGTTGTTCAGTCGTTCAGTCGTGTCCAACTCTTCGTGACCCCATGGACCAGAGCACGCCAGGCACGCCTATCCTTCACTGCCTCTCACAGTTTGGCCAAACTCATATTAGTAGCTTCGAGAACACTGTCCAACCATCTCATCCTCTGCCGTCCCCTTCTCCTTGTGCCCTCAATCTTTCCCAACATCAGGGTCTTTTCTAGGGAGTCTTCTCTTCTCATGAGGTGGCCAAAGTACTGGAGCCTTAACCTCAGGATCTGTCCTTCTAGTGAGCACTCAGGGCTGATTTCTTTAAGAATGGATAGGTTTGATCTTCTTGCAGTCCATGGGACTCTCAAGAGTCTCCTCCAGCACCATAATTCAAAAGCATCAATTCTTCGGCGATCAGCCTTCTTTATGGTCCAGCTCTCACTTCCGTACATTACTACTGGGAAAACCATAGCTTTAACTATACGGACCTTTGTTGGCAAGGTGATGTCTTTGCTTTTTAAGATGCTGTCTAGCTTTGTCATTGCTTTTCTCCCAATAAGCAGGCGTCTTCTAATTTCGTGACTGCTGTCACCATCTGCAGTGATCATGGAACCCAAGAAAGTGAAATCTCTCACTGCCTCCATTTCTTCCCCTTCTATTTGCCAGGAGGTGATGGGACCAGTGGCCATGATCTTAGTTTTTTTGATGTTGAGCTTCAGACCATATTTTGCGCTCTCCTCTTTCACCCTCATTTTATCTCTTTTTAGCTACTGGTGATTTTAAAAATCTTTTAAATGTTTGTAAACGCCTGTTTCTAACTGTTTTCATAATCTTAATATTTTGCTTTATTTTTGTAAGCCATTCAGATGTTTTCTTACAATCAATTTATTTAAGGGTTTCATTTAATAAGTAAATATGCTGCATTTCTATTTCCCTTTTAGTATCTATCCATCTTGAAATATAAATACAATACAGCACAAGTTGTTTGCTACTTTCTCTGTACAGAAAGATGAGAATGCTGGGAGGGTGGAGACTCTTAAGATACAAAGTGCCATCTGGACATTGTTTGAATTTGCAGTTTTGCTCTACCTTTTCATATTTATATTTCCATAATTATAAACAATACTAGCTTTCTGTTTGAGCTTTATAGTAGCTCCTAATGAACATTCCTTATTCATTAGCTCACTGCAAGCTTCTATATCACAGGACTACTATGAAGTCTGCCAACTCCAAGAAGTGAGTTTGCAAGTGCTAAATTTGGAAATTCCATCTTAGAAGCCAAGATCAGGTGTCGAACATTTATAGTATGTTACCCATCTCCTTAGAGATTAGATCTTTCCTCCTTCAGGCCTGTGAAACTGTAACAAACTACATGAATTGAGTTAATGTGGGGCATGTAGGAAATCAGACTATTCCCCGTAAGTTGAAATCACAGACCTGCCATAGAAGCAGATTTTTGGAACTAATAAAGTGAGTTTATGCCATTTGTTTTTCCTTTATATTGGCTGCAGGTGTTCACCTCTTCCTCCCAAGTTACAAAAAAGACATTCTGGACCATTTTTAAACTAAGTAAACTAAGACCTGGGGCCACATCTATTAAGCATTTATAGAGATTACAAAAATATACAGCAATTTCCACCCCCTAATGCAAGGGTTAAAACTGTTAAATGTATTCCCTGCAGAGTTGCTTGCAAGCAAGGTGAGTTAACATTTTCTTTTTAAAGAGATACACACAAATACCTATTCATGCAGCTAGCCAAATACAAAAGCACATGCTTGGAATTAAATCTATGTTTATTATAAGTGAAAAGTCTCCTACTCTCCTCTCCCTGCAAGCCCTCTAAATCTGTTCTGGGGGTTCAACAATTGAAATATCAGAAATTATAATACTGACTTAACACACAGGGTTATTGTGCAGATTACAACTCGATAATGCATGTGAATCACTTTGAATACTTGAAAGCACATTACAAATGTTAATAATAATAAAATAATAGTAGCAATATGGCATAATGTTAAAGACCAGAGCAAATGGTATTATTCGTGCTGAAGTATAAAATAAAAAATCCTAAAAGCATTTAACATTTATTCTCTATATTCCTGCCTTTATTACGTTATATTGGTACTTAAAAACATCCCAGATAAGCTGAAGTCACACAAAAAGGAACTGAATATTTTATCATGTCAAGTAATTGCATTTACAATGAAGCCATCTAAGTTAAAATTTGGACAAAAGTAAAAAGTTGTGGTAACATGGTGCTGAATTTTCCTTTTAATACAACTTGCTGCATTTTTATTTTGTTCTGTTTGTGATTATTATATTAATGGCACAGAATTAACTGATGGGGTCCTGGACACTTGGAATCTGAAGTAGAGCAAATTGACGGGCTAGATCAGGCATAGGCAAACTCGGCCCTCCAGATGTTTTGGGACTACAATTCCCATCATCCCTGACCACTGGTGCTGTTAGCTAGGGATGTTGGGAGTTGTAGTCCCAAAACATCTGGAAGGCCAAGTTTGCCTATGCCTGGGCTAGATCATAGATGGCTAACATCTTTAGCAGGGAGGCTGAATTCTTTCCAGGCAAGCTTGGAGTCTAGAGACAACTGCCTTTGCCTCAACACAATATTCTTTATGACTCTCAGAAATTACCGGAAACCAACTAGTGAAAAGAAAAGATTTTCTCTGAGCAGCTGGAAGTCCCCAATGTAAGGGGGAGAGGTTATACCTGATTAAAAACATGACCCTAGGCTCCGCTTTTCAGCTAAAATTGTTCTAAAGATGGTGATGGGCACTCGCCAGCAAGCTACTGAAGCCTTTCCAAAACCAGGGTTCAATGTTGCGCCCAAGGAGGATCGGAAGGAGACAAAAATGTCACCGAGAATCAGAGAAAAAGCGTTTATTCTGCTGTCCGGCTAGCAGAAGGATCATGCCCGGTCATCCGAAGCAAGAACAAGAACAATCAGTTTAAGCAAGCCTTATATACCTTTCAGAGCACTCTCTCCCCCTCCCACAGAGTTCTATGACCATATTAGTAAAATCCTTCCTGCTTCCATGCATCACGAGATCCTGTAAACCCATATAAGGGAGATACTTCCTGTGAACCTTGACTGTGCTTCGACACATCACGGGACATTAATCGTACGCAAGTCATGTCCTTGGACTGTACTAATGAAGAGATCATCCCGTGCTCTTGTTGTGTCTTAAACTAATGGAGCCGTGCCACTGGGCTACTGGGCTAGAGGGCAATTTGGTAGAGAACTGGAGATTTAGTACAGAAGCTAAATAGGTAGGTGTTGGCCTTTTGGTAACCCAGATTTGGGGGTTACCCCTTCACTACTAGTTGGCCATTTCTCAGCAAGATACTGAAAACTGCCCCCATATCAACTGTTCAGTTTGAAATCTTTGCACATATATTCATGTTTCAGTAATGTTTTTACTCTGAAAGTGAAATTCATTGAGGAAATTTGATGGGCAGTGTGGGAAACCTGGCATTGCTCTTGCTCTGAATTTGTTTTGTGGTTTGATGATAAATGTCTAGAACACATTCTTCTTTTCATCAAAGTGTGTTTTTATTCATTTATGCTGCCCATTCTCTTGAAGAGAGAGGTGGGCATTTTATCACTTCTTACAATTACAATTAGAAACACACACATCTTTCCTTCCTCCTTCATAGCTTTTGAGTTTCTTTCTCTCACAGAATTCTGGGCACTGTAGTTTAACCCTCACAGTGTTACAATTCTCAGCTATCTTTAACAAACTGCAGTAGCCAGAATTCTTTGAGGGAATGAATGTGATTCAAATGTGCTTTAAAGGTATAGTGTGTACACAGCCTTCATCTATTATTTTGTGAAATAAATTCTTATTCTGTAATGAAAATTTAATTGCAGGACATTTAATTATCTTTTGAACTGCCCTGAGATCTTTTGATGAAGGGTGGTATATAAATCCAATAAATAAACAAAAAACTCTACCTAAACAGTAGTTGTAGGTATTTGTAAACTGTTAAGAAATACTTCCCCTCTTAATGCCTAGTTAAGTACATTTCCACTATATTTCCCCCAGACAATAAAGTTGTCTGTTGCAGTATAACCCTAGTTTATGTCAGAGAAGAAATGTGAATTGTTCCAAGATTAAATTTTGTGGATTTGGCTTTCAGCATTCTGGTGAAACAGTTAAAAGATTTTGATCAGATAAAGTTTCCATAAGTAATTTTAAGCTTAAATGGAGATAAGTATGTATATGCATGAATCAGGGTCTCAAAAATAATGTCAGGTAAATTGCATGGCATGAACCCTTCCCCCTGAAATCAAGGATCTTCCCTACATAATGTTGATAGATGTCTTTCTTTAGCTGACTTTTATTCTTCCTTGTTTCTTTGCAATTAATAAATGAATAGCGCTATGAATTTCTTAACTATAGTTGGTTAATTCTCTATTCTGGGCTCTCCCCCCGCCCCCAATGCCTCACATTGTTCTCCTCTAACACATGCATACCCACAGAGCTACCAGCTTTTAGTTGTCTAACTTTAAATTGATTAGAACACATTAATTTTTAAATAAGTGTCACATATCCTTAACCAAGCACTACAAGGTTGAGAAGGCTTCATGGTGTTAAAGTCTGAACCAAAACTAAGTGAGGAGAATTTTAAAAATATGGGCTGCCCTTCATTAGCCCTCATGATATCTCCTGACAGGCAGTGTGCGCTGATGTTGCCATGCCAGGCCAGGGCAAGACCGGCTGCCATGCACCATTTACCCTCTGTCAGCAGCTTCAGTCAGTGCCTGGGCAATACCGTACACACGAGTCTGTCATGCGTCAGCCTCAATTAGGCTCAGTTTGCTGCGCTTGGGAAAAGCAACAGCCCTACTGTTAACCATTTTTGTTCTCTCTGTCACTCTCATTTTCTTATTTCATTCAACTGTCTTTGCAAACTGTTTTGGATTTGACAGTAGTATTCCTGTGGTAATTCCTGCAATATAGTCATAGCAATATAGTGTGTAGTAAAATGAAGTACTGTATCTGTAAAATCCCACTATGCTCTGTGGTACTTCCTTCCTTCAGTGAAAACATTTCTTTATGACTTTGCCACATGGCAAAGACTGGCTGTCATCTGAGTGGATCAATGTATCCTGCAGCTTTAGAGTATTCCAAACCTTTAATTTGCCAATACCTGAGAAGGAATGGAACGGAATATTAGACTATTTTATTGATTGTCATTTGGATTGATTTTCTTACCATGTTTTTACTGCTGTTTTGTTCAATGCTTTGAATATACTTTATGCAGAAAAGCAGCCTGCACCTTTTCGTAAATAAATAAAGGGCTCTGAGCAAGTGAAAGTAACCTTCTTTCAAATAACCACAGAATCAGCAATGGGGGCAGGCAGGTGGGGGATAAACTGGGATTGGGTAACTTAAAATAATTCATGACTCAAAAAACAATTTTAAGTGGTTTTAATTTTATATTGAGGAATCGGTCTGTAAATTTCTCCTAGGTATACGGTTGCTTAGTCAATGTGCTTATTGAAAATTATGGAATCTGGGAACTAGAAGGAGCAACCTGCTGTTCAGTGCTTGAAATCCAGGGCTAGAGCATTTCCAAATGAAAACTGTCCAGCCTCTACCTCAATAATAATTCCTGCAAGGAAGAACCTTGGTTCCCTTGTCAAAATGCTCTTACTTTCCATAGGTTCCTACTAATGTTCCTTTGAAAGCTACAATCTTGTAGCTGCAGCCCATTAGATATTGTTTTACCCTCAGGGATAGCAGAGAATACATCTTACTCCTCTTCTACATGACAGCAAATTGATTGACTGATTGATTGAATTTATATACTGCCCTATACCTGGAGGTCTCAAGGCAGTTCACAGAATAAAATCAAAATACAAAATATATAAAATATATAAAATTTAAAAACAACCCAATAGCGCGCCCCTTCTCCCAAAAAACCACCCCACATTTTAAAAGGGCATAGGATGTCAATCAAATCAACCAAAGGCCTAGTTAAAAAGGAACATTTTTGCCAGGCGCCTGAAGGTGTATAATGAAGGTGCCAGGTGAACTTCTCTGGGGAAAGCATTCCACAGATGGAGAGCCACGGCAGAGAAGCCCATTCTCGTGTTGCCACCCTCCGGACCTCTCGAAGAAAGGCCTCAGAAGATGATCTCAGGGACCGGGTAGGTTCATATGGAAAGAGGTGGTCCTTGAGGTATTGTGGTACTGGGCCATTTAAGGCTTTATAGGTCAAAACCAGCACTTTCAGTTGGGCCTGGAAACTAATTGGTAACCAGTGCAGTTGGACCAGGATCAGTGTAATATGCTCAAACCATCTTGCTGAAGTTTCCAAACCGTCTTCAGAGGCAGCCCTATGTATAACTCATTGCAGTAATCTAACCTTGAGGTTACCAGAGCAACCGTAATTAGGATATCACTGTCCAGACAGGGGCGTAGCTGGGCCACCAGCCGAAGCTGGTGGAAGGCCCTCTGGGCCACCTGAGCTCAAGCGACAGCAAAGGATGCAGGAGTATGCCCAAACTATGAGCCTGCTCCATCAAAGGAAGTGTAACCCCATCAAGAACAGGTCCCACCCATTCGGTCTAGGGAACCATCCACTAACCACCCACTATGTTCAGCCTTTCCATATAGTTCTTATTTCTCATATTGCTCTTCTTTGAACTCATTCCATTTTGTTTGCATTGCTCTTAAGGTGTGATGCACAGAAGGAGACCCTCCATATGATATCTGACTAGTGTAAAGTGGAACTATTACTTCTCATGACTTGGACATTATGGTTCTTCTACCATAGGTTAAAATTGCATTCACCAATTTTGCACCTGCATCACCCAGCTGACTTATCAGTTGCAACCAGCTTCTGATCAGTTACAACCCCCAAATCCTTTTTGCATGCACTGCTGCCAAGCCAGATGTCCCCCATCTTCTACCTGGATTTCATTTTGTTCATTTGCTTTAGCCCAGTTTTCCATTCTCTCAAAGTCATTTGTACGTTTATTCTCCTGAGATGTTAACTGTTGCTCCCAGTTTTATGCCATCTGTAGATTTGATAAGGATTCTCTCTATCCCTACATCATTGACCGAAGACAGTGAAGCATACTGGGCTCAAACCAGATTCCCATGGTACTTCACTGGAAGCCTCCTTCCAGTTTGATGAGGAATTGTTGGTTTTAAATGTCTCTTTTCTTTAAGCACAGGTAAAGGTAAAGGGACCCCTGACCGTTAAGTCCAGTTCCGGACCACTCTGGGGTTGCAGCGCTCATCTCACTCTATAGGCCAAGGGAACCGGCGTTTATCCGCAGACAGCTTTCGGATCATGTGGCCAGCATGACTAAGCTGCTTCTGGCGAACCAGAGCAGTGCATGGAAACGCTGTTTACCTTCCTGCCAGAGCGGTACCTATTTATCTACTTTCATTTTGACATGCTTTTGAACTGCTAGGTTGGCAGGAGCAGGGACCAAACAACGGGAGCTCACCCCTTTGCAGGGATTCGAACCGCCGACCTTCTGATCGGCAAGCCCTAGGCTCTGTGGTTTAGACCACAGCGCCATCCGCGTCCCATTTAAGCACAGGTAAAAGTTACTAAATCATATAGGAAAATGTACAGTTGTGGTCAGTATAGCAAACTCCTCATAGTAGGGAATAATAAGACCACCACCATGGCTTCTCTAAACTAGGTTACACAGTGACGAAGCAGGATTTGCTGATATGAAAAGTTCATTAAAAGTAGTAGAAGCTTTTTCAGCCTCCCCAAGCTCCAAATGTGGAACACACATGACTATTTATGTAATAAAAAGGGGGCTACTGTGCAATTTAATGGACAGTGAGACATTTTTACAGCTCTCTATCCATGAGGGATTTATAGAGCCTTATGGACCTGGTCAGTGTGTAAAATCACGCCAGCCCAAGAGACTATTGTCAGATGTTGGTAACAAGTCAGTGTTTGAAAGGAATCAAAACAATATAAATCCTGTGAGATGTGTGGCAGCAGGAAGTGTTTTAATGGGGAGGAAGACGGGGTCGACCACCACACAAGAGAACAAGGAGAAGAAAGTGTTTTCTCCCCTTTCATGCATACAGCGCCAGCAGGGGTAAGCAGGTTTCTATAAAGAATCTCCTCAGCGGATCAATCCAGCAGAACAGATGGAGTGCGTCGATATTGTACATCAGATTTCCATAGCATGTGGCAAAACAATACAGGATGGCAACTGTTTAACTGCACAACTTTTTAAAGCTCCCATAATTATCAGGAGTTAAAAAGATTTGTGCGTGTAATGATTTCCTAGTAATAACTCTGTAGATTTTAGTGAATAGTACCTTCCCCTAGGAATACATTAGCAGGAACCGTACAGTTGTTCAACATCTTGGAACATAACTTTTAACTACTATACTAATAAATGCTTGGCACAATTAATTTTTATAAAGAAGAGGTTTAATTCCCCCAAATTTAAAACCCGGTATAGTTCTGTCTTTAAGTCAGTGTCATAGGTACAACTTCTATCAGTGGCAGGTCTGGCCATGCAGATAGATGGTGTGGGGACAAAATGGAAAATTTACCTAAGATCATTCAACTGTCCAGCTGCATCTTAATCACATCCTTCTGCTGTATGTAATATTATAAAACATTTGGTTGCCTACTGCTTTTATGAAAATTCAGTTTCTATGAGAATGAGTTGCACCTAATTCAGACTTTCCCCTTTATTAAAATGAGGACAATACAAATGGTTAACCAGGTGGTAGCTTTAGGAATATGATAAACATTGTCTAGAGTTATCATCCTGAATGTCACAGTGTTTGTTGAATTTTTAAGGGGGGAGAAGTATGTAGCTAATGGATTTGCTTTTAGAAGGTCAGAGGCTTTTGTTCACTTAGGAAAAAAGCATTTGGGCAGATGGGAATTGTTTATCTATTATTGGAAGTTATTGAGAAATAATTGTTCTCTGGCTTGGCTATGTCTAGGAGCATGAGGCACTTGGATCAATTTTTAAGGATAATTCTGCTATGATACGGAAGTAGCAGGAGCCCCATTGTCATAGAATCATAGAATTGTAGAGTTGGTAGGGACCCCAAGGGTCATCTAGTCCAACCCCTGCAGTGCAGAAATCTCAACTAGATCGTACATGACAGATGGCCATCCAACCTCTGCTTAAAAACTTCCAAGGAAGGAGAGTCTACCACTCCCCTGTCAGGCACAGGGATTTATTTATTTATTTTTATTTTTTGTGGCAGATGCCAAGGGGAGCTCAAGTAAGCATCCTGAATGCTTAAGCAATTAAAGATTCCCATACTTAAGGACATACGGTGAGCTCCTGATATCATCATCATGTATACATTTGCAGAAAGCCTGCCATTTTTAATTAACTACCCGCAATTAAAATAAGTTATTTAATTTTCTCTAAAGCACTTTTTATTTGGTTGCCATTGCAGATGAGAGAGATGGCATAAGGAGAATGAGCTATGACTCAGGAAGTCTTCAATTAAAATTGCTCTTCCACTATGAACTCACTGGATGGCCTTTCTCTTAGCCTCTCTTCCTCCCACTCTGCAATGATAGAATAATAATCCTGATTTACCGGTACTTTACCTTACTCTGATTAAAAGTTAGTTGAGTACCACCCAATATTACCCCCTCAGTAACCTGAACAGCCATTTCAGCTCGGGAAATGGTACCTGCATGGAAATGTGGGGAGGAGGTTCAACATCCTCAATTCAACCCCTACTCCATGGATATTTTTAAGCTACTGCTTATTTTTAAGCTACCAGCTACTGCTGAATATCTCCAAGCTGCCAGGAACTAACTGGAGGCCCGTGGGTGGGGCATAATGTACACCCAAAGAGTTTTCGATTAAAATGGGGAGGTGTCTGTATTCTAATGAAGCAAAGTCTAACTAGAGCACCGCTTATGAGAAGCTCAGGTACAAAGTCATGTTTATCTATGAAGCTCACAGTGGGTTTAGACAGCTATTTATCTCTCAGCCTAACCTAACATAGGGATGTGGTAAGGCTAAAATGCCACTCGAATCTCTTAGAAGGAAGGAAAGGATAAAAATATAAAATAAATAATGGATCTGTATGATCTGTTAGCCCTTCACCTGTCAGTGCATGATTATGTACCACAGATTGCCAAAACCAACTAAATTATGTGATAGTTGCACAACATAAACAGAGATGCAAAATGTCTAAGTGCTGGATATAGATTTAATTTCCAGACAGTGGTTTATAGCCCATAGAGGACCTAATGTTGTACACAGTGTTTTGTGGATTTATATTTTGCATATCCCCAAAAGAAAACAAAATATATTGTGAAACAACTTTGAGAGGTGGCGCCATGATATTAAATACATGTTGTTGTTTGGTCTCTATGGATCATTGGTTTTGGAGTTCTTGTAAAAAATGGTTATTTCCTGCAGAACCTTTTACATCCCATAGCTGCAACATATATTCAAGATACTGAGTTTAAATTATTAGACTGCAATCCTAAGGATACTTGATTGGGAATAAGCTTCATTGAATTCACAGGAACTTTTTTTGCTTAGTATTGATGCCTTAGTGAAAACAAAGTTAAAGAAAACACCCAGTAAGCTGTCAGATTTCCATCTTTCGTTGAGTAGGTATAGAGAGTGCGGAGGGACTAGAGATACTTAGCAAAAATGTACTTAGGTAATTTATAACATTATGAACAAAGTAGAACAATTTACAATAAAAAGCATAGGCAGTGAGTAGGTACAGGTCCTGTGTACAAATCTACTGAGAGTGTTTAATATCACTTTAAGATTTGTATGACAAGACAATTTGTCTCCAGTGCAGAACTATACTGTAGAGGCCATATGGATTGAAGGCCAGGAGGATCATGGGTGACAATCTGTTCCAAGCCACTGACACTACATGACCCCGGGCAAGTCACTTGACTTTCTTGTGCCTCTCTCAATCCAGCTGGAAAATTGGGTAACAAAAGCAGGACCTCCCTGAAAACCAGATGCTGCCTTAGAGTTGAACATGTCCGGGATAAACAAATTATAAAAGCACTGATAACTGCTGCCCTAGAACAAAAGCGAGTTTGCTGACTCAGTATGAAACTAATGAAAGATCAACCTGTAGCTCAGGGATCTTGAAGTGGTAATTTGTCTTGGATTCAGCTGCAAATTCTGTGGAAGAGATACACTATCTGTCATTATGGAAGAGGCTTGAGAGTGTCAGTATTGGAAAAGAGTCAGATTAATAGAAAACATGTAGTTGGAAGGTACAACAGTGGTCTCAGTGTTGAAGCAGAAGGTGTAATATGCCCAAATCAAAAGAGTGAAAAGTATAAGGTATAGGTTCAGCCATCTTCCACAAGAGAATTTCATATAGGTCACAGAGCCAAACAAACGGTATTTCTGAGTGCATATCCAAACATCTAACAATATATATTAAAATAAATACCCTAAATATTACAGTGTTTTTTGGAGGGTATATCTAGCAGGTCACTTGAAGAATGATAAAATATTAAGCAACTGTTTGCCTTAATATTTTAAGGCAACATGTTTGAGACATGTTTTGTTGCAGGTGGGGCAGATGAAGGCATCTGGTTTTGCTGCTACAGGTGCACCATGGTGTTTCTGCTCTCTGCGCTACTCGCAGCGGTCATTCCTCCTCTGGTCACTGCTGGGGATGCACAACCTGACTGGCTGTCTCCAGGCACTGTGGTCATCTGCAGGTCATCTGCAGGCGATTCCCACACAGCAGGGTTGATGTATATCCAGCAGTTCACTTGAAGAATGATAAAATATTAAGCTTCTGAATTATTGTGTGCCCCCGTCTCTGAGAGCTGTGAGGTTTCAGCAGTTGAAGAACATACTTTTGGTTTGGTTTCCTTGGGAAGGTCACTGCAGACTCACAGCAGCAACATTCTGTCAGATTCTGCTTTACATCATAGTTTGTGGTCTAGCTTTGGATTCTCACAGAAAGCAAGTCACAAAGGAAAACATTTACCACTTTCTTCATATGTAACAACATGCATAATTCTTCTGTCACAACTTTTCCACCCTGGAAACTAATTTAAGTATAAAGTTGTCCTAAATACTTTGTCTAATTAGACAGTGTGAGGTGATTTAAGGAAATGGTATGGCTCCCTGTTTCTGAGACAGTTTTGTTCTGTTGTTGTCTGGCATTCATGACCCTAAATACATACTATTAATGTTGTTTTAGCACAGCTCGTTTTATTTATAGCTATTATAAAGGAAGGTGGTCATAGACTGAACATGGGGCTGGTTATAAACACACCAGACAACATTTTTTAAAAAAGCAAATGGGACAAATTAGGGAATATTTATGAAACAGAGATGAAGAAAGATCACATAAGATTTCAGGCTGGAATGGCTGGTTATCTAGGGGAAGAAGAAACATAATCACTAGCTTAAGTTGATGGGATAATGATAAAGTATTTGGTCTGATTGTTACCTTTATATATCTAATTCCATCTTTTGCCTTTCATCTCTGTGCTCTTAGCAGCAAGTTAGGATATCAACTGTTTTGAAACTCTTTTTGGGAGGCTATATAAAAATGTTGTTCAAACATTGGATCTATTTTTGGTTGGAGAAAATCACTGTTTTCTAGCATGAAAAGCAAAACTGATTAAAAGTACTAAGTAAATGCAGTTATTAGAAGCTGGTTATGAATCATGTACAGCAAAGGAATAAGTGAGAATTATAACTAAGATCTCTTAAAAAGCTGGTTGTAACAATTGAATGTATATAGTGGTGCTGAGCTAATAGCTCTTAGGCAATTTAATAAAGAGCTGTATAGCTCTTTAAAAAGACATGATAAATTGCTACTAATGGCATTATGTATATACACAGAGGCTGTTTCTTCACTTCATTTAGGTCTAGCAAATGGGTGGTACACCTGGAAAGACTTGCTTTTTAAATGGACCTTTTTTAGCACTTCTTTCCTTCATATGTATATAAGATTATATAAGATTGATGACTTGAAACACAGTGGTATGGAGCACATTGAGGTCTTAATGCTTTTAAACCATTTGCTTCCCAGTTTGTGTAAAAAGATCTTTGTGTTTGGGGATCACTGTTTATATTCTCAAGTAAACACACTCATAGTTCCGGGGGTTTGCCTATTAACTGTGTAAATCCAGTACGCTTTCAGGAGAGAGTGTCAAGTGTTTGGTTTTTTTAAGCACTTGTAATAAACATGTACTGTTCAGACCTTGGACAGGCTTAATCTTTGTTCACACACTACATCTTCAGTGGTATTTCACAAATAGTCCATCAACACTGGATGGAGAAAGTCAATTTAAAACTTCGATGAAATGTGTTTTGTGAATAAGCTTTTCAAAGTATTAAGGATCTGGCCCTTTGACTCATTGCAGAATCTATATATTTCTCTATATTTTATATAGTCAGTGATGAATAACACCTTACTATGTAATCTGTCATCCTTGAAAATGAGAAGTAGCATGACCTGGACAGCCACATATATATAAGTATGTAAAATGCTAAACTGCCCAATTATTCCTTTTCATTTCTTTTTAATGTTTCCCATGTTTTTGAAGGTAGAAAGTTCAGCCTTGCCTAAGGTGGATTGCTACAACAGTTCTGCCACCATACCAGCATTAAAAATGAGTTCTCACCCTATGTTTGTGTTAAAGATGGATTCCTTATTTTGTAATTCATACATTTCCCAAAATAAACATGCTTGCTAACTAGTTCTTAAAACAATCCATTCAGTACTTTGGATACAAAGCATGTTCTATTCTCACACCAAGGATCATTTTCTGTTTAAGCAGGTGTTATGGATGCAGCTCAGTCATGGTTTGCTTTGGAAGAACTGATAAATACTTTTGGCAAGCCACCTTTCCATCTATGGAACAATTGCGGCATTGGGGGAGACTTGTGTGCCCTCAGTATTTTCCACTGCATTCAGAATTTAATATGAGGCCTCTTATGTAGGATACTGTGTCTTTGGTTATCTCCAGAAGCCAATGTGTAAGAAGCAGGAATTGTATTCACTCTATAAGTGAAAGTATGCACTTGTCTCAGACTTCAGACCAGCTCAGTTCTTGCCTCACCAAGGCATTTTGTCCAGATTACTCTGTCTGAATCCTTTCTATAAAATGGACCAATGCTGATCATCCTTACAGAGTGGTTGTGAGGATGCATCAGAAAGGAATAATAAATCACATTACATGAACGAAGTTTACAATAACAGGTAAGGATGACAAATGTATTAAGGGCTTATCTTCTGAGCCACATATTCTGAACATATTCACATTTTATTATGCTGCTGGTTCAAGTGATGCTATGCCATACATTTTCAACACCCAATTAGCAATTGGAATCAGATACTTCATTTAATTTTAGACTCAAGATTTGTGTTTTGAATTTTCCCATTCTGAGATTCTATTTGTCCCTGCTGAATATGTATCTTCCATCCTGAGCCATGTGAGGTTAAAACTGTAAAAAAAAGAATCTATTTTATTCACGTACCAAGGAGAGAGGCCTCTGTGTAATAAAGAAGCAACTTTATTTTTTTGCTTAAAGGGTGTTTCAGGTTGTTTTTTTTAAAAATTCCCACTTAGCTCCCTATTGATCAAAGGATAGCGGTTTAGTCAGCATGATGGCTTAGAGGGATAAGATCTTAAAACGGTGAGATAGAATCTTGCTTCTTACTGCTTTTACTGCATAGGCTGTGGGGGATTCCTTCTAGTGATTTTTAAAAACTTTATTTTTAGATATATAATTTGTGAGAAGTGATAGCAAAGAATACAGTTTTAGAGAGATACAAAACTGAGCAGGGAGGACAGTTCTTGGAAAAACTTTTGCATTTATCTATCAGTGCATACGCCTCAGTATTGACCAACAGCCACATACCTTTTGAATATGTAATGAAAACATTTGACTCTGTTATGGGTGTGAACAACTGTCAGGAGTGAGCCAGCAATAAATCACACAGAGTAAGTGAAGTTAACTCTTAGAAAGAAGAAACAGGATCTGCTCAGGAGTGCCAGATCCATAGCCACTCTTCTTCAATAGGTCTTGCCCCTATGAGGCAGTTGTGGAGACTGAAGGTCCCTGCCTTCCCACAGCTACCCAAGTCCCAGGTCTTTCCCAAGCAATCTGAGACTATGCTGGTGTGCCTGCCTTTGCTCCTCCTGCTTCATGCCTCTACTGGTCCTGGGAGACCGGTGGGGGTGAGGTTGTCTCAGCATGAGAGGGAAGATGCCCTTGCTTCTTCACCAGCCTGACTCATCTCTGCCTCTTGGCCTCCAAATATTTCTGTACAGCTTTCTGCCAAACTATTTCCAGGGAGCTTCTGGCCATTGAAGATGGGCCTGAAAATGGAAATTATGGAGGCCCATGCCCCAGATGGACTTTGTTAACAGATACATTTGAGGTGACAGGAGAGAAGGAAATACCTTGGAATAAGAAATGCATTGGCTACTGGTATTTATCACATATATAACATGGACGCAACTTCACTTCATCTAATAGGATGTGATATTTATATTTTATCCAGCATGACTCTTTTTGTTTCTAAGATTTAGTAGTTAAGCAGGAAAACAGGAACTTGATGTCTCTACGGTGCTTTAGTACGTAAATTTCCTTTGGATCCCCTGTCCTAGACAGGCACCATAACAACTGCCGCACATTGGCTCTCATCACAGTATTTGCTACACTGGTTCCATATTTTATTTTTGAACCCACTATGCAAGCTCCTTTGCCTTACATACATGTCTCCTCCACCCGTAGCCCACTGGGTGTCATTACCTTCTACATTAGTTTGCCTCCTTCCTGAAACCTGGGCTGTTAAATAAGCCTCTCTTTCTCTCTTTCCCTGTAATGTGTAATAAAACAAAAAGATACCGTGTGGTATCATTGCATGCAAGGCAGTAGCAGCCAATGAAGTGGAATGGATATGGTAAAACTCAATGATTACAACTTTAACACATTTTACAAAGGAGGAGGGTGCTCAGAGGAGGAAGGTGCTGTTTTTGGATTGTAGCCACTTGCATTCAATAGTGCTTGGCTTTGTCTTTTTTATATACACTAGAGCTCCAACAACTCCTGATGCCACCATGTGTACATTGCCTCCATTTTAAAACCATTATGAAATGCACCAGACCAAACACAAAGCTGTGCTGTGACTGTTTCTGCTGAACGATGCAAAGAACTGCTCTCAGTAGCTGCCATGTGGGTTTATAGTAACAAGGTCCACCCTCCAAAAACAATTGCACTAAATTTATTGTGGTTCTTTGAAAACATTCTTACAATCCTGGTATGTCATGAGAGTAAGGCCACTCTCACGCACACATGCATGCACACACACCAAACAATGTGAGAGCCATTTCTGCATAGTAAACCTCTGGAGACATTGGGCGGTTTCCAACTACCACAAGGAGTTTCACTTGTGCAATAGAACTTGTGCTTCTCTCCTCTCCCCATGTGCCTCCCATCCCCTTCCCAAATCTGCTCTGGAGGGTTAGGGGGAAACCCAGAGCAGATACAGGGGGTCCCAAGGGAGAGGACAGGGAAGGAAAGTACAATTACACAGTTGAAAGTCATTGCGCTAGTGGAAGCACCTTGCCACACGGTCAATATTCCAACCATGTGGCTGACCACATGATTATTTTCCATCCAATTGTTTTCCTCACACTTGGGAGTGTGCCATTCAGCAGTAAAGGCCCTTGCAATTTGACCTCACCCATGCATGTGATATTCTAAATTGCAACCACACTCACACACGTACATTGAAGAATGACCCACCCACCCCCATATGAAAGCAGATGCTCTGCTGTTCAGAAGTATGCAAGAAGGGAGCCTGTATGGTATAATTTAGTCGTCTTTCTGAAATCTGCCCCACTTGTTCTGCAGCTGTGCAATACAGCTTCCTGTTTGTCTTCCTAACTCCTCTCATCCATTATCTTGAGTTTTTTGAACCAGGACTGTCAAATCTCTTTTCAATCATTATGCTATGGCATGCTTCTACATAATGTCTGTTTCTTTTTACTGATTCTTTCCTCGTAGATTTTCTTATCCTATGCCTACCTGCACTGAATAACTTTTCAACAGCCAGTTATCTCAATTAATGGTGAACTTAAAACCACAACTAAAAGATTTGTCCTTGCATTTTTGCTCCATATTTCAGAATGCAGGAAACACAACAGAAAAAGGAGCTTTTAGAAAATAAGCTTTGTCAATAGCAGTTTGGTGTGTGTGTGTGTGTGTTTAGAACCTCAAAACCATCTTAATATCTTTGTACTTCTATCTCCCCTCCCCCAATAGCATGCTAATAATAGCATTAGTTTCCTTGTAGCAGGATGCCACCACTCACTGCATTTCTTCACAAGTGGGGAAAATTCCTGCGATTCAATTTATATTAAGGATAAAATGTAATAGGAAATTAAGATAATCCTACATGCTAGTGGAGGCCAGTCAACATATTTCAATGGCTACACCCAGTCAGTTTGGTTTAAAACATTTAGCATAAATGTTAATGTGTAGCTATTTTCTGAAATCATCATTAACACCACATGCAATTACTTCTGAATGACTTTCCAAAAGAAGACAACACAAGAGTGGGCTGTTCACAAGATTTTGCAGGAGACATTTATTTCGGAACTCTATTTACTTTTATGATGTTTATCCATCGCCCACTGAGGGGTGTGAACCTTACTGGTTTTACACTCTGCAAAGAAGTTACCTATTTTTATGTTGAGCATTTCTTTTTCAGACTACACAAAGCTTTCCTTTAAGTAATCCCAAGAAACATACGAACAATGAAGCTCAATTCAGTGCTACCCAGAATTATATATCTATAGCAACTATATTGGAATTAAACATTAACCAAGACCACAGTCCATACTATTAGAGAGAAAGTGTGGGTAAATGAAAGGTTTTACATACATATGACATACATGCTTATCACAGACAGCTGCTTTTAGCTGCCATATATCAGGAAATCAAATTCCAGTACTGATCAGCTGTAATTCAGGACTGTACCTTTGAATGGACTAGTGGTCTTCATTCTTACTGCTTGCTTTGTGCCCTAGTTAATGTATTTTTGGCTCTTTCAGTACAGTTACCATCTTTTTTTCCTCCTTTCATTTGCACCAGCCCTTAGCAAATGTAAACCTTAGTCTTGGTGCATTTTTTCCCTGCACTTTGCAATTCACACACTGCATTCATTGACAGTGTTGGCTGGGGCTGATGGAAATTGGAATCTCAACAGCATCAAGAAGGCAGAACATTGGCTATCCCTTACAGTAAAGTCTGGTAAAAATTAAACAAGACCTGTAGCTTGCAGATGGCACAAATGCATTTGCTGGTAGAAGTCAGAGCCATGTTCACCAGTCTTCTGGTTAACACACACACACACACACACACACACACACACACACGCTTACCTTATCCCTATTTCTCAGACCAATCCTTTTGATCAATTTATTTGTATTTAATCACAAGGACTCGTGTTACTGCTTTGCATCATATGTTTATGGTTTCACATTGTGTGTAATGACCAAGGTCTCCAAGTAGACACCACTTTCACACACACACACACACACACGTTTTTGCTTCCTGAAAAAAATAACAAAGTTGGGAAGAGAGGGGGTCAATTTTTGATATTTAGGTCTCCAGGAATTGTATTCAATTCAGGGGGAATCTTCCATTGGTGGAAGGGTTTTTCCTTGCATAACAGAAAATCCTCAGATGACTAACGGATCCATGGGCCTACCCGGGGGGGGGCAGAGGGGGGCATCTGCCCCCCCCCTAGAAGGCAGCCCTAGAAGCAAAAATGATCAGCGTTCATTCAAAGCAAACCTGAACGACCATGGCTTGCCCCCCCTAGATGGCTTGCCCCCCCCCTAGTATTGATCCTGGGTACGCCCCTGAACAGATCTCGTAGAATAGTATGTGTAGCTAACTTCTCATTGGCAACATTGAGTGCCATTGTGAAGATGATGCTTCTTCAGTAGTGGGGCGGGGGGCAGAATCTGGTCATAAGTTATCTGGTCATAAAGACACTGTCACTTGGGAACATTCTGGTGAATTGTACTCACAGCTTTTTTAGTCTGGTATGTACATCACTTGATTACACTTGATGGTGCCCCGCTTTGCATGAGAACAGAATCTAGGAAAAACATTTGTGTTTGAGTTGATGTGACATTTGATCTGTGTTGGCTCATTCTGAGGTTTGTGTGTGATGATCGTACAGGGATGAATCAAACCCATAGTACACTGCATTTCACCTTGTTTTTGTTTTTTAAATCACTAGCTTCATAAACAAACAGGGAAACTCTTTAATCTCTTCTAAAAGACCCATAGTTTGTAAGATATTAAACTATACAATGGTTATGTTCTTTCATGCAGAAGATGTATGGATGGTATAAAATTACCTTCTAATCTTCCTTGTTGAAATAAGAATTGAGTTTTCTCTTTGAAGAAGTATTAGCAGTAGTATTGAGGTTGCAAGAGATGTTGCTACTGGAGGGACAGTTCTCTGTGTTCTGTGCTGTTTACCTGAGGTTATATTCCAGATGCTCTCAGAACAGCTGGGCTGATTATTAAAAATGCCTCATAGTAACTTCCAGCCAAAGTTGATCGATACTTAGTGCAAAGCTTTACATGTGAGAGAGTTATTTAAACATTGAGCACCCCCGGGATAACAGGGAATGAAAAAATAATGCAGAACAAATATGTTGAAGGGTTCAGAAGAGCGGAAGAATATCTTTTTTTCTGTATGTGTCTGGGGGAGGGGAGTTGTTAAACTATAAGGCACTTCAGATACTTATATAGATTTTTTTTTCCAAATGTGCAAATCTTCAGTTGCAAAACTAATACAGAATGGGCATGTATTTCCAACTTAAGCATATGTACATAAGAGCAGCCCTGTTATACCAGACCAAAGGCATGTCTAGTCCAGCATCCTGTTTTCACAGTGGCCAACTAGATGCCTATGGAAATTGTGCCTGGGTCCTGCTTGTGGAACTTGACTCCACACTTATCATAGAATCATAGAGTTGGAAGAGACCACAAGGGCCATCCAGTCCAACCCCCTGCCAAGCAGGAAACTCCATCAAAGCATTCCTGACAGGTGGCTGTCAAGCCTCTGCTTAAAGACCTCCAAAGAAGGAGACTCCACCACACTCCTTGGCAGCAAATTCCACTGTCGAACAGCTCTTACTGTCAGGAAGTTCTTCCTAATGTTTAGGTGGAATCTTCTTTCTTGTAGTTTGAATCCATTGCTCCGTGTCCGCTTCTCTGGAGCAGCAGAAAACAACCTTTCTCCCTCCTCTATATGACATCCTTTTATATATTTGAACATGGCTATCATATCACCCCTTAACCTTCTCTTCTCCAGGCTAAACATACCCAGCTCCCTAAGCCGTTCCTCATAAGGCATCGTTTCCAGGCCTTTGACCATTTTGGTTGCCCTCCTCTGGACACGTTCAAGCTTGTCAGTATCCTTCTTGAACCCCCCTGAGCCTCACTAATGTGGTCCAAAGGAAAGCAGAGGAGTACACTTGGCACCAGCTTGGCTGCAGGAGTTACCGGAAGTAGATTGAATAGTATACTTGTCTATTTATTTACATATTTAGGCTGTGTTTATAGGACAAGGTCCTTGCTAGGCAACATACAAACACACAACATTGTGTTCAGCCCAGTATAAAAATGACCAGAACTGAATAATCGACCAACTAAGCAATGCTCTAATAATCAGCAACAACTTTAATAAGATTCTCTTCATTATACACCAACTCTCTAATAAACAGCAACAACTTTAATAAGCTCCTCTTCATTATATACCAACTGGAATAGTAATGTATGAGTTCTTTCTTGAACTGTGGTGCCCAGAACTGGACACAGTATTCCAGGTGAGGTCTGACCAGAGCGGAATACAGTGGTACTATTACTTCCCTTGATCTAGACGCTATACTTATGATCTGCAGCAAATGGTATTCAGAGACATAGTATATCTGACAAAAAGCAGTACAAAGCCTTTGGTCGCAAATTCACTTTGGTGATTTATTTGACATCATCTGAATTATTGTTGCATTGTTGAGTATATGCAGGGCTGGCCCATCCATAAAGCAGGGTGAGGCAGCTGCCTTGAGGTGGAAGTCCTCAGGACGACACCTGACCCGCTGCCTCCAGAACTGGTGTTGACTTCCAGCAGGATCTTGCAAGATCTCGCCAAAATCTCATGAAGTCTCATGGAATCTTTGTGAGATTTTTGGCAAGGACTTGGTGAAAATCAGTACTAGCGCTGCTTCTCTGGCAACAATAGAGGTGGCACAAGTGGCAGTGGCAGTGGAAATGGGTGGCATGGTGGCTGAGGAAGACTGTGCAGCAGAGTGGGGCAGCACTTCCTGTTTCACCTCAAGCAGCGAAATGGGACATATCACCCCTGAGTATAAACATAGTATTTGACATAATATGACTGGTATGATCTACCCATCCTTTGTTGTTGTTGTTGTTTAGTCGTGTCCGACTCTTCGTGACCCCATGGACCAGAGCACGCCAGGCACTCCTGTCTTCCACTGCCTCCCACAGTTTGGTCAAACTCATGTTGGTAGCTTCGAGAACACTGTCCAACCATCTCGTCCTCTTTCGTCCCCTTCTCCTTGTGCCCTCAATCTTTCCCAACAATCTTTTCCAGGGAATCTTCTCTTCTCATGAGGTGGCCAAAGTATTGGAGCCTCAGCTTCAGGATCTTTCCTTCCAGTGGGCACTCAGGGCTGATTTCCTTAAGAATGGATAGGTTTGATCTTCTTGCAGTCCGTGGGACTCTCAAGAGTCTCCTCCAGCACCATAATTCAAAAGCCTCAATTATTCGGCGATCAGCCTTCTTTATGGTCCAGCTCTCACTTCCATACATAGCTTTCCATAACCATAGCTTTAACTATACGGACCTTTGTTGGCAAGGTGATGTCTCTGCTTTTTAAGATGCTGTCTAGGTCCATCCTTACAACATCCCTATTAAGTATTGGGAGTTGGATGGGGCTTGAAGATAGAAACTTGCCTAAGACCACCCAAAGTCTTTGGCTGAGATTTTGGATAGAACCCTGCTCTCTTACACTGCTCTACCTCTTGGATGTGTTTGTTCTTGTTATAGATGGCTCTTCACTCAGTACTTCTGCTTCACTTCTCAGGTGTGCCTGTCAAAACTCTACATACCAGTAACTATGACTCTGAAATGAAGAGCATTGTATACAGGCAGTGCTTTTTTCTGGGGGGGGCAGGGGGAGGCATACATTTTGTGAATCTAACGGAAGAAGAAACTAAAAAAAAAATATTAATTTTTAGTTTCTTCTCCTAGCACGGTGAATCGTCAGTTCCGCTGCTACCCCCTATAGCAGCTTCATTTCCTTTCCCGGTGATTTTCTTGAGTCAAAATGAGAGTACCCCTAAACTTTTTTTTTAGAAAAAAAGCACTGTATACAGGCAATGACCATTTTACGTGTGTTCAATATGTGTGTGATTGTACATGCATGCATTGCCACAAACCAAGATGTTAATGGAAGAAGAGCAAAAACAGTCCTAAAATAGCGCAGAAAGAGCAAAAACAGTGCCTAGCAATCCCACGAGCCTTTGCAAGTGCAAACCCACGAGCCCTTGCCCTGACCTTTGAGGCCTGTGGAAACATGGCATTTGAGCAAGGAGGTTTGGAGGGAGCGATTGTGGTGGAGTTTGGTGGAGTTTTGGTTTTTTTAAGGGTTTTTCAGGGGTTTCCAGAGGTTTAGCGGGTATTTGCCATCTTTTTCAATGGTGTGCCCAATATACACGATTTCACTTAAACGTGTGGTGCCTCTGAACGCCACCCCTGTGTAAATGGGGAGTTGTGTGTACATTTGAAAACCTTGTCATACACCATGCTATGTGAAACAAAAATGTGCAGAGTTGCACCAAGATTTAATTTCCATTTAGATGGATACCTCCCATTGTATTTATCTCCTTTGATTTCATTGTTGTGAAATACCATTGTGAACCCTAATATTTTAATTTGCCTCTTTGTCTGGAAAAACAATTTCCCTCTTAGATTGTATTGTAAACTGGGCAGATAAGCTGGCATTTGAAGCTCCTGACTTTTGGTTAAAAATGATGCTTTATATGATGGTTCAGCATTGCAGCTTAGCATCACACCACATGGAATTATTCACCACATTAGGCAGTGTGTATGAAGGGATTCAGCCCTTTTGACACAGCTCAGTATATGTAAAATGATTTATCCCAATGTATATTGCTTAACAGGGACGCGGGTGGCGCTGTGGTCTAAACCACAGAGCCTAGGGCTTGCCGATCAGAAGGTTGACGGTTTGAATCCCCTCAACGGGGTGAGCTCCCATTGTTCAGTCCCAGCTCCTGCCAACCTAGCAGTTCGAAAGCAAGTCAGTGCAAGTAGCTAAATAGGTACCGCTCCAGCGGGAAGGTAAACGGCGTTTCCGTGCGCTGCTCTGGTTCGCCAGAAGTGGCTTAGTCATGCTGGCCACATGACCCGAAAGCTGTCTGCGGACAAACGGCTCCCTCGGCCTATAGAGCGAGATGTGCGCGCAACCTCAGAGTCGTCTGCGACTGGACCTAACGGTCAGGGGTACCTTTACCTTTACCTATATTGCTTAACAGTTTTCTGTGCTGATTTGTTGCATTCTCGTTCTTCAGTCATATATTATAGGAAGGCCCTTCTTGTGTTCTTCATGGTGTGCTTGTGTTTTTGTTGTTCTTCTTGTTTTTATGTATTTTGTGTTATTATCTTGTATTTTTATGTTGTGAACTGCCCTGAGATCTACAGGTGAAGGGTAATATGCAGATTATTATTATTATTATTATTATTATTATTACTATTAGCTGAAATGGTACAAGATTTTTGTAAATATCCCAGTTTTATGAATTAAGTATGATGTAATTTTGCAAGTAATTGTTTTCTATGGCTCTGATTTGCACTTTTATGAAAGACTACTCTGAAGCAAATAGACTACAGAAATGTTTAATTAATTGTGAGCATTTTGTTGTTTTTAGATAATACGTAACCTACAGGTAAAATTCTGGTATACTCACAGCAGTCTTTTTGTACCCAGAATGCTGCTAATTCAGATATTCAAAGCGTAAATCCTCTGTGGGCATAGAAGCTATTGAGCAAACGGTTGATCGATATGAACACAGTGAAAGAATCTGTTAATTAAAGCATCTCCCATTAATTTCTAAGGCAAGAAGAATTGAAAGAAATTTCAGTTTCATCTTCCCTTTTTCACCCAAACTGTTCACAGATCTTAGCAAGCATCTATTCATAAACTGTGGAGAGCAGATGTGGGGAACTTTTCTCTTCCAGTGGTTGCTGAACTATAACTCCCATCAGCACCAACAAGCATGGCAAATGGCCAGGGTTGATGGGAGTTGTAGTTCAGCAACCTCGGAAGACCCAAAAGTTCCCCTCACTCTGTGTAGAGTATAATATAACAATATAGATTTAAGGTTTAAATTGTCACATAGAATTAAACTGCATGATATAAATGATATGCTATATTGTTGGTTGGATCTTAGACACTGTTGTGAGTCGAGGCCCCGCACCTGCTTGGAGATAAAATAATACACATGGACACAAGTATTTAGGTTAATGGGCTAAGAAGGCCACAACTTTATTAGTTACAGAATGTGAGTGGTATTGCTTAGGTCAGGGGTCAGCAACCTTTTTCAGCCGTGGGCCGATCCACCATCCCTCAGACCATGTGGTGGGCCAGACTATATTTTTTTGCAGGGGGGGGGGGTGAATGAATGAATTCCTATGCCCCACAAATAACCCAGAGATGCATTTTAAATAAAAGCACACATTCTACTCATGTAAAAACACCAGGCAGGGCCCACAAATAACCCAGAGATGCATTTTAAATAAAAGAACACATTCTACTCATGTAAAGACATGCTGATTCCCGGACCGTCCATGGGCTGGATTTAGAAGGCGATTGGGCCGCATCCAGCCCACAGGCCTTAGGTTGCCTACCCCTGGTTTAGGCATTGGATCGGACAGACTATACTTGACTCCTGCCCGCTCTGCCAGGAGTCACAGAAGGGTTAACAACCAGTAGCGGGAGGTTGTTGATGCAAATCAACTGGAAACTTTCCCCTAGAGTCACGGGGGTTGAGCCATGGCCCTAGCCACCACCAGGGCATCGGACAGGAACCACAACCGCCATATTCCTTTAACAGAATACCCTTCAAGGGGAGGGGTAGGTGATGGCCACAACCTCCCCTCTGACACACAACGCGTTTTCCAATGCCTAACTGCCAATCCTAGCTTCTCTCCCTTCCAGTGCTTCAAACTTCCTATATGGACTGCAATTTATACCACTTTCAAGTTACCAGTGCTAGCCCTCAGAATCAGTATATGCCCCTCAGTTAATTTAGAGATGTCGTTGTGTGAGAATTCTACTTGGTATGTTTTAAACTATTCAAATCAAATATTTTCTCTGCCACCCAGATTTATTTTCACGCAGCTTTAATGTTAGTCACAGTGGATTTCAAACGTACAGAGAAACAATGCAAATGGCGCTGGCAGCCTCAGCATCTATTGTATTGAAGCTGTTTGACAATAGGCAAAGCCAAATGCGTCACAGGCATTCCTGTGGCAGTGTTTCTTACAGACCACTCCCTCTGGGGAATTGAAGCAAAAACATACTTGTGAAATGAGGGGGAATTTCAAGAGCGGATGAGCCTGAGACGTGACTCAGAGTGGACATCAGGGATCAAAAGTGGACATAGAGGATAGGCTATGCTCTGTTCCACACGGAGTTGCTCAAAATCCATAGTTGTTGGCATCCATCTGACTGCAGAGCCAATGGAGTGTGCCTCTGGGGGTGAAGTCAAACTGCTTTGGACATCAGACCTTTACAGTAATGTGTTTGGTGATTAGATATCAATCCCGTATTTATGAGATCTTGAAAGTATGGATGATTTCATACTTCAAATTAAAACTATAGATACTGAACAAAATCTCCTTTTCATGAGAAATGTTAAAATTCATGGTCTAGCTTCAGCTACTTCTGGAAAAATGTGTAATATCACGGTCATTCTGTAGTTCTCAAAAATTAGGTGATTGCTTTGAAATCTGACCCATATTTCTTCTCATATACCGGTAATGTACTATACATATAATGTATCTAGAATTAACAAATAAGCATGCATCACTTTATATCCATTTTAAAAAAAATGATCTATAGAACTCCAGCTGCTGCTCTCCTGGTCTAATTGTGACTATCAAATCATTACATTGTATGGCAGAGAATTTCTGACTAAATCAACAGATGATATTTTAATGAAGGAAGAATTGGAATTGATGCATTCTTTCTGTTTGTCTGGGGCAAGCTGATCTCTCTAACTGCAGTGCTTGATTAAGTTTAGAAAAAGGCAGGAGTCAGTATCTGCTTATTATATTAATATCATAGTTTGCTTAAGTATTAAGAATACCTTTTAAAATATGTTGTTTTATAGTGCCCATGATTAAAAATTTCCTTTTGACTTATTTATTTTCTTTCACGTATTTTCTTTCTTCCACCATGGAACCCAACTTGGTTCCCACGAGGCTCAACGCACTGACCAGACTCCCAACTTGCTTAGCTTCTGCAAGGTGGAGGCCTCACATGGCTTCAGACCCATAGCACAGCTATATCTCGAGACTTTCCTCCTACATCCTTCGTGTTGACAGCTACTGCTAAGAAGTCACATTTTTAGCATTTCCTCGGGAACAGCTGAATTGCCATAAGGGTTGGCTAATTGTTACACAATCTGTAAAGGCATTGTTAACCATCAGTGGGTAACCACCAGCCCATGGGCCAAATTAGGCCCAACACGTTCCTAATTTAGCCCACGGGGCCGTTTCCCCAAACCCTGTCCATGTACCCCACACCTGACATTTACATTGTGTGTGACATCAGGTGTAGGGCAGTGGAAATGCAGTCGAACTATCGGGATCCTTAACATGCACTCCTGATTTGTTCCTTGGCAAGCAATTAACACTTACAATAAACCCTGCAGGGAAACATTTCCTTCGCTTACATATTTTTGAGGTCAACCACTGCAATTCTCACTCTCTTTATTGTTGTTGGCGTTGCTTAAAATATTGCCTAAAATCACAGATCTCTAAACAATTTACAACGGAATGAAATATAGATTAGCATGCATCCTTAAAAGTGATCAGATGAAATTAATATTTTGGAAATGCTTGCTGGGGGGAGAAAGTGTTTTCATGTAAACACCATGCAATGCTGGCATCAGCCTCATCTCTACTTGGATGTGTTCCATAATGCAGGGACTATTCCACTGATTGCTCTCTTCTGAGCATAGAGATGTTTGATTTCTGAGACATGAGGCACCTCCGAAAGCTCAGTCTCTGACGATCTGTGATCTAGTCTGATGATATGGATTGCATACATGTATCAAATACCAGATATTATTTACTCTTGGAAAGCCCTTTCTAGGGCATGTTTTAGACATGTGCACCTAAGAAATCATTGCCGTGTGATTTTTAAATTCAAGTTGTTTCCTTATTAAATTGTTTAAAGGTAGTTCGGAATGTATCCTTCATATCCTTAATGGCGCAGAGTTCAATCCTATATTGACAACAGAGTATACAACTGAATTCATGTCCCTGATGTAGCACAAGGTGATTTGTTGTTTCCTTGGTCCGATGCCAGCCATCTTCTCTGTAGTGTAGAAGAAATAGTAGCTAGTTTGGTGTGCTGCTGGTGGCAGGAATCCAGAAAATCAGACAGACAACTGAAGAGCCTTCTGGGAGAGTGGCCCTTTCCTGGTGCATCACTGTATCTTCAAGAGGGTATGCAGAAAAGGGACTTTAAGAGGCAAGTGTCTAATCTGCCAGCACTGACTAACCTGTCTCACATAGGACTCCACTGTAGGTGTTGCAGGTCAAGATTAAGGCTAGGATAGTGGCCTCTCTTGTATGCTTATATAAAGCACCACTGATGGTGTACATTGATGGCAATTTATAAATAAAAATAATTCTGATGAAAAATGGCTGTATGCATTTGTAGGATCAGGCTGTCCCACCCAGCTGCGACATCAGAACCGTAAAAAGCGGCATACAGACTGTGGCATTAATCAATGTATCTATGTGCATCTACTGTCAGCGGGGATTCTGTAGGCTCTCATTTGTATCAGGTAGACTTCAAATGGTAAAGAATAGGTGTCAGCGAAGTACAGAACTAATATGTGAATTGGTTTTTGTATCTCCTTCCTAGGATGGAAACCATGGTTGACTTTGTTTGACAAAAATGGCAAACAATTTCATTTCCATAATTATTAGTAATAAAACTTATTTAATAAATTATTTACCTGTGACAGCAGGATTTATTATTTGTTGATGAGCTTCCAGGGGATAGTACTTGCTCATAAAAAGGCAAAAATGTGACACTAATACAATCATACAGTGAATATGTATGATTATATATATACTGCACCTATGCTGTGTTAATAAGCATAGCAACGTTAAGTAATTTGTGTTTCTTATTACATCTTATCACTGTTTCAAAAGTAATATAGAAGTACTCTTGCTCCTATTTGCCTATCATTGCTTATCATCATCGTCATCATTTATTTCATGCATAAATTTTTAAACAACAGCGTGATTTTTTTTCCAAATCATGCCTAATACTGAGATATATTCAATATTCTCAGAAGAATTTCTGCTCTCATCATTCATCCAAAAGTAAATCAATATATTAGATAATAACAAATTATGACCAAGAATTTGTGTCTGATTGAGATCTAATAACAAATAAATGCAATCATTTTTTAAACATTCTTTATTATTTGGACAAAAAAATTATTGGCTGTGAGTCCTGCTTCCTGCCTTGCAGACCTTTTTCCACATGGCCTGGGAGGGCATGGCCCTGACTGACTCCAGCTAAGCATTAAAACTCTTCTGTCTCTCTGGAAATTATGGCAACCTCTGACAGGGATCTGTCAGCATTCCAACATAATGGGGGTTGTGTGAATATTGGATTTTGGTAGCATCCCTGTGCTGAGTGTGGCATGAATTGAGATTATCTGGGGACATGTCAGGAGCTTCCGGGTTGCTGAGTCAAAAGATTCCTAGTGACCAGTGCCTATTACGGTTTCTCTCAAACATTCTGGTACAGGCAGCAGCCTGCAAGTTTGACCAGTTGTTTGCCAGTCTGCCTTTTTTCTAGAATAGGCATCACCAGTCTTATTAAACCAATGGGCACATGTGAAATTTTGAGAAAGTTCTGTGGGGTCCTATCACAAAATGACTATGGGCGGGGTGTGGGTGGGTGTGACTAATGTAAAATGGCTGCAACATATAAATAAACTGAAAACAAAACAAAACAAATGTTGTGGGCCTATTCCTTTATCAGCTGCCACTGCACTTGTTCATGGAGAAAGGCTCTTTGCACCTCTCCTCTTTTTAGAACAAGAGGGAGGGAGGCTGTCCAGTCTTGGCATACAATGAAATGTGAGCATGCTTAAGGTAGGAAACTCTGAGCCAATGCAAACATGAACTGAGCAGGAAGACTGAGCTTGTCTTCTCGCCACTAGCATCTGGGCGGAGGTCCAGTCTGAGCACTAGAACAGAAACTCTAATTATGGCCTATGCTTACTCAGCAGCTTACAGGATCAGACTTGTAAATATGTGCATTTTGTTTTGCTAAAGAGAAGAAAACTCGTTATTTTAAACTGATGCATGAAATTCTTCCCCACTTTTCTCGAATAATCAAAGATTATTTAATGATATGTAAAATATTCATAACACAAGGAGATTGTTACTCCTGAGACCATTATACAAAGCAGTAATATGTGTTAGACAAATGACAGAAACCTCTTCATTTCTTTTTTTTAAATGAGTATATGAAAGCAACTAACTGTTGTTATGCCAATTGCAGTCCAGACTGCCTTACTGTGTATCATGGACTAATCTGATCCCTGATGGTGTAATACGAAATGAGTTGAATAGTGCATAAATATTACATTTGTTTATGTGTGTGTGAATCACACTAGTACATTTTTATTTTATGTTATCATAATTTATTGGAAACTCCTCTTTGCCTCCCAGTTAATTTTAATAATTTGTGTTTTACACCTTAATGTGGCAAATATTTTGCCATAATCCTGAGTAAATACTACTTTGGTTATTCATTCTTTTATGAAGTGTTTGATAACTCCTATACAAACATTTTACAAAGCACTGTTTTCACTACTGATAGGCGCTAATTGCTAAAGAAAACCTGAAACTTGGGATGTATAGTCTTTATCTGCTGCTCATTATGTGTCTGCAATTATGAACATAGATGCATATGTATTTGTGTAGACTTTAAAAAAAAATAGCCTGGCATTGTAATCATGACTTAAGCTATTGTTACTGCCCACAGGAGCCATACCAGCAACTGAATGTGGCAGTAATATAAAGTACAAGTAAGAGTGTCTAGAGTCTTGATGGTTGTCATTTGATTAAATATATGTGAATTCTGTTTGATCTCGTCTTTTTATAATTCAGAGGGGCTTCGTTGTATATCTCTCACCTTTCTATAAAATGTTTCTGGCAATCAAGCCTTAATTTCTCTTCTTATCTTTGTGCTTGCTATAGGCACATAGCGCCTATGTTTTTTGTTCAGATGTTATGGTTGTAAACTGTTCTTAATTTCTGCCATTTGTTCTGTAGATGGGGGGGGGGAATCCATCTTAAGGTGGGGGGGGGAAGAAAAATCCATTATATTTGAAGGAATTTGATAATTTTGTTGTAGTTCATTGCATGGCAGGTGGTAATAATGTCTATGCCAGCGCTGTCAAAATATGAAAATTAAAATGACGATGGGTTTTAATGAAATCCATTTGACAAATATAATTAAGGTGTTTTAATATGAAGGCCTGTAATAAAGACTACCGGTGGACTCCCTGAGGTCCTGACTAATTGTGTAGATTGCTTTTAAGCTTTGAATAGTTTTATTGGATAATGAACTGTTAAGAAGTGTTAGATCTTTCTTAAGCAGAATTTGGTTTGAAAAAGAAGAGGAGAGACAGGCCTGAGGTGTGGCATTTTAAACATAATTAGAAGAGAGTTTTAAGTTAACATCTTTGATCTTGCTGTCAGGTTTTGATTAGAGCTGTAAATGCTTTAATCAAGTGCAATGTAGTCATTACATTTCTAACTGTTTTAAAACTGTGAAATTACTGAGATGCTGACATCAGTTTAACACATTTTGAACGTTTGCAGCAAAGTTGTGTTGGTAAACTCTTAGTTTATATTAATATGTCAGAGTGTGGTGATTTTCCAATGTATAGTGTACGTGCATAATTATAATATGATGAACACATAATTTTGTGTTTTAAAAATACATATAAACAATAAAGGAAGATTCATTGTATTTGATGAGGATATCATTCACTAAATTTTGTAAGATTTGCAGTTGGACTATATATAAAGGCTTGCTGATTCTAAAATTGTTTGTGTGTGTGAAGCACAGCCATGTGCAAGGTTTTGTATGTGTGATGTACAGGGTGAAATCTTACATTTTGAATCACCCCTTCATAAGGAAAAATGAAGAACAGATTGTTAGTGTAAGAGCCATTACAATACAGGCTATGTATTCTTGAAGACTGGCTGTATAGATTCTGCCATTACGCTCCATAGGTGCAGTTGGTACTGGGTACAGAAATTAAGTACGCTGAGAACTTTGACTTTCTTTTCTGTTTGAGAAAACAAGCTTCAGGCTTGGAAATACATGAATGATCTAGAGAACTCTCTGGACCTTGGGGGTGCAGGTGGAAGAATGGATGAGAAATGAAGTGATCAGGGCATATAATAGTATAATAGTACTACTTCAATTATTTGCAAAGTTCTTTGCCTGATGATTAGCAGAAACAAAATACATTATGGGGGATATATGTGTGCAAATGCACATCCATTTCTACTAAGACTTTTGTATGTACACAAAATTAAGATGTTGTAAAATCAGAATTCTGATTCAGCATCTGTAATTGCGCAATAAAAAGGAAATGCTTATGAGTCACAGAAAGCTCACTTTAACAAATCAGCAAAAACTGAAGGCAACATTACACTGTCATGTTCATTTTTATATGCCACGTTTTTCTGCCAACAGAATGGCACCCAAAGGTAGTTTGATTTTGCTGTTGTCAGTGTCATTTGATAGGTTGTTACTAAAAGCTGTAAGTAATAGTTTCTATTGATGTAGTAGCTGCTTTTGCAATTGTAATCTGCCACATCCGTTACGCTTCCAGGAAAGTCCTTGCATGCATACTTGTTGGAGAAAACTCTTTCTTGTTAGGTATTTTGAAGATCTATTCTGTACTTACACTTAATGTAAAGCAATCTGAAAGGAATTTGCAGAGGGGCGACTGTATTGGTCTGTACATCATAAACAACAGAGCCTTGTGCCACCTTAAATTTATTATGCACTGCAGTCTCATGAACTGGACTGTAGGCCATGAAAGCTCATGCCACAATAAAGTTGTTTGTCTGGCATATTTTTGTTGTTTTGCTGAGAAGAACTGATGGTGTTCTCTATCACAGTGAAAAAGGCAAATTGCATGCTATAGAAAGAAACTGAAAGATAAAACTGCCAATATCATGATGCTATTATACAAAGCTATGGTGAAACCACATTTGGAATACTGTGTAGAGTTCTGACCACCTTGCCTCAAAAAATGGTTTTTGTAGAGTTGGAAAAGGTACAGAAAGGGGGAACCAAAATGATCAAGGGGATGGATCAACTACCCTATGATGGATCAACTACCCTATGATGAAAGGCTGCAGCGTTAGGGGCTGTTTAGTTTAGACAAAATGTAAGTAAAAGATGAAATGATAGAGAAAGGCTTACCTCCCTCTCTCATGACACTCAAACAGCCAATAAAGCTGAATGTTGGAAGATTCAGGACAGATAAAATAGGACGCCATACGTCAAGGTTTTCGCCTTGAATGACCGTTACCCACATCAAATGGGGTGCGCATTTTGCGTGGTCGCGCGCAGCCCCCTTGGATCCCAGAGCAGCACCTGGCAGTTCGGATTGGCACCACCTTCCCGGGCTAGATACCTGTGGTCTCCGCCTACTCCGTCAGCCACCAATCCCGCCTGGGGAGGTGTTGTCAAGGGGATTGGCCAGGTAGGGGGAGGGACCACATAGCACACACAATAGAAGGTGCAACATACCTGGGAAGCCACAGTCGGCTCCAGAGATTCTCCCACCCTCCACTCCCTTAATTAACGCTTTCCTTACAGGTTAACTTCTTTTTCACAGGCACATAGGCACGCAGGCGCTGCTATGTCAAGGCCGCTGTTGAAGGGCCAGAAAGCAATTTCCCTGCATTGGCAGGTTTCGCCTTTCCCATAGCAATTCGTCACAACTTGGCGGTTTCAGGCCTTGGGCGGAATTCTTTAGTCATCTTCCTAAATGGGGGGGGGCATGGGGCGGTGACCCCACATCCCCAGAGTGACGGCAATATCAGGGTTCCCGTTAAAGGGATCTTAAGGGGAGGCATTGGCCATACGCACAGAGGTGTCATTGCCCTCCCCCTCCAGCGGCGGCAAACAGGGGGGCGGGCTATCTGCTTGAACATAACGCCCAATGCCTGAGCCAAGGTCTCCCTACATCTGAATCCTAATAAAGTTGTGGCCAATTTTAATCCCCATAACACGTTGTCCTGTGTTATTATTCCGCTCGGGGGCTGCCTGGGGTTTGGGGGACTCCGCCTGACCACGCAAAATGGCACCCAGACAGATTTTCGGCAAATCAGCAAAAATGTCCGGGAAAACCCAGATGTATGGCAAGTGGGTTTAAAAAATCAAAATTCAAAAAAGGCCCAAATCTTAGATTTTGGGGGAAGAAGAAGAAGAAGAAGAAGAAGAAGAAGAAGAAGAAGAAAGCTGTACAACTTTGTCTGGATTTTCACTTTGGGGAATATGGCAACCCTTGATAAAAGAAAATACTTTTTAAATGTGGCTCATAAAAACAAGCATTAAAAAACCTCCCAATACAGGGCAGCCTTCAGATGTCCTCTAAATGTTGTGTAGTTCTTTATATCCTTGACATCTGAAGGGAGGACGTTCCACAGGGAGGGCACCACTACCAAGAAGGCCCTCTGCCTGGTTCCCTGTAACTTTGCTTCTTGCAGTGAGGGAACCAGCAGAAGACCCTCGGAGGAGGACCTCAGTGTCCAGGCTAAGCATTGGGGGCGGAAATGCTCCTCCAGGTATACTGCGTAATTCAGGTATAAGCATAATTAAAAATCATGATCAGGTTTAAATATTAATCCTGATTATCAAAAAAAACTTTCCCCTGTTTTACTTTAAATTTACTTCTGAAATAAACAACATCCTGTTGATTTTTTTTTTGACACAAAGTACTTTTTTTTTTTTTGACACAAAGTACTTTTTTAGGAAGAAGTATTACATTTTCATACAGTGCTGAAGGCTCATGAATAATTTTGAATTCATTTTCATTCTTTTATGTTTCCACTTTTAAGACATCTTTTTTATGTGTGCTAAGAACCTTGAACAATCTCTTTACTCAGCAGTCTTCCGCATTTTGTTTTCTCTCTTTTTTTAACCTTAGAACTCTGTGTCTCCAACTTTGCAATACATTTTTTATACGTGACATTTTGTTTTCAAGCAAGAGTTCATTCTGGAAGGAAGAAATCGAAGCTAGTGAAAGGATTGGCTAATTATCATTTTTCTCAGGACAACAGAAACATGCTGTTCTGTTGACTTGCAGTGTTTGTAATTTATACCCATTAAATTGATGTTTTATCATCTATTACTGATTCCTAGGCTTCTGTTTGCACTTATTGGTTGTAACAAGCATTTTGTTTTTGTACAGGAGAAAAATGGTCTCAGTCACTTCTACTGTAGCCGAAAAGGAGAATGGGATTTGTAAATGATAAATGGGGAAGTTGACTAGCTAACTAATAAAGATTTGTCTTAATCAAGTATGATTTGTCAGAACAGGAGCGCGTTGAGGTCAGGGCACATGCAATGAATAATACAGCATTCACAGGAGAGGAGGACCAGGCAAAAGGCCTCATAAATATGCTGTGATTACCCAGTGCTAATTCATATTCAAAGAATGAGTGGCATTGAAGCCAGCTCCTAGGTTTCTGAGCAGTTAACCTGTGCTGTGGTGTGTTTTTTCCCCGTGTCCTCTGGTCTTAAGAAAACTTTAGCATATTTTCTATAAGTATCATGTTCAATGCAGCTCTCGTTGTATTGGATAAATGTCGTTGTTTGTGGTTGCTGATTTGAAGCCTCAATTATTATACTTTCCCCCCTCTTTATTGCTCTCAATTTCAATAACTTTTTTTAATTGTTATTTAGTATGAATATTGGTGCAACATTGAATATGCTGCCCTTTCCCATTTTGTATGTATTTCTAAAGCATGAATGTTTTGTCACAAAGTTCTCTTTACTACCTTGAAAGAATGTAGAATAGAACAGAAATAGTACTTACCTATCTTTCCCCACATTTTTGACTATCTAATCAGGCACCTAAGTGTAGTTTCCTAAAGTTAAAACTTTGTGCAGTTTGGATTGTTGGGTACTTGAATAGACCCGGTGGTGGTCAAGTCCCTTTGGAAGCATGTGGACTTTGGGGATTAGTGCTGCTTGGAGTAGGGCACAAAGGAGCTCCAGGTTTTGTAGGTCCTTGGGCAAGATCACCTCCATGAGCTTCTCCGTGGCTCTTAGTGAGTCCTCTCTTGTCACTGAGCCATTATTGCCAACTGCTGCTACGCCTTTTCAAATTCCCACTCTTTTAGAGCCTCTGAATAGAGAGCAGAGAGATGATAACTGCAGAATTGTAAAGGTTTCTCAAGATGATCAGCCTTATGTATTTATTTATAAATTTTATTAGTAGACTTCCAATTGTCTGTCCAAGCTGATTCTCTCAGAGAGAGAGAGAGAGAGAGAGAGAGAGGCATGGCCAAAATACCCTATTTTGACTTATGCCCTAACACAAATGTGTTGGCATCATCTGGAGGAGAAAAACATGTGGGAAAGACATCATCACTGTTACCATACTTATATTTGTATAGAGGAAACTGAGATTGAAAAGGAATGAATAGTTCATGTGTGACTGACATGGAATGCATACTGTGCAGATTTTAGCCAATTTTAGTGACTGATAGCCTACTGATGAACATCCAAATAAGTTTACATATTGTTCAAACTTCCTAATTTAGCTTGTTTCCCCTAACCCTCTGAAATATCTTTCCTTAAATTGTTGTCAGTGGGACTACTCCAGGAGTGAACAGTTGAAGAACATCAACTGAATACTTTAAGTTTAATCTTCCTGCATTGGGTTTAGACTGAGAGCAACAGTTCTGTCTGGTTAAATCAGGAGTGGGGAACAGTTGATCCTCTAGTCTACACAGTAAGGATGGCAAATAGACAGGGTTAATGGGAGTTGTAGTTCAGTAACTTCTGGAGAGCCACAGGTTCCCTACCCTTGGGTTAATAGATTCACCACACTTGCCCCACCATGAAGTTTGGACATAGCCTTGGGATTATCTACAAATTGCAGTTTCCAGGGTAGGTTATTGCAAATCATATATGCATGATGGTTTTTCAATGTAGCAGCTATAATGGTTAGCACATGTGTTGTACTGTGTAGCTCTAATTTGAACATTCCTGTTGGTAGCTGGTGCTGAGTGTCCTTATAGTTTGAAGTATCCACATGATTGGCTGTGGTCCAGACTAGAGCATGACAATGGTTACTAAATAATGTGGATGTGGAGTGGGGGGGAACACAGGTGTATCACTCAGTATGTATTGCTCAGTCAGTAGAGTCTGAGACTCTTAATCTCAGGATTGTTTGGCAAAAGATTTCTGTATTTCAGGGGTTGGACTAAGTGATCCTTGGAGTCCCTTCCAACTCTACAATTCTATGATTGATTGATTGATTGATTGATTGATTGATACATTTCTATCCCACCTTTCCTCCAAAGAGCTCAAGGTGACATACACGGCTTTCCAGCTCCCCAGTTTATCCTCACAATAACCTAGGCTTAAAGTCTGTGACTGACCCAAGGTCACCCAGTGGGCTTCATGGTTGAGTGAAAATTTGATTCCTGGTTTCTGAAATCATAGTCCAACACAACACTGGATTTCTTCATTTTTGTAATTTAAGATAAAAGCATTAGCTGCTTTCAGTCCTACATTTTAACCTATTCTTTAATTGAAGCTTTTAGCACAGCCATGTAATTCATTTTGTGTTGAATGTTGTTAAGCTGTCATTTTCTGTGCAATGAATGGTGGATAATATGCTCCATTTTGGAAACCCACTACATATCTGTTTTATTTTGTGCAGTTTCTCAACTGCTTCTTTATTGCACAAGCTCGATAGTAAAGTTTTGTGAGTTATGATAACAACTATTTTACTCAACATTCTACAGTTTTCTGTGTATTGGCATGTAGTCATTAACTATTATTCTTTTTAGCCATATAACCACCCCTTGTCATCTAAGAACCTTATGATCTAAATACTTCTATCTGTTAGCACTAGTTTCCATATCTAAATATGTCAACTGAAAAGCTATAAATTACAGCAGTTTCACTTGTGCCCCAACACTTAAGATATGTCAGCACTTCCTTTCATTAACTTGCTGTTGTCAGAAACCTAATAATTTGGCTCAAACCTGAACTTTTTTGCTTCAAACTGTGTATTCCCAAGCCTATAAATCCAAGTTGTCACTTCAGTAATACTTTACATTCAGTCCTTTCCTAAAAGCACCACTCCCTCTTTTACCCCCACCCTTCTAATCTCTTACTGATGTGATCAGCTTTTAAAAAATTTCATCTGTTACCAAATTTAGCCTCCTACAATAGAGTAGTTTAATTTCAGCTGAAAGACAAAATCTCATTGACAAAAAAGGTCCTTTACTTAACTTTCAAGCATAAGTCACTCAAATGTTTTAACTCATTTCTTATTAATTTGTCACCTGAATAGATAGATCTTATAAAACATCTGTTTCTATCCTTTGCTGCCTTATTCTCATTGCAAATAAAAATGTTATAATACCCAGTGACAAAGATTCAATCAGACTAAAGAAATTTTCTAGAGAGAAAAAGACCTACTGTGAGACTGACTTTTATTTATTTCATAAAATGCATATACCACTTATTTTTTTTTATTTTAAGAACCCTCAAAGCTTAACCATGTTGCATTACTTCTTCGAATCTTCGAATTGTTGAGTTGGAAGGGACCACGAGGCTCATCTAGTCCAACTTCCTGCAATGCAGGAATCTTTTGCCTAATGTGGAACTCAAACCCATGACTGAGATTAAGAGTCTCATGCTCTACCAATTGAGATATCCCTGAGACTCTTAAATCCTGATTCTATACATTTGAGCAGACATTTCATGTGCTTGTGATGTTAACGTAAAAAGGTAAAAGTAAAGGTAAAGGGACCCCTCTGGGGTTGCGGCGCTCATCTCACTTTATTGGCCGAGGGAGCCGGCGTACAGCTTCCAGGTCATGTGGCCAGCATGACTAAGCCGCTTCTGGCGAACCAGAGCAGCGCACGGAAACACTGTTTACCTTCCCGCCGGAGCGGTACCTATTTATCTACTTGCACTTTGACGTGCTTTCAAACTGCTAGGTGGGCAGTCGCAGGGATTCGAACCGCCGACCTTCTGATCGGCAAGCCCTAGGCTCTGTGGTTTAGCCCACAGCGCCACCCGCGTCCCTGATGTTGATGTAGCATAGCTATAAAACCTTACTCTGCCATGCTTTGGGACACTGGTTTAGTAACAAAGCTTCCGTTACTCTGACAGAGGAGAAGGGGTGTCCTCTGATGTAAGAACTTCTTCTGCTGAACAAAGGCAACCTCTGGATCCAGTCCATTGCTTTCATGTCAGAAATTATATAGAAGAATTCTAAGAATTTGTTTCTCATCCACCTGACCATTCTTTGAAAATAAAATCATTTAATCCAGGGGTAGTATGCAACAGAGTATAAATGTAGTAAATTGTGCAATGTAGGATTGTGCATTGTGGAAAGGATACTCAGTCTCTATCTCAGTAAATTTTCTATATTGGGGATGTACCAAAGGTGCAGACAGCCAGCTACAAATTCACTCTTACATTTTTAGGATTGGACAGCAAGCATGCCACTACAAATGGTAAATGTAGAAAGGCCTCTAGTTAATCTAATGTGAAAGCTTCCAATATCCACAACAGAAAAGAAAGTAGAAGGAGAAGGCATGTGAGTCTATGTCTTGCTGGGGCTCATTCTTACAACCCTAAACTATTTCAGTATTACATTTAGTATGGCACTCTTCTTTGCTTAGCTGTGCAACTTCCCAAGTTATCTAACAATATGAAGACAAGACAATTCTGGATTTTAAGAAGCTTGATTCATTGTCCCTCTAAGGCTTGTACTAGATGATAAATTTACACTTGCTGATGTGTTATCATTTCATTGTAGCGTAACTCAAGAATGAGATAATTTGTCTGTTGAATGTTCATGCTTTTTTCAGGCAGCACATAAATTATACTGGTGGCTGTGAAAGTATTTGAACTTTGCAATTCTGGATATTTTATGTATCTTATTACAATAAAATCTTAGTCCCTTTTTGGAATTCTGCACAGCAATGTTTAATTATATCATTGTTTAATTATAGTGAAGAAATAGATGGATGGAGCCTTTGTGTATTAGGACTCATTATGATAAACAAATGCTTTCATTTGTTTCTAAATGCCCCTAGAGTTTACAAGATAAGTCTGGATTTTGTAAAGAGTTTGGTATGCCCAGTGTGTCTTCTTTGTTTTTCTTTTGTTTGTTTTTTTACAGCATGTCACCATGCTGCATGGAAAACGGTGTGTGATCTAGTGGTGGGAAGAGGATGTAGCTGTTCAGCTACTTTAATCATAAGCACTATTCTGTTCTACAGCTCTCTGAATTTTGGCCTGAACTCTAAATGTGGAATCCACCATGCATTTTGTAAACCTGCTCCAAAGTTCCCAACCACCAATACTATTTATGGTGATAAATTATTTCAAATTCTTTAGAGAATCTAAACTTAATCTTTGGATGCAAATAAATATACCAGCATGCACATTTTAAGTAAAAATGAGTTTTAGGCATTGCACCTTTCGCCACATGGAATAATTGAGGCCAAGGGTTCTAGACTAGAACATTATGGTTTATCTCCCAAATGATGTTTGAATGATTAGAAAGATCATTGATGGAGTTCTGGAAGATGGCTGTTTACTGCCAGGAATTTATTCAAATTCGACTGCAGGTAGCAAATCAGGGTTAGCCAACATGATGCCCTCCAGATGCTGTTGGATTACAGCTCCCATAGGATGCTCTGAAGGCATAGGAGACTGCCACCTGCTAAAGCTAAGCAGGTCTACATCTGTTCAGTGCCTGGATGGATGACTGATTAGGGACCAAGTGTATGTTTCCTTGGGTTCCACGATAGAGGAATGGTGGGATATAAATGTAAGGAAATAAATTCCCATCAGTTCCTGCCAAAATAGCCAATGATCAGGAATTATAAGAATCTCAGTCCAACGTTTGGAGGGCATCATGTTGGTGATTCCTGTGCTGCTTCATCATTTTGGACCTGATGACCCTGGATTCCTGCATAAATACATTTTTAAGCAGTTGTATACATTGTCGTACATAGTACAAAACTAGAAGTCTCAATGTAAGCAACCATGTAAACAGTGGTTGATTGATAAAATTTGAGAGATTATGATTATGTACAAACTAATTCAGCAAGTACAGCAAGCAAATGATGTTATGGCATCCTGGTTTCCTTTTATTTCCTGTGGGAAAGCCCTTGAGGCTTCTCATCAAATTCCAATCAAGGACAGATGTCTATATTTTTCTTCCCTGACTATAATCTCTCTTTCTCGTTTATATGAAACATAGATCCCATCTTCCAATAGTTAGTGAGCTTCTCCTTAGGCTGTTTTACTGTAGTTGCCCCATAGGCATATACAGGGTAGTCTAAGGATTGTAATCAGTGAGTTTCTTTGTTCCTTTAATGGAGTTTTAGTATTTTATGAGTGTTGCTTTTTGTAGTTTTAATTTTTTCTAACATGAAATTCCATGAAACTGTGATTGAAAGGAATTTGCTGTGAGAAGAGAGTCGTTGATTTCTGCTGAATCCCATCCACCCTCCATCTTTGGCTGCAGCCTCCTGCACCATAGTGCTACCATATCAGAGTAACCCTCAGGAGTGGATTTTCAAAGAACTGCAGAAGGAAGGAGACCTCCAAACCTCTATTGCCCAAACTCTTTGGATTTAAGCCTGTGTTTCAAGTGCTGTATAATTAACACTGTTAATTTAACTTTGGTTTACTTTGGTGGCATCTCTGAAATTGTTTTTGGATGAGAATATAGCTAGTAGTGACCATTTCAGCCCAAAGGTGTTTAAAGCTCTTAACAGCTTTGGGCTGAAATGGTTACTACTAGCTATATTCTCTTCATAAAATACTGAGCCTTCTCTTTAGTTGTATATGTTTGCTAGGAGGCAATGCAGCTATTTCAGTTCTTTGAGTTTTCTGCCAGGTTGAAATTCATGGCTGAAAGTATTGGCCCTAAGTGACATATCAGCAATTCATTTTCTGGTATTCCAACTGACATCCTTTATTTATTGATATCTTCAGTCATTGGCAATGAGAGGAAAAGACACTATTTGTCAAAGCTGACAGCGTTCTACTCTTGGTTGATGACACTGTTGTCTTGATCAGTGGACAATAAACTTGATGCCAATTATATTTATTTTCAAAAATGTGATATAAAGTGATTTTTTAGCTCTGTTTGCAAAACATCATACTTCAGCATTTTTATTTACTTTTTAAAATGAAAGGTTTCTTTCCTCTGTTTTAAGGATTGGTTTGTGTTGTATACAAGTGAGATTTCATAGTGTGGTACTCAACTGAGTTTTACTCAGAGAAGACCTATTGAAAGCAGTAGACCTAATTTAGTCATCTTCACTCATTTCAGTGAATCTACTCTGAGTAAACCTTAGTTGAATACCTCTTATTGCTTTGAATCTGGGTAGGTTGAAGAATAATATCCATTAGATGTATAGCCTTGAAAGCTTATGGCAAGTAAAAACAACAACAAAACAAGAAGGAAATTGAATTGACTCATATTCACTGAAATTTCTCGCCTTTTTTCAGCTTAATCATGAGCTTCAAATGATTCAGTATTGGTTTATAAGATGTTGAAAGAGGATGAAGAATAGATACGTCTTCAAATATTAATGCTCATTTGCACAAACAATAGACTAACACAATAATGGTACAAAATATTAAAGAATTTCAGAAATATTTATACTGTTCTTCCATCTATATACTATAATCTGTCCTTGTAGCATATATTGTACCACCTTTCACCTCTGGGAGGCATTATATATGCAGCTAAAAATTAAGAGCATCAAGCCAGAAAGAAACTGAGAACACTATGGCTGTATAAATTCATGGTTAGCTATCTGAGGAAGTATTCATATTTATATTATTCTATCAGGGTCTGATACCAAAATATAAACTCCAGTAACTTATAAAATATATACCATATTAAGGTGAAATATGTCAATTTAACTAATAATAGCTAAAATAACAATCTTGGTAATATGCATCTATGCACACCTCATCATTTCCTTTGTGGGGCTGGATTACCAAAACTATCAAAAACTACCAAAACTAGTTTTGATGTACCGGTATAAGTTCAGTAGATATAAATCGCTGTAGTATGCTGTTACTGGAATAATCCCGTCTCCAATCAAATGGGTGTGGTCCATAGTGGCCCGTAAGTGATCATGTGAGACAATGGATACTTTGTTTTTTACTGGATGTCCGCTCTCACACCTTGGAGGGTGCTACTCCTGTGGGGAAGCTCCAGCTTCATGGATGCTTTCCATGTGTAGGGCCTGTTGCCAGAAGGGGGAGCTAAACAAAAAACAAAAAACGCCTATGTTTATGCATAATTCCATCCATGACACTTGGGATCCTGACTACTGTGATATATGTTTTGCCCAATACAGTATATCAGTTCTGCATCGGTTTTCAATGATATATGGACTGCATGCTTTTCATTTCTGTGGCTTAAGATTGTTCTTAGGATTTTATTCAACTAACATACCCAGAGAAGACCCATTGAAATTAACAACACTGACTAATGTTAATGAGTCTACTCTGAGTAAAAATTGGTTGACTACAACCCTGATTATCATATTTGGAGACTTATGTTTCTTAAAGTATTTGCTAGATTTTATCCTTTCCTTGCCATTTAAAGTGATATTCCCTATTTATCATGGTTTGTGATGTTCCCACCCCCTTTTTTATTTTCTCCATGCAGAACAGATTGGCCAGGACATATTGGAAAACCTCAGCCATGACAGAGAGAAGATTCAGCGTGCTCGAGAAAGAGTAAGTTTGATAATGAGAAACCATTTGCCGCTCCAGATGTATTTAGGATTATCACCAGAATAAGTTTATTATGAATATTTTGAGGAAGGGAGTGAGTATTACTGCTCTTTCTACAAAGCTGGGTAAAGATGGAAGTTCTCAAATGTTTCATGCCTCCCTTATCAGACCATGCTGCGTTCAACTATATAAATCCAAGTTTTCAGGTAGTGTTCTTTTCCAGCCATGCTACCTGAGATCCTTTCAACTCGAGAAGCTCTGGGTTTACCTGGGGCCTTCTGAATCCATAGTGTTTGTTCTGCTGTAGCTTCTCTTCTTACATTTTTTAAAAATTCTATTTATTGATAAAATCCCACTGTAGGTTCCTGGTTCACCAGACAGAATCACCAGACAGGTGTGAGAAGGATTCAGGTGTGATGCCTCAGAGAGCTACTGCCAGCCACTGTTGACAATACTGAGCTAGATGGTCTGACTAGATAGAAAACAGATTCCTACATTTACCTAAAAGTTTACCAAGTCATTTTATTTTATTAAAAGCAAACCAGCAAGAATTGGGGGTTCCCAATGCAATACTCGTACGTTATTTGTGAAAAGTCTCAGTAAATTTTCCTTCATCATCCACAATGGATGAGAGACTGCTTACTCTTCCTGCTGAGTTCCTATTTGCACTATCTCAGCCTGTGCTTCTTTGAACATGTTCCCTTAAACATGACCATATTTGATTGGATGCTACAAGCAGGCACTCTCACATCCTTCTGTTCTGAACAGAGAAGAGGTGGAAATAACTTGTCTCAGTGAGCGAGCAAGCAAGCATAGCTGTTACTGTAGTTCCCTTTTTCCCGTTGATAGGGAAAGGCATGCTGGCACCATTTTGTGGCCCTGTTCTGTTCTTTGAGATATGGCAGCCTATTTGTGTTATGTCACACACACCATGGCAGCCATTTGTGTGACTGACATCCACTGCACTTACTCAAATGTGCCCACTGGCTCAGAAAGATTTTATTTTTAAAAAATTTAAATTTCTATACCACCCTGCATCTGAAGATCACAGGGCAGTTTACAATATAAAAACACAAAAATGCATACCACAGTAAGAAGCAAAAACAATAACTCCACCCACCCACCTACTACTCTCTTGAAACTCCATTGTTTTTGAAAAATGTGAAGTTTGAAGCGCCAGCCTATTTCATTAACATGTAAATAGATTGCTTCTTTTTAAAAAAAAAAAAAAAACCCACAAAGATCTCTCTACCTATTGGATTATATACAATCTTTCAACATTTTCCCTTACAGCTCAGAGAAACAGATGCAAACTTGGGCAAGAGTTCAAGGATCCTTACAGGAATGTTACGAAGGTAAGGGCAAGGTAGGGACCCTCTCTCTTTTTCTTGCTTCCTTCATATAAATTGTTAAGTTAGATAAAATCTATTGACACTTGTCATAATTTTGAATCGTTTGGAAATCAGCCAGCTTGGTGTAGTTTTGCTAAGGGCAGTTCCTCTGACAATTAAAATTATTTTGGTTGCTGTAGATTTCTCCCCCCCCACACACACACACACCAGCCTGAGATATAGGCCTATAGTTGAAACTTTTTTTTACTGCTGCTTGTTTATATGGATGGCCAACCTTCGCAACACATGCAAGATAGATAGATAGATAGATAGATCATTTATTTCGGCATTTGCACCCATCATACAATACAAACAAACAAACAAACAAACAAGAATCAAATAAAACAACGGCACCGTACAAGCCACAAATAAGATAACACAACTTACATGGCCCAATATTAGCATTTCCATAAAAACGTATCTCAGAGGAATTTTAAAGTTAAAATTTAGGCACCAAAACTAAAATCAATGTCTAAAATTCGTTTTTAAAAACAAAACATATTTAAATTAAAAACAAAACATATTTAAAAACACATGCAATCTGTATTCAAGAAACCATTAAAACAATTCCTTGACTATATTAATATATGCTCTTTCCAAGGGGCATCACTCTTGCCCATCCTGGCGCAGTTCCTGTAGACATATGGCGCATCAACAAAGAGCTCAGTTTCTCTCACCAGAGCATGCGCAACTAGATGCACTAGCCTGGGCACGTGCAACTCCCAAGATACTGCGATCTACTCCCAGTATAAAAAAAGGCAGTGATCTACCCATTGGAAGGGTTTAACAGAGCTGCTGAGCTTTTTAAAGGGGGGGGTTCAAAAATACGCTCAGCCAATACTACAGCGCTGATAATAGCACGCAGCACAATAGCCACCTGTACACGAACGACCACCCACCATCTTTCCCCTCTCTGCCACTGACGTGGAGGAAATAAATGTCAGCGCGCCCCGCCCCCTTATATAGAGTCCTCAATCAACCTCAATGAACAGCGACTGCACTGGTGATCTACCTGTAGATCGCGGTCGACAGGTTGGACATGTCTGCGCTAGCCCAACGCATGAATCAGGACTTCTGTGCACACCTCTCTAGCTGTCCCCATTCCACTAGATCAGGGAAACAGGCTTAAAGCTCCCATGCCCTGACTGAGTAAGGAAAGGCAGACTTGATCGGGAGACTTCCTATTCACCTTAATGCCCTGAGATACTGCCTGCAGCTCTGCACATATATACACGTGCAGGGCTCTGTTATATGATATGGAGATCCCACCATCTGTGTATGACATGTGTGACAAAAATCCAATACGCACGTGTTTCTTCCATTAGCTAGAACCACCCATCCCTCCAAAACGCAGGGACCTAAATAATTATTTCGTCCAATTCCAAGGATAACTTTTAGCAGGGTTCTTATCAGTTGGGTCTGTCAGATCTTTATTTAGTATGATTACATGAAAACCCCCACAAGAGGAAGCATTTTCAACTTCCCTTTTTTGACATTAGTCAAGTTTTTATGAAGAGAGGCTGGATGGACAACATGTTTGACACAGTGTGGTGTAGTGGTTAAGAGCGGTAGACTCGTAATCTGGTGAACCGGGTTCGCGTCTCCGCTCCTCCACATGCAGCTGCTGGGTGACCTTGGGCTAGTCACACTTCTTTGAAGTCTCTCAGCCCCACTCACCTCACAGAGTGTTTGTTGTGGGGGAGGAAGGGAAAGGAGAATGTTAGCTGCTTTGAGACTCCTTAGGGAAGTGATAAAGCGGGATATCAAATCCAAACTCTTCTTCTTCTACTGAGAAATTGTTGGTGTCGTATGTGCAAACTTTTTGGACCTTTTAAGTTGGCCAGTGGTCAAAGATTAAGGTAGCTGTAGTCCACAACAAGTGGAGGGCACCAGGTTGGGGGAGGCTGCTTTAAGTTATTTGCATGCAGCTGCTTGCCATGCAGATCAGACGGTTGTTTTCATGCTCCCACAAATGGACAAAGGTCTGCTGTGACATGGAGAAAAATTGCCTGATCCATATGGCAAATTACTGCACATGAGCAACTTCCCATGTGGAAGTGGCTGCATGTGAAGTGATTTTAAACTATACACCAGTCCTTAATCTCCTCATGAAAATAGCTTGGGTTTGTTTTGCTTCCCCCCCCCCTTCCTTGTATATCCAGCTGACAAAGGGTAAGATAACGGCACCTCTTGCTTCCATTTCACAAACTTCTCACAATTCAGACTCTGAACCGTAGCATACAAAATTTTCTGATTAAGAGTAATATGTAAATGACACCAGCTAAATTCAAAATCCATAGAGAAAGGAGGCAGCAATTGAAAGAGATGGTTCAGCGCCTGTAGACAATCAAAATAATAATAATAAAAACTCCATGACCAAACCTATATCCTCCCCAGGAAGGGCCCTGCGACATGAGCTGTAACGAATATTCTGCATATGTCTCCATTTTGTCAAATCTCATTAAAGGGTTTCCTTGCTTTATGTCAATTGAGCTGTCCAAAAATCATTCATCATTTTTAGTGTAAAAAAAAGTCATGCAGTTATTTAAATAATATCATATTAATGTTAAAGTTCAGCTGTCATTTAATAGTATGACTTAATCAGACATAGCATTTAAGAAAAATAGTTTTTTCAGGCTTTACTTCGCTTTCAGGTTGGCAGATTCAAATAAGGATTTATGGGTTTCTAAACCAATGTATTTCTTCCCCATGTTTATGCTTGATGTACCTCAGTTTTTATTTCAGGCGAGTGCAGTCTGTTATTTTCAGTAAAATAAAATATCATATTGTGTTTGAATACATTTGCAAGTAATTTACTGAGGGTGAAACAGAAACATAGTGTAACCTTTGACATTGCTGTGTGCTTTGGAGTAACAGTTAGACTTCCTAGTTTATAAGTGTTCTGTAAGCCAAATAAAAAAGTGACCTTTGTGAAATAATCATTTGTTCTCAGACAAATGAATTATGTAGTCATATGTTTAAAAGGACATGTATTGTGTGTATGTTTTTGTATTTGAGAAAGGCATTGCTTTTCTTTTTCTTATACATCCCTCCCCCAAACGCACACTTAGGAAGATTTACCCATCAGGATATAGAGAAATTAATGTTTCAATTCAGCAAATGAATGATTGGTGCGAAGTCCTATAGATTTGCATTTTTCTGTCCTTGGGTTCACATGTTTTATATTAAAAGTGCAGTGCTTGGTGACATTCCAGAAAAATAATTCCCTGTCCTGGACAGGTAAATTCAGGGAGTAATTTACATTTGTTTTACATATGTAAGGAAAAAGTTGAGTAGCAATTTTCAAAGAGTCAGCAGTTTCAAATGAGAATTGTTCAGAAAGCAAGCCAGAAGGGATAAAAATAACTTTCAGCAAAGATCTAGATCAAGTACAATTTCTGGCAAACAATAATTATCAGAGAGTTTGGTTTTCTTGATATTGCTCATTTCCAGATACCATGCAAATAAGCATTTAATTGCTGAATAGAGTGGCTTTATTCCATCTAATTACTATGTGAAAATAATGTCACTAGGTTAAAGTGGAGAACACTTACTTGCCGCATATTGAATCTGCTGATTTTTTTAAAGGCATGTGCAGTATTTACCATCTTGGTTAAGGCATGATATTCTGCAGTGATTTTCCATTCTAATTACTGAAAAGATTTATCAAAAGCATGTTGCCTTTGTTTGGGGTTTACCTTCTGTCCTGAAATTCCATATCTCAGCAATTACTTCTTTCCCTCTGTCCGCAAAACCCGCTGTGAAACTGACAAGAATAAGTTTTTAAAAGGAGCTTGCTTAAAAACAGGCTTGGGTTTTTTGGGAAGGTGGTATTATAAAGCTTTGTATTATAACTTTGCATTATTATTTTTTCCATGTTTATGTGTGTGATGCATCAATATGCACTAGATAAAACAGTTGTGGGCAATCATCACCTAATCTGTGCACGCCATTTGCTAATATAGCCATCCAGTTTAGGACACATCCTCAGTCTCCTTGTGACCCTCTGCTGAAGTCACAACACATCATTTGGTAATCATTTAGGTATTTGGAGAAAGGCTAAGTCTATCCTGTTGAGTTTGAGCAATAATATATTATGTACCTATACATATTTGGCACTGCATCATTTTAAACAATATAATTTTCTTTACATTCCTATTTCTTAAGATCAAAATGTGCTCTAGAGAGTCCTGATCTTGTTTCTGTAGTTACATGGAAGGGAAGTGTGCTGCCATATCTCTATACTCCATGGGTTACAAGACCTATTAATTATTATTATATGGCCATTTTCATTATTATTTTTGTTGTCATAGCTTCCTACCAAGGCCAATTGGTAGAATAAAGTCAACTCTTCAGGGCTTTGGGAGCAATAATTTTTTCCCACCCACTGTTACTGTTACTGTTACATAATGAGAATTTTGACATCTTTCCAAAATGTAATACAATAAAATACAAAGTAGTTCATGTAGGGCTCAGCAACATTTACAAATGTCTCCCACTCAAGTTAATAAAATTCTACCTGGTAAGAAATTCTGAAAGCATCACATTTAAATTTATTTCCTCAATCTCCAACCCCCATTTACAGTTATGAAAGACCATCAGGAAATATAATATCGGATTAAATCCATATTTTGTGGGAACCCATCAAATTTCCATTCAGTGATCATAAAAGGACTTAATATGTTCAGTTAGTTTCCAAGGAATAGATAATAAAAGAAAACAAAGCTTTATGTTTGTTAGGTGTATATCATTACACCCCCTAATATGTCCTATGGCTTATGTTATCAACTAACTTTATTTGGGAGAATTTGCAGAGTCCAAGACGCAAGATGAAAAGCAACTACAATCTCAGCTAAATGATGTTTCCCCATAGCAAAGCACCCCACTTTGGAAATACCCCTAGCTTTTGAAAAAATTAATCTTGAAAATTGTTACACATGAGGTGTTAGGAGACTGATGAATGCATTTGCCTGTATAAAAAGACCCCTTTTCAAATTTAATTTTAAACAGGATAGGGCTTGGAGCTCTGGCTGATGAAAATAGGGCAATGTACATTCAACACTCTGGTGATAAATTGGGTGATTTGCCAACACCTTCATAACAACCACTAATATATGCAAAAATAAAGCCTGCTTTATCCAGCAGTCTAGTTGGTTAAAATCCTTATTGCCAGTGATTGGAATGAGTTCCATTCCTGTCTAGGCTTCCAACCATTTTTTATTTTTACATATACTTAGCTTTTCTCCTTCACTGTTATTTTTACTTTTCTTTACACACACACACACACACACACACACACACACCAGAGACAGAGTGATTGGGGTTACAAATAAACACAGAAAACATGATATTCTATAAAAAGTTTTGACAAAACAGGAACATTTCTGTTGGAAAATTATTTAGGAAGAGGCATCAAAAACAATACATTAACTATCTAAAAGATCAGAAGTTTTTCACCGTAAAAAGTTGAATATTTGTGCTATAATTAGAAAAAATAGAAAATTTATGCTGCGGTTAGGAAAAATATTGTATTTTCTTTTTCTGAAGTGATGGACAAAACATCTGGAAAACTTAAATGCAATGTCAGTACAATTCCTAAGGGTAAACATATTTCATTATTGGTCATTCCAACAAGTAAACCTTTGATAAATTTCAAATAAAAGAATATAGTTATCTTGGGGATAAAGGAATATATCAATTGCATTTAAGAGGATGAATGTATTTTAAAATGCATCTCATATACTGGATCTCACATTTCCTCTTTAAAGACATAAAATTATTTTTAAAATGTTAAAGAAAATACTATTTTGTAAAATAAGTACGGTAGTTTTGTAAAGTGGAACAAATAACTTTGCCTCCTTTTTATATACAGAACAGACAAGATTGTTTTAATGTAATTGAGCACAGTTCCGTACATTTTATGGTTGCACATCGAGGTTTGAGACTGTGTTTTTATACACTTAACTGGCTTTCACCATCAGGGCAGATTATGGCAACTAAAGATTTAATATTAAAAATTGCTTAAGACAAATTACAGTCACAGGGATGAGGTGGATCCTGAAAACATACATTTCAGGTGGCAAAGGCCAGAGAAAAGGTGTGCATCTTCAGCATATGATGAAAGTGTATAGTGAAGGTGCCAGATGAACTGTATTGTGTGTTATGACTGGATTGGGGCTGGGGTGACAGTTGCTGAAGGATGAGGAAGAGGTGGAGCACACAGAGACCACCATCAGTGGGGAGAAGCCCCAGAGGGAGGGAAGGAGGCCAGCCTGGCTCCCTATCCTGCTCCATTCATGGGGAGGGCATTGACCAACCAGGAGGGGAGGCTGGACATCTAGAAGAGAAGGATCCAGAAGAGCTGACCCCCACCCCTTGGCCTTGAACTCAGCACCACCTCCACTGTTGGTAACACATTCATACCCCTCAGAGAAACATTCACCTCCAAGGGCACCTATCTTGCAGGGCAAAACAGTGAAGATGCAAAGTCTTGCCTTTAAAAACTGGTGTGAGGGGCATGATTGTTTGCTGAGACATATTCAGTAGCTTTCATCTGGTCTCAGACGCCCAATGATGTTCTCAGTTTCTCTAGCTATGCCTTTGACAATCTGTACCCATAGCCTGACTGTACCATTGTAAGCCTTGAATAAAGCTTTATTTCTTGCACATAAGAGCCATTTGGGATGGGAGCCTTGACATAGTGAAGGTGCCAGGTGTCTGTATGTTTGTTCCAAATAGCGTTCATTCATCAATTACAATTTTTGGTGCATACTTCAAAACACTTAGGCGCAGGCTTTTAAAAAAGCAACACAAATATGTGTGAAATAGCAGTGCTAGCTTTATCTGCACATTTTGCAGATTTCTGGGCATTGATGGTGGACCTCAGGTAGGATCTTAGCACTGGACTGTGTTAGGCTGTCATGTTCATACAGTGATAATTGCAACTTGAGGGATAGTTCTAAAGGTGCCTTCCTTGCAGGAATAAAAAGGAACTTATGGTCATATAAGATGGCCCCTGTGAATTCTGCTGATTTCTCTTCCCTCTGTTGTGCCCCTTGCAGCCTATCATTTGCTGTTCTCAACTATATATTTCTGGCAGAGAGAGAAGAGGAAGGAATGCCCCATAACATTCAATCACACTTCTTTTGATTCAAACCTTATATGTGATTTCAAATAAATAACCCCGTAGTGTTAGATTTTTTAAAAATAAGGTATATGTGAATAGCTATTTAGTGATTCTGCTGAATTCATATTACATTTATAACAAGGTGTGAAACCTGATGTTTCTTTGGACAGCATGCTTGGTTTATTTCTGAAGTTTTGTTTTTCTGTGCACACATGTTTATGATCTAAGTACATCTCTTCGTCTGCTGTTTTTACATTGTTCTAAGAGTGTACAATATACTTGTTTTCATTATTTTTCCTTTCTATATCGTCTGGAATTATTTGCCCTCCTCCATCAACCTTGACCATCTGTACAGCTGGAAATACCATTATCCAAATCACAGTTATGCTCCTACAAAAAGAGTAGGGTCCCAGTGGATACTTCCCTGTGCAAGTTCATTCAGACAACATGTAGAAAGAATGTGATACATCACACTGGGTTAAATATCCTCTAACCCCTGTGGTTGCACTGTTCATTGAGACATGCTTAGTATCATTAAAAGGTTAGAGCCTTCAAGAAGATTGCAGTTTGCAGCCTCAACATGTCAAAATGCACAGCAATATGCCAAAGTAGAAATGAACATCCTAAAGCACATCTGCATGCTTCATAAAAATGTGGAAATAGGTGCTAAAAATTGTTTGCAAGTTGAAGAAGGAATTTCACCATAGCAGGATTTGTCCAATAAATAGTGTTTTACATGGTGATAGCAAACTGAGCTGGAGAACAATCAATTGCAATGTCTTCATTAAGTTTTGCCAAACCAAATCAACCATGAATTATATGTAATGTCTTGCTAAATGTCTTGGAAGAAGGGCTGCAATATATCTAACTTTAGCTGGATATGATTAGAACAGTAATCTATGTCTCTGTAGACATAGTCTACCATTTCAGAACTTGCATTTTGGTCTGGATAAGGATGCATGTGGACAGTTGACTAATTTAAGACTAATCAAGCACTGGACTGAAAGTTACATTAAAAAACAAACAAACTTGTGGTCACATTTGGGCAAGACTTCAAGGATGAAAGGCAAAGTGAACTCTCTCTTTTTTCTTTTTCTTTTTTGCTGTTATGCCAGGCAAGGAGTACGGCCTTGGTAGAGAGAGCCTGACCTGGGGGGGGCGGGGAGATCTGAGGGCCAGATAGATGAATCTGGAATACCACATGTGGCTCCCAGGCTTGAGGTTCCCCATCCCTGATTTAAACGTTAAGGACCGGATTCAACTAACCTGCCACTCTAGTAGAAGCCGGTGCAAGGTCTCTCACTAGTACAACTGAGCTTTCCCCCTCTCCTGCCCCCATATGCCCCCCATGTCATCCCCAAATTCACTCTGGAGTGTCAGGAAAAAGCCTAGAACCCTGCACAGTACTCGTCCATACAAAGTGATTTTTTTGTGAAAGTACTCACCCATATGGAGTATCGTCGCCTCTCTTTTTCTGCCAATGGCAGCCATTTTGTGCTGTCATTCACGGCACTTTTTATCAAAACATGAGTACTGGCATTCTGATCCTGAGAGAATCCCATCTATTTCTTAATGCATCATACTTTCTGCATGCATTATACTTCACTTTTCCTTACTGTTTTTTTTTTCTTCAGTATAGCTTTAAAGACTAAATGTCATATATGTTTGGGTATTTATAAAGTTAGATCATTTGTATGTAGCCTTAAGCAAACGAGTCCTGCCATAAGTGGCCTTTCAGAGTGAATACTTGATGAACAATTTAAAATACCAATCCTGCTGTTGTACCACATGATTATTCACGTCAGTCCTTTTTAGCACAAACTATTACACTTTATGCTGGAGGGTGAAGACCTTTGGCCATCTTTTCTATTTAATGATATAATCAGTAAACAAAATATACATGTTACATGCTTGACTATTAAAGGAGCCTATATTTTTGATTGAACATTTGCTCTGTAAATTGGCGCATTCACATATCAACTTGTTTCTTGTTTAAAATGCCTGCTGTGTTCATAAGATGGTACAAAGCAAGCTCAGTAACAGCTCGTATCTCATGCAGGTGGTCGAGCTAGTTGCCTCACAGATCAAAAGTCAAACTACTGTGAATCTTCCTTTGAAATGGCAGTTAGTGAGACAAGGCTGATCTTATCTCCACAACAAAAAGAGTTATAGATATCCATCATGAATTTCTGAGAACAAAGGGCTGTTTCATAATCGTACAGCATCAGTAGTGCAGGCATTTCTGAACACATCCTCGGAAAATGCACACTGTCCTATTACATGGGGTAGAGCTAAATAAATATTTCAATTATTACATATCAGTGATATAAAGTCCTTGATTAGACAGGAAGTTGTTTTCTTTCATAGTGAAATCACTGGACAGGAAGAGGGGATGACTCCACTCTAAATTGTACTATAGCCCCATTATCTGACACTGTGAGTTATATGACTTCATAAAGGGGAAGGGCTGAACTGGTAAACTTTTTTCTTCCTGAAGCTGGTATTAGTACCCTTGCCCAGAAACAGGTTTGTAAAGGATGGAGGCAACATGACCAAATGTCAACATGCCTTGCTTTCACTGCATATGGTCCACTAGCCAGCTAACTGCAACCCACTTAACCACGTGCCAGCAACAAAATAATTTTTTCTACTTATTTTAAAATGAGGTTGCTAGACGTTGGAAATGATCATTAGTTTTGCAGGGCCAGGGATATACAGTAAATGTTAGGGGTGGGGTGTACCTGCTGCTGCTGCTACTTACTACTACTACTACTACTACTACTACTAATAATAATAATAATAATAATAATGTTATCATGATCATAATGTTTGCATGGCACATATTATAAGAGACTAGTTGAATTAAGCCCATTAATAATGGGCGCTAGCGGCGGTGGCGGGGTATATGGGGGGAGCGGCGGCCACCCCCACTTCCCAGACCTGCACGAACAGTTCGCCTGTCTCCCTCCCTCCCCCTCCCCCACACCCATCCCCCCCACCTCCCACACAGTTCGCCTCTCCCTCCCTCCCCCCCACAGCCATCTCCCCACCCACCCACCCACCTCCCCCCCACCTCCCCACACAGCTCGCCTCTCTCTCTCCCTCTCTCTCTCTCTCTCACACACACACACACACACCTCCTCCCCCCCCACTTCCAAGACCTCCACAAACAGTTTGGCTCTGTCTCCCTCCCTCTCCCTCCCCCTCCCACACACACAGCGCCGGCCAACCGCATGTCCGCCTTCCTTTTAAAACAGACTGACAGCTCGCGCTGCTGTTTGAATAGAGCCGCTGAGGCTCGCGAAGCGCACGCGCTTCGCTCGCGCTGCTGTGTGCCGTTTAAAGAGAGCCACGGAGGGTCGAACACACTGAGGGGAATGGATTGGAAAACAATTGGAATGCAAGGCAGCCGCGGAGGCTCGGGAAGCGCGCGCGCTTCCCTCGCGCTGAACAGACTGAGGGGAATGAATTGGATAGCAAGGCAGCCACGGAGGCTCGGGAAGCGCCCGCGCTTCCCTCGCGCTGCTGTCTGCTGTTTGAAGAGAGCCGCGGAGGCTCGGGAAGTGCGCGCGCTTCCCTCGCACAGCTGTTTGAATAGAGGCGGCCCTGATTGGTGCACGCGTCTCTGCGTCGTGTGGGACATGCGCAGTAGCGCAAACCCACGGACGGACGGACGGGCACGCAGAGACACTTGAGCTTTATTATATAGGATGGCTGCTTGATTTAGGAATAACCTACCTGAGGATGTTCTCCTCATTACAATCATTTAGGTGCCATGCTAAAACATCTGTTTTCCTAGCTTTAAAGGACTGTAAGCATTTTTAACTTAAAACACTTTGATTTCACCATATTTGATTAGGCTGTTTTAGTTTTAACTAGTTTTAGTTTTAATTTGCTGTACAGGTGATGACCAATTTACACACATCTGATTGATGCACAACTATGTGCACATGCATCAAACACATTTCCTCTCAACATGCCAGGAAGCCAATGAGCCTAAGTTTGAAGGTCGGGAAAGCCACATTAGCTGTTCCTTGAGAGTGACTGGGAGGCCTCCCTACCTTCTTCCCTAAACTGCCTTACCTGAGTGCTGTAAGGGAAGGAGCAAGGGCACTTTTGCCCCTCGGCTGCAGTCCACAGCCTTAAAGGGCACCCTCCACTTATTTTAATAGAGTGCAGCTGGGACTCCAGTAACTTTCTATTCCCCGGCAAATCTGTGCATCAAATCCCATGCCTGCTATCAATATTTACTTTATGTTGAGCTTTATGAAAAGGGAGAAAAGCAGTTTCTCAAAGTAAAAGTTTCCAAGAAAACCCTCCGCTGAGATAAGCTGTTCTGTTTTGAGCAAACACTTTGAATAAGACAGGAGGCAAAAGCTATATTGAAGGCAAATAGGTTAAAAGGTTGGAATTGTTGGCTTGCTCGTCCTTATTGTATTTTTATTGACTAAACTGCACAATCAAGGCAACATTTACTAGAATTCTCATTTGTGCCTGCTTTTGGAGGCTGAAAAGGTTGGAACCTGCAAAAAGCATTTGTTTTGACACACTGCTTGCATTATGTATGTGTGAGGCACTCAGTGTTGTTATGAATGGTTGATGCATTAGTGTATAGCTGTTGAAGCAATTAAAAGGTCCAGTACTGGAAATTCTTGGGTTGATTCCATTAATACTAGAATAACTAGTAAGAAATTTATTGAACAAGGCCACAAACAAGTTGAATGAGGCCACAAACATTCTTGCCTGGTAAATGCTGCCTAATGCTTCCCCACCCACCCAAGCCTGTAGGAAAACCCTTGTCGAGTGATAAAAAGCTTTGTTCGGTTAGTGGTGTCACTTTGTTTTTTCACCCCTGTAATAGCTGGGGTTGTTTTGCTCATAAAGTTAGAAGCGATGCCATTTGAAGAGATAATTGCTCAGTACAGTTTCAAGATATTGTGAAAGTTCTCATGTTTGTTTAAAGAAAAGGAGGAAAGGCCTAGCTCAGTACTTCAGAACGGTTTTTCTTTTCTTCTTTTCTTTTTTTAATACTTACTGTCTCTTCCGTCATTTGACACAATTGGCAATCTTCAGAGCCCTGGTCTGAATGAACATTCAGAGTGAACATTCGGAGCTTGCACAACTTGGGTTTACATTTTGGGGGGAATCACACAATATATCCTGAGCAGATGGGGCTGATCTACTGCAGTATGTTGCTGTGTTGTAGATTTGCAGAAAAAAATGTGATTGAAATAGCTCAAGCAAATGGTATCCTTAAATATCCCTTTTCATGAGGTAAAATCTGCTGATCTAACTGCTGTGAGCCGTGTGAGAAGACAAGGATTCCTATTGAGACCAAAACTTGAAGTCTTCAAGCTGAAGGAGTTAGGCCATTCATTCCATGAAGTGATATATAAGAGAGTCCATAACCAAAGGATTATTTCACTGAATGTTAATAGGAATCCATGGATAATCTTAGATACAAGGCTGTTCAGCCTGAATCATCGCTGAAGTTGTGCAAGTTTGACAGAGGAATATTCTTGTCTTGCCTTATAGCTGCAGAATAATTTTGTCATTGTCAATCCATTGCTGAGTGTTGTAAACAAGGATGCATGCTCTGAACATGTGTCTCATCTCCTGCTGTGGTATAACCCAGAAAAGTGGCATCGTGAGTCTTGGGTCTTGAACAGGCAACTGACATATTTAAAAGGCTTTCAGCAACAGGGATTAGTAGAGAGGCACTGAGCATTCCAGCTTCTTCCTTCCCGTTCCTCTGCTCCAGAAATTAGAAGATAAGTTCATTTAGTGCTGTAATCCATTTAACTTTTGTCCTACCATTGTGACTTCAGTCATGTTTCATAGTTTTTATTTAAAGCTATATTATATTTTCTGGTCTGGTCTCACACAGAAGTCTGAGAATTCTTCTATTCAGTTACCATTCCTTCTCACTCTCCCTCACTATGCATACCACTAGGTCTGGACCAGGGCTGTAACTCTCAAGCCATGATTTCTCAAGAATCACTTCAAAAGGAACAAGTTTTCTGTGTAGATATCGACTCCACAGTAATGGTTTGTCACCATATTTGAGAGATGGAAGGAACCTCTGGGCATATATTTTCACCTTCTAAATTGGCATGTGACTTTGGCAAATTTAGACCTTTTCCTACAAGTTGTAGCATGCTTTTCATGATCAAACCTGAGCATGGCATATTGCTTGTTCTGTTGCAGCCGGGTGCATTTTGTTCTCTCCTCTTTTCTGTTAACCATTTGAGTTTTCTTCTCTTTTCTTATATGGGCAGATCTCATGGGATATTTATGAAAGATCATGCCTTAGTACAGATGTGTTTCATTCCTCCTCCTACCTGTTCCTATTATATTGTTCTGTATGGTTGTTTTTTTAAAAAAATCCATCATGGGAAATCTCACAAAAAACTGATTTGGGGGGGGGATAAGCAAATATGAAGGTTTTAAAATTGAGAGTATTGTTTTTAAAACTAGCCAACATTAGTACATTTGGACCTTATTTTTCCGCTGGTTACTCTCTAGAGATAACTACTCAAAAGTATCATGGGTCAGAAGTAAAAATAACATAGTGGTCATGGTATGTTAATGCCTTGTTTACATGAGCTTCTTATAGATGTTATAGAAATATCTTCTTCATGAACTGATCGCATTGCTGACAAATACTCAGTGAATTCTCTCTGAGTTGGAAAAGTATTCTTGTTTAAGTTACACAATTTAAAATATGCCTCTAATTAAAAGCATAAGGAGCTAATTTTCAAGTTTCAAATCTTATTTTGAGTTAGTATGGGGAAACAGCATAGCAGCCCTGACAGAACTGCAAGCTTTCTTGGATGTAAGTCCCAAGTCAGCATGCACAGGATTGCAACAGTGCAATACAATCCTATGTAGGTTTACTGAGAAGCAAATCCTACTGAGTTTAATACAGTAGTGCTTAATCTAAAGGATGCACAATCTTACTGTCTGCCTCGAGGCACTGTGGCACAACCAGATGCCTTCATCTGCCCCAGCTGCAACAAAACATGTCTCTCCAATATCAGCCACTGCAGGCACTGCAACCTTCCAACGGTTTGACTTAACCCGAAAAGTCACGCTCCTCTAGTCAACAAAATGCAACTGCAGTGCACAAAATAAGGCAGTGTACTATCGCTCCGACAGTTTTATAGAGTTAAAATAATAGCTGTCCCAGTATGGTAAGAAATATGACCATTGTTCAAACAGATCACTTTGCTTAGCTGCAGTTACAAGAGAAGATCCATTGTCTTCAATTAGTTTTGAACATTGGCTTTGAGTTAAACATGTAGATCAGGGATAGCCAACATGGTGTCTTCCAGATATGTTGGACTACAACCACTATTAGCCACAGTGAAAATAGGAATTGTAGCAAATAACATTTAGAGGTTGTATTGCTGATTAAATACTATCTCTCATATGCTTTTTCTGTGGGACATGATAGCATTTCACTAGGTACCACTGGTCTATGATTCCAGTTCACTAGGCTGTTGATAGATTATATGGGCTGTTTAACAAAGTAGTTAGTATTATATATGAGTCATCTCTTGGTTCTACAGACTGTGTTAATTTAAAATAAAATAAAACAAGGCATCACACTTTCCTAAAGAGTTTTTCAGAGTTCAGATAAATGATCCCAGTAATGATCTTTATCAATGGCCTTTAATTGAACTATGATACTGGACACCATCTCAGCATTAATCATTTAAGTTCATCAAAAATTATATTCAAGTTGACATTGCTACTAATCCTGCCTAATGATGTTTCACTTACATTTGACAAAAAAGATAGTAGAGTCCCCTACTTGGGAATAATTTACTGGATTTGCTGGGGCAAAACTTACTAAATTTGTCAATGAACTATTATTATTATTATTATTTATTTATCTATCTATCTGTTACATTTATATCTCACCCTTCCTCCCAAAGAAGCCCAGTAAGCCAACAAGTAATAAAACAATAAAAACATATTTTAAATAATTCCAGTAGAGATGCAGACAAAAGTTATTCAAGATGTGCAGTCTAGATCATTTCCAATTAGTGCTGAGGTCCTGAAGGTCCAGTCTTGGCTTTTTATTAATATGTTCAGTTTATTAATGTATTTTTGATATATGCAGAATGTGACTGCCTGGTACATCTCATGATGTAACATAATTACAGTCCTTTTAATTTGCTTAAAGCAGGCCTGCTTTTGTTGCTTAAAATTCAGAAATATTTCACAGGTTAATAACATAATAACTCATTAGAAAGCCATGGCATGTACTTGAGGTTATCTCAAAGGCTATCCATATTTAACAATAAACTTGAGATAATTCCTTGACTATTTGACTGTCATTGACCAGTTTAAATATTTAAGCTTTTAATTTGACCCCTTTGCCTACATTTTAACCATGTATAGAAATTGAAATGAGTGCATAGAGAAATGGAATACCTTTTAAATCAAGTTTTAATTTTTAAATAGCCTACAATTTAAATTTCTTTTGTGGATTAATAACATAGTGTAGAACTACAGTGCCCTAATTATAAACTTAAATAATTGAATGACTTTAATTTCATAATTAACTAAAGCCAAACCTTCCCTTCTACTTTATATCTGATTTATTTTACCTCTTCCTCAACTTCTCCATTGATCTGAGCCATTTTCCAATCAGCTTCCAGAACTTCTATTAGGTGCTTGTATTGCAATCTTCCCATTACCTGGGTCAAGTGGTGACACCGCTATCTAACCTTTGTGAGGTTTCCATACAAAGGGACCTTGATGGACAAGATCTGGTAGAGTTCAAAAGTACTTACCCAAAAGTTTTAGAAACTTGATTTAGACAATTGGATTATTGAAAGCTGAACACTAGCCAACCAAAGCTAATTTACAAGATTTCTGAAAGATGCTTAGTTTCATACTGTAGAAAGTATCCAAGGACTACGAAGTTCAGGTCAGTAGTGCCCTTGCCAAGTAGATTTGGTGTACAGCGGAAAGGAGCAGGGTGTGAAACTTTTGCCCATAAGCAAGTGACAAGCATGTTAAGTCTGCTTAAATACTCTTGAGGCCAGTGTTAGAGAGGTATTTTCCTTTCACAATATTAATGGTTTTTAATTCATAATGGCCTTTATCTCATTTTGTTTAGGGTGCAGAAGAACAAAACTGCTAATCAGCCGATAGTGATTATAGTTGTTTAGTATTCAAGGTAGCGTAAGATTCTCTCTTTTTCTTTATTCAGTTCTTAAATTCAGACACTTCTTTTTTCTTTTCTTTTTTCCTGCTTTTTTTCTGTAAAAAAAAACTCCCTTACAGTGGTGTACTTTTAATCGAGCCATTCCTATCACTTTCTGTGCTGTTATTTCTCTTTCAAAATCAGAAGCATCGTTATATTCCTGTTAATGCTGAATGCAAAGAAAAGAAATGAAAAGTTTGCTGAAATATTATAGTCTTTCTCTTCCCATGCAGTATCTATGGCCTTTGGAGAGGATGTAACATGAATGCTCCAGAGAGGAAGCTGTGAAACCACTTACAGTCTTAGAGCCCTTGGTAGTTGAAATGCTTACAGCTGCTCTTGAATATTTGTTTCAGATACTATCATTTCTTTTGCAAAGGGTTATATGTCGCATATAATCAGGATCAGAATGCATCTTGAAGGGCTATTAGAGGCCTAGTTATGGTATGCATTTGCACACTCTTACAATAGTGAAATATGAGATACCTCCAAGGAAAGCTTTAGGACCTCTTCATTCCCTCCGTATAAGTTTCACTAAACCCTTTGTGTACCCAAGTTAGTGTGTTCAGCTTTAAATGTTTTTTTTCTCAACTTCTTCAGTTACATATGAACATAAGAAGAGCCCTGTGGATCAGTCTGAGGGTTCATCTATTCTAAATTTGTTTCTTTGTTTTGTTTGTGTGTGCAGTATTTATACCCTACCTGCTAACCAAAGTTCTCGAGGCAGCTTACAGAGTATTTAAAATATTGCAAGACAGACAAGAGTTGCCAGCATAGGGCAATGGTGTAAATAAGTTTCCCACTCAGATCTTCTGCTGCCATTTTACTGCTAGTACTTTTTGCACTAACTTTATGTTGAATGTCCCAAAAATGTGCACAAAATGGCTGAAGGGTTGCATGCCTGCACACCACCAGCTTTCCAGAATACTGCTGAATCCAGATTGTAGCTTATTTTTCAGTTAAATGGTGTTCTGAGCTGAGGGAAGAGACAGAAACAGTCAACAGGCCCCCCCCAAAAAAAAAATTCAACAATTTTTTTTTTTAAAGTGTGAATTAATATTTCCTGCCCAATATGTAATATTTAAAATTTCCTTCTTGAAACAATGCTATTGATTCTTTTTCAGAACAATTCCTTCTCAAAAGATAATTCAGATGTTAAAGCATTTTTATCATTTTCTCTTAAATTGTGTTATAAAAATATACATCCTAGCCTTTATTTACCGGTACTTCTTGGTAACTTAGGTAATAGTCCTTGTCTGATTTCTTTTATCCACAATGCTCAAAGGACGTCAATTATTATTCCCCTAATGTTACTAAGGTGAAACATCTTTGAACAAGCAGCTTGAGGTCAACTAGAGAGTCAGAGATCGGCGCTAGAATCCAGATATTCTGTCGCCAGCCTCAGTTTCTATTCTATTCTGTTCACTGGGTATTTGGTTTGTAGGATAATATCCACCTCTTTAGGTTTCAGACAAGACAGGAATACTGTGGCCCGTTGTAAATAACTTAACATTTAACAGTGTAGTTTTAGATACATAAATGTGTCATCTTCATCCTATGTAAACACACCATAATATTACTTTAACGTTTTAATAATTTAAGATATAAATTTATTTATGTAATAGTCTTGCTTACATAATTATGTACAATTAATACCTTTGCATCTATACATATATATATAACTTTATGTATATAAGTATTTTTCTTTCTTTGCTCTGTGTGCCGCATGTGTCTAGCACAGGCTTGTAGACAAAGATTCCTGTTGCGTGAGTGAATCCTAATTTTTACCTTGTCTGTAAAACAGCCCCTCCCCACCCCCAAAAATTCCAGTGAAAACTGGCTCAAGAGGTATGGGAGCAGGGATTTCGGATCCCTCTTGCGCAAGTCTAAGTGTTTTTTATTTATTTAATACAGGGTGTGACAGGATTTGCTCAGGGATTAATGTCCATCAAACCTTGCATATACTTTTCTGTTCTCTAACAGGCAATAGCAGTAGAGCCCTTACTAATTTCATGAAAATATCTGTGGCTAGTGGTATCGCTTGTGCCACATAGCAGAAAGCTTGTGACGCCTAGATCAGATCTAAAATGCAAGTAACACATATTTATGTCTTTGGTGACATTTGTGAGTTACTGTCTGGGGTTTTTTAGTTGTCCCTTGGCTTGCTATCTCAGCTGCTCTCAAACAGCAGTAAAGAAGGCATAATTCACAGGTTGCTGAAGACATTCTTGCTTGCTCCCTCCCCTTTCCTCTGTCCCAAGTTTTGGATTCAAATAACTAGTTATGCTCATTGTACTAATGATGTCAAACTTAAGCCAAATGGCTAATGTCCACCAAGTGTATCTGAAAGATTTTAGGACATGGTGTAAATACAATTCCGTTGTGAAAGCTGAATTCAGGCCATTTTTTTCCCCATTATAAAACTTGTGCTATATACAACACTATGAGTTCTCAAGTTATTTAGCATCACCAGAGGGCGCTGATCTTCCAAATTATTTTAATTTGGGCTTGAAGTCAGGTCCTGGAAATGCACATTAGTTTATTAGAGTCTGGGGCAATGCTCCCATTATGAAAGGGTAGAGGGGGTGCCCCCTTTTGTGATAGCCCCCTTAGCTGCTATCTTAGAAGACTAACTTAGGCATGATGTGGCTAACACTGGGGAAAGTCTTGGCTTAGCGAAAACTGTGATATATCAGAGGGTGGGACTTGTGGATTTCATTAAGCCCCGTGCCCACATACCTCCCCATACAATTCAACTCCTAGGCTAGGGCTGGAAGGGATCTAAATTCTTCTCACTCAATCCGTACCAATCCTAAATTTCCCTCTCCCTCATAATTTACTCCACTGTGTGCCACAAAGAGAAGGAATAAAAGCAAGGTTTCTCCTCTTTCATTTACTGCATTTCGAGTAGCTCAAGCAAATAAGCCCAGGCACGGACTAAGGGAACAGTGTGTGGGGATGTGGCAAAGCAATGTCTGAGAAGAGAGAAATATAAATAAATAAATAAAACATTGCGACTGACAGCCAGCAGTGTCGTTGTGCTTGCACAACAGACATCTGCTTTCATAGCAAGACTTCCCTTTCCTGGACTCCCCCTGCAGCCCCCCAAAATCTGTACTAGGGGGTTGGAGCACCCTTTGGAGCAGATTTGGGAGGGGGTATGATGCTGCAATGGAGAAAAGAGTAGGAAAGGGAGTCCTGCCACATCTGCTGCCATGATAGTGGATAGGGCGCATTTCCCCACCCCAAGCATGGAGACACCATACAGAGTTCAATAATATGATTGTTTGCTGAACGATGTGCAGAGAAGAGAGTTCCAATCACAAAGTGGGACTTCCCAGCCTTCCTTTCTTTTCCTTCTGCAGCTCACTGAACATCCTCAAAATTTGCTTCTGAAGAGGATGCCATGTGCTGCAGGATTGGTTTTGCATTAAACAGAAAACCACTACCACACCATATGAACATTCCTCTTGTGTAGGAGCACATTAGGATTCAAGACCATTTATTTACTTTGGGGCACCAGTAGACAATCAGATATTTCAGTGCTATATGTGAAAACACCTTAGCTCAAATTTTAAGTATACCAGTTTCAACTCTGATGCAAAATTTCTTCATAGAGATCCTCTGCTTTACACTATACTGTGGTCTGGACTGAAAAGGTTAATATTTAGGGGATGATGGATTGGACCAACCTGAAGAATGTCATTTGACTTCCACTTTGTGCTACAGGAACACCTTAATGCAACATTTGTTTGCTAATAAGTTACAGCAAGAAAGGCATGGCATACTATGTCATTTCTCCTTGCGGTTGTTGATTGATATTTGCAAGAAGTTCCACAATTACTTTTGGTCAAATATAACCTTTTAGCCTCTGGCTGATTATAAAATTACAACAGCATAGTAATTCTTTTTTAGCAGTTTTAAATTACTACCTTGTCTGTTAGTCATTCAAAATTAGCCAATTAGAAAAGCAAAGATAGTTAAACTATAGCACTTGTTCCTTGTTTTGATCTGACTACAATTTTATTCAGGCCTGCTTAGAGATTGTGGAGTTTATTGAGCACAAAAAGATTCATAGCTAACCCCCTTGAAGCTGGATTAACAGATAAAGCAACCCCATTTAGCAGCCACTTGCTCAAGTCTCAGAAAAGTCCCTGTGTATTTCATTACATTTCTGTGCCACAGATTAATATTTTAAGGTAAGTATATCCAATTTTCCTATAAGTTATGTGGTTTTGCCTGTCTCTTCTATGCAACCAAGCAATGGAGGCCTGAATTGCCCCCCCCCCCAGTGTTACAAAAGTAGAAGGGACCTGTGTAGAGGCTTCTTTCCTATGTGTTTTTCTCTCAACAATATTCATTGTCATTTGTTGACATCTGTCTGGCTCAAGAGACAGCAAATTTATACAAACAATATCACTGGAATCTCCCATACTTTTTACAACTAATGTATAAGGGGGGGCTGTATAAGGGGGATAGGTAGTGGGACCAGATCCATTGAGTTCCTTCTAAGTCAGTGGTCAGCAACCTTTTTCAGTCGTGAGCTGGTTCACTGTCCCTCAGACAATGTGGTGGGCCGGACTATATTTTTTTTTGGGGGGGGGGAATGAACGAATTCCTATGCCCCACAAATAACCCAGAGATGCATTTTAAATAAAAGCACACATTCTACTCATGTAAAAACACCAGACAGGCCCCACAAATAACCCAGAGATGCATTTTAAATAAAAGGACACATTCTACTCGTGTAAAAACACGCTGATTCCCGGACTGTCCGCGGACCAGATTTAGAAGGCAATTGGGCCTCATCTGGTCCCCAGGCCTTAGGTTGCCTACCCCTGTTCTAAGTCTATGCTGCTTTGCACTGAAAGACATACACACACACATGCACAGCTCTCAGAGTCTTGGTGAGACAAAGGAACACATTTTGTGGATGATGTGTGTTTTATAAATATCACTGTAGATTAGATCTGGTAGTACATGAGTGAACCATTTCTTATGTGGTTTTCCTTTTAATATGCCATATTATTTTGATAGATACGTTGTTTTGTTGATTGTTGTGTAAACCACTTTGTGCTGAAAAGCAGTCTATAAATATTGCAAATAAAATAAAGTAAAACTATATATTTAACTCCCAAGTTGTTGTTTTTACAGTTTTGGTTTGTAATTTTAAAGGTTGTTTTAAAGCAGTAATGTAGAACCATAGCAAGTCCAGACACTGTCAAACCTTATCCTCCAAACCAAGTACAAAATAAATTTGAAACTGCAAGAAAAGAAATTCATTTTCCCCCTTAGCAAGCAGAACATATACAGAGAGCATCCACAGAATACTTGCATCTGTATTATGCGTGCAGATGGAACTCAAATTCAGTAAAAGTAAAATTAAATAAAGGATATCTGTTTATTTTTAAATGGGGGTCCTTTTTCTTTCTTTAGCAAATAGCAAGATGTCATAATAAAACTACCATTTTAAGCAAGTCTTATAAAGTTTGTTGAAGTAAGTGTACTTCATTACAAAAGATAAAAGTTTCTCCTTTCTCACAATGAATACAGGTAATTTCAGAAGCCAGCAGCTCATAATTATTCACTGTTGAAAAGCCTTTAAAAGGTCTACAATGAATACAGTGACCTCCAGTTTTCTCTGTGAATGAATGTAGGCACAAATTCTCATTTTGCTAGAATGTGAGTTGATAAGTGAGTTAGGCAAAACATGCATTTCTTCATTACACTGCCTGTGGGTTCATTTAAATAACAATATCTGGCATAAAAGTCACAAAAGAATTATCTAACAATTTCAATATGTAGAAATGTATTATTAGCGTTGACAATAGAAAATGGGGTAAATAAATGAATACCTTTTTGTGTGTGGCATTATTTCAATTTATTTAGCTTCATGGAATATCTGGCTTTGCATTTAACATCTTGGTCAAGAGTATTAGCTTGCATAACTTTTGACCTTGAAATTGAAGTCTTTACCACATTCTTCTGCCCCCAGAACATTCCTATATACAGACATAGCCCACGAAATGAGACAATATACTCATGGAAGACATTTGAAGGCATGCTTGAATGTTTAAAATAAAAGTAATAAAGAAATATATTAGTGTGACAAATCTTGTCATATTGCACAGACAGGTGTACTGCAGACTCGGAGAATTATGAATTAAGTCAAAATCTCTTCTATTAACTAATAAATTAAGCATAGTGTTTCTAATCATCAGCTGTTTGGTTATACCTATAAGCTTAGATACATTTATGAAACAAATGTTATAAAAAGTACATTTTCTAAGGTGATTAGTAGCTATTCCATTGAGTGAAAATGTTGTAGTTACATTATCTAGATCCACTTTTAATCAACTATCATATGCTTTTAGAAATTACAAAATCAAACCAGAGCAAGTCCATAATAGCCTCAATTTGTAATACTTGTGTGCTTTTTGTTTTTCTACATTTTTCACATAAATAAAAATGAATAAAAGGCTAGATTGACTAGAAGATACATACAGTACAGTATATGTATCTATTTTGTTCCACATTAGAAGTGGCACGTTTCAGATGAAAATCCTTCTTGCCATTGGTTGAGAGAATGAATCAGGTTAACACACCTTAGACCTGCTAGTAAGAAATGTGTTGTAAAAGGAATGGTCAGGTGTCAAAATGACCTTGTTACAATATTTAGTGGAAAGATTGCTTTAGAATTTTTGGTTATGGTTGAAAACAGGGGGCTATGATTCTTATTAAATTGGCCCATTTTAGTCCATTTAACACAAACATTCTATTAAGTAACCATGAGTTTTAATTTTACAAGTTGGAATATTCCTGTAAAGCAGTACAAAAGATTGTATGGGCTGAATAAGTTCATTGTCTCAGGAACCAATTTAGGGTGAAAAATATCCCACCATCACCCCTCAATGTCATTTTTCTTTTAAAATATTTGTGGTTCACCATTGCAGACTCTGCATAGCTCTAAATCTAATGCAGTCACCATGTTATCCATTGTTTGCTAGCTGTGGTCAGCTAATTGAAAAAACCTGACGCATTGCTGCTAAAGGTCCCCACAGATTTATTCTCATATCAAATATAGTATTGTTGCTTCAGCCCCAATCCCCTCTTGTGACAGAGTTCATTAGAACATTTTCGTTTATAATAGCATTTGAAATGCTGTACATAGAATATTGTAATTGTAGAATTATTATTTTTGGTTTTAAGTTTTCCCTTGTGACACATGCTGATACTATTTTACATGAGCTGTTCAATGCTTCTTCCGTGCAGAAAGCTATATTACTCCCCTAGCGCAACAAAGTGACTACCCAGTTTGGAATCCACCACTTTTGATTTGTTGGAAATGCTAGAATGGATTGCACAACATCATGAATTGCCCAGCAGAAGTGTTTCAGGTGGTAAATGGGCTGGTTAAGTCCAACTTACAAATTGAAAACATTGTTAACTCTATGGCCTACAGGAACAATTTTTTCCAATTCACCCTGAACTTGAGGCCACAGTTGAAGCAAATCCCGGTGAGATCCTCAGAGCACTTTAGTTGGACTTTGTAGGATCAATTTGAGTTGTTGCAGCCTGAGGATGTGGACAGAACATTTGCTCAGTCAACCACTTGCCTTCTCAGTCCATGCTCAATTTGGTTACGCTGATTGATTACTTTATCAGGAGAGAAACAGGAGAGTGTTTCCTTGTTGAGTCTTATTGACCTCTTGGTGGCTTTCAGTACTGTGGACCACAGTATCCTCCTGGATGTGCTCTACAATGGATGGTGTTTCCCATCATTTAGATTTCTTTGGAGCAAATAAAACTAAGCTGGGGGAGGAGACATAAGAGACATTTTTCAGGAAATGAAAGTCAAACATCAATGATGTCCCAAAAAAATGCACATTTTGATCCCGGATGGAATGCAGACTGATACATTTTGGAGTTTATTAAAATTCGGTGATCATCCTACTAATTATTAACAGCAAAATGTGTGTCAAAAATACAGCTTTCATATTACAGCTCCATGAAGAGGAGAACATTGGTGTGTGCTGTGCATGGAGACACAACCCTGCAAGATCTCTGTTAGAGCTAGGCCAGCCAGTGTTGATGTCAATGTCAATTTTATTTATATACCGCCTTTCTATATGTATTATACTCAAGGTAGTTTTCATCAAAGCTAGCTGTCAGAGCTGGAAGGCAAGATTTGCCTTCACTGAAAGTGTGGCACTTTACTTTTCCCCATAGGAGTAAAAGGAAACCATTTACTTTGCAGGAAAGACTAAAGGGATTCACTCAGGTACACCACCGAGGTGAGTGCTCAACCTGCTCCCTGCCCTTCGTGATCCCAGCCATGGTGCTAACTGAATAGCTCTCCTTCATTGGTACTGTTTTTTGCTATCCTCCGATGTGGCAAAATGCTTTTCAAAGTGTGTTGGACATTATGTTGGGGTTAGGCTTTATCTATAGACAATGATGAGCTGATATTTCATGCAAAATATTGGGATATATTAAGTCAACAACATGTGGAATGTATAAAACCTTTACACTAAGGGGGGGGTAATTATTATTTTAAGAGAGAACCCAGGAGCTCCAGATTGTTTTTGTTCAATGCTTGTGTGAAATAGAGAAGGGGGAAATAAGCATAGAATCAGTGTAGACTTTAAAACTAACAGAATCCTGGGATGGGCTAAGTGTCTCTTGCAGTTTTTATTTTCATGAAGTTAAAAACTACCGAGGGGCAAACAGAATGTTTTACAGCTTAGCATCCATAGGAAATCTGTATCCGATAAGAAAATCTAAAATATATATTCACTGGGAATGCAGCTTTCTCTGTATTGCGAATTTGTAAACAAACAAAGCAGTTTAATCTCTTCCTTAAGCATAGTTTGAGAAAGGAATGCGCAAAATTTACTGGTTTCCTTTCCTATGTACCGGTAGTTGCTGATTGCAGCTATCCCTTCTGGGCTTGAAAGATTATAAAGAAATCATAAATAAGCCGTGTTGTAGTTCTAAAGGAGATGAGAGTTGTATTGGCAGCAGCGGACAGCATGGTGGGGTTGTGCTGCTCATGTGACCTCCACCTGGCTGAGCCACTGCAACATACCAGGATGAAGAGGTGGAGATGTGCAACAGCTGCGAGGTTGGGGCTCTGCAAACAGGCTGGCAGGATTGCCGGTTTGGCTGGCACTTTGGCACTGTGCCTACCTTACTGCCACCATACCCCTCCCACCTCTGTACTTGTATGCTGTAGCAATTCAGGTGGATGAAATCAGGTGAGTGGCACAGCATCATCATGCCAAGGTTTCTGAGATTTAATGTAAGGCATGGCTCACATATCATCCTAAGCCAAACCACGTCTTAGCATGAACACACAGGTTCACAGAGAGGAAACTGCATTTCGTCTTTGAGGGCTTCGGACAAAACATTTTGTATCCTGAAAGGTGAGGTATAAATAATTGTTGTAGCAGTAATGTAATGTGATAAATATATTCAGTCCTGAGTGTGTTCTCAAATTGCAGAATTCCAAAATGTGCATCAATTTTTAATTAAAAAACTTCAAAATAATTCTTTTTGCACAATAATTTAGAATTCTAAATGATTGCTGGTAAGACTTGGGAAAGAAGAATGATGCTTGCCAGATCGCCACTTACGTTGTGAATATGAATCCTATTTTTGCCATTCAAAAACCTGCAGAATATGTTTAGTCCAAAAGAAACATGGGCATATACTATGAAAAATTATACTTTATTAAATACGATTGCTTATTTCAAGTCCAGAAGTGATGAAAAAGATGCTTTTCTAACTACTGGTAATAACTTCCTATCCACCTTTAGTAGAGAATACACACACACACACTCCTCAAATTTAGCATATTCAAGTTGTACAAACAGAATGGCTGCCTCGTTACTTTTAAAGTACCTTTAAAAATTGAAATTGATCTTAAGTTATATCTTAAGTTAGACCTTTAAGCTTGCTACCTAGAAAATGCATCAATACAGATATGCCTATAGAATTTGGTCAAGGGAATTTCGTTATCTCTGTGAATTGGAAGGTAGCAATTTTCCTGTATTTGGTGGTATATCTTTTGGTTGGTTAGCATCCGTCTGTCCGAGAAACAATGGAGGAGTGTGCTTTTGGGGGTGAAAGATTCTATGGGCTGCAGGCCAAGGACTGTGTTTCCTTTTGGAAAATAAGGCACAGTGGAGACCACGGTGTCTTTATGATGTATGGTTTATATGCAACCTGAGCCCATGACAGCATTCACACCCCCAAGAGATTCTATCTTGTCCCATAGCCACAGCAGCCTTGAACTTAAGCAGACCTCAACCACTACTCTCAAATGTTGGTCTCTGACTCTCTCTCCAGCCTGTTGCTTACTAGCTCTGTTGCATAACTCCTAACTGCATTTCCTAAACTCTCTCCGCTGAAATGTTGCCATTGACTTTTAAACTAACTCTCAGTTGAGGGGGAACTAGCCCAACTATTTGTAAATGAGATTTTCCATTGATCCTTGTCCTTGTCTTAATGGCCTATCCCCAGGTTATCACTTCAAAAGGAAATTAGCCTGACTTAATTAGCTTTTAACACTTGATGGTTCCCTGGGATTAAAGAAGTGTCTGACACACAGCTTAATACACACAGGTCTTGATTAGATTCTGACACACAGTTTTAACCAGGCATAGGCAATCTTGGCTCTCCAGATATTTTGGGACTACAACTCCCATCATCCCTGACCACTGGTCCTGTTAGCTAGGGATGATGGGAGTTGTAGTCCCAAAACATCTGGAGGGCCAAGTTTGCATATGCCTGGTTTTAACACACAAACCTTAATTAAATTCCAACACTAGCTCGATTCTGAATTTAGGATGTATTGCACCCACAAACTCATAACATTTGTATTGTGCACGTGTATTTTGTGTGTGTGTTCATGGTAGGAATGTTTAAAGAATTTAGCATGGGACAGGAGTGCATGGGACAGGAGTGCCTGGCGTGCTCTGGTCCATGGGGTCACGAAGAGTCAGACACGACTAAACAACAACAACAACAACAACAGCATGGGACTTGGTGTTTAACAAAAAGGTTTGCATATACCTATCTCTACATAATATTTTACTGCTGATCTTTCTACTGAATATCCGATCTGATTAATGCATGTAGAAAAGTGTGTATGATCATACATGCACACTTGGAAATATGTGCCATTAAATTAAGTAACCGGATATTACTGAAGAAGATGTAGTCTTAGGATTGACATAAAATCAGTAGATCTCACAGCATTATCATTGCTTGCTAATTGACTAATACATTGAGCTGTTTTGACATGTGATCTGTTGCCTTTGGCAGCTCATTTCTTCACACTCAATTATATCAACTGTGTCTGCTCCCTAATTATCACAGCCTCCACCTTACACAAATATACACAAATACCCTTTTTTTTCCTGCACAGAGCTGGCTTTTTCTCTCTGTAGATATGTTAATGTATATCCATCTAACGAGGGATTCCATATTATTTGTGGAATCTAAATCGAGGTAGCTACACTCTAATGTTCATTGTTCTCCCAAGTTTGCATGGACAAGAGGCAGTTGCCCAAGTGGGAAAGTGCTGAGAGGACACGGGAAATAATCACTTGACATTGTGGTTTAGTATCTGCTACAACCCTGCTATTTGCTGCTGCTCCAAACTACCTGTCCTATCTACCAGAGAAAACTCATTTCTCTGGGGAGCTGCCTTCTTTATTTGGCCCAAAAAGTACCATCCATACAAACACAAGAAGCGTTTGTGTCATCAGACTTAGAAAGCCCCGAGATTTGAAGTGCAGTTTGCTTTTAAAAAAAACACTGGGGGTGGGAGGAGTTTGCCAAACAACCTAATAAAAATTAAGCATGTTCAGGAACTATGGGATACTAATTTACTATGAGGGGGAAAATGGCAGTGGGAAATGATAGATAGAGGGAATGGAAGGTAATATAATCAAAAGGTGTATGGCTGCTCCCTGAAACCCTGAACTGCATGCTGCAATATTTTGCTTCAGGTTCCACTTGAATAAGATACGTAAAGGTGTACAATGGTTCCTATAGAGGCCCACTGTAAACTTTTGTTTCTAGTCGCTGTTGCACTGAATTCACTGCCATCACACTAAGCATGTTCTCATTCACAGCAACCAGATAGTGTTTCGTATTTGAACTAGGAGAATTTGTTCTAGGGGTTTGTTCTTATGCAAGCCTCCAGCACTGAGGTTTATTTCAGCAGAAGTGAGCTGCATGTAATGGAAAAAGCAAGTTTACCAGACAATCCTAACTAGCGTTCACGAGTGTATCTACTTGTCATGAGTTACTTGGGTGTTGGGGTAGACTTATTCTGCAGCAGCTCAACAAGGGAGAAAGATATTATAATGGGTTTCCTCTGGTCCCACATTACATTTGTAGGGTAAAGTTTTGCTCTTTACTGCCTTGCAAAGCCTATGTTGAATATTAGAAAAAAGCTGCTAAGTAGGCCAGTAGGATACGGGTGGCGCTGTGGTGCATTGGGCCCCGCATGCCGCTCCTAAGGGGCCCCCCGCACCAGGGCAATCTGTATGGATTTTATTTGTATCTATAAGATTTTGCAGACTTTGACTGTGAACTGGGGGGGGGGGCACTGCCTAGCCCTGAGTTTCATAGTTGCTGGGCCTGAGTTTACCTGCCCTTGCATGAAGTCTTGGGTTTGCAATTTTGGGAGAGGGGAGACTGCGGCACTGGGGAGAGGGCAGGCTGGTGAGGCCCCCTACATTTAGAGGCCCTAGCCTTCAGCCTACTTACCGGTAGCCTATACATAAATCCGGCACTGCTCAGGAATTCTAATAAATAAAAAAGTCATTGCAGTTTTGAAACCAGTGGTTAAAATCATTCATTCCAACATCTTGATTGAAAAGAGCATCCAGTTTTAGACAAACATACAAAAAGCTGTTCCTTGATCTCAGGAACCATCATGCAAAATTTGATTATGATATCTTAAGAGGTGTCCAAGGCATAACAAATAGACAAGCAACTTTCCAAAATACATAGCGGATGTGAGCATGTACCTGTATGTGTATGCCAACCAAGATAACCACACATCCTTGTGGTAGAAGATGCTACACTTGTCTAAAGTGAGAATACATAGAATTTGCTTTTTAACTAATTCCAAGCAATCAGTCACAGTTAACATTACAGTTAAGGAAAATACACCAACTTTTTTCTTCATATACATCCATTTTTCTTCTCATTGCATGTCAGTCTCTCATGCAATACATATTGAAATTATTTCCAGAGTGAAGAAAAGTAAGTCCAATCTGCAGTAATCATGCTCTTTTGAAATATAGGAACTTATTCTATCATATCAGGTGCCAAAGGCAGACATCAATGATAGAATCATGCATGAAAAATTAAATATAAATTAAAAGACTATGCCTTTTTGAGTATATTGTTTCACGTTCATATTGAGTAATAACAAAGTATTAATTTATTGCATTATCAAGCTATCTGCTAAATATTATAATGTGTATTATTATAGATAATTACCAATATATATATTTTCTTAAAACTATATTTTTATTCTATTTAGAAGTTAGATTTCAGTCTTTATCTCTGTAGAGAGCTGATCCAAGGTAGTTTTATGTAAATGACTTAATTAATTGGTACCCTTCAGTTGAAACGGCAACTCACAAAGACTGTAATCCTTTTCGAGTGGCATAAGCTGTTTTAAAAAGACAAAAAACAATGCCTTACTCAGGCACCTTGTCACACAATTAAAAGTTATTTGACAGAAGTAACAGTAATAATGAACAGTGTCTTCCAAATTATTTTTTTCAAGGTAATTAAAATAACATCAACTCTGAGCTTGTTTAGTAGTTGCAATAAAATCAATATATTTTGAGATTCAGTTATGTAAAAAAGGGACGTGGGTGGCGCTGTGGTCTAAACCACTGAGCCTCTTGGGCTGGCTGATCAGTAGGTTGGTGGTTTGAATCCCCGCGATGGGGTGAGCTCCTGTTGCTCTATCCCTGCTCTTGCCAACCTAGCAGTTCGAAAGCACGCCAGTGTGAGTAGATAAATAGGTACCGCTGCAGCGGGAAGGTAAACGGCATTTCCATGCGCTCTGGTTTCCATCATGGTGTTCCGTTGTGCCAGAAGCGGTTTAGTCATGCTGGCCCCATGACCCGGAAAGCTGTCTGTGGGCAAACGCCGGCTCTCTCGGCCTGAAAGCGACATGAGCGCTACAACCCCATAGTCGCCTTTGACTGGACTTAACTGTCCAGGGATCCTTTACCTTTTACCTTTACCTTTATGTAAATATACTGAACTTTATGATAACTCATGCAGTATGGTGATGGAAAAAATACTCATCAAGAAAATACTCCCTTAATTTGGAAAATCTAAGTACCTACTGGCCCATTGCCAATCTCCCCTTCTTGGGCAAGGTTCTGGAGCAGCCGGTCGTGGGTGAGATCTAGGCACTCTCGGGGGAAACTGGTTATCTAGATTTTCTAGATCCATTTCACTTGGGGTTTAAGCCTGGTTTTGGCACAGAAACTGCTTTGGTTGCCCTATGTTGGGAGAGACACAGAGGAAATGTGTCCTAATTAATTCTCCTCAACATCTCAGTGGCTTTCAGGACCATCAACCATGGTGTCATTCTGGAAAGGCTGGCCAAGTTAGGGATGGATGGACGTTTCCAGAGGGTGATGCTTGGGGAGTGTTCTTCAGCCCTGTGCAGCCTTCAGTGTGGGGTTCCTCAGGGTTCGATTTTATCTCCTTTACTGTCACTTGAAGCTCACATGGCTTCCGTGGTGCAGAGTGCCTTTGATCAGCTTCAGCTGGTGGCCCACTGCATAACTATCTGGACAGGGATATCCTAATTTCTGTTGTCTCTGCTATGGTAACCTCTAGGTTAGATTACTGCAATGCATTATACATAGGGTGCCTCTGAAGATGGTTCGGAGACTTCAGCTGATGGCAGAATTTAGTGACCAGGTTGCTCACTGGGACAAGGCGGTTTGAGCATATTACACCAATCTTGGCCCAACTTTATTGGCTGACAATTAGCTTCCAGGCACAATTCAAAGTGTTGGTTTTGACTTATAAAGCCTTAAACAGCTCAGGACTGCAATACCTCAAGAATCGTTTCTCTCTATATGAACAAACCTGAACCCTGAAATCATAATCTGAGGCCCTTCTTCGTATGCCTCTACAAGAATTCTGAAGGTTGTCAACACAAGAACTGGCCTTTTCTGTGGTGGCTCCCCATTTGTGGAATGCTCTCCCCAGGGAGGCTCATCTGGTGTCTTCGTATATTTAAGTGTCAGGCAAAAAACTTCCTCTTCAACCAGGCCTTTGGCTGATTAACATTCTATGTCCTTCTAAATGTGTTTGTCAGAGGGAGTTACTGGTTTGTTTTTTATCTTGTTTTTATTATGTATTTTGTGTTATAATTTTGTATTTTTATCTTGTGAACCATCCTGTGATCTTTGGAAGAAGGGTGGTGGTTGTGGTGGGGTGTGTGTGTGTGTGTGTGTGTGTGTGTATCACCAACTTATTAAATTTGTAATAGTTAGAAAACAATTAACGTATTAGCCACATTGCTTAAGTGCTGTTGATGTAACCTCTAGTTAAATGTAGATCTTCCACTGATTTACATATTTATAGTCAGCACTTGTTAACACTCAACCACACTCAGTTCAAGAAGAAAGTATTTTTTTGAACTGACATTAGAAGAGATACAACTTCTGGTAATTAATCTGCAATGTCTGAGTCACTATGAAAATCACCACAACGTGCTTTGTTCCATGAGAAAAGTGGAGTTAATTGGTGTAAAAGGAAAGCAATGTGATATAGAAGGTCCTGTTTGGCCTCTGCTCAAGATATATATTTTGATACTACTTTCCAAAATAGTTACTAGTTCTCTCCAAACTTTTTGTAGGAAAGCTTTCTAAGAAAGTCGTTGCTCTGCAGCTTCAGGTACACTTGGATAACTCTAGAATTTAGGATCCCTACTACATTGGTTTTAGCCTTGGTTACAACTGTACGTTTAATTCCATTTCAATTTCTTCTCTTAGAAAACAAAAGGATCACTTGCAATTTATTGTTCTGGCAGATCCTCTGGAAGCATTGTGGGGTTATGGTATCTGTTGGACTTTGTGGGCATTGTTGAAACTGGTTTAATTTTTTCTTCCCGACTAGGAAGTCCTAGAGCGTAGTGATGGATAATTGTCCATGTTTTTTCTCAGGATGTCCTTGTTTGATGGAGGGTAGCATGAATGCTCTGGCTGTTTGACGTTTGACCAGCGATGACCGTAGTTATGTACACGTTATGAAGTTATCTGAAATGCACACAAAAGAGAGTATATTCTGTAAACAGTAGGGATGGTAGAGGAAGATGCTCAATACATTGATATTGTGAAAACTAATGCATCATAACATCTTGCATAGGAAGTTTGTCTTTCATGCATCTGAGAGTGCTCCTGTGTATAAGAGTTACAAGATGAGATCTATAAATATTGAACTAAAAATGCATCCAGGGTATTTTCATAAAAAGTTAATATGGATCACCAGGGAGGTGGAGTATAGGGGTTAAAGCACTGAGGGAATGGAGAGTATGAGTCATTTTGTTCAGACTGAAAAATATCTTTTAGAACGAATCACAATATAAAATTTTAAGGGCTTGATCCTGCCTTGGGGTGTGCTGGTACATATTGTTACATATCTCATAAAATCAGCTACTGTTACAAGTCATGTGACACCGTTCACCCTCTTAGCTCAGAACTGTTCTGTTTTTCTTTTATAGTCTGGAAGTGTTTTTTTTAATAAATAAATAAAAAACTATAAATGCTGTACCACTTGGCTCTTTTCAGAATATTGAACAGATGCAGCAAAATTTTCCTACATTACTTTCCCATTTATTAAAAAAAAAAAAAAGCAGTTGATGTGTGGTATCCTTCGATAAAGACTTCTTTAGAGAGCTACTCAATGAATGAAGCCAAACAGAATGTGCCATTGTTGCTGTTGCAGGTTTTGAGTTTATTTGTACATTATGTGTACTGTAGGCTACATAATAATGAAAAGCTATATGCTCTGGTCTGCTGGTTCACTACACAGTCTGTGTGATTACAGATTGTTTGAATAACAGTGGCCTATTGAAAATCCATCCAGATGTGCGTGTTGCTAACTGTGGGAATACCCACAAAGAAGGATTATCTCTTTTGTTGCCATTTCCAAGCCCTTTTAAAAAGTGGGAAAGTGAAAGCCATTGAGGCAACCAATGCCGAGGAGGTGGGTGTGCTGGAATTGAAGAGTTTTCATAATGAACTCCCAGCAATCTTATAACCCTGCAAGATTTCACTTCTAAAGGCTAAATAGGCACAGTTTACGGCAGAGCAAGAAAGCCCAAAAGGGCCAGATTGCTATACCATTTCACAAACTCATGAATACCTTATCCCAAACTTGACTTTGCTGAGCATTTGCAAAACACCAAGCAAAACTTAGTATCCAAAAAGCTAGCACCAATTTAGTATTACATACTGGAATATCTTTTAGCATCACTATAAAAAGAGATGGGGAAGAAATTTTGTTTAGTTTGCATTTGATCAATTTGCTAATTTCACAAAAGTAGGTTCAAAAAGATCCAATAAAATAGTGATACCTTTTCCCCCACAAAAAAAGAGAGCATGTTATAGACATAGGGATATTCTTGCTGTTATCACTAAGTACTAGCATAAAGGCATGAAGTGCAATATCTCTAGCAAAACTATCACTGTTGATAAGCCCTCCATAGCAGGCATAATGCTCAGTATGTCCAGGAACGTTCACTACTAGCTTTCTGCAGCAAAACTTTTATTTTCCCATTGAACTCTGGCATAGTGTGGGTACAGATAAATACCACTGTTCAATTAGATGGGTTTTGTTTTGTTGGTTCATTTTATTTTAAAGTGCATTGACTACCTTTTAAATAAACAACAAAAACAACACCTATAACTGTTAATACTAAATTATGCCTTCTTCCATTAAAACAAACCAAAGCATTAAAAAAAACAATTGAAGAAGCCTGCTAAACCAAGTAAATAATAATAATAATAATAATAATAATAATAATAATAATAATAATAACTGTTCATACTTGATGTCTAAAAATGGGTAAAGAGTTCAGATGGACCTCTTTATTGAAGGGTTCCAAAGTGCCAAAACAGAGAATGCTTGAAAAAATCTTACCCTTTGTTGTGGATTTGGATAATAGCATCATTCACTTGTGGAGTCGTTTGTGGTGCAGTAGTCCAACTAATTTTCAACAAAGAGTGGATGGAAACTAGGTTCAGAACGCCACAATCCTAGCCAGGAACCCATCTTTTAGCCTAGTTTTTCTCAAACGTTTGTTGTGAGGGGAAAACCACATACACTGTCTTGAGTTCCCCAAAGAAATGATGGTATATAAATGTAATCAATAATGACTATAATTTAGGATATTTATATTTTTCCATTTCGGTATATACAGGTTGATCTCAGGTGCAGATCAGAGTTATGAGTGCCTGGTAAAGCTCCTTAAGAAGCCTGGTACTTGGTCAAGAGTTTATAAACAACGGTTTGCAAATTGTTGCTTGCAGTTTTAGGATGGTATATGTCTACTTCCCAAATACATGATTTTGTGACATGATTTTGAAGAATATGTAAGATAGTTTTCACATACCATTTCTTAAGAGTGGTGTGATTTATTTTCTCTTATTTTTATCAGCAAAGTGACCATTAATTTCCCAGTTTGGTTAACTCATCTATATAGTTCAGATACATATGTACATGTCACATATGGAAAAAAGATAGGTGATGGCTGCTAATTTCCTAGAGAGAGAGAGCTATCTGTTCTGACCAGTTTTTTTTTTTTCAAAATACAGAGTACTATGGTGATATTGGAAGTTGAAAGAGCTAGTTATAGATTTTATTTTGCTTTATTTTTATATTTTCCTTGCTCACTTTTCTTGCTTAATTATCTCGTGTAATACCTTTATTTTATCCAGGAGCTACCTGTTCTTTATTAGAAAATGCTTGTAGAGAGGTGAAGTAAATACTAGATAAATTGAGCTAAAACTGGCAACTGCAATTTTAATGGTATTCAGATTCAGCTATAACTCTACTGTGAACAATTTAATTTAAGGAGGGAAAATGTTGAATTTTCTCTTGAGTGATTAATAGTTAAGTGAGGCAAAATACAGGAACTGTGAGCTTAACCTTCAAGGTAAAGGCTAACAGCTATGTTAAAGGTGATTACACAATTTCCTTCAAATAAACTGACAAGCAACATACACATTTTCTGTGACTTCTGCCCTCTTAAATGCGTACTTGCAAATTATTTGCCTGTTTACCTAAAAGAAGTTTGACTTAAACGTAGCATGTATTATGGTCCAAATAGCCAAATGGTAGTTTTGGGAATTTATGAAGTAAAAGCCTGATCAAATTTCTGATCTGCCAGAAGATCAAAAATCATAAAATATTCCACATGCTAATCCAACCTTTTTATAAATCCACCTTCCCAGAATTTCTTGTAGTCCTACAAGGAAAAGCTAAGAGCACTTTTCTTTGCTATTAGTGCACACAAACCATGGCGCAAATGTTGTTTCTTGCTCAGCTTGAGGATGCCAAAGAGGTGTGAAAGAAGACATTAAAGCTTCTCCGCATAAAGTATTCATAGATGTTTGTAAGGAAATTTGAACAGCTTCTAATAGCCCCAGGTAGTTAGATTTGGGTCTTCTTACAATTCTTTTCTTTATCAGCTTTCAAAGTATACAACAGTGTGTAATGGCTGGCATTCCTTTATTTGGAAAACAAGAGGTGTCTTGCTGGGTAAACAATGAGCCTTTACATTCAACTTAATCAATTTGGCCTTGTGATACACATTCAAGAGTAGAGGAAAAATGCTTTCCTCTAACCTGAGATGGGGTATTTTTATCCCCTGTTGAGATCTACTACTTTTTAAAAACAGGTATATGAGGAAAAGACCACAGAAACAAATTCTAGGCATGCTGCACAAACAAGCAATGTAAACTATTTTTCTATTTTAAAAAAATCCCTTACAAATACAAGTAAAAAATGACCACAGATTTCCTGTGGCATCACATTTCATAAATATGGCATCACATTTCATAAATATGGGCACACCACAGAGGTGAGGAAAAGTTGTGTGGGAGAATATCCCTTCTTCCAAACTAGTCAATAACAACATTCAGGGCTCTAGATCCAACATGAATGGGTGTCAGTTTCAGACAAACACTTTCTAGATCTTTCTCTCAAAGGAGCCATACTCATCCTTGCTGGATCATCAAGTAAACACATAAAGAGAATGTGGCATTTGTTTGCATAGTGATTAAAATGTGGCTGACTGGTGAAAGGAAATAATTCAAGCCTAAAGATTTGTTGGAGGGATGGGCTCACATAAAGTCCCACCTTGCCTTTGCCAAAGCTGTTAGTTGCATTGGGAACCACACCTGACTTTCTACTCTGTAAAGTTCAATATATTTTAATATTGACTAAGGAGAATCTGGTAAAGTGCACAGGGCTTTTTTTGCCATGACTTCTACCTATCTTTTCCCTGGTATCTCATGGTCAAAATCAAATCAAATCAAATCAAAATTTATTATACGGTCACAGACCAGGTTCGTATCTCATGGTATCTTCAGTGTTTTCTGTGAAAACCTTGACATACATACCCTATTTTTATTCCATCCATCCAAGTTATTCAGAGTTATGTAACCTCACTGTTACAGTACACCACCACTGTCACCAGTACAACCTCACTGTTCCCACACCACAACCTTGTGAGATTAGTTTCTTGTGTTGATCTTATACTCAGGGTTTCTTTCTACATCTATTAACTTGGAAAAAGTACTTTACTAGTCTCAAGTTATCAAGCAAATCTGACATTACTCCTTTTCAAGTTGCCCTAACTCCTTTAGTAGCCAGTGTGGTATCCTCCATATGTTGTTGGACAACAACTCCGCTTGTCCCTGGCCTTTGGCCATGCTGGGTGGGGCTGCTGAGACTTGTAGTCCAACAACATCTTGACAGTGTCACATTAGCTACCACTGATTTAGTGGCTATGAACTCTTGGAAAATATACATCCCCTCCTCATACCTGGGAGCTACTTCACAGTGGAAAAAATTGTCCAAGAATGAAAGTGAAACTGTCAATCCATATTGTGGATTTATTTCCAAAGTCCCTCTCTGAAAGCATTTACTTGTTTAGTGTGTTCTGCCTGGGGGTTGTGAGCAAGGTAGTCATTGTGGCTACCATGAACTTTGCTGTTCAGGTCATTCCACTCTGCGTCAGCTCTGAGGAGCATCTACCAGTGAGCCAAAATTACTGTTGCCAAGTTTTCCAAGATCAAAGGTGAGTGGTTTTATTTTCCAGTGAACCTTAGCTTGAACAAAACATTTCTGTAAAGAATGCAATTTAAATGCTGCCTATTGCCTCCAGAAGGGAAGCAGCTGAACAGAGATTATTGTGTGATACAGCACTCAGTACAGTTGGATGATTTGTCCTTTCTTTATTACATGACACTGGAATCTTCCGTTGTTTGTATGTACCTGTGAATAACTATCTTCAGCTGAATAAATGTATTTGCTAAAATAGCTAGTGAAGTACCCAGCAAATCCCATTTTTTTTCCAGCCGAGAGGCAGGACAATGAAAGTGGCAGAAAGAAAAATAGAAAAAGAGGTTTTGGTATTAACAAGTGCAAGCTGATATGCTGGACTGGTATCAGAGATGTTTGAGCCCTAAGTGCATTTATCGGGTCAGATTTAATTGTGCTATCTGGAGAGGTAGGGTAGGTATGGTGGGGGAGAAACCTTATTTACCTTCCTTTTCCAAGAAGAAAATAGCTACCTGAATAGCCTCTCATACTCTGAGAGCTTAATTTCGAGTGAGTACATTTTCTAATACAGCTGAGTAGAACCAATAAGCTGTGTTGTACAGAGTTGTACAGAGGTTACTCAGTTGGTAAACTGGTCTTGTACACCAAGCCAGATTCTTATTGTGCACCCTTATACCTGCACCATGCAGAATGTGGAAACAGGAATAACTAAATGTTCAATTTATACTGCAGTACAATTGGTTTTGGTTTTTTAAAGTATATGATGAGCAAAAAAGGGGGGGGGGGAAATGCAGCACACTCATTCAAAAAAACAACCCCACAAACTTGCACTTTGACAATATCCTAAAGGGTTAGTGAAATACACCGTTAAGTGGCGTGGAAGACAGAAGCCTGGGAAAATAGAGTGTTCTATTAAAGGAGATCCTGGGTGTTGAGGTGAGGCAGAAGGGCACACTGAAACTGATAATAATGTCCTTTGTGAGCCAATCTCAAATACCTCCTGTGGGGAAGACTGTAAGGAAGTCACTGGGGCATACTGCTTCCCCAGTTGGCACCAAGGTTTCCACCTTAAACCTGTGATACATGTTCAAACTGGATCTCAAAGCTCCTACTTTTTGAGGATGGCGATGAAGATAGGAAAGGTTCCAAGGGGTGTGCTGTGAGTCAGTATGTTCTCTATCACTCTGATCACAATCAGATGAGCAGTTGTTTGGAGACTTAGAGGCAGCTTGGCTGGGAGTGGAAGTCAGTGGAATATGCTTCAGTGTATGTGGAAGTTTTCCATGCTGCTAGAATTGCCCTACCCCGTGTGGAATGCTTCTATCATAAAGGCTGTTTCCCTCCTTTGGGGGGCTGAGAGGCAGAGCCTCACTTGGAGGACGAGGACTGAGACCATGAAGGGAACTGGGCTTGAGTTCCACTTCCAGTTTTGGCATGAAAATGCTGTTTGTATGACTGAAGGAAAGAAGAGAAGCCACTCCTGTATTGACTTTGGGATGCTTGACATTCCTTTTGTGGTCAGAAGGCTTTCTTTTCCCTCTTGGTTTTGATAAGAATATATTTCAGAGCCTTCTTCACAAACAGGTATAAGTTCCTGAAACGTACTGAAGCTAGGTTGAAATGTAAAGCTGTCTGTATTTCGGTGCCACTGTGTTAGTTGCTTCTTCATTCAACCAAACAACAAAAGTAACCAAAGTGGAGCATATGGGCAGAAGGACAGAACAAGCATTCCTCATAACTTTGGGCACAAACAACTTCACCGTTCTGTGAGAAGCCAAAGTAGAAGTGTGGACCTTTCCAGAAGCAAGCTTTAAGCTTGATTTTCAGGGCTAGTGCAGCCTACATGCTAAAATATTGATTGGCAGGGACCAAATTGGGAAATTCTCCTTCCCCCTTCAGTCAGATTATTATCGTGGAATTAAAGGAACAGGTTGTAAGAAAGTGTGTATGCTATTAAGGCTGCAGTCTACCTACTTATCAGAAAGTAAGCCTTATTGAACTCAGTGGATCTTATGTCCGAGTAGAGCTGCATAGTATTTTACTTTTAGTTGGTTAAATTAGGATTTGCACGGGGCAGCCAGAAATTCTGTTTTGTCAAGTCTAATTTTATTCAGGTGGTTGGGCTGCGTAACTTGGTAAAAAGTAAATACTGTACATAGCATGGTAATGGCAGTATAGTGAGTATAAACTAAGCTGTGGAGAAAGAACTCCTTTGTTTCGTAAAGGCTAGCACATCAGATTGTGCTTTTATACAGGCTATTAAAGAAAAACATATCCCTTTATAATTTTCCCCTGAAGTAGTATGTTTCTACTATCTCTTTTCGAATCTCCTGATGTTTTTACTTTAAGATATATATAATCAGGCAATAAAAGATGAATATCTGTACCTGTGAGGAAAAGAAGCATAATACTTTGACATCTGGAACATGTGTGTCTAATGCAAAGCTGCTTGCCTGTCCCTGTTTTCATCTTTCTGTGGGACAGTAGCAAAACACAGCTACAGTTACTTCACTGAATAAGGGCCTTGGGGAAAAAATATGTTCTGGTGAACACACAAAGCACATCTTTGTTTCCTAAAATGGTGTTTCTAGACAGTATATCTGATTTCCATAACTCCACACCAGCTCTGTGCCAACCACAGCAGCTACATGTAACCCTGTTTAATTCCTCACTTTTTCTTTTCAATTTGGATAGTGGACACAAGAAGAGCTTTGCCTGTTGTGCTATCCCAGTGCAGCACACTAAGGAGTCTACTGATTCTGCTGTTAAGTAAGGGGCGGGGGTAGCTTTGCAGATGCCTTAGTAGATCCTGACTTTAGTTTGGCTTGCTCACTCTGTTAGCTTATCCAAATATTTAAGGCCACGTGCAAAAATCCATCCTCTCCTACTCTATATATCTATTGCAGCACCCTGAAAATACTATGCTATGTATCTGGATCTCCTGAATGCTCAGTTTTCCTGCTTTCAGCCTATTGGCAAAGAGTGGGAGTTTCCTACACACATCTTTTTGCAATGCCAAAGCTACCTTTTTGTAGATTGATGTAAATATGCAGCCCTTGCATATGCAGCTGAGAGTTTGCTGGACAGAGACAAAAGTTTCCATCCATCCAGTCTGCAGCAGATGCATGTCAGCTAGCTGCACTAATGTATTTATTTATTATGGTGCTGATGATTACATTTGTATCCCACCATTTTTTTCCAAATAGCTCAAGGTGATGTACATGGATCCCCGTGATCCACTTTATCATCACAACAACCATGTGATGTCGGTTTAGACTGAGAGACAGTAACTGGCCCAAGGTCACCCAGTAACATCTGGTTCCTCAAGTCCCAGTGCAACACTCTTAACCACAACAGCAATGATAGTTGTCTCATGGAACTCTTGGCCTGAACAACACTTCACATGCTTGCATCAACCACTCAACATGGTACACATGAGAGTATTCTTACTCTTCTTTAATATTTCCCATCAAAACAGTAGTTCCAGACAGTAAATACTATAGCTGCTTATGTACCTGGTGCCAATTTGCTACATATCTGGCTATCCCTTATCAGTATTAATTTTAAACTACAGTCTCACCTACTTGGTTGTCTAAAATGAGAAGAAGAGGAATAAGTGGAAACATATATAGTGGACACATTCCAAACAGCAAAATCCACATACTCATTTAAATTATACCATTTTGTCAAAGCTTCCCCAACATAATTCTCTATTGTTCCTATTATCACTTGCCTAATGCAAGACAAAGTGTTGGGAAATTCCTGTCTGGCACTTACAAGGTGTTTTTAAAAAGAGAAAAGCAAAAGTCAAGAGGATGCAGAGAGCAGAAGGAAACCACAAAGGGGGAGAAGTATTTAAGAGAAACTTGAGAAAGTTGCAGAGATAGGGTGGGCTGGCAAAAGGGATTACTGCTAGCTCTGGAAAAAGAAGAAAACAAGTTTCAGAACAAAAGCAGTCAGCTGTGTACCATCTCACGTTCTAAACTCAAATTAGCAGGTTAGAGGAATGACTCTCATAGAACTTACAACTGTCAAAAGTGATTTATTCCACTGGGATGAGAAAAGCAAATGGAATTTTGTTCCCATCCAGGACATATTGCAGTGCTGTATCTCCACCACTCTAATGTAATGAATGCCAAATTCAGATGAAACCATTGCCTTGGACTTAATAATATTATTTGATATGAAACATTCTGCATTAGATAATTGGAACTAATCCTAAAACTTCAGGAATCAATTGCCTATTTTTAGGATTGCAACTGACATTAATTACTCATAATGCAATATGCAAAGCAGGCAGTTTACACTGTTCTCAGTATAATGTTTATAAAGTTTAAGAACTGATTTGCAAAAGGCAAAGAGACAAAAAAGATATGTCAATCAATGAAGAATGAACTGAAGACAGAAGGGATTGCTGCGTGAGAAACAGTAACCCCACCCTCCCCCAGATTACAGAAAACCTTCCCTTTGGCTTGTCTGCCTTCAAAAGCTATACCATTCACACACTTCCCAACTGTTCTACACAGCCACATAGATTAGCAATTTGCTTCTTAAAGCCAATTATATGTGAACTTTTCAGCTTAATTAGACAAGCCTTTCCACATTTTACACCTGAATATATGAAGAGAATATCAAGGTTTGATCTGAATTCAGGGATTTTCCTCTGAATGGCCAAGTCCTGTACCACCAAATCCTATACCAAAGATGAACCTCTTCTCCGCATCATCTAACTCAGCAGAGGAAAATGATGTGCTGCCCTGTCATTTGTTAATAACACTGTATTTTTCTGTCATACAATTAGAAAATACATTATGGCCTGCCTGCTGGCTGTTTAGCCTTATTACATTTCCACATTTTTTCATATTTCAAGCAAGCTGACCAGATAACATTAATGAATAGGTTGTAGATGGGGGCATTTGTAGAGGGAAATAATAAACATACTTATATATTAACAAGTTAATTCAGTCTGGAGCCAAACAGGTAATTTTCTTAGTAGCATTTTCCCCCTTCTTTTTTCTCATTCAGCTAAGACAGGTTAAACTAGGAGTGCAGTCACCCTGTCTACAGAGCTTGACTTGGCTTGCATACTAGGGGCGAATTTTCCTCAGACAGACAGCAAGATGATCTGATTGGCCTCATTCCAGAGCATGCTCACAAAGGCTCCTTTGATGAAGGGATCCTTGGTAACCACTGTACCAAAAGCTGCCTACCACCCCCTTTTCAAAGATGCCCATTTACAGTAATACAGAAAGGAGGTGGGGGAGATTTACAAGAGAATAATTATGCTGCTCAAGTTAAAGATTGGGGGAGAGAGGGAAGGGGAAGTAAACTGCTGAATGTTGAAGAAGCTGGCTGGCAACAAAGCATGAACATCAGGAATGTACAATTAAGCTCATTAAAGCATCATCATTTTGCTTATCAAAGAAGGTAGAGTGAGACAGTATGCTCAAGCTCAGCAGCTATTAGAGATAAGGAGGCATAACTATCTATTTGGCCTCTTTTTTTTGCACAGCAGAATGATACACCCAAACTAGCAACAGCACACTTGATTATTTGACTTAACTGCCTTCTGCACCGGAGAACATGTTAGTAGTAGCTCATTACTGTTTCTATGAAAGGAAAGTGGTAGATAGAGCAAACCGTGGTCAGTATGGTTTTGCTTTACATCTGCTGATATCCTGCCTTTCTCAAGCTTGCACCTCTTGCATTCTCCCTTATTTGTTCTCACCACAGATGTCTATCAGGCTGAGACTTCTAAGGCTTTCCCAACCTCTGGGCAAGGTGGCATAGGTTGTTAGAGTTTCCTCTTTCCTCTATGGCTGCATGAATTGTGATCTTCATCGGTATCAGTGATTTAGGAAAGCAACTAGGCTGCCTCCTCAGCTTACTAGAAATGGGGGGGGGTGCTTGAGGAGTAGTAATAACTTGTGTACCTGGGACATTCAAACTCACCCACATTTACCACTCTCCCTTTCTCTAGCCCAAGGTTTTATCATTCACAACTACCTGTAGGCAGAAGACAGTTCACATCAGAGTCCTTTTGGAGCTTAATAGCAAGAGGAGCAAAGTAAACAATTCCCTATTGCTAGTTATGGTGGATGGAGTTCTGTATGCATGCAGGCTGCAGTCTTTGCAACAGGGGTGAGGAAATCTTTTCAGCCTGAGGGCAGCAGTTTTTCATGGGCAACTTTCTGGGGTCCACTTGCCAGTGGTGGGTGGGAGGGACCAGAGGTAGGCTAGGCTATGATTGGCTCAATATTTACCAGAGGCAAAAGTGGATGGCGCAAGAGATGCAAACCTTACCATTCACAGTATACTACAGTCAACTTATGCAAAAGTCAAACATTTCTGACTTTTGTGGGAACTTTCTGACACCACACCCAACTCTCTGTCTAGGCAAGCAAATGGCATTATCACAATTCAAGGGCACAGTGCTGCCCAGCAAAGGCATTTGAAGAGGCCATGGGGCAGGGCTTCTGAGGGGCATAACCTAGTTAGAGTCCGAAGGGCCAAATAGAGAGGCCCAGAAGGCTGCATTTAGCCTCTGGGCCTGAGGTTCCCATCACCGCTTTACATAATGTCCGTCGAATGTGTGGTTCATCAAAATGTGTTTTTGGGGGGTGGGGCATACTGAACATGACATAAAATGGTTTTCATGTCTTGGAATTTCCAAGATTCCACACTCCATGTTAGCCTCCATCTCTACATAAACCCTAGGGTCTGTATTTATACCTTTATAGCAGAGTTGTTAACTTCTGCCTTTTGCATGGCTGGAATGTAGTCAACTGTGCAAAATAAAAGCCAAACCTACTTTTTTTCCTCCGGCCCCACCCGCCAGTGGCAAGGGGCCTGCAGAAGGTTACTCATGGGAAGACATGGTCCTAATCTGAAAAAGGTTTCTCACCCCTGCCTTATAGTTATAAAATGCATTTTTACCTTCAGAAGTTTCTAGAATTAATTAGCAATGGCTCTTCGTTTCTCCCCTTTGTTTTACTCTGTTGTCAATATTTGCCTATTGGTGTGTGGTTGCATACTTGTTTGTTTTTGAATAATTTTTGCTTTAGTACATACTCAATTATTCCTTCTCTACATTTAATTAATAATGCATTTTCTCTCTTGTTAAAAAAAATAATTTTAAGTTGCAATTCAAAGAAAGGAAAGGAAGATTGGATGAAATATCAGTAAGGAGTGCTTCTTGCAGGCTGTTACAGCAAGGCTGTAAATCAGCTAGTGTGTGAACCTGATTAAAAAAGTATATTCCACTGTCAGAAGCTTTTTTCACTAAAATTCTTGTTTTGATTACCGGTACATATATCTTACAAATATTGTGCATGAGTGTGAGCACAACCCATGTAGGTTAACATGCATATTACTAGATCAGGTGGGGAACCTGTGACCTTTTGTGGCCTTGGCATTCCCAGGCAGGCAGCAGGAAGAAATGTTTTATTAAACCCTAATCGGACATCATATGTGGCTGGTAGACAGCATTCAGCTTGGCATGTTGCAGATTGTGCAGGCCTGAAGTAAAGGATGATTTGTTGCTCTCCCTATCATGGGTACCCACTTGTATTGTAGGTTTCTTTTGATCAAGGATAGATAATGTAGTGCCTTCCATATTATATTTTTTGCCATATTTATTTATTTATTTATTTAATTGAAATTATATACCGCCCTATACCCGGAGGTCTCAGGGCAGTTTAAATTTAAATTTAAATGCTGTTCCAGAAAGAAAAACTCTTCTCAAAGCCGTTTATGAAGAAATATACACCCAAATTAAAAGCAAAACAGTAATGTAATATAATATAATAACCAGCAAAAACAACCATTTCATTTCAGAACAAAACTAAAAAGCGCAAAACTCACAACATAATCTAACCCTACAAAATACTGTTTCTACAGCACATTTTAGTCACTGAAAGTCACTGTAAAAAGATGGGACTTTTAATGCCTGTTTAAAAGGCCTGAAGGATAGTACTTACCTAGTTGTGTTCCACAATAGTGGATCCACAACCAAGAAGGTCCTATTCCTGGATGACCAGTGGTCAGGGATGGTGGGTCTTGTAACCCAACAAAAGCTGTTGCTTACCGCTGCTCTAAGTTGTAGCTAAGCAGTGATGTTGTAGAAGAAATCAGCTCCAGTCCAGGAAAAAACAGCATCGTACCTCATTTTATGAATGAGACATACGGCAGTCCAGAGGAGTTACAGATTAGCAGCAAATTAGAGAAAGGTGAGAGTATGTAGGGCTGGAGGGGGAGAAGGGAGTCCACTTGGTGCCAAATTAGAAACACTTAAACTGGGATGTGAGGAAGGGTGTGTCAAACTACTGATATTTCTGAGTAGTTGCATTGTGTAGTATCAGCCAACCTTTGAGGCTTTCTTGCCACAAACTCATCTTTAGATATTGCTTTCCTCAAAAATCCCATAATACCCATCTAATGCTCTCAAGCCTTATTTAACTCACATTGTTCTAGAAATGTTCACATTGAATACAGCAGACTTGTTTAAAACGTGTGTTCTCAATACTACAGTGAAAGGTGTGTGTCATCATACGGTGCTATTTTATCCTGATGCCTATATGCTTTGGAGACAATGGTAGCCTTCCTTAACAGCACTCCCTTTCCGTCAAACCTTCCTGGTATGTTGCTACAGAAAATCAGTGAGTTACATTGTTCATATCCTGGGAAGCATGTTGATATAGCCAAAATTTGGAGGCCTTGATGTGATGTGTCACTATAACACACAAACACACACACACGTTTTCCATTGTGTTTGAATAGTTTCTTCTAAACAGTTATACAATCTTCTTTTTATGAGATATTCCTTCATGGTGCTGGACTGCCCATGTGAACTGCCCAAGCAACTCTTTAGCACACAAATTTATGCCCCAGCACTTCATTCTGCACATAGCTTAAGACATGTAAAAAGGGTGCTCTAAGAAGATGGATGAAGCCATCCTCATTTTCCTTTTTCATGGTTTAAGATGCAATCTTAATTCACAAATGTTTTGCATTTCATGTTATAAACTGTAGCAATGGCAAGATTAAAAGAGAGAGAGAAAATATTCAGACTTTCCAGGCCTTGCAAGTTGGCTGGCTGGTTGAGGCCTTCCTTTTTTTGGTTCTGAAAATACTATATCCTAGTCCAGGACAAACAGCAGTTTCAGCATCACACATTTTTGCGTTGTTTGCAGAATTGTTGCTCAGCGTGGTGGTGGTGACAGGCAGCACATCCAGCTCTGCCCTTTTACATCCTGCCTGAGCAGCACAAACATTGTTATGATTATATTTAGTTATTAGCTAGCTGGTTGATAGAATGCTACAAAAACGCATTCTATCTAGTTTTCATTAACATTCCACACTCACAACACTTCAGTCAATGAAAACCTAAAGAACAGCTTACCATTGATCAAAAAAAACAAATATATTGTTTGGATTCTGGATGGAACTTTAGTTAAAGTGGTATAACTGAGAAACAGTAGCTTTTAAAAACTGTATAACATGTTTGATATCTTCATTTTAAAAAAGCTCTGTCTTTTGAAATGAAATTTATCAGTGTCCCATACACAATATTCTTGATACTGTCGTGTTTATTTTAGTAAAGGGTTTTCATGTGGCATATACATTGTAGAAAAGGGGGAAAACTCATTAGATAACACTTAGACGGTTGAGGAAATTAATCAATTTGCAAGTAACATCTAGCTTAATTCTGTCATTTAAAGCAAGCTTTGAGTTTCTCATCCCATATTACCCAAAGACCCGAAGGTAAAGCAATTTCCATTGGAAGAGTCTGATTCATTTGCCCCCATGCTGTGCAACAGAGGTCAATTTAAACGCAGTGCTTGAAAGCAGCTGCCTTTTTGTGCCAGTATCTAATTTTCCACATTTGTAATAGATCAAAACATTTAGATTAGGTTGAGCCACTCTATCATGATGAAGGAGGTTTGGAGCAAACTACGTAAAGAGCTGACATAGCGGGAGAATAGATGACTTCTCAAAGAATCCAAAGACTTGTTGATAGGTGCCACATCTACCATCACTCTAATCAAGCCAGCAAGGCACATGACTTTAAATGGAAGTTTGTAAAAATTAATTAGCCGCAGAAATGCTTGATGGAGATTAATGCTTCAGTGAAGTCTCTGAGTAGAATGACCTCAGTATTTTTCCCCGCTGCAATGTGACTTTCCCCAATCATAACACATAGGGTAACCATATGAACTGGGTTCTTGCCAATGGATTCAATATATGTGATAGATTTGTTATTCACCAAATATCCACCAAACCTGTTTTTATGCCTGGGTGAATATATAGTGAAAAGTACTAGCTGCTGGTGGTGGATACTTCCTTTTTAATAATAGATTGGTTGTATGCAGTGCTTTTTTTAAAAAAAAAAAAGTTTAGATGTACTCTCATTTTCCTACTCATATTGCAATATTGCCCCTCATTGAGGCCAGACTTAGATTCACAAAATGTTTAGGGGTATGCGTACCCCTGCATACCCCCAGGGGAAAAAAGCACTGTTTGTATGTCTAGACTTTGGATATGCTGTTTTTTCATGGAACCCACTTTGTGAGGGCTTTTGCTTTAAAACATAACCTAAAATACTTGAGTGATAGATAGATAGATAGATAGATAGATAGATAGATAGATAGATAGATAGATAGACAGACAGACAGACAGACAGACAGACATCCTCTTCAAGTGTCCTGATTTTCCCGGGATGGTCCTGGAATTACAGAAGCCATCCTGGCTTCTGATTTGATCCTGGAATGTCCCAATTTCCCCCACCAATGCCGCTCCCTGCATGCTCCATGGAGAAGGCAGCGACTGCAGCAATGGCGCAGGGCGGTGAGGACGTCGTAGCAGCCTCATCCAGTGGTGGCAGTAGCAGCAGCAGCCAGAGCAGCTGCCACTCCACATTGGTGGGCTCCTCTCCTTGCTCCTCCGCCAACCGTGAGCTCTTGGGACACCAAGCAGCAGCTGCTGCTGCAGCACTGGCTACACCAGTGGGGAGGCGGAGGGAGGAGGAAGAGGTGACTCATGTTTCCCCAAGGAAACATGAGTGGCGTCACCTTCTACCAATCAGACTTCTGCGTCTCTTTATGTCGCCATCTTCAGCTACGCAGCATTGACAGCAGCTTCCCCTTCGCTTTTAGGATGACACTTTTAGGATGACGCTGATTCACTTTTAGGATGACGATGGACATAGAGTCAGTCAGCGCTTTGCCCGTATGGCCAACCTTCCTCCATGAGCTACAAGGGGTGTACAGAAGAGTTTATAGGGAGCAAAGGAAACATCCTTCTTCCTCATTGGCTTCTTCTCTACTGTGTTGCTACGCTTACGGGCCCCGAAACAGTGCGTTGATTGGTCAGGCCACTGTCCTCTTAGGAGGCAGGATGGTGCGAGCCTGTTGCTGGGTCGTTCCTTCTGTTTGACTGGATTTTGGCACTGGCTGAGGCCAAGTTCATTATTATTATTATTATTATTATTATTATTATTATTATTATTATTATTATTGTTTTGCTTCCCTCCTCCCTCTCTCGAGCCAGCCTCCTTTTGATTTAAGCTGACAAAACCAGTGAAGGAAAGGTAAAAAGCAAAACTTTGAGGGGAGGAGAAGGAAAAGGAAGGAAATGGAATCCTGTTTATACTGAAAATAAAATACCAGCACCAAATGAAGTACATGATGCTGCTGACTTTTTCCTATAATTTTGAAGGAAAGTGTAACAATCCCTTGTACATTTTTTCTTTACAACAATCCTGTGAGGTAGGTTAGGCTGAGATGTTGTAATTTGCTCAAGGTGACAGGTGTATATGTATATATGACATACATGTGTGCAGGAGATCAAACATGGGAGAAGCTTCCCGAAGTAGAATAGAATGTCCCTATTTTCATCTGAGAAATGATGAAGAGGTGAAAGCCAACAAATTTGTATGACGTTGATTATAATTTTGGCAAACCTGGGCTTTACTGGGTAGTTGGCTCCCATTGCATGTCCCCTGCAGTTAGTACCATTATTTCAGTGTTCCAAAGCTCCGTTACAAAAGCCAACATTTCCAGGAATGGTGCAGGAGAAAAATACATTGGTGATCTTAAAGAGTGACAAACTTCACTGGCATCTGCACCCTCACCTTCTCCTGGCAGCATTTATGGAACTTACTATGTTTCATCCAATATATGCTGAAAAATATAAACCCTCAAGTAATGAGGGTTGTTAGTATATCATTGTTTACCTATTCATTTGGAGCTTTAGCAGCTAATAGTGTCCCTACACTGAAAGTTGTGTTGCTACCTGAGAAGTGCAAGTAACATTTTCTTTTGTCTCCAAAAAGCCCATAGTAGAGTAACTGTAATGAGATTGGGAAACGAACATAGAGTCCACCAACATTTTGTACAGCAGCCTCTGGCTTTTCTCTGTTTTAGCATCCCAATGTGATCTTAGGGGAAGTCTGCAAATTACCAACTTTTATGACAAGGTTAACTAAATAAAGGAATGTCTCTAAATTATAACCTATCAGTACAGTAAGTGTCTTTGCTTCTGGCACCTTTGATTTGTCCGTTCACCTTTTGTATAGTAGAGTTCTGAGAATGCTTATTGTTAAACAGCATTCTAAGCATATTCACTTCATTAATGGCTCAGTAGTGCTAGACTAGAGGGTAGGTTTTTTCTCTGGATTATGATATGTAGTATCTGGCCCTACCACAATTGGAGAGCAAACAGCCAGATACTTAAATAGGAGCACCAGGAACTGTAGCAACTCTAACACTTCCTAATACTGTACCCGGATAAGATTCTGGTGCTGAAACAAGAAGCACTCTTTCATAAGGATTTTTCAGAATAAAACTTCCCCAATGGAAATTAAAATTAAGGCTGTGTAAATGTGCATCTATACATGTTAAATAAAATAATTGTTTAGCTCTAGGGCTGGTAAATTGTGCATGATTAATGCCTGATAAAATGGTAATGTCAATGGAGGGGGTGTTCTGAGAGAGATTTTCAGTGGTCAGTGGGTTGGGCTTCAGGAACCATCACAGCTGTTCACTCCTGTCTGTGGCCAGCAGAAGCAGAAGAGATTAATGCTTTGGAATTTGCCTGCCATTGTATTGTAATACCAGTGTTATGTTCTGGTATTACGTAGGGATAGATACATGTCCCTGGCTGTATAGAGATGTTGTTGTTGTTCAGTCGTTCAGTCATGTCCGACTCTTCGTGACCCCATGGACCAAAGCACGCCAGGCACGCCTATCCTTCACTGCCTCTTGCAGTTTGGCCAAACTCATGTTAGTAGCTTCGAGAACACTGTCCAACCATCTCATTCTCTGTCGTCCCCTTCTCCTTGTGCCCTCCATCTTTCCCAACATCAGGGTCTTTTCCAGGGAGTCTTCTCTTCTCATGAGGTGGCCAAAGTACTGGAGCCTCAACTTCAGGATCTGTCCTTCTAGTGAGCATTCAGGGCTGATTTCTTTAAGAATGGATAGGTTTGATCTTCTTGCAGTCCATGGGACTCTCAAGAGTCTCCTCCAGCACCATAATTCAAAATACTTGCCAAAAAAGAGCATCCTGGATTAGCTCCCTCACTCTGCCCCATCTAACAAACCATCATGGCAGCAGAAAATATAGCATTCAGGTTAACATCATTAAGTCTCATTAAGAAAAACAAATGGAAGACCCAATGAATTAAAATTATTGAGAAGCATTGTAACTTGATATCAATCAGAAATGTTGTAGTTTCCCCAAATAGTAGCAAACTAAAATTAACAATAACAAAAAATAATGCCCAACCACTATTAATAATATTACTCTCCATCAATTTCTTTTCACAGCTTCAACTGCCACTGTTTTATATTTATTAAGCACCAAATGTGTGCTGATCATTCAACCACTATTTCCAATGATCATAAGCAGGAGGTGCACTTATTAAAACCATTATATAAATGGAAGCTTCACAGGCATTATGCCTCGGGATGCCAGTTGCTGGAGGGCCATTGCGTCCTGCCATGCTTACGAGCTTCCTAGCAATATCTGAGTAACTAAAGTGTTGGAAACAGGACAATGAACTAAATGGAACTTGATCTGATCCAGCAGGTCCACTTCCTATGGTTATAGGATTTCATTGTCTGATAGCCATAATGCAGCCCACATTTATGAGCTGAGGTACAGTAACAGAATAAGAAGAGTTTGCTGGGCATTTTAACTCAGAACATTCACACCACATAGAGATGAATCTGCAGACTATATCCTTAGTTAGTAAACAAAGAAGAGTCTACAAAACACTAGCCAATAGTGTTTCTTTAATTCTACAAGACATGAGTTTTTAACCTCTTTAGTTTTGTCTTAATTATTATAAGACATGTAGGGTTCTACACGTCGGTCCTGGAAAATTTAGAAAGCAAATATCTAGGGATAAACATAAACTAAATCGAAACATTTATCAGTCCCCAAAATAGTCCCAAATGTTTACAAGTTGTCTGCTTTCAAAATCCAAGCCTGAAATCATAATAAATAATCACAATTAAAGAATAACTGTGTGGTTTGTTTTTTTAAAAAAAAATCCAGCCATTGAAACATTTCAACAAAGCATTCTATGGCAAAGAGAACTTGTTCATTTTGCTTTACATCAGGCCAATAATATTTTAAAATTAAAATACAAAGCTTAAGTTTTTGTTCTGGCTGCGGTTTCCTTAATAAAGCTAAATTATCATTATCATCATCTTAAGAATCAGAACATTTGTTGTTAATTAATTTATACAGCTGTCGTTACAGCTCCTCTGTTATTCATACTTGAAGTGTTTGACTGCCATAGATTTTCTTGCCGTTTCTGGCAAAGCTCCAGTGAAAGCCTGGGACTTATTAAGCTGACTTGGTGCAAAGTCTATTGATTGTGGCCTCGAGGGTAATAACTAAATAGAGCTGGAGCAACAAGTCAATAACACTATTGTTGCTACAGACTCGATTCACTTGAGGAGTGTGATTGTTTTACAGTGGCCAAGAGTAATCATAAGCAGATCAGCATGTTCGACAGGCTCTGCACCATGTTAGTGCTGTGGCTTGTTTTAAAGCTTTCAGCAGGATCACTGGAGAATCAGGGTGGGGTACAGGGATTAGGAACCTTGTAAAATCCTTCATTACAGCTAAAAGGTTTCAGCTTTGCTTTTAACAGTGAACAACTAAAGAAAATACCATGCTGTTGCAGTGTAAGCCATGCTAAACGCATTTGATGATCAAATCTACAATGGAACGGCTCTCCCTCACCCCTCAAGTTACTGTGATTGTGGCACAGTGTAGTAATATGCACTCTGCTTATGGTTTTGTGTTTTGTGTAACCTGTTGACCATACAACAGAGAAGGAAAAGAGATTTCTAACTAATTTTATTAATACTTAGTTCAAACTGGAATATCACAAAAATCTTCCCTGTTGTACAAAAAAAGAGAGAGAGAGATGTAAAAAGTATAAATAAGTTCTGCCTTGAGAGTGCAGTTGTTAAACATGTGTCTGAGAAAGGTACAGGATGTCAGCTCCTTGCATGTTTTTGGCGTTATTCGTTATGCCCAAACAAGAACAAACCTTGACTACAGCTCATGGTTAGTGAGGAGAGAGCTTAACCATACATCCAGGTTCAGATGACACACAAAGTCTAGCTTTGGCTTAGGTCAGTGTGGCACAGCAGTACAGTGGTGCCCCGCAAGACGAAATTAATTCGTTCTGCGAGTCTTGTCGTCTTGCGAGTTTTTTCGTCTTGCGAAGCACGGTCCTGCGAACCACTAGATGGCGCTGTTTCCCATAGAAATGCATTGAAGCGCGGTTTCCCATAGGAATGCATTGGGAACTCGCAAGACGTTTTCGTCTTGCGAAGCAAGCCCATAGGGAAATTCGTCATGCGGAGCGACTTCAAAAATGAAAAACTCTGTCGTCTAGCGAGTTTTTCGTCTTGAGAGGCATTCGTCTTGCGGTGGTACCACTGTATTAAAAACCAGGTAGGAGTAAATCAGCTATGAGTTCCTCTCCAGAAGCATGTGTTCATGTGGTTCCAGGAAGCCATAGCTTGGCTTATCATGTTGTGACAACCAGGCCACTGTATGTGGCACAAAAGAATTGCTGAGATGCAGACATGTCCAGGTTCATTTTGAATTAAGCAAGAGCTTATGATCCTGCCACAGCCTTCATACACTTTTATTCAATTCACACGTTCTGAAATGTGTGCGTCATGTTGGGACAGTCTGAGTTTGATTCATAATATACTTAAGATTGCTAAGTATATTAGCATTCTGATACATCAGAAACTGGTTTGTCCCCATTGGGTTTGGTAAGAGAAATGCACTGTATTGCTAATTAATACTAAGTAATAGAATGTGTTTTCTACAACTCTAAAAAATTAATTCATATCCATCAACCAAAATGTTTCTGTTTATTGCTACCTTCCTACCACAAGGTGATGCTATCCCAGATCTAATTATCACTTTCTGGACACCAAGACATATGGGAATTTATTGTAAGCTGAAAACAACAAATCATTAGCTCCTTAGCATGAAACTTGTCCCTTAAAACTTTCTGCATTGCAGAGGGTTGGACTAAATCACCTTTGGGTTCCCTTTCAACTCTACAAATCTATGCTCCTATGATTCTATGAAAATAAGCATATACCGTATTTTCCGGCATATAAGACGACTGGGCGTATAAGACGACCCCCAACTTTTCCAGTTAAAATATAGAGTTTGGGATATACTCGCCATATAAGAAATACGACCCGGTGTATAAGACGACCCCGACTTTTGAGAAGATTTTCCTGGGTTAAAAAGTAGTCTTATACGCAGGAAAATACTGTAATTTAAACAGATATGAATAAATGCTATACACATATTGTATTGTTTACCACAAAGCAGGGGTAGGGAACATCTGGTCCTTCATCCCCAGTCAGTATGGCCAATATGCAAGAGTTATGGGGACTGTAGCCCAACATCTGAAGGTCTTCAGGTTCCCCATCTTTGCCATAGAAACAGGGATATTTCCTGTGAACCTCCAGATATGCTGGTAGTGCTGTGTTATCCATACTGGATAGCATTCTGAATGTTGTGGGGTATGTGTGGCTATACTGGAAAAGAAACTTTGAATGACAATGTAAAACCAGTAAATTAGAAATCATCAAGAGATTTAATGCTATCACTTGTGGATTGAATCAACACAACATATTTTTATCACACTGTATTAATTGGCTTACCAAAATCAACATATATGTGTTGTCAACACAAGTTGTTTTGGGTTTGTTTGTTTTTTTGTAAATGGATAAGTTGATTATCACTATCTGTATTTGTTTGCATTTCATTTCCTTCTGACATCACTGTTTACAGTGGTGGGTGGGTGGGTGGGTGAGAGAGAGAGAGAGAGAGAGAGAGAGAGAGAGAGAGAGAGAGAAATGGACTACAGTCCAGAAAAGCTGGTGATAAATTTGCTTGTCTTTAAAATGTCTTTTATATGAAGAAGCAATCAGAGAACCACTGCCCCTAACAAGTAACCTTCTAAAACTTAGTCACAGCACAACTGTGGACATACCTGGTAAATGTGAACGAGATCTGTCCTTCAAATCTATTTGCTAAAGTAGGAGGACATGTCCCATTGTAATTGCATTTTTCTGAAGATTCGTTGTTTAGGTTGTTGAAAAGTTGTAGCAACTGACCTGCTTCACTATTGAGCTCCAAAAATATTTAGATGGCTGTAGGAAGCTTTATTTGCCTTTACATTTATTTAATAGTAATTGAGCAACACTAATTATCTATATCAGAGCAAGTAAAGGAAAAGAAATATTTTACATTGCATTAGAAAATTTTAATAAATAGTTAGTAAATTTATATAGAAATAAATATGAAGAGAAACTGTGCCCACTCCTACTTGGCACACAGTCACAGGAGCAATTTTCTGTCAAGTTAATGTAGTTTGAATGAAGGTATTCTGTCTAATCTGCATAGGTTCATTTTTGTGATCCAAGCAATTTTTGACATATCAAACCAAACTACAGCTTAATTAGCTCTGACATAAGATGCAAATATGTAGGAGAGATTCTTCTGCAGTCTGACATGTTTTCATTTTTTAAAGTTGATTTTGGGGATAATTTTAATGTATGCAAATTATTATTATATTGGAGCCCATTTTAAAAACTCAGCTGGGGGAGGAGGAAAAAGACACTTTCAAAATATGCAAATCAGCATTTGTTTTGAGCACCTTCCCCCCTTAGAATTAGGTGAGTTGGAAACCATATAAAGACTTACATTTAAGCTTTACTTTCCAATGTACAAAGTAGGAAGGGAGAATGCTTTTAGAAATGGGAGGCTGCATTTAGAAACAAACTCCCCCGCTCAGAGATCCTGCAGCCCTTGTAAGCCAAACCCAATCCTCCTCTAAATGGTGTCTCAGCTTGTTCAGTGCCAGTCCTCTCTGCCAGTTTCCTACCCACCTTTGCCTGTAGGATGGTGTGCAGGAGGGGGAAGCTAAAAGAGGGCATATTCTAAGACATTTTGCACATTGTTCAACTAAATTTGAGGCTGCATAGTTTTATTCTTCCTGATTCGTTGACAAGGATAATTTCCCCCCAAAAAAACTACTTTCCAGTGGTTGTTCTAAGCAGTTCCTTATTCCACAGAAAAGCCTTCTTAGAATGCTTGCATCCTGCACTGATATGTCTGGAAAAAGTAGTTTTGGCTCCCGGAATTGCCACCGGTCTTCCCTAAGACTTTCTTGGAGGCCCAAAGTCATGTTTTGAAATGAGCACTAACGTTATCCTCCCAATTTTGTTACCAGCAAATAGATCGGTCAGTTTGGGAGGTCAATTTCATTTGAGCCTCATTTTTGTGGATTGCCGCGGCACCCCTGTGGGCGACTCGCCCCGCTCCCACCGCTCCGGGTGCTGGAGCAGCTAGCTACGCCCCTGCCCCTAGCTGTTGGCCAAGCTGGCTGGGAGTTGGAGTCCAACAACATGTGGAGGGCAGTTCATTAGGAGCCAATGGGATACCATCCACCGGAAGTCCAAGTTCACTCTACCCACACCCAGCCTATTCCCACGCTATATGCTCTCTCGTTCTTAGTTTGGAGTCTGTTTTGGATGTGAAATGCACCATCATGGCTGATCTTTATACCTTGGGGGAGGGGGAGAGAGAATCCCATTTAAATAAAGAAAGCAATTTTCACTGAAAACAATAGCCTGGTGTGGCATAAGCAGGGCTGGCCCTACCATGAGGCAGAGTGAAGCAGGTGCTTCAGGGGCAAATATTGAAGGGAAGCAAGGAGCTGTGTGTGTGTCTACATGCACACCTATGCAACCTGCTAAACTAAATACTGCTCTCAGAGTACAGTGGAGGATGCTGAAATAAGATTCAAAGGTCTGCTGAGCTTTTGTACCTGGAAAGGGACTGGGAGGAGACAATGTATTGCCCTTTGCTTCAGGTACCAATATGCCTTGGGCCAGCCCTGGGCATAAGGATACAAGGATCTTCTATTCAGCTACCTTTCCTTGTGATTGCCAACACCTAGGCAATCAGGAGTCCTGGGGCACAGAAATTTGCATGAAAGAAGGGCAGTCCTGACAGGATTAACAGAATGCAGAGGTGGACTTTTTGCTCTTCTGAACTCTGTCCTGCCACTGGGAGCTGTGGCTGTGCCCCAGTTTCCTGTGTTTAATCTTCTCTCATTCAGGCCCTTTATTCTTTTATGTAATAGAGATGATGAAGAAACAGTTATACAGTCCAGTGTAGTTTAGTTTAAGAAGAGGGAAAGAAAGAAAAGGAAGGGAAGGTAACAAATAGCCTTACTTGCTCAAAGGCACATGGTACTTGCTAAGGGCTGCCTGCTTAAAAATATACTTGCTAATGAGTCCACCTCTTCTCATATATTTTTTTTATCAGTGGCTGATAAAATGTAATGATTGAATTACAATCTCTCTTTCTCTTTCTCCCTGCCATGTTTCTCCTCTGCTTTCTCTCTTCTCCCTGCTATTCCTCCTCCTCTTTCTTCCGATGTTTGCTGTGGGAACCGAACAATACATACAAGAATGCATTTTGACCTTTGTGATCTTTTATGTTCTTCTTGTCAACATTTTTTAAGGCATATGCCTTGTAAGTTGACTTTGCTGGCCTGTGTGTGGCCTTCTTTTAATTATATAGCAAGGTTACTTGAACATACAATATAAACTGGGATTGTTTTTGTGCTGAATAATTAGCAATCTTTTTTAATTATGAAATTGTTGATAATTACAGAGGTATTACTTTTGAGAATTTAACAAATAATACTCCCATGTGAGCATTTACTGGATTGCAGCCTTAGGAAGAGGAGGAGGGCTGAAATAGAAGCAGGAACTGGTAGTGAGGAAGAGGATGGCTAGATGCAAAAGAAGACAGAGCTACTGCAGCATTTATGGTTGTACAGAAGAGGTGATTTCAGCAGATGAAGCTTGGCCTCAGATCTACACCTGCTGGAACATCATCTTCTACACAGCTACGGTGCAGGAACCCTGCCGCTTTTTGTAATGTTTCTAAACATATTAAACATATTTAAATGATACGCAAATTTGATTTAGATTTGGGTATCCAAAATCATGCTTTGAGTGTTTCTGTAATACATATATGCCTTCATGTCAACATTGAATCGGAATCTTAGCACTTACTACAGTTGGAAGCGTATTGCTTAAAATGTTAGACAGTACTGCATTTTTTCATGCCTATTGATTCGTATTTCCCCCCCACTGCTTCCCTACATGCTTTTCTGTGGAGGCTGTGAGAGGAAAAATGCCAATGAATTGTCTTTTTTGAAGATACCACTATTATGATAAAAGTCATTAGTTTTGTAAATTATTTGATTGGAGGGCTACATTTTGGAGTTGCCCCAAAAGTTTACTTCTCTTATAAAAGCATTTAGTTACACAAAACAACTTTTTCTTTTTACTTAAACCTTCCAGAGAACTAGCTGCCTGGGTTCTTAGCTCTCTCTCTCTCTCTCTCTCTCTCTCTCTCTCTCTCTCTCACACACACACACACACACACACCCCTCAGGGCCACAGGAACAGAGGAAGCAGTGAGCCAGGCAGGAACTTGAGAGCATTACCAAAGTGTCCAGCTAGCTGCACATGAGGTTATATTGGGGGGAGAGGAAGTGCATGGACGCACCAGCTCAGATCAGGGCCTGATTGAGAGCTAGGAAGGGGTTGGAGCTCTCCAGCTTCTATATAAGCTGCCAGTCTGAAGTGCTTTATTGCTGAAACAACATCTCTCATCCTACGCTCTACCTCTCTAACCTGAAGAAACAGACAGTAATATGTTTAGCCACCTCAATAGTATGTATACAATCTAGGCATAGAATCCAATTAACGTCTTCTATCGGCACAAGGATTTTCACTTCTGCAACAGGACTTTCCTCCCTCTCCTCTGCCCAGGTGCACCCCATGGCCTACCCATATCTGCTCCAGAGGTTGAGGAAACTTCAGAACAGATTTAGGACAGGGACAGGGGATTCCCATTGTGCTAGTGGAAATCCTTGTGCTGACAGAAGGCTTACTTATCCCTACCTTGGATATACGGTAACTTTAGCATTCAAAGGGGAATGAGTACCATCTAGAAACCATAACCAAGAAGGCCCTACTTCTCATCCACTTAACAATGAATCTTAGGAAGGACCACGAACAGGGCTTCACCAGGAGATACTAAAGACAGTGCCAGCTGGTACTGGAGGTTCTAGGGCCCCAAGCCATTTTCAGTTTCAATACCAAAACCTTGAATTGGGTCCAGGAGCTCACTGGAAGCCAGTGCAGTGCTTTTCCCCCACCCAGTTTAGTAGCTGGGCAGCAGCATTCCACACAAGCTACAGCCCCCCCCCCCACTGTTTGCAAAGGCAACCCAACACAGACATTTATGGCTGACAATATATAACAAAGCAGTAACAGCCTGACCAGGGGGAATACTCATTTAAAGACAAAGTGCAAAAATTCATGTCAAAATAAATAAAAAATTACTTAACACTGTAAAGAAAACACAATGCCAGGCAAACCTCTGGGAAGGGTTCTAAAGGTGAGGCACCATTACCTGTAAGGCCCTGCCTTTATCCACAACCTACCTCACCTCTGAAGGCAGTGGAAGCTGGTTGAAGGCACTCCAAGGCAGATCTTTATGGGCACATTAATGTGGAAAGAAGCTGACCCTGAAGCACCCAGGTCTTAAGGTGCTAACACATAAGAGCAGCACAGACTACACAGGCGAGGGGTGGGCGACGGCGACACATAATTAAGCCAAATGAGTTCTCGTTAACTAGTTGCAATTGTGCTTGCGAAGGATCATCACATCTTCAGAATGGCAGTTGAAAGCTGGCATGCATTAAGGTTTTAATTGCTGCTATTAAAAAGTGAGGAGGTGAGAGGAGGTGTCACACACACACACACACACACACACACCCAGGCACACCACAGTTTAAACAGCTAGTGGCCACACACCCCGGCTATCCCGATTGGTCAGCCCAGGGACGTGATGCTGCCGGGAGTCCCTATGATGCGGGCGGCATCCCTCTGCCCACAGCTGGGTCACTGGGAGGTCCTGGATGCCATCCCGCAATGCCGCCCCCGGGAAAGGGGAGCTGACTTGCTGCTCTTAAAAAGCAAAAACATGGTTATGCCCTTTTGAAGCATCTGATTTTTTTTATTTAAAAAAAATCTACTGAAAGTAATACTATGTGCTGAATATAGATCTGCATTTGTCATGTATTCATTTTGAAAAGGAATTTATTTCTCACTTCCCATATCAAGGAGTTGCTGGCATCATTGAAAGTGTTAAGCAGCAACAATGTTCTTCTATAGCACTCAGATGGAAGCAGGGAAGGAAGAAGCATGTGTCATTCATCTATAATGGGTGAAGAGAGCTTGTCACCTTTTCATCACCACATTGCACATTACAAAAGAAATGAGGAAAGAAAGAAAAGTGCAAGTCAGTTGCTCTTTCCCATCTTCAATGTGCATTTACATCAACCAGCTCTTATCCTTTTCAGACCCTGAGTTGGCTAAGGCTGAGCAAAAACTTTGCTTGGAAACTTTTTTGACTCAGAAGGTGGATTGGGGAGAGGCCAACATTTTCATGAAAGTCCCCCTTCAACTTTTCTTCCACCAGTTTATGGCCTTTTGTGGTAGCAGAATTCATACTCCCTTCTGTGGGTGCCATTTTTTAAATATTATTTTTTTAAAAAACAAAAAACCAGGACAGGAACTGTTACCTCATTTTGATTTGGCTTCTCTTGTCATCATGAAACCAAATTTCATGGGCTGCGCGGCACTGTCATCAAGCCAGAAGAGCTGCCCTCACTTTGATTAACTGATGAAAAATGCCTATGTAGTATCTGAAGCGAAATTGGGCTTCTCACTCTGGCATCTTGTGAGTAAAAATACTTTAAATGGTGTCCACTAGCAGTGGATGGTGAGTTGCAGTTGCAGTGAATGAGGCAAACAATTTGTCCCTGTTTGCATTGTCTCTTTCCTACCTTCCCCGCGGGCTGCCATCAAATTTGACATTATAGTAAAAGGAACAAGTTCAGGGACAGGATGCATCATCTGAAGCCAATCTGAATCAATCTCTAAAGGGATCCTTGAGAATAAAAGGAATGATTTTACTGTAAGGTATGATTATGATTATCTGTCTAGAGCAACCAAAGGGATTGAAGTCAGCAAAACGTTAAATTGCAGAATATAACGTAGAGGTAAACTAGGAAATGAGTGAGCGTTTTAACATTGTAATAATTTCCATAATCACTTCAGCTGCATAGTTACTTTTTATTTTAAACTTAAGGTACAGTTTTGAAGTATCACTCAGCAGATATTTTGCTATAATCTGTAGAGTTTAATGAAAGCTAATTGGAGGACAAATTCTAGTCTAATTAAAATGTGACTGTATAAAATGTGAAGGATAAATGAAGGAAAATGCTCTATGGGGCAAAGAATTTCAAACAATTATTATTCTGAATACTGTCAAGTAATGCTTTTGTACATAATGATCATAGACATTGTTAGAAATAGAACAACCTTGAGAAAGTTATTTTAAATTAATGTTTTAGGTATTTTGTTTCAAAAGTGGACATTTAAGTAACAGCTGTATAAGGGTTTTGTTTAAAAAATAAAAAATAAAAAGCAAGTTCCATTCTCATCTGAAACATACCATGTTCTGTTCACATGGTACATTCCATCTATGTTCTTTCATGATCAGCAGATGTAAAAGTTTGACTTATGGGTTCTAATGAGATTTCAATACTGAGCAAACGATAAAAATGTATGCATTGCATACTTTTATTGGGCTTTGGTTTCATGGTTAGTGTTACACCCTTTCAACAGCTTTGGTAATATTATATCCAGCAGGCTTAAGACACAAGGTGAATTTTAATACTGGGTTGAATTGATGGAAATTAATTTGGTGACTTTGTGCAAATAATGACTTTTTAGAGCATAAGTATTCAGCATAAGCTTTGTCTATGGGTATCTACAAGCAGATACCTTTTTCACCTGCTACTAATATATGAATAGTATGCTATGTTCATTATTCCAATGAAGACTGTTGGACCAGGGAGAGCTGAGTTCAAATTCTAAGTTATCCACATTCACCTCAGATCATTTAAAACAAATTATCTTCACTTTTATTTCCTTAACTGATGATGCAAAAAATAATGTGGCACCTTATACTGAAGAGGCTTTATAGTTTCCTTAAAAGTAACTAGAAAAGTACTATTCAAGTGTTCTGGCTTGATTTTTTATTTTCCTTCCTCTGTTGTGGTCATAGTAAGACCCAAAACAAGTGTCTTTTATGAGCGAAAAACCCTACCTCCCAGGGTCAATGGGAGCAGAGCCTAGGTGCCTTTATTTGTTAATTTTGACCCTACCCTTTTGCCAGGGAGCTGAAGCCACCATACATGATTGGCTGTCCCCCATTTGAACTGTTTGCACTCCACCTAATAACTGACATTTTCAAGATGGCTTATACAGTCGTACCTTGGAAGTTGAACGGAATCCATTCTGGAAGTCCGTTAGACTTCCAAAATGTTCAAAGCCAAATTGCGGCTTCTGATTGGCTGCAGGAAGGTCCTGCAGCCAATCAGAAGCTATGGAAGCCCCGCCAGACATTCGGGTTCCAAAAGAACTTCATGAACCGGAACAATCACTTCCGGGTTTGCGGCGTTCGGGAGCCAAAATGTCTGAGTTCTAGGGTGTTCGGGATCCAAGGTACAAGTGTAATATATTTAGAATACAATAAACCAGATGACAATAACGGGGGGGGGGGGGAGTAAAGATTATCTAAGTTTTGCTCTAGTGCTCAGATGGTCCATCACACAGTCATGTAAATTCAGCTAGTTGGAAGGCATTGGTCTAGAAGTTACCCAGTAAGTTTCATGGCTGAGTAGGGATCTAACCGTGGGCCTCTCTGAACCTCGGAGTGAAGCTCAGCATTTTTGCAGCTGCCTAGCCTAGAAGGCAGCAAATTGTGCATAGTGGAGACAGAGAGGCCTTTGTATGTGCCATGTTTCTGTGTGGCTTGCAAGCATCTCCATTGTGCTGACATATGAGCCACCCAACTCCCTATAGAAAAGGGGTAGGGAACCTCTGGTCCTCAGGCCAAACTCATCCCACCAGGAGTCCCAATTTAGCCTGCAATGATGTTTCCCCAAAACCATAGATACTGCAAAGAAACCAACAGGAGCTTAAAGTGAACTCCTGATTGTTCTTTTGCTGGAGCCAGGTGTCCTTACTCTAGGAGAGGGAAGCTGTTCCCCTTTTGCAGACAGCCCAGGGCTACTCCTTTTCAGAGGTTTAAGGAGCAGCACAGGGCTGTTTACAAAGGGCTTTCTAATAGCCTCACCTGCTTTCTGAACCTCTGAAAACTAGAGGTTTAGAGAGCAGCACTGGACTTTTAGAAAGCCCTTTTGCAAACAATCCCTGATACTCTTTGAATCGCCAGCCTTTTTGTAGAACAGCAGTTTGAACCTCTGAAAACTGTGGGGTTTTTCTTGATTTCCATAGGGATTTTTTTTTTTGTAAACTGCTTTGAGGTTTGTTTGTTTTTACAATCATGCAGTGTATAAATTTTATGAAATAACAAACAAATAAAAGTGTTCCTTAACTTCTATTCTATAAACTGAATAGTCCATGCTTTGTGCAATCTGTACAGGTGAGATACACTTTATAAGCATGTAATTATTTTATATTAAGCTTTAAAATGTTTCCAACTAGCATATTGTGCCTTTCAGTATGCTTATTGCTGAAAAGTGTGGGGCTAGCAGATTGCCCCTCTAATACACATACTGTATTTTTCGCTCCATAAGACTCACTTTTTTCCTCCTAAAAAGTAAGGGGAAATGTCTGTGTGTCTTATGGAGCGAATGCATGGTCCCTGGAGCCAAATTGCCTAGGGGCCAAAAGCAGATTGTGCTCTTTTTTTTACAAAGAGAGAAGAGGGTGTTGAAAGGAAGCCGCTGAACAGCTGCTTAGCAAGCGATTGGGGAGAGAGATAAGGCTCCCTTTCCAGCCCCGCCCCCTTGCTCCGTTGTTGAATGCAGAGGGAAGCTGTTTGTTTCCCCAGCGGCATGTGACTGGCTGATTAGATTATCTGTCTGGAAACTGTAGAAATGGCTCCCTTACCTGTAGGACTAGAAGCTGCAAACTGTGAGTTGAACCCCATAAAAACGGGGCTTTTCCTCTTTGAAAAAGAAGCTGCACCACTTTGAGCTGATCCTCAAAAAAGCAGGGCTTTTCCCTTTGCAAAAAAAGCTGCACCACTTTGAGCTGATCCTCAAAAAACCAGGGCTTTTCCCTTTGCAAAAAAAGCTGCACCACTTTGAGCTGATCCTCAAAAAAGCAGGGCTTTCCCCCTTTCCTCCTCTAAAAACTAGGTGCATCTTATGTTCAGGTGCGTCTTATGGAGCGAAAAATAGGGTAATACTGCAGTAGCATCCCTATTGCCACATTGATCTCTCGTTTGCTAGTATGAACATTTTAGTAAGTCTTGCTGTTTATGGCTGTTGGATGGCTAAAGCTTAGATCATGAAAATCTCAACTTTCTCTAGGCCCTTTAGCTACCGGTATGTGAAAAGGCTTGAAAACATGGCTGCTCACAGTATTCTACATACTGATAAAGAATTCATTCTATAATTATGGCTCCTTATGTAGCCAAAACAGCATCACTCACGCAAAAAGAAAGGTATCAGCAGACTCAGAACAAAACCAAACACAATTAGGGAGAAAAAAGAATGGTCAGAAAAACTCCCAATCGGCCCATTGAGGACTGACAGTGTAATAAAATGCTGACTGAAGGGGGGGGTAGGGATCACACTGAACAGGACCACTGCAAACCATTACATTTTGTTGCAGATCCAAGGCATGCCAACATTGTACAGAAATGTTACCTCTCAGAAAAGTGTGAGTAAGATCCATTTTAGGGATCTCATCTTACATAAACCACCTAGAATGAAAAGCCAGGGTTCACCAGCTGCTTTTATCTCTGTCCTGGTGAAAACATACCCTTTGTGCTTCCAGCTGTATTAAAAAACTCTTCCATGTCTCTTTGTGAACAGGTATGCTACATTGAAGCTACATTAAGTTCATCTAATATAGCTACAAATATATGTTTAGTTCTATATTTTGTTTGATCTCATTGAAGCCTCTACATAGTGTATCAGATACAAACATAGTATCAGATACAGATACACAGTATTCATAGGAGGAGGAGACCAGATGTCTACTTTTACTATGTGTAAAATGTCCGTTATCTGAGTTTAGTTTATCTGTGAAGCAATGGAAAACATGGGTGAAGGTGTTCGCAACACTATATACTAATAAAGAACTTATTGTACAAGTGCAGAACCTTCTGTAACAAAACACCCCCCCCCATGCACAAAACAAAGGTATCTGCAGGCTCAGGGGAAACCCCAAGGTTTGTAGAAGTACAAACCCCCTTATAGGGCAGGAAAATAAGGAGCAGAAGAGCCCAAAAAATTATTCAGTAGGGAAATGCTATGGAATGCTGATTGGCTATTGAGAAGGGAGAAAAAATGGAAAATAGGCTGTGGAGAAAGAATTTCAACCCTATGGATAATTCATATCTTTGTAAATAGCTTTTCTGTTTAGCCAAACAGTTTGTTATCAGAACCTTGATTAAAGCTTTTGGGGTTTCAGATTTACCAAGATGTGCTGTTTTTATGTATTTTTAACAATAGATTCAGTAGTTGATCTTGGTGCAGACATCTATTTTGCTATTCTGTTTATCATCTGTCCACGGACTGACCCAGGTAGCTGCACCTGTGACCAGTTTTTGTAGCAATATCTGAAGAAGGGAAAAATACAAAAGTAATCAGCACATTTTTGCCTTTCATTTATCTCTGTCATCTGGGAATCTGATTCTGATAACATCAGGAGCAACGAAAGACACATCCTGATATTGTGGCTGTGGGTTTTTTTGGTTCTTTCTTTTTGTCTAGACACTGAAGAGCATCCACTTGTATCTCTGGAACACACATATGAGAGAGGAGGGGGAGATGGATTCTAGGCTGGAGGCCAGAGGGGAGTGGGGGTAGTAAGCTGTCTATATTTTCTAAAAAAAGAAGTTAAAAACCACCACCTACTCATCATGTGGTTGGAGACTGAGGTTGTAAAAATGTGCTGCAGGCAGAAGTTCTGAAAAATCCCAGAAAGTGTTGAAAACATCCCTAAACAAGGTATTTTTCTCCTGCACCTTTCTTGCTAAAGGTCCCAATTGCTGCCAAGAAAACTAGTGAGAATGTTAGCTGCCAAATAAAAAATTTATGACAGTGTTTGGCAAAGGACTGTATCGCTGCTTGTTTTATATATTTCCACAAGGCTATTGAAAGGCTTCTTTTATTTTTTATTTTTTTATATAAAAAAACGTACACAGTTCACTGATCATTGTGTTCTGTAATGGTAAAAAGTAAACCCAAAGAAGGATTAAACAATATAACTTTTTTATTATTTAATAACCGCCTATAAGTATTTGCCATGGTAAGAAAATATTTTTTTCCCCTCCAACATTCCTTGTATATCTGTTATATAAAACACCTGACAGGCATCCTTGTGGTGTGAGTCAAGTCTTGCAGTAAACATACATGAAATCATCAATTAAAAATGTATTGCTATAGCATTTTTACTTGTTATACATTCATGTCTGGGTCAGTAAACTGCCTGTTGGGAAACATAAGGGGGCTCATTCACAACTACTTTTGCGTGGTATTTATAGTTTAAAAGCAAGAGAAATAATAGGCTGCAATTGTGGCTCACCGATATCTATTACACTTTTGGTCTATGCCATTCAATTTGCGGTGTGGAAGGAAAAATATTTTTGTGTGTATTGAGTTGGGAAGATGACATATTTATAATACAAAGATAGCATATTGATGGTACTAATTAAGCTATCTAACGATCATGTTAACACCCTTTTAGAAGTTACTGTGCCCATCTGAAGCTATCAGATTATCTCTATACTGAACTGAGGCTCCAGTTGATTCTTAGTTATGTTTATGATAAACTTCATCTTGCTTGACACTAAAGCAGAGTTTCATAGGAATCCTCAGGCCCTGGAATTTGGTAGCAAAACTCTGGAGCCTAAAAATTGTTTTCCATTTCTGATGCAGTGTGTCCCTTAGGATGCAGAAAGCTTACTCATATATATATAGCCCAAGCTTAGCTCCCTACTAGTAGGGGGAAAATCCCCCTGCCCCACCCTTCACCATAGCACTAAGCAGTGCTTTTTTCTGGCAGTACTCAACAGTTTGCCGTACCAGCACCTTCCCCCCCTTCAAATCTTGTGATAAGGTAAATGGAGGGTGGGGAGAGCGAGCAAGGAACCGTGGCTAAAAGGGGGATTGTGAAAAGCAGGAGGCTGAGGCGGCAAGGAAAAGGAGGCCTTTGTTGGGAGCTGCAATTGCTGCTGTCAGTCAACAGGTGGCACCTTTTGCTATTGGCTGTCCCACAATGCATGCTCTCCCCCTGGACTCGGTCTCTGCTATACCGGTCTCACTGCACCACGAGCGGCCGGGCAAGCATGAGTGCCATTTCCCTTTTGTCTCTGCTTCCATATCTGCAGGGCGGGGTGGGGGGAGGGAGAGAGAGAGAGAGAGAAAGGGAAGGAGGCAGCAGCTTCTGCTGCTAGTGCCACCGTCCTTCATTTTGTGGCTGGGGCAAACCATAGAGGTGAGCACAGACTGTGCAGCTGGTGGCTGGGAAGAGATGAAGGAGAAGGGGTTTGGTGGGAATTACCTATTTCCATTTTCTCTCATACCTTAATCAGAAATGACCAAGAAATATTATCAAAGGCTTTCTCCGTATCTAAAACCATTAATGCAGCCTGTTTTTCATTTTTCACTTCCAAAGTTCGTGTGACGAGCAGGCGGGGTAAGGTAGGAGGAGAGGTTTAAGAAGGCGGAGGGGCGCACAAGGTGGGGTTTTAATTGAGGGGGACAGGAGAGAGTTGTAAGAGGGGGAGAGAGAGAGAAAGGGGGAGAAGAGGTTCATGATGAGTACCAGCACTGGTGGGTTTTTTTGGGGGGGGGAAGCACTGCCAGTAAGCAACAGGGACTCCACTGTTGGTCCTGGCTGCTCTTAGAGGTATTTATTCACCTAGTGCATAGTTAAACTCTGGAATACACTACCACAAGTTGTGGTGGGGACCACTGACATAGAAGATTTTAAGAGAGGACTGGACAAATTCATGGGGGATACAACTATCAATGACTACCAGTTACGATGGCTGCCACTACCTCCAGGATCAGAGGCACTATGACTCTACATAGCAATTACTGGGGAGCAGCAGCAGGAGAGGGCTAATGCTTCATGTGCCGCTTGTGAGCTTCTCATGAGGATTTGGTAGGCCACTGTGGATAACTGAATAAACAGCAGAGCTCTTCTTAATCTCAGAGAGACTCTTCCCGATTATAGCACCTCCGGTTTTTAGCATGCCCTTGTTACAGAAACCTGGGCTGTTCCCAATGGATTGCCCAGCATATAGTGTCATATATTTTTAGCAGTGCTTTAAATGGATGATCAGATCTCAAAATACAGGAACTTGTTTCTGTGACAGAAGTCTCATAAATGCAACGAAGAGAAGGTTGGCTTACATATTTCATGGTATTTGAAATAAATGACTAGGGACAGGCTGCCATTAATGAGATTATTCCATATGGCATTCAGAGTTAATTTAAAGAAGATTAGTTTTTAATCGGACAAATATCATAAGCAAATTAGTATCAAATGTAAGAAATTGTGAAAATAAGTTTGGCTTGGAATAATTGTGGACTCAGCTATACAGCTGCAAATAAAACATTTTAACTGTGTTTTAAGTGCAATATACAATGTGACACTAGCCTTATGGAAAATTCAATGTATTTTTAAAATTGCTTTTAAAAAAGCTTCTTTTTTTTTCATTGAGACGCTTAAATTCTGTTGAATAGCATTGGCTTTTTTTGCTGCTGCATCACTGTTGACTTCGGTTAATCCTCTGGTCTATTGGGATCCCTAGGTCTACTAAGACATCAGAATGAAATTACAGAACTTAATTCTTTATTCAAACTGATAAGTCAAGCTCATAAAAGCCATTGGATGGCTCTTTTTTATAATGAAATATGGGCTACAAATGTTTTAAATAAATAATACAAATAAATAAAAATGGTCCATATAGAGTACCAGAGAATAGTATAGAAACAAGCAGATCATCTACAATGCAAATGAACTATGGAGAAGTACTGTAGGTGCACTGCTTTCAACTGAACAGCCAATGTACATCATGCTTTTTATGTAAGTCATCCAGAACAGAAGAGTTCTGTGGATCATTTTTTTGCTTCCGTGGATAGTATAGTTGGGCTAGGATTACAGGAGTTAATGCCACTAGTAAATCACACTGGTACTAACTAAGACCTCTTGTAAATAGACGCTGTGGATTAAATCCCATATTGTGTGAGTGAACCTCTGCCTGTACAATGGGACTACACCTTCCTTTTGCCCCTCCTGCAGCCCCCAGAATCTGCTCTGGAAGATCTCCCAACCCTCTGGAGCACATTTTGAGGGGAGAAGGGGACAGGTGAAGTCTTGTTACGTGAGCAGATGCTTATTCCACTTGTGCATTAACAGTGTTGGATAGAATCCTGGATCTGGGCACAAAGGAATCACAGGTTTGCATTTCAGCAGTTGAAACCTGCGCCTACATTAATGGATTATTCATTTTTTAGAAGTGATTTTGTGTGTGTGTGTGTGTGTGTGTGTGTGTGTGTAGTGTAGTGTAGTGTAGTGTAGTGTAGTGGAGTGTAGTGTCTTCAGTATAGCCCCGAACTTCCTTTCCAGTGGGAAAAGATTTAATTGAGCAGATATCTCACATTTTATTCCTTCCTTGAGGAACCAAGTACCTTTAGACTGTATTGGACTAACACTAAGTGTTTCCTGCGAACAGTGAAAGAATAAGCCATCACTTCTTCCTCAACTTCTCGACCCTGATCTCACTGCCCCTCAGAGACATGGGGTCTATAATTCAGAAACTTCCTTATACTACCCCTGAATTCCAACTCCCCACCCTGTGACTTCTCCCTATGTACAGAATGCTAGTTATTTTATTAAAGCACTGAGTTTATAGTGAAAATTTCTAGTATTTCTGTCTCTTTAACAGCAATATGCAGTGAGAGAAAGGACTTTAATAGTAGCAAGTATCTCCTGTCAGATAATTCTGCCACGTAAACCATTTGTGAATACATCGATCTTCTTTTATTCATTTCTTTTGTGCCAATCCCATATTTGCTATTCCCATGATTTCTCTGAATCAGTTGGTCAAAAAAAATGATTTTTATTTGTTCTGCTGGCCTTCTGCAATATTAGCTTATGAACTGTTTTTTACAGGGAGGCTCAAAGCACACAGCACAGGTTGGGGGGGGAGCCTATAGCAGTCAAAATTGTTGTCTGAAATGTCTTCAGACGGGAAGGCTGAATTTATTGCACAAAACAAGTCCTAGCAATGTGGAGGTGTGCAGTCCTGCTCATTATCCCTGGAAAAATGGGGGAACCAAAAAGCACAGTAAAAAAATTAAATTTTAATAATGCTAGTGATATTTTCTAAATCCTTCTTGACAGAAAGATTCTCATTATTTTTATCTGTCTCAGAGTAGGCTCCTTTAATGCCATCTTCACAAATGGCCTTAGCCATGATTGTTTTCTTTTCTTCAGAGCATTCAGTGGAGGGGGGTGGAGGATGAATATATACGATACATACTAAAATGCTTTTCTATCACTCAAAAAGTGCCATTGAGTACTAACATTTTGGATAGCACATTTTCAGGAACAGTTGCTGCATATACCTCTGCAAAGGGAGTGGGGTATTCCCCCTCCCCTTCTCTTTTGCTCATAAGAGGTCCACACACTTAAGACAATTGTAGGCAGCCTCCTATGGAAAAAGACACCCAAACACAGAAGGGAAAATAAGCCTAAAAGTGATGTTCACACATAGTTTGAAATCACAATTAAAGCAGAAGTAGTTTGGTTTTGTATTAGAGGTCTTAGAGTTGTGCTAATAGAGGAAGATTGCCCTTCTGGCTTAGATCAAGCTTCTCTGAAACTGTTCCTTTTGTTTCCTTAAAATTTGTGGAATGTAAATGAAACCATAGTTACTACAGTAGCTAAGCCTCTGTCGTGTTTCTTCTTGTTGGCTGTTTCTGCACATGCTACTGCTAGTGAAATAATTGTTTTATCTAGATGAATGCTTTTCTTTATCACTTGTTCAGAAACCCGTGTGTGTACACACATCCCAGAACCAGACACTTTCTACAGAGTTGACTAAAGGCAAATAAAGGAAAGCCGCCCATCAGCTTCCTTATTTCTAAGGAGCAACTCTTTAGCATATTGATAAGGGGGTCATCTTTCAAGCCCACCTGTGCTGGCACTTCTTGACAATTCACTAGGTAGGTTGACTTGAAGTTCAATATGTGATTTAGGTGAGATGCCAAGTGGTTCTGAATGTCTGTGCTCACATAGAACACAAGTATTGTGTTCTAAACACCTCAGAAGTCATCCTCATAGTTACAGCCACCCCAAAAGATTTGCTTTTGCAATTTCTCACACAGGAGCATGGAACAAGATCCAGGGCTTCAGAAGGTCTGTCAAGCAGTAGCCCATTTACAAAGTTCTGGTCTCTGAAAAGACAAATGAAAGGAGGGAGAGAACAATTTTTATTATAGCGAAATTAGCAGTATTTAAAATACTTTACCTATGATTTCCTCAGGAGATATGGGGCTACTAGACATTTAAGCAATGTTGCATTTAGCTTTACAGTAGTTGCTTTCGTGTGTGTGTGTGTGTGTGTGTGTGTGATATTTGTAATTCAAATGAACTCTTAAGTACTTTTTATAGGAGACAATGACAGACTAGCATAAATGCTCAATATCCAAAAGAAAAGGTGAGTAGTGTAAAAAGTACTATTGGTCCTTGCCATCTGTTTAGCTGGTATAATTACGGTACCTATCCTAGTTGTCATGACCAAACTGTGGGAGACAGTGGAAGACAGGAGTGCCTGGCGTGCTCTGGTCCATGGGGTCACGAAGAGTCGGACACGACTAAACAACAACAAAAGTTGTCATGTGGTGCTTTTGGACAAGATTAAGCAGCTGTATTAGATCTCTTTTTGCCATTGTTGTTGTTGTTGTTCAGTCGTTCAGTCGTGTCCGACTCTTCGTGACCCCATGGACCAGAGCACGCCAGGCACGCCTATCCTTCACTGCCTCTCGCAGTTTGGCCAAACTCATGTTAGTAGCTTCGAGAACACTGTCCAACCATCTCATCTTCTGTCGTCCCCTTCTCCTTGTGCCTTTTTGCCATAGAGAAGCTATTTGTATACCCCCTCCCCAGCTTTACCTTTCAATGTTCTATCCCAAGGTTAACATTTACATTTATACTTGGATCATGTCATCATGTTTTCTGTTGTGCTCCACCTAACCTTTACCTGAGGACTATGCTTTGGGCCAGTATACTTGCATAGTATAAAGGCCTAAATAGCCTTTTCCCCCCAAGGGCGGCAGAGAACACTGCCCCTTTAACTATTATTACATCTGAATTAGCTGCCATTGTGGCAGAATTAGGGCTTTTCCAGAACCTCACAGGTGTAGGTCCCAACTTACATGATATTTCCAACAGAATTAGTGTTGAATAATAATAATAATAATTTATTACTTGTACCCCACCCATCTGGCCGGGTCCCCCCAGCCACTCTGGGCGGCTTCCAACAAATATAAGAATACATTAAAATATCACAGATTTAAAACCTCCCTGAACAGGGCTGCTTTCAGGTGTTTTCTAAAGGTCATGTGGTTGAATAATAATAATTTATTACTTGTGTTCAGAATGGGCATTCAGGTACACCACGATAGAGAGCAGAATCCCAATTTTTGATGCTTGGATTGTGTGGCTCACAAATTCAATTCTTGCAGTTGCCCTGGATATTCAAGAGTCTGATATCCCTGTGCTTATTGTGTCTGACCATTTTTCTGCTTCATTTGCATGTACCATTTGTTTTATTTTGTATGGGTGCATGCATACGTATAAAACTTCTAGGCTTTGACAATATTTAGTGTTGCTTACGAGGGCGCAATTCTTTCGTCCAAAACTTTGACTAGTTTAATGCTGAATGCATAAGTTTACAGAAAGCCATTTTGTATTGTGTACCATTAAACTTGAAATATTTTTCATTAATCTGTCTGTGTTCTTGAGAAGACTGCTTTCCCCCTGTACAGTTCTTTGAAAATAAAGCCCTATGTTGTAATAAAAGCATGTTAACTGATTCATGATAGCCACTTATTTTTCTTGTATTTGTACTGGTGTCGGAGCAGAATGCTTCTTAGAACTTTCTTCATTATTGTAGGCAAAAACTTACAAAACAAGTTTGCTGAGGATTGCTCATCACTTAATTTATATGATATTACTTCAATTCCTAATTTTCTTGGCAATTGTCATTGCAGCCATTAGTGCTTAATGCCAAGGAATCATTATCCAGGACTGGTCAGTCAGGCGCTAAAGCTTGTACAAGACATTAAGATGGACTCTAAACGTTGTGCACTTCCCTCACTAATGAATGCAGCTGGGGAGGGGGGTGTTTTCTAAAGAATTTTAACGCAGTTGGCAATCTTAGTGCAAGAGTAGCTAACATGCTATAATGTAAGTAGTCATCTCTTCTGAAACACCTTCACATATAACTATGCTGCAAATCTCATCAGAGCCATTGTACTGTACGCACAGATTTCGGGAGGGGTAGCTTTAACGCAGCAAGGTCATGCAAACAATGGTTTTGGGAATGGGTCTGAAGTGCAGGCTTGATTTCTGCTGGCCCGGAGATCATTGCAGAGATGATCTGCTTGACCTCTAAGATGGAAAACTGGTCCTGTCATTCCTTGTCTTGCTGAATAAAATTGGCATTGACTTTGGAGTGGAGCTACTAGGAGGTTTATTAAGGAAACGTTAGGCACTATGGCAATACATAGGAAAAGCAAATCTTGACCAGAAGACCTGATGCTTTATATCGGGGCGGACTTTGGTAATCTTTCATAATATGACACACCCAAATGGATGTACTCAACTTTGTGCCCCGTTGGATCAGCACCCTGTGCAGGGGAACCGCCTGCACCACCCAGAATTCAGCTTGCTAATACAGTAAATTGCATTTCCTTCATATCTATTTAATACGGTGCACCAACAGCAATCCCCACCTAATTTCAGGTCAAAACATTTCTAGCCTGGTATGCCTTTCTTCATATGGTGGGTTTAGTACCCTATTTTAAGAGCAAACAGAATGTAAGCCTACAAGACTACTGAACAGAAATATGAGGTACTGTATATTCCTGCGTATAAGACTACTTTTTAACCCAGGAAAATCTTCTCAAAAGTTGGGGGTCGTCTTATACGCCGGGTTGTATTTCTTATACGGCAAGTATATCCCAAACTCTATATTTTAACTGGAAAAGTTGGGGGTCATCTTATACGCCCAGTCGTCTTATACACCGGAATATACGGTATTAGTGGGAACTGGTGTGTTGAAATGGATGCAGGGTTGAAACTGTATCTAAGAGGCCACACGTAAAATCTCAGCATTCACTTCACCCCAATAGGCCATCTTGAGCAGACTACTGTCTCAGCTTTTCCAGTCCGTTAAATAGTGGGAAATCCTTTGTGCATTAAAGTCCTGTGTAAATACCAAATTTGAATATGATTCTGTGCAGACATTTCTTTTTTCAGGAGTACTGGCTCAGCCATAACTATTCATGTTGTGTGGTGCAATCATGTGTAATATTCTGGCTGTGGATCTGTGATTGATTCAGAGATTCACAGAATCCTTTAAATCAAGATGTCCATGTGAGAATCCCTCTTTAGTTGGAGGGTAAAAATCCAGCAGTTATTTACAATAGACTTTCACAACGAAGAGCTGGTTCAGAAGCTCACTTTTCCCCCCTGTGCAAGGTGTTCCATCCATCTCTTCTGACACATTTGCACATAAGAACTTAATGTATGATCTCCAGCCCTCCATGGACAGAGAGTTGTTACCACAGTCACTGAAAAATGAGAAGGGAAGATTCTAAATGCCTCATCCAGCCCCATCTTATTCTTAGAACACCATATAGATTTGTGGGCAAAAACTTCTGTAAATTCGGTACACAGACTGCATCGAATAAACAGTTAATTCATCTTAATATCAGCAACGCTGTGATTCATAATGCAAACTGGAAGCATCCTTGATGTTTTAGTCACACATTCCTTTTAATTTGGCCATGCATTCTTTTAAAGCTACAGTGTGCTAACTTAATAAAATGCAGCATGCAAATGCACAAGTTTTTGCCTTCAGGCACTTTAGCCATGGATGTTTCAGTGGGTGTCTCCTTTCAAGTATATATTATTTCTTAAATTATTTACCCTGTAAACATGCTTTGCATTTTCAAAGGAGGCTCTGGGTTGCCTCTCTGGGAGATTTAACTGAATTTTTTAGGTAAAAAGAATCCAAAGTTACAAATATCATTTGTGTTTTTGTTGGTGAGTTAGCCATGTGGCTTTTTGCAGAAGATGCTGAACCCCACTTTCCTCCTTTCCCTCCCACCGCTTGAAATTCCTTGCTGCTTTGCCTGGAGCAATACCCACTGGCAGTGTCTGGCTGTGACAGTACTAGAGGCCTCTTTACAGATGGGTCCTGCCAATGCCAACCATTGTTCTGCCACTGTGAGCTGGTTTGATTACAGAATATTGCTGAAATCCCACCCAGCCCCCAGCCCTCTTTCTTCATTCTTTCTTTTAGTGCCCTGGATTGTTGACTTGAGATCTGAAATGTACTGACACCAGAATCCAAGTTCTTTATGTACCATTCCATCCTATCACCCTTCAAAGTGGAGCTTTGCTGCTTCAGAAACTCATTCTGAAGTTTTCCTTGCTCTGCTCCCCTGCATGAAAAGCTACAGACTCAACATAACTTTTGCCGAGAGCATGTTTATTTTAGGGTTAAATATGAAACAGGGTAATAATTCTGCAGAGGAGCATGTTGATAACATCCTTCCTATTTCATGATTAATTTGTTCTGTTCAATATTGTATTCTTTTGCTGCAGTGGGCAAGCTAATTCAGATTCCTAGAAGTTGAACTTTGATATGCATATCCTACATTCGTACTTTAATGAAACATTTAATTAGCAGATACAGGTGGGGGTCTGTACTGCTTCCTCTTTTCCTGATGAGGATTTTAGAGACGAGTTTGCAGATTAAGTAATCTTCCAATCAAGTGTGCAGCCAGAGAATTAGAAATGAAACATTTGGAGGACTCATTTTATTTATTCTTTTTTTCTTAACTGTAATTTGGGTGTGATGAGACACTAACTAGGTCAGATATGAGGCGATGGCTTAACGATTCAGTGTGTTAGATGTATGCATTTCGATGTATGTGTTCGACTGAGCAAGTTCCATCCACAGTTAATCCTTTGTAAATTAGCATCATGGATGCCTTGGGGCCTTCATCCCACAAATAAAATGGTTGTCAGCACAGTCATATTAGAGGAATATTACTGTATGTTACTTAAGGCTGAATTTTTAAAGAGTTTTCATGCTTTTTAATCTGTTTCTCTGCTGAATTTCAATTTTCCTGAGTTTCTTTTCAGGATCAATGAGGGTGACTGAGTAAATATGCACTCTGCTTTTCATGCATTCATTTGGGCAAACAGTTTGCTATCAGGTGTTGTTTTGCTAGAAAATGCCCCAAAAGAAGAGGGAAAGAAAGAAAGAGAGAGTGGTTGAAAGTTCAGGTGTTAATCTGCACTGCAAACTAATAAGAAGCAGAAGCCTCTTTAATTAGCTTTAGTTTGTTAGACCATTAAACATTTTTCCTCTCCAAGAGAGACAGAGTAGTCTGCTCCCTTTGGCAGAGTAAATATTGCCTGTTAAGTTTGAATTAGCTGTCATCGTGGGAGAATTAATGCTGCGCTTTATCCTTTCTAGTGAGGAAGGGAAAAATAAACGAGACAGATCTTAGTTCAGCTTTAAGTGATAAATGAGGACAAAGCAGGCCATTCATCTCCTGCTAGCAAAGTGGACACAAGCACTAAAGCAGTTTTGCGGAAGACGTGTCAGCAAATGTGATCATTTTGTAACCTGTCAGGAGGATAGAGAGCTAGTCCTTTTAAAGTGTCACAGGGGAGTGTGTTTGTCTGATGTGACAGTTTTCATCCATCCATTTACTTTTCTTTTTTTAAAAGGTGAATGTTGTAGCAGTGGCTGGCATTGTGAAAAAAGGAGGGAGGGATCTGAAGTTGGTTCAAAACTGCATCCTTCCGCACTTACACTTGCCCATGCAACCAGACACATCTAGTATGATATTATTTATTTAACCAGGAAATTCTCATATGTACAAAGATGCCTGTTTGTAATGTATGGCAAACAAACATCCCACCTTACTATGAGCTCAGACTATTGTTTTTCCTTCCTTCATCCATTGTGTCTTTGTTTGAATAGAGTTTATGGTTTTATTTTCCATCTTTTGTCAACAAGCAAGATTAAAATTTCAATTGGTTTTTTGGGGTGGCGTTGTTTTTTGGTGGAGAGGGGGCTGTCAATCTGATTTTAATGATGCTATACTGCACATATGTTCCTGCCATGTAAAGGTCAATATTCCGCAAGAGCCTGGTTAAATACTTCCCTGGAATGAAGCTCAGGCCTTTTCTTTAAACAAAAAACAAAAAAAAAACCCTCATTTTTAATAGTTCTGTACAGACGGGTGTCATTCAGACTCTGACTACCGATAGTTTGTATGCTGATGAAACAAGAGTTTCATTTCCACAAGTGGTGTGTTACCATTACTCATTTCTGTCTGTTCAGTACACAGGAATGTAGCATTTGCTTGATTACCATAAGTGAATCTATGCAAGTGAGGCAAAGAAAGGTTTTAGAACATAAGAGTCATAGTTTGACACGTCCTTCTATATAGCATCCTTTTTCTTCATCACTATCTTTTATACTTCTCCCTTGGTATTTGGTTCAAGTAAGTACCTTGCCAACATGTTCCCTACCCTTGAAATCTTTTACTTTAATGCACAAATTAGTGACTGCTTTCTCTCTGGAATTAAGAAACCAAAATAAAATTATTTGAAAATCTCCATAATGGTTTGCTTGGGTTACTGTGGGTTGTATCCACCTAAAATATGCTCAGGGTAGATGCAATGAAAATGAAACCCATTCATTCCAGGGAGTCTACTCTGAGTATGACTTGGTTGGATAAAACTATATGTGGCAAGCCCCTTTCCAGTATGAATCGCCACCAGGCTTGTTTTAAATGTTTCGTTTGGCAGGTTTTAGACATTTAGTTAAATTATAAAATAAAAACAAACATTCAGATATTAATTTAATGTACACATAAATGTTAGAAGGCCCAGTCCCTTAACAAATGCTTTCAACTACAGGAAGTGAGGGACAAACTAAACATTACTGTACATCATTTCATGTGTTCAGCCATTGCATAGCTTAAAAAAAAAAAGCAGATATGGACATCTCAGATTTGGACTGTGAGAGGGTTAAAGCTTCCCCCATACCTACCTTTTAAAATAAACCAGCCACACAATGCTAAAGTCACATCAAGTTTGGCTCTTAGTGACACAAATAACAATCAAGATCAGTACAGACAATAGTTTTAGAATCTAGATAGCTGTACTCCGTGGGTTACTCACATGGAAAATAAAAGTTAGGTGCTTTACATTACACTTTTATTGTCTTATTCTCTTTCACCACTTTCTTTTCTTTTTATTCCCCTAGGATCATTCAAAACCGGATTTTGTTAGTTATCTTGGGGATCATCGTCATCTTTGCAGTCGTGATGATTATTTATTTTTCTGTCAGGGGACACTGATATCTTTGTTCTTCACTGACCAGCAACAAACTGCTTCAGAGTAATTAAGACAAAGTGGTCACATGAATCATTCTCTTGCACTGAAATGGTTCTCCCTCTCAAAGCCTGCGGTTCAACTCTGGTGCAAGTAGCATAAGTGTATTTTGTCTTACTGGCTGCATGTGCATTTGATATTTTTCTTTGTTTTAGAGGGTATGTCATAGTATGACTGTTCTGGTTTTCCCATATTAGCATATGCAATGAACATATTGTTAGTATACAAGACCACATGTGTAAGCAACTTATTAAATTCCATGCCAGATTTTTAATGCTGACACTTGCAAGCGTTTAAACACTCCACTTGGCTTGAGTTGGTATTAGATCTCTGGCAAGAAATTCCCTCTTAGGATCTTGGAATAGGAGCAAACAGAATTTTAAAAAAACATAGTGTGACATACTCAGGCTTGAATAACAATCACAAATGTAACCCAGCAAAGCCAGAGGAGTCATTGCTTCTAATAAACATATTGTATTTTTGACAGGATGGCTTAATGTCCACTGTGAACCTAGTTTTCAAATGTGATAGTTTTTTCTTATTTCTTTCAAACTTTATTTACAGACCATGTATATAAATTCATCTCCACCAAGTCCTGGATTGTCAGATGAATTTATTTTGCAGTGTTGCCCTATTACTGTGTTGTTGTCATGCTGATAATGTTGCTTTCCAATATTGTGCTTTTAATGAATGCAGATTCCAAAGCAAGAAAAGACTGGCTAGCAGTTACATAGAGATCCTTTTCGGAGTCACTTCTCAGTTTTCTGGATTTAGATTCAACACAATAATGAGATTTAAAAACTGAAGTATCATGCAAGAATAAATATGGTGAGATTGTGTGCAAGTAATATTTTGAATGAATTCTGTGTGCAAGAAATATCTAGAATGAATTGCATACATACTTCCATTTCATTTAAACAAATATGGACTTAGCTGGAATGCTGAAACAGAAGTATATCCGCTCACATAGGGGTGGCAAGAAAACAGCCTGTTAACCTTTTTCTGTATGTCCAAGAGAAGGAGGATGCACGTCAGTTTGACATTGTTTCAGCAGCTATTGCTTATGCTCTCTTCTCTGGCCCAGCTTACCACACATTAATAATAATAGTAATAATAATACATTTAGACACCACGAATCAAGTTCTTGTCATCCCTCATACCCTCTTCCTGACACCCTTTGTGCAGCAAATGGAGGTTGATGCCATAGTAAACAGGTTGTAGAAAGTTATACCCAATTTTGGTCCCCTGGGATGTGTATTAAGACAATTACTTAAAAACATGTATTTCTTTCAATTCCCACATTCCTGTGTCATTACGTGAAAGGTTTTTATGGTTATCCCTTCAAAATGTAATTTATGATGCAGTCTTCTATGATGAGTAGACACATGTCCATACTGGACGTAATTGGAATTCTCTCCACCTATTTGGCAAAATAATATGGGCCCCAAATTGGATCCGGTGTATGTTTGACCCTTATTGTGGGACCCCAACACGAACACTTTCCCACCACTGTCCCTTTTTACCTGCACATGTAGACTGTGGCAGGACTTAAAGTGGGCTCTGCAGTCAGTGGCAGACTTTGGGCTCTCAAATTTCATGGGTGCCCTGTGTGACGCTAAAATTTGGTGCCGCCCTGCCTCTCAGGTTCCGTTCTGCAGCATTGTTGTGGCGCCTCCTGCAGAGTGGCACCCAGCGTTGCTGCACCAGTCCTGTCACCCGGAAACCGCCTCTGCTGCATTAGAGCATCCCTTAGGCCAGCCTTTCTCAACCTTGGGTCCCCAGATGTTTTTGGCCTACAACTCCCATCATCCCTGACCACTGGTCCTGCTACCTAGGGATGATGGGAGTTGTAGGCCAAAAACATCTGGGGACCCAAGGTTGAGAAAGGCTGCCTTAGGCCCTAACTGCAGTACTGCAGCTTCCAGAGTCAACAGGAATTATGGTTCCCAATGTCCAGTGCTATTTTTCTAGAAAAATAGGTGCTGGAGCTCACCATGAACTTCTCCCTTGTCTTAGAATGGCAATGGTGCCCACCTGAGAGGTGCCAGAGCTGAGCTCTGGCTGGGGGGGGGGGAGCCCTGCCAACATTCCTGAACGTTGGAAAACTTGTAAATTACATTTCCCATAGTTCTTATAATCCCTTAAAAACTACCCATGTGCTTGCAGAATCTCCTAGGACCATACTGCAGCACACTGTGAGCTATAGCTGCACCATTGCATCTAGGTAAAGAAAGGAAAGGGTGGGGAGACGAGGAAGGCTGGGCTTAGGTTTTGGAGCTAATCCTGGACTTGGAGGTGTCTGGGTCCGTTCTTAAATGCATCTGAAGGTAGCCCTATCCAATCTGATGTCCGTGCCATTCCATTTTCTGGTATTCCCTTTCACTAGACAGATAGAAACCACAGCATAGCCACTTTTAGCTGTAAAACATTGTGTCTAACAGGCTCCTTCTATTACCTGTGTATTCTAAAGGAGGAGGATGCAGTTGCTTAATAATAACAATTATTACAATTTTATCAGCCATTTGCCCGGAGATGAGAGCAAAAGATTTCCATAAGACCTTTTGAAGTGCATTAATTGGAATCACTTGCACAGATTATGAACCAGAAATTCTGAACCCTTAGGGAATAGACTAAACCATAAAATAGTTGAGGGACACAGGCAATCTCTTGAAGGTTGTAAGAATTTTGTAGCTTTATCCTGCCTGGTATTCTAAGGAACACTGAATCTTTATTGACTTCCATGGTATCCCTGTTCAAACACCCAGGGATGGAATTTGGCCCTAAACCTGTTTACTGTCCAGACACAAAGAACTGCATGAAATCCAAGTTGATGTAGCTGACTCAGATCAGACATGTATAGCGTAGTAAAGAAATTCATGATGAGGAGATTCACAAGAGAAATGCTGTTTATTGAAAAAGGTTAGGGCATGCATGTCTTCAGATAAATCATTTAAGTTGTGTAAACAGAACTATAGCCTTTACCATCTTAATAATACTGAGAGACTGAGTTCATGGGATCTGGGCAAATGGGGATGAGGGAGAAGCCTGCCAGTGTTAAAAGTATGTATCAAAGCAGGTCAGAAGATGTGCATTTTCATAAATACTTTGTTTCTTCTAACAACTACTGTAAATATAAACCTCAAAGGAAAAATTAATTAAATTCTGTTAGTTTACTGGTTCTTTGTTGTTGTTTTTCATTTATTTGCCGTTAATGCCAATGGTAAAAATCTGCATAATGCCAACTTGCCTTCTGTTCCAGCCTCCCTAGCCACCGTAATACTGAGATTCTCTTCCCCAATATTCCAAAAATCCAACTATGAAATACAATGTCTCACCTCAGCAAGCCCCACTGAAAGATGCCAAATGAACCACTGTATCCCTTAATTCTAAAATTCACAATGATTTCCATATCACATTCTTTCCTACACTGCCGTTTCTTCTTTCTGGCTACATAAAAGGGGTCTGTCACAATGACATCCACATACTTTGATGATCTGATGATCCAGCGTGTAGCTTCATAGGGCTGCTGTATTTTGCATATGCTTTAGAATACTTAGTCGATGCTCTGTCCTTTTCCTGAAGTTCTTACAAACAGCAACCCCAGGAACAGTTCTGAAGAATACGTAGGGTTTCTACCAGGCTTGCAACGTGACCAAGTATTTATGCAGGCAGTGGTTCACACAATCTGATTTATAGATGATGGACTGGTGTTTACATGGGTATCTGTTTTCCCACCATAGTGTCCATTTAGAAATTCTCACTGCCATCAGGGTGTCTTCATATGCATCACCTATCTCTAGCTGCCAGAGACGAGCCTAGTGGCCACCTATATAGTCATGAAGCGACCAGCTCCTAGGTTGCCTTCTATGGACTTACTAGTAGATAGCAGATAGTTTGGCTAGACACTGAATTCAGCCGCTTTGACGTGTAATAACCATCTTGCGGCAGGAAAAGAACTCCAATGTTCAGAATAAGCCTCAGTTTAGTTGACTTGTGGTCCTGAGATGACCATGTGGTGGCTATGGTAGTTTCCCATTTGTTGACATGGAATGCTGCTCATTCCCCCACCCACCCCAAAGGAGTTCTTAGTCTTAGCGTGAGGCTTACACCAGCCAAATCAACAGTGCAGTACCTGAACAATTAGATGCCTACAGGTAGGCGAATTACCACTGCCATCCCCATCACAACACAGGTTCTGACTTCCACTGAACTCATTTGTCACATCTGTAGCAAGTCGGTGAATGAATCAAATGCATCCAAATGTAACCATCAAAAAACAAAATGTTCTAACGCTGCGAAGCCTTTATTGAATAACGACAAATTAAAGGCACGCACATTAACATGCCCTTCTACAGTGTGTAAAATTCATATTTGCTAAACAGTTCCACTATGCAGAAGCACCAGACTAATTCTGCACTGATGCAGAATCAAACACAGTTTAATTAAAGACGCTTAAGTTTTAAAGAGTTTTTAAATGCTCTACGTTTTGGGGAAAAATATCAGAAAAATGTAGCCTGACTGACGTCAGTTCCCATCTCTGGGATAGAAGGCCATTTGGTATTCTGTTTAAGGCAGGCTGGATTGTCTTATTTTGCAGCCAGCTTGGTGGGGGGTTTTCTTTGCTGCTGCTTCAGAGCACAGAGCTTCAAAGGCTGAAATTAATGGTGAACAAAATTGTGCGGCTCTGACCATCCCATGCGGGGCAAACCCATTGAGGGTTATCATTAAGTAAAGAAATAAAGAAAAAAAAACCCTGCCAGTTCCTAAAAAAAAAAAAACCTCATCAGATAATGACCTCAATGATTGGGTTTTCATTACCAAACAGCATCCCGAGATTGTCTGCCCCACAAAAAAAAAGCAACTGTGTGTGTCTCCCCTCTCTTTCTCTTCCCCCCCTTTTGCACATCTTTTCTTTAAACCTGTCAGATCATTTCAGTATTTCAAATCCGAGGAAAACAGCCTGCCTGCTGCTGTATTTGAAGTTGTAATGGTGTCAAAAAGTCACGACTGACTGACAGCCGTCAGTCCCAGAGGAGCTCATTAAATCATAAAAACTTGACAAGGAAATAATTGAGCATCACTGGCAGCTTGGCGCCTGTTTAGACGTTTTTATTTTCTTTCATTATTAGTCCCCACCATTACGTTCATTAACAAATTGCATTAAACAAATGTTAAGGGCTAATGATTTGTTTATCACGGTTTTTATTATTATTATTATTATTTAAACATTAGCTGCGTCATGTGGTACCTCAGCAGCTTCACGCTATCATCTGACTGAATATTTTTCCACTCAGAGCTCTGGGTACTCTTGGAATATGAAATAGATTATTCATTACCCTCCTCTTTGCCACTGATTTGGTTTCATGTAGCGTCTTCCACAGAGAAAGATGAAAACTTGTCAAAAATAGGTTATATCTTATTCTAAGGGCAACAATAGCAGCAGGTACAGGCACACTTTAATATTTAATTAAGGTTGATGTTAACCCCTTTAAATGACTTTAGCTGTGAGTTATATTCAAGTGCAGAAGAGAAAAATAATTGTACTTAATTTGCAACCTGTACAGTAGGCATTCATCCTAGACTTAAGCAAAAAAATTAGAGAATAATTTTTTTATAATAAAAAATTTGAAGTATAAATATTTATACCTTTTTGTCCATACCCTTGAATTACCCACTTTGGACCACATCCGAAATATAAACTACCTTGTCTTCCCCCCACCTTTTCTTTTAAACCCTCCCAGTAAAAATCTGGAGGGCACTCTGGTGATGGAAAGAGTTACATGTGAATCCCTGAGAACTTTGTGGCTGCGGTAATAAAATCCTGTTATTCACGACAGCCTGTTAACTGCTCGGCATGTGTTTTTGAACAAGGAGAGTTTTGTTTCAAGCAGCTGCAAATAAGTGCCTCTTTTTGGGGGGCGGTTGCAGGGAAACATTTATTTTTAATTGTGTATCTTCTTGCATTGCCTGCTGATGGTAGAACTCTAATCCTATTTTGATACAACAATCTAAGCTGGATGACTTGACAGGTCTAGCTAAAATTCTGTTCACAATCTTTGAGAAGGAAGGACGTTGTACAGATTGCTCTCCGTGGCCTAAGTCTCCCAAACTTCAGTAGAACGTGCCCGTGGTCCAGTTCTTTCAGCAGGTATATCAGTGAGCAACATGGGAATCACTCATAATTATCAGCCTTCATCCTTCTGGAATCAGAAAATATGTCATGTGACCCTGTATGGAGACATACTGCTGGGTTTTTTTCCGTGTGCCCTCCAGCTATTCAACCACACCAGTTCCACAGCTCTTCATGGGTGGCAGCTGAGATGCTCTAGAACTGTGAAGATCGTCCCTGTTTGAGAAAGCTTTTTCAAGGCTTCGGTAGAAAGCATTTGGGAAAAGAGGATGCTGTGGTGAAGGGAACGCAGTGGTGAGGGGAGAGCAAGGGGCAAAAATGTGCCATCCCACTCAGCTGTTTAATGGTAAAAAACAGTCCTTCCACGCATAATAATTTGGCTATTCTCTTTGGAAATGCATTTCAGTTCAAAGTATACTTGGAGTTAGGAGCCACAATCGAACAAGCTACTTGAGGCTTGCTTGCCCAGTGGAATTTTAAAAGTGTTTGGCCACGCAGCTTTGGAGGTTGTGCTTCCTGAAACGCTAGTCCAAAACATCCTGGACACGTACAGCCAATTGAATGGCTTTTTAGAGCTGGCCGGGAGATGCAATCCGTAAGCTATGCATCATGCATACCCTTTTCTTTCTATGAAGGCTTCTCTTTCACGACTCCCCTTGCCCAACCCTCAGATGGTGTTTAAATGCTTACAAGCTTTAACTGATTACATGCTTTCAGAGTCGTTTCTGTGTTTGCCAGGATTCTTCTAGCATAGGACAGTGGGGGCATGTGGTTCTTTTCCCTTATGGTGCGTCTTACACCAGACACCCCCCCCCCCGTCCACCTATGGCTTTTAAAAAGTCATATGAATTTTTAAAAGGTGCCCAGAGGAGACGAGAGAACAAATTTGGTTGAAATTAGTTAGCTATGTACTACTTTTCATTAGAAAAAAATTCAGACCTGTTTACAAAATAAAACCAATGAAGTTACATATGATATATAAAGCATTAAGAATTAAATAACATACATAACAGATAAAGAAATCAAAATCCCTAAAACAGAGTTCCAATCACTCAATACCCACAAAAATGCATACCCACCAACACACATGTCCCTCAATCAACCTACCAGTACACCCCTGCCCTTATACACATGCACACTCACAAGAATTACCAGTCTCCAAAATTCTCTTGGTCCATATACTACAACACTGGAAATCTGAGGCTGAGACCAAATCTAATCTAGGCTCCATCAACCCAATAAAAACCTAATCGATAGCCATCTATGGCTAAGGTATTAACCTCTCACCCTAGTCATCAGCTACCAAATCCTACACTGTAGCAGAGAAGTTTTCAGCCTTCCAATCCCAAACTGTCCCACATCTCCCCACCACTACCCAGGACAGCGCCACACACCCCTCTGTTCAGCCATAAGGAGCATAAGGAGAGGGGTTTCACGCTTGTAGTGACCCAAAGTTATGGTGGCTTTTCACAGCTCTATGGGCCAAAATGTATACTTGCCACTTTGGGATTTATTTATTTTTTTTAAACTCTGGGCGCCACCCTTCAATAAGTTTGTTGTGGCAATTAAGTGATACAAAGCACTCAAGGCTGCATTATGCCTGAGTGAATTTCAAAAATGCCTTTGCCAAGTGCTGGGATGGCATCGCAGTTAGCATCAGGGGAACATGGGGTGCCGGAACAAAAAAGGGTCTTTCCCTGACCTCCTTGTGAGACCCAGATGAAGATCTCAAATGATGAATTCAATGTCCAAGCAGGCTCATGTGCCAAGCAGCTATCGTTTAGTAACTTAGGCCCCAAAGAAATTAATGGAACAGAGAACTGACAAACTATAGGTTCGTTTCCAAGAAGTCTCCAGAGGCAATGGCACATGCAACACATTGCAGTAGTTTTACCTACAGTGTTAGTGGGGCACCTCAGGCCTGGGGCCCAAATGCTTCTGGTTTCTTGGTCTGGGCATTGGTACTCTCCCCATACCTTACCAGCCTCACTCCACACAATCCTCAAGTGTTTTTGCCTTCCTGAAATGTATTCTTGAACTGCAAAACTACCTCTCACTTGCCTGTAGGAAGAGGTGTGCATGTAGAACTACTTCTGACTTCCGCCGAATGTATAAAGGTGAAGAGTTGCAAATGTTTCTCCACCTACTTTCTCCTTGGTCCTGCCCATCATGCGGCCCCTAGAATGTTACCCATGAGGCCATGCCCCTGATCTAGAGGTTGACAGTGCATTGATAACAGTGGCCAGCCATATCTGTCCTCTGCATTGGTGAACTTTCAGGCTGGAAACACACTTTGCTGGAGATACATGGGTGACATGGAAAATAACTTTTTTTTCTCCTCTTTCCTTAGTAACAAGTAATAAATAAATGACAGGGCATCAGTATGCTCAGCATTTCACATCCTTCCTTCATTTAAAGGGGTGCCTGCTATGTGGATTGGGGCAGGATACAAATACATTGTATCACACATTTTGTTTTACTACACATTGAGGCAGGAGGAGAGATGGGCCCCTGCAATAAATAAAATAAAATAAAATAGTCTAGGAGAAAGGGGCTTTCCAAATAAACAAACATAACCTGGCATTGGAAGACAGGTCTACTTTTGGTTGATCTCATGACTGAATCTAGGTGTCACGAACTAGCAGGACAATGGGGAGGAGGAAGAGGATCCCAGTGAGGGGTGTAGCCACAACTGGTACACACCATGGGAAGCTGGTGATGGAGAAGGGGAGGTTGGGAGCATAGAAAGTTCTCATGGGGTGACAGAGGACAGCGAGAGGATGGGGGTCAGTGCACATGAGCAAAGGAGCAGGACCCAGAGCCAGAGGGGGCCTCCATCTACTTGAACAGTCTTCCTCAACCTTGGCCCTCCAGGTGTTTTGAGACTACAGTTCTCATCATCCCTGACCACTGGTCCTGCTAGCTAGGGATCATGGGAGTTGTAGGCCAAAAACATCTGGAGGGCCTAGGTTGAGGAAGCCTGTACTTAAACATGGCAGGCTCTGATGCGTGGGGAGCAGTGGGAGAGGCGCTTTAGGAAGCAGGCGAGGGCCCACAACCTAGATGACCAGCTGTGGCTCATTAGCTCTGGGAAGAGGCATGTGATTCCTCAGCTGCAGTAGGCTCACAGCTGGTGAGGATTACCTGCCTTGTCAAGCCCGGAAGCTGCAATCAACATGCAAGGCATAAATGGGAAGCAGAGCTGAGGTACTGGGTCTGCTCAACTTCCCTTGTTGATGGGCCTTAGCTTGACTGCTCCAGGAGCTCTATGGGACTGTTCTTTTTTGGGACTCTATACACCAGTGGAGACTTGCTGCCAGGTACGTTGGGGGTTCAGAACACTAGGCAGATCTTCTGAGAAAGTTGTGTTCCAAGTCTTATGCCTTCATAGTTTCTCAACAGCAAGGACTGCTGCCCACATGCTGTTAAGTCTGGCATCAAGACCATGTCTTTCCACTCGCTAAAGCCCTAAACAGCCTTGACCAGTATACCTGAAGGAGCATCTCCACCCCCTTCGTTCTGGCCGAACACTGAGGTCCAGCGCCGAGGACCTTCTGGCGGTTCCCTCACTGCAAGAAGTGAGGTTACAGGGAACCAGGCAGAGGGCCTTATCAGTAGTGGCGCCTGCCCTGTGGAACGCCCTTCCATCAGATTTCAAGGAAATAAACAACTATCTGACTTTTAGAAGACATCTGAAGGCAGCCCTGTTTAGGGAATGGGCAGGTATAAATAATAAATTATTATTATTATTATTATTATTATTATTATTATTTTATTATTATTATTGCTGCTGCAATCCTCAGTTGTGTATGTGTCTCCCTTGCCCCCCCTGCAATCTTTAATTAATTGCACTGGTACTGCAAACAACTTCACAGTTCCCATATTGCAGTTCCCTAAAACACCCTCACCAACAGGCCACTACACTAGACTACACTGGGCTCAAAAGCTGTCATGCACTACTTAACTGCATGTTTTGCTTCATATCTCGGGTTCTACAAATGCTAAAAATGGGCTTTTTGAAAATGAACACACTGGGAATCTGGGGGTCATCCCGGGGTGGCAACTGCCACCATTGCTCTTCCTGCAGACACACCCATGGAAGTTGGTAGCGGCCATGCCGAAAGGGTGAGCACCAGAATATGGAGAAAGACAGCTTTCCTACGCACACCCCCAGCCAATTTCTCTCATGCACTCGCTTGTATTTCTTGCTAATGTGGATCATGACCTTGTCAGTTCTGCTCTCTTATGAATGGAAGGCTCACACAGTCAAGCAGGATGTGGTCACTGCGCAACTATTGTTCTTGATCAGCAGTGGGGATGTTTTGCACTGTGGGAGGGCCTTTTCGATGGTAGCCCCGGGCCTTTCAAACACCCCTCCAAGGTGCCTATTGTACTGACATTATACTGCTTTCGTCAGCCGGTCAAGATGCATCTATTCCTCCAGATTTTTGGAAGGGTCAGGTGAGATGATGACTTAGTCATATCTGCTGCTTTGATATCCCACTGTGCTTTTTGTAACATTGTGGTTACAATGTTATCTGTAATTTTTATCTAACCCACCCTGGGAATTTTGGATGAAGCGATTGTAATAAGCCCTATAAATAAATGAACAAATAAATATAACACTCATTAATATCCCTGTTAGCTGTTTCTTCTAAGCGATATCTGTATTCATGTGTTGCCAAGTTGAAGTCACATATGCACTCTGTACATGCAAACATACACAAACTTCTGAGAGCTCTAGAAATAATAAAACTGTATTGTATGCGGACAGATTAAATTGACTGATGTTTTTGTTAAGTAATTTATGTACACATGTATGACACATTAACTTACAGGTGCAAGCACATTAAATGTGTCCAGGCCCTACAGAGCTAAACAAAGTATATCTCTTACCGTGAATGTTGAGAGAAAACCACTACAGCAGCTGAAGCTGTTGTATTTGTTGCATATAAATAATGAAGGCATCTAGAGGAGTTAAAAAACCTGTAGACTATGATACAGTGAACTTGTGCACTCAGTCATTCCCTTCATCCAAACAACTGCCTTTGGCGTGAATAACAGCTTGGCTGATATGAAGCACAGTATTGATCTGTTGCTCAAGAAAGTCCATTGATAGTTCTTTGGACTTTTCCTGAGGTATGGCTGTAACAGCTGAGCACGAGAGGGATCTGCTGCTTCTATCTCTAGCTCATCCCAAATGAATTTAATAGGAAGCCAATCCAGAGAGGGCAGTCTGCTCTCAATCTGTACTGTTCAGTCTCACTTACACACACACACACAAGCAAACACAAACAAGCAAACTTTCTCCCTACGTTTCTCTCTTCCTATTACTAAAGGCCGATTCACACTTCAAATTTTAAACTTAAAATCCATAGAAGTATCGAGACGCAAGGGGCAGCATAAGTGTGGGGCCATCCAATGGGAAACTACACAGAGCTGTTTAAAGTGGGCAATGGGAAAGTCTCTCCAATTGATTTTGCCACTTCGATTCAGGTACTCCCTGTGCCCATTCAACTGTCAACTTTGAGTCCAACACTTAAGAGCAGCGGAATTTGGTTTTGTTCTTTTCAGATTGTGAGCCTGTGGGCAGGGACTTGCTTTTTTATTTCTGGACAGCACCTAGTGCATATTAGGTGCTTGATAAATAATAAATTGTGTTGATCCTGTGTTATATTTTTGTGCCCCATATCTATTCTTTAACAGGTAGCCCAAGGTATACAGACATATCCTCTGGATACCTTGTCTCAGCCATGTTCTGTGACCATCCATTTCCACATATTTTTAGTGCCAAGGGAGAAGAGGAGGAAGAAGCAAAAGAAAGAGATGAAGGAGAAGGAAGAGCTGGTAAATGTGAGTACCTGTGTGTTTTGTGCCCACGGGGCAAACAGTAATTTAGCATTCCTAATCCAAAGGCCACACCATAGCTACTTTGAACTTTAAAAAATAAACCATGGGAGATTACAAATCTAAGAAGAGCTCTGCTGGATCTGACCACAGGCCTATCTAGTCTAGCAACCTGTCTTCCGCAGCGGCCCACCAGATGCCTCTGGAAAAGCCCAGAAGCAGAACATGAGGGTAATAATTCTCCTTCCTTGCTCCTCAGCAACTGGTATTCAGTGACATACGACCTTTGAACCTGGACGTTCCTTCTTCTTTCTTCTTGAATCTCCCATATCATGTCTATTTTGATTTGATATGTTTAATCAAGTGCATGCATGGAGAGAGAATACATGGAGTGGTTTATTTGGGTATTAATGTATGTGTAATATATGTAGACTGTCTAAATTGAGCATAGCGTGAAGCAAGCCATTCCATTAGCACAAGGATTTCTCCTTGCATGATAGCATGCTAGCTCCCTCTCCTCCCCCTGCATGTCCCCTAAATCTATTCTGGGATTTTCCCCAACCCTCTGGAGCAGATTTGAGGACAGGAGAGGAGGGAAGTCCCATTCTGCTAGCTCTAATTCTAGCTAGCGCAATTGTTTAGTTGAATAAATTATGGGTGTGTCTTCAGCGAAGAGAGCTGTCACCAGCTGGCAATGTTGCAAGAGAAATGACCATGGATGAAGCAGCCCTTATCCCCAGGTGCTGAAAGATGACTGAGGTGTCAATGTGGTTTGGTAGCAAGGTAACACAGAGTTAATAACCAGACATGAAGCATAGCACTGCCATCTCACAATCCTATATATTTACAGAAAGGCTAACACAGGTGTTTTATTTTATTTTAGTTCTGGAAAACTTGTGGATAAACAGCATCCTATTTCTTGACCCCAAAATATGTTGCATTCAGGGAGTTCTTTTAGATACATGGTCCTAGTGGGAGTCTGACTTAACCCCATTGAACTGATATGCAACATCAAAAAACACTGTGGACTCTCACACTTTGGCTAGAATAAAATATAACCTGCATCACTTTTAAATGCTTCAACATAAGGATTAAACAGTAAATAACCACTATTTGAAATAGGAAAATAAGCACACTTATTCTGGGTTAATGACCTAGATTAATCACAGTGTGATAGTAAAGAAACCAGCTTGGTGAACCACCTCTTTCGTATCTGGTTGTTCATCCTACATAAATGTTAACATATGAGCTTCTGTGCCACTGTGATACTTGCTTTGGTAACCTTTAGGCTGGACTACTGTAATGCATTTATGTAAGGATTGCCTCTGAAAAGCATGCTGAAGTTGCATTTTGTGCAGAATGTAGCAGCTAGGTTTGTTGACAGGCCTTGGCCTCGGAGATCATGCAAGACCGGCTGCCATCCAGTTGCATGGGTTGTCTCTGGGCTCAAGGACGAAATTCTGTGGGTTTCAAATGTGTTTGAGACTACATCTTATCAAATGTGCCTCCACACTATGAGATCATCAGGAGTGGCCCTGCTACAAGTCCCCGGCATCTGAAATTTGGCAAGTGAGTATTTCAGAGCTCCTCTGAAGCTCTGATCCTAGGAACCTGTCTAGCTCCAAGGTTTTAGGAGGAGGCTTCAAAAACTCCTCTAAAAATGCTTTTGGTGATTAATCTGGCACTACTGATGATGGCATCTATTGGAACTGATTTGTGTTTCACTCGTTCAGTTGCTGCAGATAGTCATTTTTTATTGAAGTTTTAGTGTTCTGTTTAAATCTGTTTTCTAATCTTTCGAAGGTGCCTTGGGAGCCAATTTTGGTTGAAAAACAAGGTATAAATATAATAAATAAGCCTCATTTTTACATTTAGATATGACATTAGAGCATTTTAATTGTCACAACACATTTTGCTCTCAAATAGGTTTTGTGAATTTCAAAAATCAGTTCTGATTAGCAAGTTGTGACATTCTGTTCTCAAACATGTCAGCATTGTGCCAGTCAAAATAGGTGCATCTGGCAGGTAAACCTACAATCTTAGGTACAAATTCAGTATATATCAGCAATTTGTAAACACCACTTAAAAATAGGCACCATGCCTACAAAATAGGTACACTCTGAGAGTATGTTGTTAAGGCTGCTTCTCTGCACATAGAATTAATTTCCCCTCTACATAAAAAGAGACCCGCTACAAAGAAAATGTCACTAGATGGCTCCCATTTTCACAAGCTCAAATCCAGGAGTCCTTTTTTTGTGTTATCCAAGCACAATTCTCACTGAAATCAACAACCTTGGAAATTACCAAGGATACTCATAGACGACTCCTGTTTGACCAATGGTTTAAATTTCCCTTTATTCTGGTATTGCTGTAATTGGAAGCAAGTATGTTTGAAAGTTTCTTGAATCCTGGATTGTTGTCAACTTAATTGTGCTACATATGTAATACTGGGGTGCAGATTTTCTTCATGTTATTTCTTTAACTCGCCTTTTCTACACCTTCTGGGTTGGCTTGTACTAAAACACCACCACCATGCTGTTGAAAACTACGTTCATATCTCACCCTTACTTTTGCAAGCAGAATCAATAGTTTAATGTGAGGAAGACAACCCCCCCCACACACACAAACAAAATAAAGTTAGCTTTAATCCAGTACTAAATTATCACACTCTGCAACAAACAGTGAGCAACACCAATTGGAGTTAAGTGCAAGCAAGCCTATGAGATAGGGAATTTCCCCTACCATGTTAATAGGCAAATCTACCCTGGCTCCTGGCTCTGGATCAGACATACCTTTGATTCATGCCTGTCATCACCTGCATGAAGTAAAACATGCCAACATGCTCCAATCCCTCCAACATTGGTCAGTACTCATGGGGGGGGGAGCTTATAGTTTCCCAAGAGCCATGTCTCCCTGCCATCTCCTCGAGCCAGTTGGCAATGAAGGGAAGGCTGGAGACTGGTCCTTCACCATACAAGGTGCCTCAAGATGCTTGCCAGGGGCATCCATGACTCATAATTCCTGCCAGAACTTGCTGCCAAGCAAAACAAGCCCAATTAGCCAAATAAACATAACAACTCATAGCTAACCCGCCAGATGGGCGGGGTATAAATAAATAAATTAATTATTATTATTATTATTATTATTATTATTATTATTATTATTATTACTGTAAATGCAGGACAGGTCATCTGGCAGCTGTATGAAGCTCCACAGAGGCTGGGTAGGGCAGCCTTATATAGTTGAGCACTGCCACCAACCCCATTGGCCAATGGGCTCCACATGACAGGGGCATGTTAACATGCATCCCCATTCCAGCTTCAATGGAGATGAGGTGAATCCTCACCTGAGGACATTTCAAGTGTGCCAGGTCACTTTAAGAAACTGCGTTAGTTGATTTCTGTTCATAGCCATACAATGTGTGAGCGTTGCAGGACTTAATGGGAAGGTCATGTTAAATGCTGCCGTTGCCGCCTGCACCCGCATATAAGTGTTTCCTAAGACCAACCAGCACAACTGACTCCTTTGTGTATTGATATTTGATACCCAAGCCACTATATAGATATGACACAAGGAGCACTGGGCCAATGCCACTTGGCCAGGGGAGCACAAGTGCAGAGATTCTCCCACTACTTTGGTTCAGCAGTGAGCCCTTCCAACTTCCGTCCAACCTTACTGGGAGAAAAGAGAAGCTTCAAACTTTGAGCAAGTTAAGGAATGCCTGTGTGTTTATGCTGTTAGTAGACCAATCTGCACCCAATAAAAATGGATTCATTGGAAGCAGATAGGCAAAAGCAAGTACGCCTTTATATATAATAAGCATATGGAATTCAAAGCCAAAAGCTGTAGTTACGGACACCAGCTCAGATGGCTTTAAAAGGAGATAAGGCAAATTCACAGAGAACGATTCATTCAGTGGATATTAGACATGCTAGCTACGGTAGATGGAGTTACTGAACACCAGTTACTTGGGGAGCAAGGGAGGGTTGTAACAATATGGCAGGTTTCTCTGGTTCCTACCCTGCCTCTGAGCTCCCTGAGACTTGGTGGATTTTTGGACTGACCCAACATGGCTTTTATGATCCCAGGTAAATACACCCCTTTCTTCCTTCACAAGCATTTCCATGCTAAGATTACAGGAACATCCCTGAAGATGTTTTGTGGCCATCCCTAAATACATTCTTTGGGAGCACGCCAGAGACAAGACAGCAAAAGCTCAAAAGAGGCAGTTGTACAGTCCCCCAGATCCAATGGGATGCCTTGTGCCTGCTTCACCGCTTTGCTTATCCGGTTATCTCTGGTTAAATGTTATATAAAGAGCCCTTTTCTTTGCTTCAAATGTTTGGATGAGAGTTTTGTGCATTAAAATAGTCTAAAAAAAAAAAAGCAATTTTCTCTACTTCATCTTCCATAACATCCTGAAATGTCAGCCGAAATACAAGAATGAGATGCAGAATTCTAGAGCAAAGTCCACTTCTGGACATTGTGACCACAAGAGATGGACTTGCTATTGCCAAGGGGTTTTTTAGAGTCTCTTCTTTATTTCACACATCTTGTCTTTCCACCTTTTAAAACAAGACTTTGCATACTAAAGATTGTAGAGGCAGCCAGAAGAGAGCAGCATATACACAATACATCTCTAGAAAGGATTAAAAATCAATGAGTTAGTTGTTTTCAAATTAGAAAAGCAGGTAAGAAGCCTTTCTCTCGCTCTGTCTTTATTATTTAGTTTTAAGGTTCCCTAGTCTAGTGCAATAGCTACTCGGCCTAAACACACACAAACACACACATGCAACCTGCTCAGAGTAGCTTATGCCTCCTAAATAAAAAAAATTCCTTCCAGTAGCACCTTAGAGACCAACTAAGTTTGTTCTAGGTATGAGCTTTCGTGTGAAGAAGTGTGCATGCACACGAAAGCTCATACCAAGAACAAACTTAGTTGGTCTCTAAGGTGCTACTGGAAGGAATTTTTTTAATTTTTTATTTTGTTTTGACTACGGCAGACCAACACGGCTACCTACCTGTAAGCCTCCTAAATAGTTGAGGTGGAATCTGTCTGAAACATTTGCTGAATAGGGGCCCAAAGTCTGTGGATAAACATTTATCTTGCTTTTGCAACAACCCCCACCCCTACAAACAACAACAACAACAACCCAGCCCCCCTGCAAGGTTTTCTTGAAAGTTGGAGGTTCGTTATAGAAAACGTACGTAACTTTTTGTGGGACGCATCTGCAGTTTGTTGGTTTATGAAACAGGCAAAGTATGACTTTTGGCTGGCAGGGGGTAGTATGGGGGCTTGGCGAAGCACTGTCAGGTCGACCTTGGTGGGCTTGCCTAGCAGAGGCGGCAGGTAGCAGCACTGCATGACTAGGGAGGCAACCGTTGACATTCCCACAGTGGATTGAAAATGGCAGCTAGATTGAGCGTCCCACTGTGACTGAGAGAACATTTTTTAAAGGGATAGCAGTTGCTAGTGTTGCGGTCCTGGCAGCTTCCCAAAGTTACCAGACACTAGCACTGTCCCCGTTTTCTTTATTGTGAAACAAGCAACAGCATTTCACAAGTGTGGTTTAAGCAGGCCTATTGCCCAATTAAGTGGAATTAGCTGAGCCTTGTGGCTTCATGGAATAAATGAACCCATTCCCCAGCTGCTTCTCTCTTTGCCTTCCCGCTTCCTTTCAGCAATGTACCCAGTTTTCCCTTCTGATTCTGTTCTAGTTCTATTTTCTTGCTAGCTCTTGCGTGTTCCTGCCTTCATTATCCTTTCTCTCTCTCTCTCTCTCTCTCTCTCTCTAACTCTCACTCTCACTCTCACTCTCTCACACACACTTTTCCTGCTTTTCAGCACACTGTCTATGTTGCCCCACTTCTGCTGTTCTCCATCCATCCAGCATTAAGCCTCTCCTTCCCCTTTGTGCTGTGAAGCACTGCAGTGCATCTGACGTTCGGTGGAATTGCAGCACTAGTAGTTTGTTTCTCGATTTTAAATGGTGTTATGGATTTAACTGGGTTGCTGTTGTGGCTTTAATTGTATGCTGCTGGTTTGGTTATTTATCTTATGTTGGTTATGTCGCACATCTCTTTGGGCACCTGCTTGGGTGGAAGAGTCGTATAAAAAACAAACAAAGATAAAAGGAAATAACTAAAAGGCATCAGCAAAATTTGGAGTATTATGCACATTAAGTGGAGTCTGTCTAATTCACAAACTTAGACTTTATAGTGAGTGGCCAAAGATTCCCTATTATTAAGTTTACATCCACACCATATATTTAAAGCACTCATACCACTTTAACAATCATGCCCCACCCCCCGAATTCTAGGAACTGTAGTTTATTAAGGAGCGGTAACTCTTTGAGGTCTCCTAATAACATTCAGCACTCTTAACATACTACAGTTTCCAGGTTCTTTTGGGAGGGAAGGGGGGTATGTGACTGTTAAAATGATATGAGTGCTTTAAATGTGTGGTGACCTACGATTTTTTAATCTTTCCACAAATCTTTCCACAAATACATGGGGTGAAGATTTCTTCAGCTGTAGTAAATTGATGCCACTGAATGGAATCAAAATAACCTGTTGAGATAAATTTGGTGAGCAATTTGGAGACAACCTGTGAATGAAATTCCTGGCATTCCTCGGAAGGAGAGGTTGCCTCTCTGTTTCTATGCTCTCCAAGTGTATTGGGGTTGTACCTGCTGCACCTGTATGGCTCCCCCCCCCCAATTTAATTTTTAAATTATCAGATTAATTATTTTTTAATTGAGGTAAGCTGCTTTGAGAGTCTCTTTTGAGACTGCAGTTGTGGGGTATACATAAAAGTCTGGAACTCTTTTCTGTGAGCTGTTGCTTTGACTTCTCTGTTGTGGAAGATTCTGCTTCTGGGAATGAGTCCTGCTTATGTGACTTCCTGCTTTTCCATTCCTCAGTTTGCATAGTTTGCTCTTCTCGTTTTAGTTTTTATATTAATTTTAGGCAGAAGTTTGAAGATGTTTTATCGCTCTATTTTGTATAGCTCTGTAGAGTGGCTGCCTGAGATCTGTTCAGAAATCTCGTTAAATAAATATGTCCACTGCTGGATTAAAGTATCTGCCATGATGGATGGGAAGCTCCCAAAAATTATATCTGCTTGATCAGTTAGCCAGCTGTTCTGACATTACCGGATTCTGGCAGAACTTCACTTTTAATTCATTCTTATGTTTTCTTTCTGAGGGATTTGCGCAGGGAAGAAAATTGACCCCCTTGAAAGCAGAGATTACTGAAAGGGTTGGGGATACTTTTTGGAGCTGGGCAAAGTCTCAAGTTAGATTCTTGGTATGATCAGTTGGAGCAAAATCTTGGTTTGGAAAACTATAAAGAAACTGTACTCCATTTTAAAAGGCTCCTGTCCTATAACCATTTACTTAGGCATAAGCTGTACTGAGCACACCTGAGTAGGCATGCGTAGGATGGTGCTGCAAGAATCTGACTGCTGGTTTCAGTGGCCCTAAAGTACAGATCTGATCTTGTGGCCTACCAGCTGCTACTGGATCAGAACTCCCATCATCTCTGACTGTTAGCCATGCTGGCTGCAGCTGATGGGTATTGCAGAACAGCAACATTTTGCATGGGTTGGGGAGGAGCAGAGAGGAGCACACCTCTGTCCTAAATGATCATTCCCCCAAAAATGCATTGCATCTGTAGAATCTAAGTGGCGGAACAAACCCCACATTATTTGCTTGTTTGCGGCAAATACAGAGAGATTAGTTGGTCCAGTCTTTACACTGGATTCAACTTTGGCCAATCCAACATCAATTTGTAAATTTATTAGTTGGATAAAGTAGCACTTCTCCAAGTATTTGGTTAGGTATTATTACCATTGCTGTTACTTTTATTATGATCCCATTTCTTACCTGGTTCCAAATGGATTAAAAAGAAGAAAATACGCAGGGTCCTAAAATATGGTGTCGGGTGTCAAATGCCAGCATAAGGAGGCATTTTTTCAGCAATCAATGAAAGCGATGTAATGGAGGTACCATATGCACCTCTATAGGGAGGGAATTATACAACTTCCTTGAGAGTTAAAAGAGTTGATTGATTAAATGATAGCCCATTGCTCTGAATCTCTATTGCATTGCCATTGCTTTTCACATTTAACTGCAACATTCATATTATTTATTTGCTTGACAATTAGCTAAATCCAATCTAATATTCAACAAAGGTTTTATTAATAAGACAGACAGAGAGAGATGCTCCATGATCATAATTGAATCAAATTACTTTGTATCTTTTGTGGAAGCTGCAAGAATAATTAGGCAGATATTTTATTTATTTATTTTTAAAAATGTTTGCTTGAAGCATTAGACTCTGGATCAACCCTAATGCAGATGCAAGAGCTCTAATGTATACAAGGACATTTCTGAATAGCTCTGTGAATTCCTCCCTTCTGCAGAAAGTGAACTTGCCTCTGATACAGCACTGAACAAGGAGCCCTGGCGCTTGCAGTTTCCTTTGCAAACCAAAGGAGCAAATCACATGATTCGTGCACTATTTAGTTATTTTGCATTTGTAATTCAAGAAATTGCAAAGGGTTTACATCTGAACAGAAATCAATATATATTATATAAAAAATACAAATTCCACATTCAGCACAATAGTTATGGTTACCATTGCTGTTGTTATTATATATTTATTTATACCCCGCCTTTTCCCCCTGGTGGGACCCTGGGCTCAAGTTTTGAATTAATCATATTGTAAACTATACATCAATGCATGCGAAGGCTGCTGGATTAACCTTCCCAGTATAATTTCCACACTTAGAGTTAAGAATTTGACCAGGAAGTGTGCATGTGTTGTCCTGAGTGTGTGTACAACAATCCTTGGGACACCCAGTGGCACCTCGAACCCTATTAAAATACCTTGCTGAAGATACTGATATTTGATGAAATCTTGCCTGCACTGGCCTCAAAATCAACCACAATGTATTTGATTGGAGTTTCTCCCAAAATTCCTTTTGCTCACAGTTCTCGTAAAGCTGTTATTCTAATAATTTGGGTGTTGGAATGGAAGGTTGGAGCAAATCTGTGTTCACAGCAAATAAAACAATCCACTTAGCAATAGATTTCCTTGGAGTTGCTTCTTTTGGCCCCAGTTACACTTTCTTTGGATTATTGGCTGATCTAAATCAGCTGTGCGGTGGTTAGATTTTAATCAGCTCTCCTACGCAGTAATTTTAACTGCTGAAAAAGCTACTAATTAATCACCTTTCTGTATGTAAGAGAGAGATAAATATCCATCCCAGAGGAATTATAATTTCATGGTTTCTAATGATGGGCAGATTACATTTATCTGGATAAATGCAGGGACAGAAGGGGGAGGGTGGCGTAAGTAATAGTCAAAGGCATTTAGACACCATTTAAAATCTTCCCTGCCTTAATTTCATTCGATGATAACACAATTTTCCCAGTTTGTGTGTGAAACAACCACATACATGCAAAGATAGACAAAAGGAAATAATAATAGAGAGACAGAATACAGTACCAGGAATGAATCACTTGAGACTGATTAAAGTTAAAACAGACTAGTCAAGATTCAGCACAGTACACACTGGATTTAATACAAGGAGAGGTGGTTGTAAAAATAACAATAATGATGATAAATGAAAACTGCATTGGGTGCGGCTTTGCTGCTTGCAATAATGAGCATTACAACTACACTATTGTCCAGTAACCGTGTGTGCAAAAACAGCCACGTGCACACAGACAAGGGTAGCTACAATTCATGGGAAGATAGGAAGCTGCCTTGTACCAAGGCAGACAATCGGTTCATTTACTTCAGTTTGGTTTTCACACTGACTGGGAGTGGCCCTCCAGGGCTTCAGGCACAGGTTCCTCCCAGCTCTACAAGGAAATGCTGAGCATTGAACTTGGGCCTTTCCTGCACGTTGAGACAGTACACTGAGTCATGGCCCCCTAACCTAACATCATCCCTGACCATTGGCAATTTCGGCTGGGGCTTGATAGGAGCTGGAGTCCAGAAACCTCTGAAGGGTACCACGTTGGTTGTCTAAAACAATAAAAACTAACAAAGCAAACAGTAGCAAGAGTAAATCGAGATGGAAGAAATGAAAAAGGAGGAACTGAGACAGAACTTGCATAAGAGCGAGAAGTTGGGAGAACTGGGTGTCCACTGGTTATATAATTTATCCAGTTGCCACCATGGCTTTCCTTGCTAGGCTTTGCTGCTTGGCTTGGGTAGAGGAATTTCTTTTCAAATGTCAGATTATATTGTACATCTGCTTGTTCATACCATGTCTACAGGTGATGAATTTTAGAAATCTCTTTGAAATAAATGGGATTGATAGAGAGTCTGTGGTTTTTTTTGTTTTAAGTGGATCAAATAAACTACTGCCTTTCATTTTTATTTATTTGTATAAAATGTCTTTTATTGAAAACAGGGTAGTATATTATTACTTATGCAAACGTCCCTGAGGCATTTAAAAAAATGTTTTCATATGGCCAGTTGCTATAGAAGTGCCCTGGTGTGTACTGAATGCGCACAGAGGCATCTCCTGCCCCACCTCACCACAGCTCCCTAGTGCAGGCATAGGCAAACTGGCAGGCTTAGGTCCATCACTCCACTAAAAATTCTGTGTAGGCATTAGGGCAGGCATAGGCAAACTCGGCCCTCCAGACTACAACTCCCATGATCCCTAGCTAACAGGACCAGTGGTCAGGGATGATGGGAACTATAGTCCCAAAACATCTGGAGGGCCGAGTTTGCCTATGCCTGCCCTAATGCCTACACAGAATTTTTAGTGGAGTGATGGACATAAGAACCAGGTTTTCCCACATCTAGCAATGTTGGCAGCTATGTAAATGCTATAGTCAGTGTCTTCAGGCATTCCTATCTCCTGATCCATCATAGACTGCAGATGCGGACTACTCAATGAGCAGAGCTCTGCTTCTCCAGATGTGGTCCCAGCCCTTCTTTATGGGGGCTATTGGAAGTGGCCCCCTCACCCCCCCTTTAAAGCAGAGTTTGAACTTTTGTTGGTCAATGAACATGGAGGTTTTGTTCATTGGCCAACAAAAGTCCAAACTCTGCTTTAAAGGGGGGGGGGTGGGATGAGAATGTAGGAACTGGCTCACAGAACTCAAGTCACATCAACACCATACATTTAAATCCTTCTTAAAGTGATGTAAGAGCATTTTCCAATGTGTGGTGTGGGTGTGACCTTAGATACCAAGGCATTTCATTTAGCCAGATCCAGGGATCCAAACTATGGATTACCAAGACTGTGAGACGATACAGGTTCCGGAAGAGTAGCTTGCAGTTACTAGTTCTTTTTACTTCCATACCACACTGAGCTAAGCCAAGGTCTTGTTTAGTGTGTCATGCCATGTGACTCATGATTAAGCTCTCCCTTTGATAACCATCAAACCAGTACAGTTTGTACTGTAACCTAGTAGAAACTGTGAGGAAAGAGCTTAACATCAATCCGGTTCAAACAGCATGCTAAGACAAACTATGGTTTAGTTCAGCATGGCATGGCAATAAAAAGGCATGGGAAGGAGCAAAGGAGCTGTGAGCTCTGCTCTGGAAACCTCCACAGTTGTGGTAAGTCACAGTTGGATTTAGCACGTCATGCAAACCAGGCCATTATATGCTGTTTTGCAATGCATAAAAATTGGTAATCTGTAAGCACTTCAAAAATAATTCCCGTCCCCTTTATTTTTTTTGTAAGTTATGAAAGCTAAAACTTGTAGAAAGTGCATTTACACTCATCTGCATTTTTTTATATAAAAAAAGTTATTACTTTGTACGTCTGTGTTGTTGTACTTGCTTTCCAAACCTCAGTTTTATCAGCGTGTTTCATTTCCTGTCTTTCTGTCTCATTGGTTCTCAGTAGGGGGAAATGTACAAATTTACTGTTTTCATATGGTGTACAGAACAGTTCCATATATATACAGATTAGACAGATAGATGATAGATAGATAGATAGATAGATAGATAGATAGATAGATAGATAGATAGATGATATAGATAGACAGATCTTCAAGTGAGAAGATCCCCGAGGACAAGGATGATCTAAAGAATATAATATTTTCAAGAGAAAAATGGTTATCCGTGAACTGAAATTGCTTCTGAAGCTTCACTAGAAACTATTTTACATATCTAATTTGGTGGCTAATATCCAGTGCCAAGAGGAAGGAAACGTGGAAACTTCAGAAGGTTTGCTCCATCTTGTTTGAATGCAGAGCACAATGAATTTGTATCCGCTGAGCATTCAGCACTTACATTTCAAAACCTACAGCACACTAAACGTGAAACTTTTGTTCAAATTTCAAGGATTTTGATAGCCCAAGTGAATAGACACTGCCTATTGATTTTTCCCTTACAATGACTCTTGGATAACCTATTTTCTCATTTATTTTTAACGACAGCTCATGAGATTTTACAGCAATTCTGCCCAACCTCCTAATATCAAAATCCCTCCTTGACCCTGAAAATTGTAATTCTGCTATAGATCACAGCTGCTGAATATTACCTTTTACTAAGCTGGTTAAATAAAATATGTCCAAATCACTAGATCCCACAGGCCATGACTGAAATTCTAATTATACTGGGTCGGTATTTTTATGCTGCACTACACAGGAAAAAAGCACAGCACTTATTCAAAGTCCACACCAAAGTGGGAGAATCCAGAATGTGGGTTCTAGTTTTGAATTTTAAGGGGGGGAAATTGTTATGCAGCTCTTCGGTGATCCTCCTCTCAAACCTTTCCAAGAAACTGAAATCCTTTTGATGCATTTTATATAATAAAATGCTGAGCACAGTGACTGTATTCAGGGTGTGTGGTGCATGTGTGCTTGACACACACAGAGATTTGGGATGCGTACATTTGATATGTATCAGTTTTGAAATCAAAAAGAGGCTCATACATCTGTTGGTAAAATATGCACATAGAACACAATCGCACAGGAAAACCAAAGTGGCTTTGGATGTGTGTTTGGGGATAGGGAAGACAGAAAGAGTGTGTGCGTGGTTTTTTTGCCTTTTGCTTCTTTGTTTGGCACCCCCCAAAATGAGCTTTTGTGTCATTCTCTTACTCCCTCACACTTGGATACAACATGTGTCTCACCAAGAACTTGTCCATCTCATGATTTTTTTGGGTGGGGAGGGGGTTGTAAAATGCCTTCAATTCCAAAGTCACAGAGAAGCATGAGGAAAGAGTGGGTCACTTGTGCTTCCTGTTTTCCCTTATTCCCTTATTCTGTCATTCCCAATTTGACTAAGGTTTCTTCTTCTGGATCTAGTAAAACCATATTGTGGGATTCTAGGTCACTGCTGAGCACACCTAGCCTGAAATCCTATCATACTTACCTGGGAGTAAGTCCCAATGAAGTCAATGGGGTTTACTTCTGATTGTACTTTTACCCTCCCATACCTGCCTCTTTCCAAATTCCTGTAGATCTTAAACCTTGTGACTGTTAGACTTCAGTTATTCTTTTATGCAGAGTTATTTTGCATTTTTTTAAAGTTATATTGGTTTATGTGAACCATAGTTTTATGAGCTTAGAAATCTGGTGTCTAAGAAGTAAGTAGTCAGGGAGAGGAAAGTGTGCTCTTCCCCGCCCTGCATACAAGTACTTTCAACTACCCTGAGACATCAGAGAAGGGAAAGATCAAAAAGGTCTTTGCACTATAACACTGAATGTACTTGGGGAGCTCTATGGACTACAGGCGACTGAGACCGAGAACCATGCAGTGGCTGGACTGGAGTAACTTTTCCCAGCCTGGCGCCTTCCAGAAATTGTTGGCCTCCATCTTCATCTGCCACAGTCAGTAGGACTGGTGGTCAAGGGTAATGGGAGTCATAGTCCCAACAACATCTGTAGGGTGTCAGGTAGCAGAAGATTAGTCTAGAATGGGTTTCCCAAAGCATGGACTACAACTCCCATCATCCCTAGCTAGCAGGACCAGCGGTCAGGGATGATGGGAACTGTAGTCCAAAAACAGATGGAGACCCAAGTTTGGGAAACCCTGTTCTAGAGTATTGAGTTTGGAGATGGGAAGCAAAAGTTCAAATCCCTGGTCAGCCATGAAACTTACTGGATGGCTTTGGATGAATCACTCTCTCAGCTGTATCTCCTGAAATACCCTGTAATATTCAGCTACTAGTGAATTTAGCCCGTTAATAACGGGCGCTAGATACCCACGCGAGGGCTGAGAGGGTGGCCGGCCTCCATTCCGCGGCGGGAAAGCTCTCCTGTAGTGCGCGGCCCTTGAAGCTCCTGGCGCCCGCCGGGCTCGCGCAGCCCCTCGCCGCCTCGCCCCACGGCGCTAGGCAGAGAGCGCGCAACTTCCACAGGACGGAGCCCCCGCCGGCGCCCTGAGGAGAGGAGAGCTGCGCGAGCTCCGTGCGAGGCGGCGGCGCTGCCCCAACTGACGACGCGCGTGCGCCGCCGCTGCCTCTCAGACACGCCCCCCTCTCCCGTTGTCCAATCCCTGCGTCCGTCTGGGACATGCGCAGTGGAAAATTTCCACTGACACACGGAACGTACGCATGGACACAGGGATATTATTATATAGGATTAAAACTTCCTATTTTGTATCTGGCCCTCCTACTGCTGAACCTGCTTCTTGGGATTGTTGCTAGGCTTCAGTGCTTCAAGGTAAAAAGGTAAAAGGTAAAGTCCAGTCAAAAGTGACTGTAGGGTGGGGTGCTCATCTCGCTTCAGGCTGAGTGGGCCAGCATTTGTCCACAGACAGCTTCCAGGTAATGCGGCCAGCATGACTAAACCGCTACTGGTGCAACGGGACACCATGCGCTGCTTACCTTACAGCAGGGCTGGGCCTGAGGGCATCAGGTGGCCCTTTGCCTTGTTCAAGAGCTGCTGTCCTGCCGCTGGATCTGCCCAGCCACAACTTCACTGCCACTTCACCTCTCTCAGTAAGCAGCAGCAATTCTCTGCCCTGCCTGGTTGTATTAGTTCCATCTCCACCATCGTTTGTTATTGTGTAACAGGACTTAGGAGCCTGTGTCCCTCCAGATGTTGTTGGACTATAACTTACATCATCCAGTCATGACCACTGGCCATGAGTCCTAGAGCATCTGGAGGGACACAGGTTTCCCACCTCTATTGTGCACATTTGTTTGCTGACTTGGTACAGCATAAGACTCTTAATCTCTGGGTCATGGGTTTGAGCCCCACATTAGGCAAAATATTCCTTCCTTTGACTCTGGGGGTCCCTTCCAGCAATACCATTCTATGATTCTAAATACAAAGACAATAAAGGGAAATGTGAGGATGAAAAGACTGATGAAGACAGAGAGAGGAGAGAAAGATTTGGGGCATATTGGGGAACAGTTAAGTGTATTCTGGTTTAGGAAAATACGGAACTGACTCATACCAAGTCAGAACGTTGGTTCATTTAGCTCTGTATTGTCTACACTGGCTTGGAATGGCTCTCCAGGATTCCTTCCTGTCCTGCCTGGAGATGCAAGGGACTGAACCTGGGACCTTCTGCATGCAAAACAGATGTTTTTCCACTGAGCAGCAGGTTTGTGTAGGGCAGCCATATGACCTACTTTACAGAGGGCAGTCCTCTAATTTAAGGGCTGTCTGGCCCAATCCCAATTTCAAAGATAAAGAAAGCTTTGGGTGTGTGCGCACTATACTGTACCTTTAAACTGCATTCGACGCAACCTTCTTTCTCTCAAATAATTCTTCTCACTGTAGTCTACACCTCACAGTGTTACAATATTCAGCAACCCTTTGCAAGTGACAGTGCCCAGAATTCTTTGAGGGGAAGAATGTGCTTCAAATGTGGTTTAAAGTTATTGTGTGTACATAGCCTAAGAAGAGAGAACAAGAGCTTTGAAGTTACCCATCAAGAGTTAGGATTTGCAAAGCAGGTTGAACTGGTCACAGTCTTCCTCACTATGGTGAGAAATATCGTATTTAAATTCATGGTGATTATTTCTAAATTTGCACCTACAGGTATAAGTTAGCATATGTGCAGATTTGAACAATATTTTGCCCTTCTCTTACCTGTAGGTGCTGCAGTTCCTCTTATTTTGTGATGAGTAAGTGACCACTCTAGGTTGTTGTTAAAAGCAGATCCTGGATCTGAAACAATTCAAGGCTATGGGTTGTAGTCAATGTTAGTTCCACTCAGAGTAGACCCATAGAAGTTAATAAACATGACTAACTTAGCACCATTAATTTTAATTGGTCTACTCTGAGTAGGACTTAGTTGACTACAGCCCTCTTGTACTAGCTTAAAAAACCCCAAAGAGAGTCCCCATTTGGACCAGAAAAAGACCTTTCAAGACAACTTACAATTTGAAAACTTTGACTTTAAAACTCTAGAGCAGTGTTTCTCAACCAGTGTGCCTCCAGATGTTTTGGGACTACAATTCCCATCATCCCTGACCACTGGTATTGCTAGCGAGGGATGATGGGAGTTGTAGTCCCAAAACATCTGGAGGCACACTGGTTGAGAAACACTGCTCTAGAGCAACCTAATAACAGTTTAAGAGTAAATGGGACAATCGAACTCAGGGCTCATCCAGGCTTCCTTTTGCACTGCATTTGTAGGTTGTTGTTTTTTTGTTCTGGCGCTTTCCCCAGGAAAACCGATGTTTTACTGCTGAATCTGAGCAAACAGCATTCGGATGTGGAGCTTTAGGCCATGGACTTGTGCCCTGGAAAGCACTGGGCAAAAGGAAGTCTGGATGAGCCCAAAGTCATGCACACCCCACCCAAAGAAAGTTAGTCGCCAGCAACAATGCTTTCTTGTCTTGTTGGAGCCTTATGTGCCTGCTTGATTTCTGATTTATACTTGGGTTGATATAAGGCTCATGTGCCAGGAGAGTCAATCACACTATATCCTCTCTCGCCGCAGAATGTTGAATGACCTTTGGGTTTGATCCATTTCCTTTGCGGTGTGCCAATACCTTGCAATGATGATTCCACATAGCTAAGATAGGAAGGAAGCAGGGTTGGTCCGCTGATATCTTCCTTTCCTGGTTTAAGATAAAATAATAACGGATGGTGAGTGAAACAATGTTGTTACTTAATTGTGCGGTGGGGGAGTTTTCTGTGTGACACAAAGGAAATTATATGCACAATTACTGTTGTTAACAGAGCCTTGGCATGTAACTCCCAGCACCGCAGGCTGGGAAATCTTCCCCATGCATGTTTAATGGGGTTTGGGTTACTCTGGTCCTAGGGCTGTATCTCTTTTCTAATGTCTTGTGTCCTGGGTGAAACAAAGGAATAACTGAATGTATGAGCGATTATATCTGTCGCCACACAATTTTTCTTGATCAGCATTAAAAAAAATAAAATCCTCACAATATTGTGTCAAACCATTTCTGTCCATTGTCAGCATTGGACACAATCAGTGTATTATTTATTTCGCGTATAATTGCCTATCCAAATGCCACAATGATGGGTGCATTTAGATATGTGAATAACAATTAACGTGTTTTTAAGCCTAAGTGATGCCTGTGTGGTATAGCCAAACAATCCAGAGGAAAATAAATAGTGCATAAATGTTTCAATAATCTTCTCCCTTCTCCAGGGGCCGCTAAGATGATTTTAAAGTCTAGTCCAATAGGTAGGTCGGTAAATCTGCAATTGTCTCCTCCTTTCATGCTACTTATTCATTGTATGTACAGTAATTGTTTTCCTTTTCCCTTGACTAAAGAGTGTTATCTCATGCAAAGAAGATCAATTCAAAATGGACTTTAATTATCTTCAATAAAAAATAAATTACTCATCTCAACTAATGGTTTGACAAATAAAAGGAGCTTAAATTTACAGCCACACAGTGCTATTGATTAAAGTTTCCTCCTCCATTTCTCTTTCTTTTCTTTTCTTCTTAAAAAAAAATTCTGCCCAAGGTAATGTTTCAATCTTTCTCTTGCAGGAAGATCAGTATGAATAAAATAGGGGAGTGTAAACTGAAAGGAGAAACAGCAATACAAAAAAAGGAAAAGGAAAAACACCCTACGAAAACCACCACATCAAATGTTTAAAAGAGGGTGGAGGGAAGAGGAAAGGGAGAGCAGGAACATGCATCAAATGCATATACAAGTTTCTAAAAGGTTTCAATCATTCTAAAATTGCACAAGATTGCATTCTGGCTCCCCCAAATGCTTTCATCTGCGCTGGGGAAAATATGTGGCTTCCTCGAATTTTAAAAGCCCTGTTAGGGCATGGCTAATAGATTTTGTGCAACACTGTGGTTTGGTACATGTAGCGTGGTTGCTTGTATTATCTGTTGTACCTAGAGATCTTGGAGTTGCAAATACTTTTTATTTTTGAAGTAAGCAGCCTATTTGATAAGTGCTTAATGAAGCATCATACCAGCAGTATTTAATGTGCAAATGTTCAAAGTACTTCTCAGGGTCTCCTTTTGCCAAAACAGGCTTTCATTTTCAAACCTGCTCTATTTTAGAAAGAAGTAATCCCTGGGAAAATGGTACTGATGGTGAACATACTATCTTTCGTGTATTTTTTTTTATGTTTAACGCTCCTTTGTTATTATCTCAGTAGCAAGGCTCTCCATACTCTCTTAGACAGCAAATCAAAATATGCCTGAAAGCAATATTATTTTCATAAGTATCAAATGTCTTCAATGAAACAAACGTGTTCTATAGTCTTTTATATCTTTCAAGCTTTAGTTAAGATTTTTTTTTTTTTTTGCTGTTGTTGTTCCTGTAATATTAATGGGGGACATACATGCTCGTACTTCATTTGAAATTGGTTAAAAGGTTTCAGTGAATAGCAATGCCCTGTGTGTCTAAACTTGCTTTTGAAAATTGGCTTTCACTTCACTTTTTTTCATCCAGATTAAAACCCTGTAGAGCACCACTTTGGATTCAGAGACTGAGTTCAATAGCATGCCTTAAAAAATTAATATTGACCCTTCAGCAGGAAGGGTAAGAGAATATCAGTATAATAAAAAATTTGGTATTAACATTGGGCGGGGGAAATTGACATCAGATTTTGCCAGGTCTCAAGTTGTATAAATTGTACTCTAGCATAGTGGCCATTTGACTTTACTGTTTCTTGCTTGTCATATTCAATAATGTGGATAGCCATGGTTTGGAGCTTTGTAAGCATGCCTGAAATGAAAATTTGGCTCACATGCTCACTCTGCTGTCTCCCTCTTCACCTCAAATGCTGCTATGATCACCATTCCTTTCTGGTTTTCAGCAAGCCGTAGTTCATCATTATATCCAGAGTGGCAAGCTGTGGTTTGTGCTTGCCAGTACTGTAAACAAAGGTTTGGTACAGGCTTAGAGGATAAGGGCAAGCCATAGTTGTTGGTTAAGAAGAGACTAAGAGCCCTGCTGGATCATCTAGTCTAGCATCCATTTTCACAGTGGCCAACCCAGCTGTCTATGGGAAGCCCACAAACATCTATAATAATGATGATAATAATAATAATAATAATAATAATAATAATAATAATAATAATAATAAATAATTACCTGACCTTCACCCTGAGGTCCCAGGGTGGGTTACAACAATTAAAAATACTCGATAAAAGCTATTTAAAGCAAATTACAATCACAAAAAATAGGGTGGGTTCTAAAAACACATCTTGGGTATCAAAGGCCAGGGTAAAGAGGTGCATCTTCAGCATCCACAGAAAACTATAGTGAAAACTATAGTTCCACAGCTTAGGGAATGCCACAGTGAATGAGCTCTCTGAGGGCTACAGAGGTACCAAGAGGGCTCCCTCTGCTGAACTTGACATCCAAGGTGGTATGTAGGGAAAGAAGTGGTCTTCCAGATATTTGGGGCCAAAGTTGTTTGAGGCTTTAAACACTAACAGGCATAACTTTGAATTAGGCCCAGAAATGAAATGTCAACCAATGCAGCTGTTTTAAAAGGGGGTTATATGTGACACAACAGACCTGGAAGCTGTACGCCGGCTCCCTCGGCCAATAATGCGAGATGAGCACTGCAACCCCAGAGTAGGTCACGACTGGACCTAATGGTCAGGGGTCCCTTTACCTTCACCTTTATATGAGAGCTAAATGGAATCCCAGCCAGTAATCTGGCTGCTATTAGACCAATTGAAGTTTCTGAATGGCCTTCAAAGGCAACCCCAGATGCCTCTGGGAAGCCCACAAGCAAGATCTGAGTGCAACAGCACTCGTCCCCCTTGTTATTCCCCAACACTGGAGATAGAACATAGTAGACGCTGATAGCCTTATCCTCCATGAATTTGTTTAATCCTCTTTTACAGACGTTCTAGTTGGTTGCCATCACTACATCCCGTGGGAGCAAATTCCCTAGTTTAAATATGTGTTGCATTGGGGGGGGGGGGGAACTAGAACATTTTATATGTGCCTACCATGTCCCGCTTTGCTTGCCTTTTTTCTACACAACAAAAGCCCTGGAGTTCTGTAACCTTTCCTCATAGGGGAGTTGAGCTTTCCTTTGATCATTTTGGTTGCCCCTTTCTGAACCTTTTCCACCTCAGCAACATCCTTTTTCAGGTGATGCAACCAGAACAGAACACAGTGCTCCAGATATGGTCACACCATAGATTTATATAATGGCAACATGGTATTGGCAGTTTTGTTTTCAATCCCTTTCCTAATGATCCCTAGCAGGGAATTTGTCATTTTCACAGCTGCCACACACTGGGGCGACATCATCACAGAGCTATCCATTATTACCTCAGTGTATTGTTTCTGGTCATTCTCTGACAGTTCAGGCCCCCAAAAGCGTATATGTGAAATTTGAATCCCTCTCCCCTTGTACATCACTTTACACTTGCTTACACTTGCCATTTGTGTGCCCATTTACCTTTTGTCGCTCCTCACAATCCCTTTTTTGTTTTAACCATCCGAAACAATTTTGTATCCCCAGCAAACTTAGCTACCTCCCTGCTCATCCCTAGCTCTAAATCACTAGTGGAGACGTTAAAAATGACAGGTCCTAATGCTGATCCTTGGGGAGCTCTACCTTCTACGTCCCTCCATTGAGTGAACTGCCCATATATTCCTACTGTTTGCTTCCAATTGCTGATCTATTAGAGAACATGCTCTTTTGTCCCATGACTGCTAAAGCTTACTCAGGAGTCTTTGGTGAAAGACCTTATCAAATACTTTTGAAATTCGAAGTACACACTGTCAAACTGGATCACTCTTATCAATAGGTTTGTTGACACTCTCAAGGAACTGTAAAAGATTGGTGAGATAGGATTTGCCTTTGCAGAAAACATGCTTCAGCAAGGCTTGTTCTTCTGTGCTTGGTAATTCTAACCCTAACAATGTTTTTCGTCAATTTTCACCCAGTCTCTGTGAATGTTTCATTGATCGCATTCTCTAGCTCAAGATCACCCAGGGCATTTTGAATGGGGAGATGATAATATGTCCTCAGTACTAAATTACTTTTGGGGCCTAGTATTAATACTCACAGAAATCATGTGGACAAGTTAGCCCTTTTTGTGATTTCTAACTTGTTGGACCTATATCTACCTCAATGTACATAATGACACCACGCCCAGTACAGACTTCCCTGACCTTGCTGTAGAGTTTGTATGAAGCAATAACCATGTGCCCCTGGTTTTTCCCATTCCACTGGGCTTCTCTTATATCCACAAAATATACACTCTGCTTTAAGACTAATAGTACCAGTGGAATTGGGGGTTTCTTGATTGTACAAATGCTCTTGGTTCAAATCAAAGTATTATTGCTACTGCTACAACAATAACAACTGCTGCTGCTACTACTACTACTATCTTTGGCAATGAGTGTGCCCTTCCATCCACCTTAAGAATAGTTGTTATGGCTAATGATAGTTGCACTGTAAAGCTGGTAGTATTCTAGTGGTGGCATGGATATTGTAGAAATGGCTGCTTCTATGAAGCTTTGAGGTGTGTGCCTCCACATACGTGATAGGACTAATTTGAGTTCTGAATAGATGTTGCTAAAAGATCTGCATGTTAGTGTTGCGATGAAAACACTTTGAAAGCCTTTTATGTCTTCATCTCCTGCTCATTAATTTACCTAATCCTCTGATCTTTTACTTCTTTAAAGTTGTTTTTAATAAACAAATACAAAGGTGAAATGAGAAGTTTTTATGTCATCATCTAAAAACCATTTAAAGTGGCAGATGATAACAAATAATTAAGAGAATATAAATATAACTTTGAATATTACAAATAAATGTTTTTGAAAACACATGTTCAAAATTAATCCTTCCTTATACACTACATGAATGAAACCCAGAAGCTAGAGCTGGAAGTCCCTGAATTATATTTGGAGCTCTGCCCCTTGGACATGGAATAATACAAAGCTTACCTTTTTAAAATAGATTGACTACTTTTTTTCCTAGCTCTTAACACCCCCCCTTTTTTTAAGTTGATAATTTTGGTTTTAAATTTACAAAAGAGGTTGTGGATCAAGCATCACTTGATGGTTCCACAGGGACCATGATTAGTGTATTCCTCTGCCCCTTCAGAAATTCAAATTAACACACACTGGGAGGGGGATAATGATAAAAGATGACTACAATGTCAGAATCTTGAATATATTTGAAAAGAATGAGTCTTACAGGATCTGCCGCAGTTCAAACCATGCTCAAGGAGGCTTGCAACATGGAAACAAAATACAAACTACAACATTAAAAAGTAACTGAAAACAAAACATAAAAAGTACGAAACCAAACTGAACAATTTCCACATAAATCGCAAAAAAATATCTAAAATAATGATACAAAAAACCAACAACAAAAACAGCCCCCAGCCAAAGAGTCTGTTCAGCAGCTTCAGCTTTTGCAGCTGGAGTCAGTGACGGCCACAAACTCCCAGGCCAGGTGGGAAAAGGCCCACAAGGCAGGGAGCAGGTCTTCCAGGACCCACAGCCCAGATGTGGCCAAGTCAGAAAAAACAGCAGTGCAACATCTCTGAACAAGGTACACTGTAAGATTTTTGGTTCAGCATTAAGTGACATCATAGAAATGCCCATCTTAGATCCTGGAATGTATCATCTCTCTTTTGTCAGTCAGTCAGTCCTTGGACCTCACAGATGCCTCCTTCACCTATGGCATTTTTGCAGCTTTGTTGTCAGCTCTCCGAAATTACCTTTCATTCCGCAACTTTTTCTGAAATAAGGTTATTAAGTTCCACAGGGCAGTTACAGTTTACTCATATACCACAACTTGTCTCCTCAGATACCACAAACCCTGCATGTTCATATTCACCCTTCTTTCTGATAATTAATGTGACTCCTTCCTGCTCTATCCCCTCTCCGCTGTAATGCAGCAGTAATTTCTTCAAGGGCTTTGTACTTCAGTTATATAAATATATTACATAATTATGAAAAATAGGATTTCATTCTAATGCAGTATTTTAAATAGCTCATTTTAGACTCAAGGCCAGCCTGCACAATATGACTTTCCATGGGACATTACCTGAAACATTGTAAAGCGGCTTGCTATAATGAATCCCTCCTATCATGTGATGAGTCTTCAAGACATCACCAGCAGGAAGCTCTAGAAGTGACGTAAAGAATCTCTAAGCAGTTTTGGCAATCTGCATCCTGATACATGGGTGGTTTCTTTTTTTCTGCTGAAATGTTGCTACCATATGCACTGTTTCATAAAATAAATTAGTAACAGAACCAATGAATAAAATGCAAGTTGCATTGGGCAACCAGAATAGATACAACACAAGTCAAATCTAAAACCACAGTTTGGAATTACCTTTTTTATACCCTCCTGTTGTCCCTTCTTTTTCTGCCTATATGTGATCCCCCCCCCTCTTAAAACACAATTACAGTGACAGTCTGCCAAGTGTGGACTGGCAAAGTACCGCTGAGGCTTTTCAAGGCTCCTGTGCCTTTAATTAGAAGTTTTCTCTAATTTAAAAAATAAAATAAAAAAAGAAGTTTTCTCTGCGTGGCTTATAGAAACATAGGGAGCTGCCTTATACGGAGGCAAACCCATTGGTCCATGTAACTCAGTGTTGTCTACACTGACTGGCAGTGGCTCTCTAGGGTTTCAGGCAAGCACCTGGAGATGCTGGAGATTGAACCTAGGACTTCTGCAAGCAGATGCCCTACCACTGAGCTTCAGCCCTTCCTCGTGCCTCTCATCTTCCCATTTGACACAGCATTACAGAACATCTTTGATTAGTCCTTATTTAGTTCATGTCCCCCACAAGGAGAGGCTTTAATCCAGGGGTGTAGGAAGTGGGGGGCACCCCAGGTTCCATCATGGAGGGGGTGACAAATTATCAAGGAACAATTACTGCCCTACTAGGGTGGTTCATAAAAAACTTTTTAAAAAAATGCCTGCTCCAAAGGTCTTATCTTACTACGCTAGGGATTATATAGCTATATATGAAATTTCATGCATATCAGTTAATATCTTGACCCTCCTCCACGAAAATAGCTGTTTACTTGGCTGTTTTCCTGTCATGAAGGCTGAAATTTCAATTCAGTGGAGCACTTACTGTTCCCAACCCTAACCCTGCGGAAAGCCATCTAATTAGACTTTAATTTGATTTTGACATGTTTTTAGGAGGTAATTTAATTATTGTTTGATTTTATATCAGTGTTATGTATCTGATGTTAGCCGCCCTGAGCCCGACTTCGGCCAGGGAGGGCGGGATATAAATACAAGTTTATTTTTACTTATTATTATTCATTTGTAAGAAAATATGAAATAACGTAAAACCATTTTTGCAGGCAAAAAAAAAAAAACTTCAATGTGTGTGTGGGGGGGGGTGACAAGAAATTTTCTGCACCGGGTGCCACCTGACCTTCCTACGCCTTTGCTTTAATCATAGGCATAAACTTGGGAATGAGGGGCTCGGGCCCCACTCCAGCATCAGCCAGTACCAAGCATATTGACAGGCTTCTGTGATGGACTTGATCACAACAGCAGCTACAGTACAGGACTACTTGGTTCCTGTTTGCCAGTATTGTGTGTATGTTTGTCTTAAACCAGGCATGGCCAAACTTGGCCCTCCAGCTGTTTTGGGACTACAGTTCCCATCATCCCTAGCTAACAAGACCAGTGGTCAGGGATAATGGGAATTGTAGTCCCAAAACAGCTGGAGGGCCAAGTTTGGCCATGCCTGTGACTTAAAGACCATCAGGTTTTGGGATCCAGGAATATGCTGATGTCTAGAGTGGTTGCAACACTTCTGCAGAACCCCAGTATTCCCAGATAAAACTTGGGAGAATGAAGAGATCTTGTCCCCTTCCCCGTTTTTTCACTTTCCTCTCAGGGGATACTCCATAAAATATGTCACGCATCAAGGGTATGGAGAATTGTTCTTTTACACAAAATTGGGACAAAGGAGGGGTGGTAAGTTTTTTTATTAAAAAAATAGAGACAGAGTGTGACAGGGAGAGACGGGAGGGTGGGAAAGGCATTTAAAAGTGCAGCATAATTTATAGACAGTACTGAAAGGTAACTAGAGCTGAAATTTTAGGAAAGCTTTAATGGTGGTTTAACAAGCTTGATCCTCAATCAGTAAAGGTTAGTAATATTTTTAAGGCTGCATTTTTATGCACGCTTAGTTGGAAGCTAGTCCCACTGAGCAAGTGGACCAGAGGATGTATTGGATCAAGCTGCTAAATGGAAAAGGGGGAACTGCGTTTTCTAAGTTAGATACCAGTAGAATTTACTTGATCAGGCCTGATCAGGAAGGTTCAGTTGGCACTTTCATTATATACCTTTAGGCACCAGGTGAAGATGTTCCTCTTTAACAAGGCCTTTCGCTGATTGGCATCCAGTGCTCTTTTAAATGTGTTGTGGGAGTGGGGGTTTTATTGTTTGTTTTTGTTCTTATTTTTTATTACTTACTGTATTTTGTGTTTTTAATTGTAATCTTATGTTGTGAACCACTCTGAGATCTAGGGGTATAGTGTGGCATACAGATGTAATAAATGATTTTGTTGGTGGCAGTGGCAATGATGATAAATCAAATAATGATAATGATAATAAATAATTTTTAAACCCCCACCCATGAAATATCAAAATATGTTATTTTAAGCTTGCCTCAGACCAAAGTTTCACTCTTTGAGACCACTTGTAGTAGTAGAAAGGAACTCTCTTGCTGACCAAGAAACATGCTTGGTCTCTGATGATGCTGAGTCCAGACCCTCCAAGTGTCCCTATTTTCCAGGGACCTCCCTGATTTAGAGAAGCTGTCCCCATTTCTGATTTGAACCTGGAATGTCCCTCTTTCCCTTAGAACAGTGATGGCTAACCTTGACACCCCAGATGTTTTGGAACTACAACTCCCATCATCCCTAGCTAACAGGCTCAGTGGTCAGGGATGATGGGAGTTGTAGTCCCAAAACATCTGGCGTGTCAAGGTTAGCCATCACTGCCTTAGAATGCCCCTATTTTCATTGGAGAAATGTTGGCGGGTATGGAGTTATCCAACTCCCGAGCCTTATGTATAGCAGAGGTTTTCAACCTTTTTGAGTCCACGGCTCCCTTGACCAACTACATTCTTTCTGCGGCACCCCTGTAGGGCTCAGGAGCCCAGTTATGTCACCCCTTGCCTGCTGAGCTGGCAGCCTCTCACCCTTTTTCAAACACCCTCCCTAGTGGAGTGTTCCCTCAGCCTCCTCTCCTCTCCCCTCTCCTTGGGAGTCCTCCAGGAAGCTGCCACAAGCCCTCCCCCACTCTCTGAGCCAGCTCAGTTCCTGGCAACCAGCACCCCCTGCCCAGCCCCAGAGGCACCATTTGTTTTTTTTTATATATAATATTTTTTATTTTTAAACACAAAAATAAACAAACAGACAATAAAACACAAACACAAATTATCAAACAATAAAACACATACATATAAACTATACTAAAACTAAAACATTACACTACATTACTACCACATTTATCATATTATTCTTATCCTATTTCCTTAACATTTCCTCCTGACTTCCTCCATTCTGTCCCTCTGTGTCGATTCTCCTTATCTGTTGTGGACCTGCCCAAGGTTGAAGGTCTTCTGGGAGATGATATACAATGAGTTAAAGAAGGTGTTTAAAAACACATTTTTGAAGAAACCAGAGGCCTTCCTCCTGGGAATGGTTCACCAAGTTTTACCAAAAGAAGACCACACTTTGTTTATGTATGCCACAACAGCAGCAAGAATCCTTGTTGCAAAATACTGGAAGACAAAGGACTTACCGACACTGGAAGAATGGCAGATGAAAATGATGGAGTATATGGAAATCGCTGAACTGACCGGACGAATCCGCGACCAGAGGGACGACGCAGTGGAAAAAGAATGGAAAAAGTTTAAAGACTATCTTAAAAAATATTATAAAGTACAGAATTAAAATAAATAGAAATGCCAATGTATAAAATTAGTTTATAAAAGATTAGTATAATAAATAGTATGGTAGATATATTGTAGAAATAAGTGTTAAGTAATATTGATTTTAAGTTTCTTTTTATAAATATGTCTTAGGAAATATAAGGTTATTGACAAAGAATCTGGAAGTTATTTCAGACTTAAAGAACGTAATTAAAATAAGATAAAATGTAATAGAAATGAGAAGATAGTATTATTAAGAAATTGCTGGTAGACACCCAGAGGCACCATTTGCCTAGGGAGCTTGTAGCCAAGGCTGCTGCAACAAACAGCAAGTCTTTGGAAGCAGAGACTTGAGAGGACATCAGAAGAGGGAGGGAAGGAAAGAGGGACAGAGGCCAGTGTTGCCCGCATGGCATACTGGTTGAAAACCAGTGCTGTATAAGGAAGTTTTTTTAATGTTTAATATTTTATTCTGTTATACAGTATATGTTGGAAGCTGCCCAGAGTGCTGGGGCAACCCAATAAGATGTGTGGGGTATAAATAGTAAAATTATCATTATGGAATGGGACATACCTATTTTTATCACAGATAAAATGCTGAGGATGGACAATTTGCAAATAAACACCCACACATGGGGATTTTGAAATCCCCTTTACAGAATCACTGTGGGTGGCAATGCCAATGATTAGGCAGGTGGTAATTTCATCCTGTTGGTTCCTCGCCCAAGCACATACATCCAAATGGCTGAACATAGTGATTTCTCGCATCCTGAGAAGGATTGTCACTGCAACTGTGGCAGGGTACATACTATGTAGGGCTTCCAGCATAGCAGACAGTATGTTTCCGAATACCAGTAGTTGGGGAACATGAGCTTCTCAGGGGCTTCTAGTGGGCCACAATGAGAACAGGATCCTGGACTAGATAGGCCTTTGGTCTGACCCAGCAGGCTTTTTTATGATAATGATCGGTTTCAAGCTTTAAAAAGAACAACACCAAAGAAATACTTGCAGTCCAATTACTCAGGCAGCCATCACCAGTCTAACCCTGGAAAGCAGGCTCTGCCTGCCTGCAACTGGCCCTTAGCTTCTGTCATCAAATAATATGTTCTGAAGTTGCCAAGGAATCTCAGGACACTCTAGTAGTGCTATTTTTACTTTCATCATAATGCTGACTATGCCTTTGAAAAGCCTCACCTTTCCTCTTTTTTGCGTTTGTGTAAATAATCTGAAAAGTAAATTTGCACATTCTCATTTAGACCAACTTGATTTGATGATGTTGTTGTTTTAATCTGAACTTTGAATGCTTTGAATTATTTGAATATACAAGGAATTTAGCATGAAGGGGGTTGGGAATAAATTACTCTCAGAATAGTACTACTCTGACCACTGTGTGAGCCTGAATAGGTATTGATTCTAAGCGAATATTCTAAAGTTTTGCATTACCCTTTGAAAAGTGCTAATGTAGTTCTTGTCACTTTAAATTAACTTTAGATAAGAGGGACTGACAGAAACATGAAGATGTGTGAACTATATTTGACTGATATTCTGTCAAATATTGCATGGGGTTATGATCCACAACTTTTCCCATCTGCTGCTCAAACCTGAATCCTTGAATGCACAATGGATTAATTACCATATTTTGTTCTGATTTCACTTAGTAATATAAAAGACTGTGAATGTTAAATGTACCCTCAGAAATGAAAGGCAGGTAAGAGTGACTTATGAGTGTGAATATGGATAACATCTTTTGCACTGGAGTGTGTGTGTGTGTGTGTGTGTGTGTGTGTGTGTGTGTGTTTAATTATTAACTATATGCAGTCCAAGAAGAGTTTCCAGAAATCAATTTAAAAAACTTAAGAACAACAAAGAAACTAGTATTTTATTAACAGATTTGTAGAAAATGTAGAACAGGAAAAATTCCTGAGATTTAAACGAGGTAATAATTCTGAAGGAAAACTGATTTTCAGCATACCAGCACCAAAACATATTTTTCATGCTAGTCAACCATTTTACCAGAAATAATTATGGGAATGCCAGGTTGTTGTTTTTTAATTTCCAGTATTCAAACTTGTATAGCTGTAGTAACTATTGTTGCTACAGAATTCATCAATATCATCATATACTAATAGCAAACTCAATTCTCCAAGTGCCTGTCCTTATGTAGCCAATATGCACAAGAGGGAAATTTTGTGAGGCTTAAGGAAGCCCCAAGGTTTGCAGAAGAACAAACTTTAGAAAAATAAATATCACAATAAAGACTGAGCATGCTCAGAGCCACAAGTTGATTGTTGTGGGTGTGGAAAAACAGGGGAAGAGTGTGGAATTGAATGTCCTAAAAAAGAGCATGGCTGGTTTGTGGGTGCCCCAACACAAACACACCACACTGCAACGTTTTTTAGCAGGTCCCACTGTTTACATTATCAGGAATGAAGGAATAAATCATCAGGTGGAAGACTTGTGGTCCTCCATATTGTTGGACTACAGCTCCCATCCAGCCTGACTGCTGGTCAGGCTGGCAGGGTCTGCTGGGAATTGGAGTCCAGCAGCATCTCTAGTGGGCCACAGGTTTTCCACTCCTTTTCTAAACTGAAGTGCTTACATTTATGTACACTGAAACATCTTTCCACAAGTGCCTATCACCCACATTGTCCCCCAGTGTTTGTTTGTTTTTTGCTGCTTGGCTTTCAAAATAGCCCACCACAGCCATATAACACGGCCAATCTTCCTGGGAGTGGATGATGTAAATCATGTCATATTCTGCTGGATTTTGTCCCAGCAGCACTTACATAAGATCTATGATGGGATTTCATAACACACTAATGAGCAGTGAGTGCCTCCATGCACATCTGTTAGGTGTTCGTATCCAGATTTAAGATCATCATTGCCAGCCTCCAAGTTGCAAGATACTTCTCTGTGTTCAATTAAACTTGGTATATATGCCTAGATCTCAATTTTCTCCCACTCATTCTTCATGTATTCTGTATTTTTATATTCTTTTATCTTCTTCTTCTGCGTACTGAAATTTCATGGTCCTTTCACTGGTATTTTGTGTCTTCAGAGAAAAGGGAAAATAGGAGACCTATAAATAGGACTGGCTAAATTGTTAAAACAAGCATCTCATGAGACTGGAGAGTTTGGAATAAGATTTGCTTATATATTTTTTCATATTGTGGAAAGTGGATAAATGCTTGTTTACATATATAAAAAATGGCTGAGTGCAGCCAGATGTTGATTTAGGTTAGGGTTTCCAGGATTTGCAACACATCAGTAGAGTAATGTTTTTATTATTGAATAGATATAGGTTAGGCCTAATATGATGCATTCTACTATCAAGCAGCATATTGTAAGGGGCGTAGAATCTCAGCCTTGCTGTAATGTGTTTCACCCAGAAGCAGCATCAAACCAGTTTAAATTTGGATATAAAACCTCACAGGCAAAATCCTTATAAAGCAGAATATACTGAAATGGAGGATCCAATTAGTGGAAATGATTGTGTGATGTTATCTTGTGAGATCTCATCCTATTTTCTAGGCAGCAAACTGAAGAGCATAGGGACAGCCCTTCTGGTTACTGCTTACTGTCATACTGTATGAAAATGCTTATTGTGTGGATCAGGACCCCATCGAGAGTCTTCACAAACCCATCTGCAGCTACCTGGAATGTGAACTGAGAATTTGAACACTCATCATATAACGGCTGTGATACTTTCCAATGTTGTAAACAGGGAAGATTGTGTGGAATTTTTATGATCCATTAGGCTACTTATCTGATCTACCACTGCTTGGTTCAGAAAGTGAGGAGATTCCAGGTTTGCATCTTCAAGCATGGCTGTAGGAGCCCTGTTGGAGAGTGTTGAGGTCACATTATCAAATATCTCATAAAATCAAATGGGTATAGTTGTCCCTCAAAGGGAAGGCTTGTTTTCAGCATCTGTTTTGGTCCTAACTGACATTCAAGGATGATGTAAGTACTGTGGTCAGTTAAAGGTAAGCAGAAGCTAATGTCTGGGGAATGAGTTCTGTTCTAGCACAAGGCACAGTTATGAGGGACAGCAGTTGAGGGCTATAGAAGAGAATCTGGTAGGTAGAAAGAGGCAAGGAATTCTCATTTTGCTGTTGACTGCTTATGACTGGAACTGTTTGAGGTTTTCATCTCCAGGTCTAAGGTTTCCAGTGTTCATGCCCCATTTCAGATGGCAAAGTTCCGCAGAGGCCTTTTCCACATGACCCATTTTTGGGGGGATGCAACCTGATTTGTTTCCACAAATGTTTGTGTTGAGGTTATACAGTGTTTGCTGTTTATTGGGTATTTGTCCTGATTTGTTTGCGGGAAAAGTATAAAACGTTGTGTCAAGCAATTGTTATTCCACAATTTCCACTGCCTTTTCCCATTACTTTACTAACTGCAAAAAGTCCTGTGTGTTGGTTTGTTTGTTTGCTGGAAGTTGGTGTGTTGTGCAAGAGTACCAAACCCACTTGAATTGCACAGTCTTGATGGCATACCTCTGAGAACCATTTGCTGGAGATTGTGAACGAGTGAGTGCTATTGCCCTGCTTGTGGGCTCTTCTTCCCATCATCTAAATGTGGCTGCACAGCTGCCAAGGTCATATTTTGCTTCTGTTTGGTGTGGCGATTTCACCTAGTGGCAATGGGTGGGTTTTGCATTAAAGAAAAGCAACAGCAGCAGCATTGACAACAAAACCCTGGCTTCTTTCATGCAGAGCAGTCTGGCTTGCTTCTGTTGTGCTCAGGAGATTTTTAAAAAAAACCTTACAATTTTCCATGTTGTACCTCTTTATTTTGATTGCTTCCACTAGCATGCCCTTTGGAAGGTACCCTTTTCACCCCACTGTATCTAACTAGCATCCCGAAGTGGTTTCAACAAAGGTGCTGCAAGGAGGTGGGGAATAGAATGATGAGGACCGACTTCTTTGTTCACCTACAAATAATGCACTTGATTAAGGGATATTTTGCATGGTATATTATCTTTTAGCATCATCAGAGAGAAAAGCAAGAAATAAAGAAAAGGTGTTATTAAATGTGTGGGGTTAACATCATTATATCTAAAGATTTAAAAAAACCCTGCCTGAAATCACCTTTGAGAGATACTGACTGAAAGCAGCTGCCAGTTCGGACGATGGTTTAGAGGGATATTCTATTGCTAAGCTACTAAATAAATCCCCTTTTGCCCTGCACTGCCTCCAGCAAGCCCTTAGCCTTTCCCACTCTTGCTTCCCCACACAGTTCCTCTATTTTCCCTCATAATCTCAGTCCTGATTCTCTTTTTCCCGTTCTTGTGAATGTTGGAGTCATGACCTTTGTGGTTTATAGGCCACTAGAGACTGAGCTAAATATGTTAGCACAGAGTCAAAACAAGTAATAGCTGGCCAATTAAATTAATAATCCATATTGTTACAATGTTTAACCACGGCTATTTCCTCAGTGGTCTGTTTAAATCACAGCCAAGTCCTGACCTATTAAAATGAATAACTGGAATTATGAGAAACCTCCATTTAATAAACACAGCAAGGAACGCAACACAATCAAGTATGAAATATTTATTGCAGCTTTTAACCAGCAGTTATCGGAGACTGGATTAATGAAGAAGGTTTAATTCCTGGTGAAGGCTTGGAAAATGTTAAAACCCTTTATTTCCTTGCGAAACCAGTGTGGTGTAAAAAGACAGGCAGAAACAGGAGGTTCACAATTTCTCTCACAATGCTCTCCAGAGCACCAGGGAATCAAAGCAAGTGGAGCTCTGGGGAAATGAGGGCTACAGTCCTGGTTGTGATACCAACTGTCTCTCTTTTAACCATTACAATTTCTGCCAGTTGCCATTCTACAAAGAGCAACATTGGGCAGAATATATCAAGGGTGAGATCGAGTTTGTGTGTCAATCTACTGCATTAAACCATAACCTGGAAAACCTTTGGGGAATAACGGTTTTCTAAGTGTCTTCTTGTTTTCTCGTCATGAAAAATAATCAGGATGTGTTTATTTCATTTACTCTTCAAATACAACTTTTTTTATCTGTTCTAGAGCAGTTTGGAATCAGCAGTGCTTGCCTTTACTTTAATCTGAGCATTAAGAGCCACCCGATGTTCATATCTAGGTTGTTCATATCTAGGTTCAGGTTCAGCAAGCTTTACTGGTATCTCTTAATCGTCTCCAGGTTCCATGCTTTCCTTTTCTGCTTAGGACTGACTGACAGCCAGACATCTTTTTGGGTGGGAACCCTCTGCCTCTGGTAATCCCAACTATCAAGAATCAAGCCTGCTCCTCATACTGGTTCAGTTGGTCCAGAATTTGCCCGTCTGGTGCCCTCCATATGCTTTGCACAGCAACTCTCATCAGCTCCAGGCAGTAGGACCAATGGTCTAGTAATTGTCCATAGAATCTGGATGGCATGAGGTTGGCAAAGGCTATGCCAGTCTATGCTGTTTTTAAATCCTGCATAGCAGTCTGGTGCCCATCAATAGCAGTGCCAGAGGTGTGCCAGGAATCAAGGATGTGAGCAGCCACAGAGTTGGTGCCACAGACCAAGCTAGGAGTAAAGGCCCAGCCCAAACAGGAAGCCAATCATAGCTGTTTTGATCTAGGAGTTCCCAATAGCTAGTCTGGAGGGGCAGAACCTCTTCAGAGCCTGAGAATATACTGCCAGGAAGATGATCCAAGCCACTGATAGCTCTCAATATGTGGCATCTGTTTCCTAAACAATTAGTCTATCAGTATTGGTTTTATTATCTGCATACCTGATTTTGTTTGCATATAGACTGCACAAACCTGAAATTAAAATCCCAAATGTTTAAGTTCCCCTGAGTCTGTTGGAGTATGTTTTCCCCTTCATAATGAAAATTTAGGAATAGCAACATGCACATGTTTTAATTTATATGCGAAACATTTCCAAGGGTTCTAGTTAGTGGCAAGATTTCTGTTTGAAGTTAATAAATTGATGTCTTTTGAAAATAGGAATGCCAGGTCATATTAACTACGGATTCCAGGCGACATGCAGAAAAGGCCAGGGAGTAAGAAAAAAAATCTTATTAAATGCTACCGAATATGTAGATACCATATATTAATATTTTTTATTTCTTTCTGCTTTTTCATTTGCCATTCTCCTCCTTTGAGATGCAATAAAACAGATGTTGTCTTATTTTTAAAGTGTGGAAGATGATGTCCTATCTAATTTCCTTCCAAACAAGACAATATGGCTCTCCAAATACAGCTTGACAGAGAGGGGGGGGGGGAATAGAAATTTGCAGATCAAAGATCAAAGTGTATAGTGCTCCACCTTAAATCCCTCCCACCCTATTAAGACCCCCCTTTAGATGAGGCTCAGAAACAAATTTCTCACACATCAATGATACCTCCATAATCAATTTCAAATAGCCCTTTGCACAAGGATGCAAATCTTGGCTTTCTCTTAATAAAGCATTTTAGAAGATGGATGTACTGATCTGGTATTATTAAATGAAAAGTGGTCCCTTTTTAATCTAGAGATGCAGGGGCGTTAGTAACAGAGTGAATCAAAGGCCTGGTCTATTTCTCTTCCTAATTATCAATAGTGTTTTATAATCTTATTAATATTGATACGCAGTATACTGAAGATCTGTTAACGTATAATGTATGTGGAGGATAATTAACGAGATCCGAGTCAGATCAATCGCCTATTTGACAGCAAACGGTGTGTGGCTTATAAATTATACATATCCTAGGTATGGCTAGAAATGTTTAAAGTTTCAGTCCAATCCTTCCACTTAGAGCACTGGGGGGAAAGTGATGAACTTAAAGGCACAATCCCTTGCCTGCTAGGTTTATACTGTACACTCGGAGGAATAAGTCTTATTTAAAAATCAAAAGAGCTCCATTAACTGCCAAGATCTCAAAGCAGCCCGGAAAACACACCTTCTCCTTGTGAAGTGCAGCAAAACAAAAGGCAAAACCTTGTAAGAAAACGGCTGATTAATGAAATTGAGGGGATTTCGCTCCCTCTCCCTCTTTGATTTAAGAGAGGAGGCAGCAGGCGGGATGTTCCAAATGACAGATCTCATCCCATGTCTTTCCACCGGCCTCTAACGAGGTTAGACTTTGCCAGCGCAGTAAATACAATTAATAATCCCAATTAATATTGCATGCTTTGGTAAGTCTGAGAGCATGAAAGCTTTTTTGCAGATTACTGTACATTCCCCAAAGCGCACATGTGGAGTGATGAGAGGGGAAATGGGGAAATGCAACGTCCCTTTTGTGTGAGTGTGTGTGTGGTGGTTGCTACTAAGGTAAATGGGCTGAGATGAAAGGAAATGTCAATTTTAACAAAAATAACATTATTACTATTAATAATTTACCTAAGGGATATGACCCAATGTGTTAATAACACTTCAAGGATGTGAAGTTTCACCAAAGAGTAAGAGATGCCTCAGATTTCCTTTGCTGTTGCACATCAGACCCAAGATATGGTCCATGTATCATATACCCCATAGAATCAATTTCATCCGTTATATAACAGCTTGATCAGACATTGCTGAAATGTAGGACAAGGCAAACAGAACCCCATTCTATAGGTGGGAGGAGGCAGAGGAGGTCTGTCCTGTGGCTACCAGAATTCATTGCAAAGGGTTGAAAGCGTATGAATGAACTGGGGCATTCAATGACAGCTAAGCAGAGCCAAGCATGGAATAGTGGGAATTAAAATCAAAATCTGCAAAGGACTGCTTTCCAACATCAAATCAAGACAATTTGCTAATGTTGGCAGGATTTATCTCCGTGACCACGTTCATGATCCTGAGTTTTAAAAATCTTTTTGTGAAATATATTAAAATATATATTAAACAACTCAATGTCATCAAGCTTAGACACGGTTATTTAATTTAAATCAATTTAGGTTAGCAATGAGCATTGCACTGGGGAATATTTATTCTTCATTAGCCCTACCAGCTATTAAGAGCTGATAGCATGAAGTGAGTCTGCACATCTCAGTTGTGCAACATCACATGTGCAGCACCCGTTTAAATATGCAGCTCACAATTCAATTACCGAGACTTCCGGTTGGCGCTGCCGGAGATGGCGGTCGGGGGGACATGTCGCTCCTGACATTCCCCCGTCGGACCGGGCAAAGGGGTGTTCGCGCCAGCGCCGCGACCCCCAAAACCCCCGGGAAGGGCGTCCCGGGGTCCGGAGGACCTGCAGGAGCTCGGACGCCGGTCCCGATCCCAGGGAGCTCTTAGCGGAGCTCCCGGGAGCGATCGGGCGGCGGAGCTCTAGGGTCCGCTAACAGCCCCGTCTGGCGAAGCTGCAAGACCGTCACTACCGAGCGCGCCGATTCCTCTAAATTCTGCAATTTGGAACTGTAAGTAATCTTAAAAGGAAGAGTTTTAATTTCGGACTATTTTGGACTGGCTAAAGGACGCAAAAACGGAGGTCCGTCCCTTGCCATTGTGTAACAACGACAGGGCATTGTTGCACAGCTTTGAAAAGTATTGCTTGGAATTTGACACTTTGTTTCGAAGATTTAACCCTTGCGCCTCCCCCGGTCCTAGGGGGCAGACGAAGTTAAAAAAAATATTGAGAAATAAGAGGATTATTTTGGAGTTTTGGAACTTTTTGAAAAGTTGGAAAAAAGTTGGAAAAGTTAGAAAAGAACTATTTGCTAAAAATGGCGGTGAAACAGGATGTGGATTTGACAATATTGTTGGAGAAACTGAAAGAACTCAGAATGGATTACAATGCTGGAGTGAAAGAATTGAGAGCTGAACTGGCTGCTGCTGGGAACAGCTTGGAGACAGAGATAAAGCAAAGCATAAACAATGGTCTGATTGGTCAGGATTTACAACTAAACCCTGTGAACAGAGTATCTGTGGAGTCTAAACAGAGAAAGTCTATTCAGAAGATAACCAGCTGCAAAAGAATCATCCATTTTAAGTTAAGAGCTGTCGTCACCTTCAGGAAAAAGAGAAATATCAGGAGAACAGTCAACAAACCACAGCGCAACGACAAGCAGCGAAGAGGAAGCAGAGACAATCTGGACCAAATATGGATTGGAAGGCCAAAGATTTCAATGGATGTTGTTTTGGATGCTACTCTGCAGCAAAGACAATGGGTTCCAAAGTTGGATCCTGCAGGAATAGGATGAACATTTATTTGAAGTAACTGTTTTGTGGCCTATTGGTTTTTGAACTCGGATATGGCAGGAAATGATTATAGTTTGATTTTTGGAAAATAATGATATAAGATTGATAGATATTATAAATGATAAGTAATTTTGATATTGAAATAGTCTGCGTCGGGGACTGGGGGGGAGAAATAGGGATATGATTAATGTAGAAGATAAGAATGTTAAAGATGTGAGTGGTTGGTAAACGATTTGATAATTAGATATGGAAATGTTAATGATGTGGAATTAGAAACCTGGTAAGAATTAATATTATAATAAATGAAAACAATGAGGGGGGGCGAGAGGAAGTCATCAGATATTGTATAAAATGTATGTGATCTGGCCTGAATCGGGGCTGGACAAAATTTGAAAACCTAATAAAAATTATTATAAAAAAAAAAAAATCACAATTCAATTACCATTGCTAGATTAGGAGGGGAAATGTTATCATACGGCATATTGATTCAAGTAAAATAATACAGACCCAACTTGAGATATAATTTGGGTCTGTGAGGTCGTCCTCATTTTTATACTTCCCAGTATTTCACAACTCTGTGTTTTATTCACAAAGACTGTAGTCCAGTGACTGAAAAACTCTTAATTGTATGCACCATCAGCACTGGTATAAACTCGATCCAGGAGTACACTCAGATTACACACCTCCTTTTTCAGGAGAATAGCAACCATCCAGGATAGGCTGTCAACCCAGTCACTTGACTCAAGAACCAGCAACCCACAAAACCTCCATCTTTTCAGGATTCAACTTCAGTTTATCCAGTTTATTCAGTTACTGCGCTGGGCCTGACTTGTGGCGCCACCCTCCCGACACCGGCTACCAGCCCAGGACCACTACTGGAAGACCACAGAACGCTGACCTTGCCGCTGTCCTGCCCTAGCCCTGTCCAGGTAAGCAGTAGCACTGCCAGCACCAGCCCGTTACATGCATTGCTACTGCATCCAGTCTATGATTGCCTCCAGGCACTGGTCTAGCCCCTGTGTAGTTGATAAAGATATTAAAAGCAGGCATGGCTAGTGGCAACAGAGCACAAAGCTCTTATGAGAGCTTTGCGAGTCAAGTTAATGAAATGCCAATACCCAGATGGTGCTCTTCCTATTCAGTGAAGCTGTCAACCTGTGCATGCACAACGGCAGTCTCAAGTGTACATGCCTCAGTTTAACCATGGTTTACATTTGCAAGCTGGATAGAAGCTGCTTTGAGCAGAAATGCATCAAACAGCCATCTTAAGAAACGTCAAGATACCTATGGACTGTGGCAATTTTATGTACAGGCACACACACACACCCTTTTGAGCAATCGACTTGCGCACAACCATGTGTACACGTGGCACTGGGATAAATACCGTACTTTTCCGTGTATAAGACTACGTTTTTTTACTGGAAAATTATGTTTAAAACGGGGTCATCTTATACATGGGTAGTGCCTAGGGGGGACTTGGGATTGGTTGATTTCATGAGCCGGAGATGGTCTGTAGCGTGTTATTGGTGTCAGCGCCAAGGAGTGGCGTTGATTGGGTGCTGTTGGGTCAATTGGGTGGGCAATAGGCTGCTTCTACTAGCGAGGGGACAGACGTTAGGAGGAGTGTTAGCGTTGACCAGGCGGGTGAGTGATATTTGGCAACCCCCTCCCCCCTAAAAAAAGATCAACAACTCTGGGCAATCCTCTCCAGAAAAAGCTCATCAACTCTGGGCAATCTCCCCCCATTTTCTAAATTTTTAGTCCCCCCAAATAGGGGGTGTCTTATACATGGGGGCGTGTTATACACGAAAAAATACGGTATTCAATTCAAACCCTGAAATGGTGGGAGAGAGCTGGAGAGTCCTTGTGGCTCGTGAGGAGACACCCCCCCCCCAGAGCCTCAGGACATCAGTGAGGGTAGAGGAAGCCTGGAAGAGACAGGCGGTCTGATGGAGCTTTGTTTATGCTGCTCAGCCTCCCCACCTAGCAGCTGATGTGCAGAGTAGCGCAGCAGCAGCAGCCACTTTTCCGCACGTCCTCAAGCCTACCGCCAGCCCCAGAGCTTCAATTCTAGCTGTGGATATCTTTTGGATACAGTATTTTGAGTATGGATTGAAGACAAAGTAGCAGAGAGGGTGCTCCCCACATTTCGCAATTTCACTTATGTGCTTAGGGGCCCGGAAAGTAACCCCTGCAAAGGTGGGGGGGATGTGTTTATTGCCTTAAAAAGCCAGCATTTTTATGTAACGCATCTAAATCAGGGTTGGGGAACCTGTGGCCATCCAGATGTTGCTAGACTACAACTCCCCAAATCCCCAACAATTGGCTATGCAACATCTGGAGTTCAATAGCATCTTTCAGGGACACGCCCAGCAGAGAGGAATCTCCAGAGGAAGAGGAATTGGCTGCACCTGAATCGCCAAGAAGTAGGAGGCGGAGCAAGTGATTAGAGCAGAGGAGGGCCAGCAGGAGGCGGGGGAGGACGTGGCGTATATCTGGCCTTGGGAGGGGTCAGAAGCCAGTCGAGTCAACTGACTCCGACGGTGAAGGATGAGTTGTGGAAGCTTGGACTGCTGTAAGCCTGTTATTGAGAAATAAACCTTGGCTACTTAAACTGCCAGCATTCCGTGTCTTGTGTGGGAGAAGTGCTAAACCTGACAGCATCTGGGCTTACACAAGTTTCCCATCCCAGCTCAAAAGTAAGAGCAGGTTTTCTTAAAATGTATTATATTACAAAGAACTATAGACAACTGCTTTTCAAAATGCATGCTTAATATAACGTGTTTTGAGACAGAATAGAAAGATGCTAGGAAAAGTCAACTAAAAAGACATAGGTAGTAAATTATTTTAATCTTGCTATTTTAGATATTTAGAAGGGTTGGTTTTTTTTTTAAAGAAGAAACCACATAGATAATTTTAGCTCATATTTTAAAAAGAAACAAGATATTTGGAATAGAATTGGTGTTTCTGGACAATTTTTAATTATGGATGGCAATACATTTTTTTCAGAAAATATATGTTCATTTTGAAAAGCCTTTATATATGAGGCAATTGTGTAAATTTAGTAAAGCAAACAATTATTCAGGATAATTATTAACTCACCAATTGAAAAGAAACGGGTTTTAAAAGTGCGAAACCTTGGCTGAATCATGACTTTCTTCTCTTTATCTCTCTCTTGTGAAATATGACATATTTGACTATGTAAGTCTGTTTTTAAGCATAATCAACATGGGCTGTAATAGAAAGTATCAAATAAGTATCACATAATCCATTGTGGATTTTAAAGTTTGATATATCCCATACTGATATATACTTTTAGATGAAGTCATAGCTTACACATACTTAAAATAAATAAATATTGTCTTCATATTAAATAATAGTACCGTATTTCCACTCCACAGTAAACCAATGCAAATTAGTTTCTTTAAAAACCATTCATTTCCAGCCTTTAACTGCCCCTATAATCATGTAGCTCCCAATTTTGAAACAGTTTATATAATTATATGAGTTTTACACCATGCCCTGAAGGTTACCACGTATGTACATTTATACATCCATATCCATACAAATTTTTGCTCTGGAACTAATCTACACATCATAATTAACACAGAAAATCCAGGCATTTCTCTCTAATTCTTTAGGAAAGAATTAGGAGTCTATGTGCTGTCACAAGGTCACTAGCAATAAAGACTTCATTACCCTGAAGAAATGCACTATAGAAAATGTGCTGGTCTGTTATGAATTCGAAACATAAATTTATTATAGATATTTGCCAGTCAAAATGGTGAACACAATAATTTGTATTAAAAACTCCCTTGGAAATGTATTTCTTGGCTACTGATGAATACTTCTAGTAGTTGTGCTTGGTAGGCATAGTAAAATATAGTGATCCTATACCCATTTACCTCTTGGTAAACCTCATAAGGGACGCGGGTGGTGCTGTGGGTTAAACCACAGAGCCTATGGTTTGCTGATCAGAAGGTCGGTGGTTCGAATCCCCGCGACGGGGTGAGCTCCCGTTGTTCAGTCCCAGCTCCTGCCCACCTAGCAGTTCGAAAGCATGTCAAAGTACAAGTAGATAAATAGGTACCACTCCAGCGGGAAGGTAAATGGCGTTTCTGTGAGCTGCTCTGGTTCACCAGAAGCAGCTTAGTCATGCTGGCCACATGACCCAGAAGCTGTACGCCGGCTCCCTCGGCCAGTAAAGCAAGATGAGCGCCATAACCCCAGAGTCGTCCGCAACAGGACCTAACGGTCAGGGGTCCCTTTACCTTTACCTTTAAACCTCACTGAACTTAATGGGACTTATTTCTGAGTAGGAATGGGATGTATTGTTATATATCACAACCATATCCATTTCTATATCATAGTATGGGGTGTATGAGGTGTTAGGGGTGGAGTGGTAGCTCTGATACATGGTTTCTTTCTCAGGTTGTTTGTCCATCTTTAGTCCCTATCCTGCACTCGCCTCTCACTGGTGGTTCCTAGAACAGGGTGGTTCAGCACATGGCCCAAGGCCTTTTTTGGTGTCCCCTGGCAACATTTAATGTCTCCCTCAGCCTTTACACTGTCTTCCCAAAGCCTGGTAAGGGAGGTGTTTTACTTCGCAGAGTCCTCCCGCCTCCTTCCCAAAGCCTAGTTAGCATTTTCCCAGCTTTGGAGAGGAGGTGGGACCGTGGGAGTGCTCTAGGAACCTGCCATAGGAAAGGGGAGGGGCAAAAGGAAATATGGGTGAGCTCTGAGTATCAGTGCATTGAGTGCAATTCTATGTCATGGAGTTTGATGTATATTGTTTTGATGTTTTCCATACTGCAGGTAATTTTTTGGTATTATATTGCATTTATTTATTTTTTAGCTTTCACTTTGTAAACTCCTTTGTGAGCTTTTGTGATGCAAAGTAGTATATTATTATTTGTATTAGTGACTTACTAAATCACTTTCTAATCCACTGTATCAAGGTGATACAGAAGATAATTAAAAACAGTTTAAAACGCAAAAGCAACAAATACACTTAAAACAAACCAAAACCTCAACAATTAATAACATCTATATCTATATCTATATCTATATATCTATATCTATATCTATATCTATATCTTATCTTTATCTATATCTATATCTATATCTATATCTATCTAGCTCCACATATTGCACAAAAGAATGTTATAGCTATACTAATACCACAGAACTAAATTGCTCATCATTGTGGTGCTCCACCTAGTCACATGGCAAAAATATTAGTTGTTCCCACACTTGATAATGTATATCTTATCTGTATATGCACCTATATCTGTAGCTGCAATTCTGAATCAACTCATTGTGTAATTCAGTTGATTTCAGCAGGGATACTGTACTTGTGTGTAATAATTTCAGAACTGTGGTTGCTTGGAGTCCAATAGATGTTGTTGTTGAGGCATGATTGCTAAATTATAATTAGTAGTACAGTTTAGGAGGCACTGCAGTTCAGCAGTTTATTCACCTTTGATTTATACATCAGCCAGTCCACTTATCTATCATCTTCTGAGTGCTTTTGAATAAGTTTCCTTCCATACTGTCTACTTGCTTACTTAACTAAAGTATTCAGAAGTAAAGTTACTGGTAGTTAGATGAGGAACGGACTTCCACATCTGCAGTAGGAAGCCTTGACCTCATCCACAGGAACCCTTCAATTTCAGTGGGGGAGAGTTAAACACATCTTTAATATTCCCACTGAAATATGTGAGATTTAGATTATCCTGAACGTTTGGATTGAGTCTAGATTTGTTCTTGAGATGACCCCTCTGCATTGTGTAGGGCTTCCCAAGCTAACTGAGCTAAAATGAAGCTACATCTAAAAGTCGATCCTTTTAGGGATGGATCAAAGCTCAGCAGCAGAGCACATAAATGCTTGCAGAAGATGCCAGTCCCACTCCATGGTATCTCCAGGTAAAATGGAACTGGTGGCAGATTGTGGGAAAGTCTCTGGAGACTACAAGGCTCTGAAGAAGCAAGGAAACACAAAGCAGACAATAGTGGATCAGATGGGGGGAGAGGGGAGTCTGATCTGGTGTAAAGCGGCTTCTTCCTCTCCTGTCTCCAAACTAGTTTGAGGTTTGGGTGAAGGAGAGGCATGATAGAACATTTCCCCTCATCTAAATTTATTTAAACCACTATGCACTCATCTGGGAGGGGAAATGTTCCTGTCACAGGCAATCACATCTTCTAAATTACTGAGGTTAGTGTTGTGGCATCTTTAACTGGAACAACTTTCAGTGTGTAGCTTGGCTCCTTCGCAGAACTCATTCTCAGCTATTTGCTCTGCAAGAGCCTTCCTGCAATGCTTTCTCTCCCTGCTTGGTCCACATCGCGGACTAGAAGGATTTTCTAGTCTACTCTTAAAACAGCAGGTTAGATAGCCCTTTTATTCTTTTCAGCTGGTTCCTTGATGCACAGTTCCTTTTATTGAGATTCATAGCCCACCCTAGTCTAATAGCAAAGGCCAGTGACACCAACTGGACTTAAAACTGATATTGAACTGATTTTTATTTTCTTCAAGAGTCTCTATGGGTAGGAGATAGTAAAAATGACTGTCCTTACAGCAGGGAGGAAGACTCTGCGGTCCTCCAAATGTTGTTAGACTACAGTTCCCATCATCCCTGACCATTGGCTGTGCTGCCTGGGGCTGATGGGAGGTGGAGTCCAACAATATCCAGAGGCAAAACAAAATAAAAAAATTCCTTCCAGTAGCCTTAGAGACCAACTAAGTTTGTTTTTGGTATGAGCTTTCATGTGCATGCACACTTCTTCAGATACCCAGAGAGGATATCCAGAGGGTTAGAACATTCCCCATCCCTGCCTTACAGGGTTATTGGAAGGATTATAACTAGTTAATGCATGAGATGCCCTCAAAGTATTAGTTGAAGAGCAGTAATATTCCTTTGTTGGTAATGCTGGGGTTTGGTTTTTTTAGTCCTAACATTTGAGAAAAGTTTTTTTAGACACTAGCTTATTGGTGTTGACCCCTTTATGATTTTACCATTTGTGGAGAAACATGTCCATTTGGGTCTATGCCACAACAGAAATACTATGTATTCTTTCAGGTATTGCATTCTCTATAGGCACAATCTTGCAAACTACCAATTACTGTGGACGCAGTTGAGCAAATTAGTTATCTCGGTAACTCCATTAGGGTGTTTGTGTTCTCTTACAGCTCTGCTGATTCAGCAAGAGTGCTCAGACTCAGCTGCTTCTAAGATTGAGGTTTATAATCCACCATCGAGGGAAGGGTGGGGGCGCGCGCACACACAAAATCTTGCAATGCAAGTACAGAATGTGCTTTAGAAAACAACCACATTCATGCACAGGTAACTTTTAAGAGTGCTAAATAAGCTGTACATATTTTATTAAGACATATAATAAACAAAAATAACCATTTAAGTGGGGAGGAAAGTTCTAGTAATGCATCAAACCATTTTTTCCCTGTACAAATTGTTCTCTGTATTAATAGCATATCTCTCATATTCTCTAGAGAAGTTCAGAAGAATCTCTGTCCCCACCCACTCCCAAATGTCTAGGTAAAAGTTCACACTGATATTGGTATTGGGAGAGTTCTGAAATGGCCTTGAAAGAAAGGTCATATTGTGTTTTAATAGCTGTCTGAAGATAAGTTCAGACAATAGGAGAAGCAAAGAGGCAGCTGTATTTGTGGTCCAGTGCCTGGGTTAACCTCAACAGACTGGGCTTTGGGTTGAGGTAGGGAGTCTAGTCAGATCTGAATCCAGCAATTAACAAAAGCTAGAGTTAACTCTATACACACACACACACACACACACACCCCCCGCTTGCACTGCACTAATGGACAACTAGAGCAAGCTTCCTCAGGCTAGCATAGCTGCATTTATATTTGAATGGCAAAAGCCGTTTAGACCTCAGGCACAATCCTGCAGATCAAATCTGTACGCATAATTGGAACTTCCTTCTTGCTATTTAGAACCAGGAAAAGACTGAGTCCCAAGTGCTAGGAGAACTGTACCTAAAATATCCGGCTCACAGTGGGCCTATTTGAGGCATGCCTGATTGACAACCCACAAACACTTGTGTGCCCTGTAAATGTCTGGAAGACTCGTTTGGTTCAGAGTTGCCTTGCTGTCAATTATGCTTGCCTAGAGTGGGACAAATTTCCTTGCTTTAGTTAACTATGGTTTTAAAAGGTGTGTGTGCATAGATAGATCATAGGAACACAGGAAGCTGCTGTGAGTCAGACCAGCACAGTATTGCCCACACTGAATTGCAGTGTCTATCCAAGATTTCAGTCTGGGGGTTTCTCCAAGCCCTGCGTGGAGAAGCCGATGATTCGACTGGGATCTTTTGTGTGCATAGCAGCTACCCTGCCATGGAGCTCGGGCCCTGTTGCTTTGCTTTCCCCCAAAGTTTTGTCTGCTGCCACTGGCTCAAGAGGCGAGGTTTCAAAGTGGTAGACTAGACAGGTATTTTATTCCCTGCTTCATCCTTGAAGTAGCCCGCAATAACATCTGTTAACATTTTAAAATGATGAAGAGAGACAACCACATATACCAGTTGCTGAGACTCACAGGTGGGGGCAGTGCTTTTGCACACAGGTCCTGTTCACAGGATTCCCACAGGTTGACCAATGTAAGAATAAGTTGCTGGGGTAGTACAGGGGCGGACTGTCCTGTTTTGTCCCCTGAGGTGAAACGCGAAGGTGTTGCCCTACGCATGCGCCACCTGTTGCTCACCACCCAGGTTCCCTTGCCACCCCTGCTGAAGCCTGGCTTGCCAGGGTCACACAGCTGAGGCTTCGGGGTCCTGGCAAATCTCGTTGGGCTCTTGCTGGAACCCGAAAGCTGCTGTAGCCATTTCTCCACACTTTTCTGGCAGCCGCAGGAAGGTGCACCTGTGCCGCTGTACATTGGATTCCATCACCTGATGCAACTGCCTCAATGTCCTTCCTGGACGAGGCAGCCGTAAGTAGATGGCTTTTGTTCTGATCAGCAGAGCTCTTCTTGTGTTCTTAATTTCTATTTATGAAAGACAGACACAACCTTTCTGTAGCCCTCCATTTTTGGCTAATGTCCAAATGCCCATCCCCTCACCTTTACAATCACAGGGCAACTGATCAACTAGCACAGCCAAGTTCATTCTGGAAGCAAAGGGGAGCAGGCTCCTAGCAGCTGCTGTTCCTCTGCCTTACAGCTGGGGCAAGCTAATCTTGCTGGGATTTTGAATTAGTTTCTCCACGGTGGGAAAATAATCCTCTTTTCAAAAGATACCTGTAAACAATGGTGATCATGATGAATGAATATTTACAATCCTATTGGTTGTGTTTCTTTACTCCCCTTTGATTTTGGCTGCAAAATCAGATAGCAGAAGGGTGTGGGTGCAACAGGAACGGTAAACAAGCCATGATAGTGCAGCAAACTGCAATGAAGATGCATAACACGGAGACAAACAAATCACTGATTTGGATGCCTCTGAAGATATCATCACCCAGTTTGGCATGGCATTGCCCAATTGGCTCAGTTTTTAAAGTGCACCAACATGGATGCCTCTGAAGATATCATTGCCCAATTTGACATGACCGTTCCTGAGACTGAGGAGCAGGTTTTGGTCTATGCTTGGGAATGTTTGTGGGTGGCAACAAGTGGGGCCTGAAGCACACTGAACCAGGACACACTGGAGACAACAATGTGGGAGGGGAGCATGAACCGACGTGATTGGTCAGTTAGTTAAGTATGTCTATTGTTTTGCTTGATCGGGGTGGTGGTGTGCAGAATGAGGAAGCTAAGCTGGTCTGACACAGCAGCCAGGCATGTACAGCAGCACTGCAGGACCTCCCGCAAATTGGGCCAGAATCAGGTCAGGTTAGGAACCCGAGTGGGAGGGACTGTGCAGAGCCCTAAAGCCAACAAATTATGTTATCCATTCATACGTGTGTGTGTGTGTGAGAGAGAGAGAGAGAGAGAGAGAGAGAGAGAGAGAGAGAGAGAGAACAACAACAACATTTTATTACGGTCGTAGACCAGCATAAGGAGGGAGGGGTAAAAGTTTTTAAAACTTTTAAAATCTAAAAAAAACAGATTTTAAAAAACTAAAACTAAAAGGTGTTAAAACAGAATATATATATAAAAGTCCCAAAAAAAAGTCTAAAAGAAGGGTTAGGAACATCAGACAAGAGTGAAAGAGCGCAAAAGGCTAGTATATATAAGACCACAGCTATCAGTCTACAGAGCACTCCAATACGACTGTATTTTAACCAAATTTTACATGGTGGTTCCTGAGATCAAGGAGCAGGTTTTTCTCTGTTTGAATACAGTTGGATGCCATTTTGAACCAAGATGGTGGGCTGAATCTTTCAAAAGTGTACTGATTTCAAAATTGATTTCTAGGTTTCTTAGAATTCCCATATGTTTATGCTTTGATTATACAGAGGGAAGAGAAATATTTTTAAATCTGCACAGCAAAATACAGCAGTGCAAAATGTCCTGTTAGTTTATGAGTGCTTATTCAAAATTCTAAGATCTCACTTAATAAAGGCACTATATTAGACAGTTAAGGAATAATTATTGGATCTGGTCCAGTCAAAATTGAGATATTTTAAGTCGAATTTATTTCAGTGGTTTCATTGCATATATACTTAACTTTCACCAATTTATATTGTTGGAAAAAGAGTTCAGCTCATGATTAACCCTTCTATGAGTTTAACTCCCTTCTGCTGGAATCAATGGGACTTAAAAGTGCTTAACTGTGAATGGATCTAGTTCTAAATATATTGTTGCTCCTGAAAATATCATGTGACTATATGAGAATTTGTATTCCACAAATTGTTCCCTCTTAATGGGCATTCTTTCTTTCTTGACTGCTTGTCTTTTGCTTGAATGGTCCTGATGAGACCATGTAGAAAGCACCTCTTGTTCTTTCGAGTGTACCAGGTACGGCCTGTCCAATTGCTTCAGTGGAATGTTAATAGATGCCAGCATCAGAGCAGGTGTAGTGAAACAGCAGTGAAAGAGTCTATTCAAAAGGGATTTGGGGTTTTTAAAGTTTCCTTTGTGCATCCTGCCTCGTAGATGCAGTATGGTTTAGGTAGGGTGCTCACAATCATAGTATCTATCTGTTCCAGGTTGTATGTGAAAGATCTACAAGATGGAGTGAGGTGCCTTTCAGATACCTCCAAACTCCAACCCTTACAGGCAGTCCAGAAGGAGGATATAGTCCATGGTGTCAAAAACCACTGTGTTAGCAGCATCCAGGTATCAGAGCTGTTGGAATCTGTCTGTGGTGAACCACTAAAAACCTAAGAAGAGTCTGGTGGATCAGGTGCATCCTGTTGCCACAGTGGTCAACCAGTTGAAGGTGGAAAGGATGTAAGCAGGAATTGAGTGCAACAGCAGTCTCCCCTCCTGTGGGTTTCAGCAATTGGTGTTCAGAATCATACTGCCCCTGACAGTGGCAGTAGAACATAGCCATCAGGGTTAGTAGAACAGGCGGTGGCTGTCCTCACTTGGAAGAGCCTTTTTTTAAGTGAAGACCCTTCTGAACTGATTCCACACACCCAGGCTGAATCTTTCTAAGAAAGGATGAGTATAAGGGGCTTCCTTTTTCTGGATGAGCTTTGCTTGAGCAACAAGGTCTTCTTTAGGTCTGGTGTGTTACTGTATCCTAAAAAGGTAAAGGTAAAGGGACCCCTGACCATTAGGTCCAGTCGTGACCGACTCTGGGGTTGCGCGCTCATCTCGCATTATTGGCCGAAGGAGGCAGCGTACAGCTTCCAGGTCATGTGGCCAGCATGACAAAGCCGCTTCTGGCGAACCAGAGCAGCGCACGGAAACGCCGTTTACCTTCCCTCTGCAGCGGTACCTATTTATTCACTTGCACTTTGACATGCTTTTGAACTTCTAGGTTGGCAGGAGCAGGGACCAAGCAACGGGAGCTCACCCCGTTGCAGGGATTCAAACCACCGACCTTCTGATCAGCAAGCCCTAGGCTCTGTGGTTTAACCCACAGCGCCACCCGCATCCCTACTGTAGCATGTTCTTTATGCCATCTGGTTTGTTCTCCAGTCCTGACTTTTCATTTCATTCTGATTTGTTGCTTATTCCTTAGTCCTACCTCTTGGTTTGTTCTTCCTTTGTGGCAGGGGTGGTGAACCTGTGGCCTTCTAGATGTTATTGGACTCCAAGTACCATCAGTCCCAACAACTATGTCCAATGGAAAGGGATGATTGGAGTTGTAGTCCAGTAGTATTTGAGGGTATTCAACCTATGTTGTATATTGGATTATAAGGGGTGTGTGTGTGTGTGTGTGTGTGTGTGTGTGTGTGTTTCTGTATTTATTCATTCATTTATTATCCTTATATACCACTTTCCTCCAAGGAGCTCATGGTGGTGTATATGGTTCTTCTTCTCCCCATTTTCTCCTCAGAAAAAACCTGTGAGGTAGGTTAGATTGAGAGATGGCAACTGCCCCAAGGTCACCCAGTGAGCTTGATGGCTCAGTGGGGATTTGAACCCTGGTCTCCCAGGTCCTAGTCCAGTGCTCTAACCATTACACCACACCGACTCTGTTAGGTAATGTACACATAGATCATCCTATATAAAAATATTTAAGCAATCATTAGAGGAAAATTTTATAAATATAAAGATCCAATCTTTTTGGAACATGCCATTGTTTACAAACTTTACAAACAAAATTTATACTTGGGTTTCATGGATACTACTTTCAGAAAGGTAAGACTGAAGATTTGGAAATGAAATTGCAGACCTTTTCTCTCTGTTGAAGTTCTATTTCTTGCTCCTCAAATTGCACTTTTCTTAATGAGGTAAAGCAAGATTATGGAGATCATTTTTAATGAGAATTCAGGGACATTACTGGGTTAGCTGAGAAGTATGAAAATACTTAACCTCAGTTCCATAGGCTGCCCTTTATTAACATTTTCCTGCTAGAGACGTTCATATAATTGCAGTTTCCAGAAGTCCCATCTCAACTGTTTGGTCCATATATTTGGTGTTAGCCACAACATGCAAAACAACCACAGAATACAAATCAATTTCAATCATCATTTCTTCTGACTAAAAGATTCTGCAGAATGTGCCCTCGTCATTTCTGAGTAAAGGGCTTTGATGAGCTAAAATATCAAAACTTCTATTGACATCACCGTAAAGACCTTGGAGCTGGAGAAGAAAAAGTTAAGACAACAGCAGTAATTGGCAGCAGCAGTTTGGAGGCAAAGTGAAACAAAATGGTAGTTTGAGAGGAGAAGAAGTGTTTGGATTTGATATCTCGCTTTATCACTACCCTACGGAGTCTCAAAGTGGCTAACATTCTCCTTTCCCTTCCTCCCCCACAACAAGCACTCTGTGAGGTGAGTGGGGCTGAGAGACTTCAAAGAAGTGTGACTAGCCCAAGGTCACCCAGCAGCTGCATGTGGAGGAGCAGAGACGCGAACCCGGTTCACCAGATTACAAGTCCCCCACTCTTAACCACTACACCACACTGGGAGGATGGACCAAAATGTTGGAAGCCGTGACACAGTTGGTTGCAATTGGGCAATGGTGGGGAACAGTAGTGGCTGCTGCCCATTTGGATTGGTAAGTGGAAATGCAGGGAGCCCAGCAGTAGGTAAAGGCATAGCCGATGACAGGCAGGACCAACTAATTCTACTTTTGTCCCCATCTTCTTCCATTATGAGTTCTATGAAGGCAACATTGAGACTAAGGAAGAGTAACTTGACGGGCAGTGCTGCCTCTTGCCTCTGGACATTGTAAATAAGAAGGCAGACAGTTTGGGGCAGACTGAGGGCAATGCCCAAGTGAGTGGGAAATCTGTGTCTCTCCAGATGTTGGATTCAAACCATTTGGTTCCATTTCATTTACTACATTGTCATAACAATGCAAGGACAGGATGGAAATAATACTGATATTTCTTCCCCGATCTCATTTTCCTGATCTCATTTTCCCTGTTCCCGCCAGGCAGTTTGTTAATCAAAGGAACTCAGCACAAAAATTGATTCTTCTGTATTCTCAGCTGTTCTTCACAAACTTCCTTATTCCCAGGGCAGGAAAAGACAGCATGTCTTCTTTAGCCTTTTTTATGATCTGGCAGGTTTTCCTTAGCTTTTAATAATCCCCTTCTCCAAACACTTTACAGCTGATTGCTACAGCTGTCGTCCTCAGACTTGTGGAGCCTGATGACCCCAGATGTGTAGTGCCATTCCTGTTCCATACCACTTTCGCCTTCCTTCACAGTTTATGGCTACGGTAGTATTCAAAATCCTATGCAGCAACCTAACTAGGCGATGGAGCTTCTATTCCTTCTAATTGCCACCGCTGCCCAACAACCTGTGTCCAAAACGATAAGGGAAGATATTCCGGAGTCAACTCTCTGATGTAGTGTTAGCAGCTGTGGTCAGAAAACTCATCCTCACAAGCCTTTGTTGTTAAATGTTTCTTTCAAATACGGCCAAATCCACTTGATAAGATAGATTTCATAGATTAATATTCCCCAGCACAAGGAGCCATATATCAGTTATGAGCTGAGTGTTGAGAGACGTGAGAACTATTTATCAGAAGGTGTTAATGTTAGTGTAATTGTTTTATTACTGCTTCAAGCATTGGTAGATAACCTCATCAGCTTCAAGATATATTATGGTCCAGAATAAAATTCATCAGTTAGGTTGCTTCTGTACATTTTGATAGGAAAAGTGCAGAACAGTTCTAAAGTCCCTTGTGATAACTTGATTACATTCTAGTCTATTAATAATTGTGCAAAGCTAGGCTCTTAAGTATCTATTTAAGCACTCAAATAAATGCTCTGTCTTCAATGCTGTTGTTGAGCTTCAGCTAGTTCTTAGTCCCATTCTTTTACTCCTTTAAAGGAATTGGTCTGATAGCTGAAGATCGACATCTCTATTTATGCATCTAATTTTGAGGTCATATTCATTTAAAGGAATAACACTTTGCAAACAGTGCCAACAAAGAAATTTCAGAATGGTAATCTCCAACGATTGGCTCCTGTTTCCCAAAGAGCTGACAGCCTGGCTAGAGTGGAGAAATTAACAAATGCTGAGGAGGGGACGTGAAAAATTATCTGAGGGAAAAAGCTTTACAAAACAAGTATTTTCTGTCAGAAGTACATCCATTGTGCTGGAGTTACATAGATTCAGTTCCTCTTCCTTTGTTCCAAAAATCAGCAAAATATATGAAATTAGGTTGCAGTGATTCTCTTGATCTGTTATTTTTCCCCCTTTGCCAAGAATAAAATACCGAACAAAAGAACTTGTAAACAGTATTCTACACTGATCATAGTGTACGAATTACCATCCATTAGCATATTCTTTGCTAATATTTTTTCCTGCTATGTATATCATGCTACAGGAAAGAGCTTTGCTATCTGGATATAAATCCTACACTTCATGTGGAAGATCTATCCATGGACTGATAATACAATTCTGTGTTTCTTCCTTTCCATGTAGCCAGACTGAAAGCAGGTCTAAAAGTGGTCTCTTCTTCTTCTTCTTCTTCTTCTTCTTCTTCTTCTTCTTCTTCTTCTTCCAACTAAGATAGATAATTTTGAATTCACACATCAGAGCATAACTGTAAAGACCGGGGGGCCAGCCTTGCTATTCCACCAAGACATCTTTAGCTAGGACTGGAATACTGCACAGGGATATCTCCTCTTTCTGAAAATATAAAATTTATCAGCAAAGGAATACAGTGGTACCTCGGGTTACAGATGCTTCAGGTTACAGACGCTTCAGGTTACAGACTCCACTAACCCAGAAATATGGTAGTACCTCGGGTTAAGAACTTTGCGTCAGGATGAGAACAGAAATCGTGTTCCGGTGGTGCGACGGCAGCGGGACGCCCCATTAGCTAAAGTGGTACCTCAGGTTAAGAACAGTTTCAGGTTAAGATCAGACCTCCAGAACGAATTAAGTTCTTAACCTGAGATACCACTGTATACTGTATATACTTAAAGTTACATCAAGTTACACCAAAGGCCTATATAAGTTAATATAGAGAATTTGCCTTTTAAAGAAGGTGTGATAGCAACACTTGTATTAAATGACACCTTAATATTTTCCTCCCTGCTTTCACCATATGTTAGTGGCCTTCAAACTATATTCTGCTGAGCCCTGTGGTCACTGGCATTTATCAGTAGGGTGGCTAAATAAAAGAAAGCAAGTATGCTGATATTGCCACCAATCTTCCCTTACAGTGTGAAGCTTCAGGGGAGTGTTGAGTACATTTTAGGATGCATTCTCAGATTACATGGAGCCACAATGAGTTTCAGAACAACTGAACAGTGAACGAAGTGTGGATTCTACCAGCTGTTTCATAATTATTTGTAATGTCCATGGGATACATAGTAGATAGTTTGGGGTTCATTGAAAACAAATTGATGTCAAAAGCCTGGGTATCACTAGTCTAAATACAAAACCTAGACTAGGGATTATGGAAGTTGTAGGCCAAAACATCTTGAGGGTACCATATTGACAACCCCTGCTGTAAATGATTGACTTGTCGGGTATATTAGCTGAAGCCATTGTTGGAAGTTATGTAAACATGAAAGCTTCCTACCGGTAGTAGTTAATTCAACTCTTATTTATTTCTCTTTTAGCACACAGTTTAATGACCACTGTCAACCCTGCTACATCAATAAATGAAGGTAGGTTTTACAAATAAGCAAGAATAAAAAGAAGACCAATCTAGGAATTAAAGTATTATTGAGGAAAGGCACAAAAATCTAAGCCATCCTGCCTACTGTTCCCTTTGTGTTTATGTTTATTTGTGCCTTATTGCTTTTTTGAAATGAATTAGACATTTTCCCTAAGTATTGCAGCAAAACCTGCTATCATAACCACATTATCTGGATGCCGAAAAGTAAAGAGAGTCATCATTCAAGCCCTTAACAAATGAATCCAAAACTGGATCTTTCACAAGTAGGTTTACTACCAAGGCTCAGGCAGGGGGTGACTTAATATGCTCCCCAAAGTCCATGATGTTATCCTTGTCCAGGAAGATATTTGTGCCCAGACTTTCTTGAATCAAAGCAAAGCCTGCCATTCCTTGACTGCAAGCCTGCTGTTATAGCTTTTCTCCCCTCCCCTTCCCAGTTCCTGGCAAAGAGATATCTGGCTCAACTACATGCCAGATTGATGCTCTTTGCGACAGATCCCTTAATAATATTCAGGTCTCCTAGGCCCGGAACAGAAAAGCTCAGCAACAGCAGAGATTTCTATCTCCAGTATTTTGCTGATATATGAGAACACTGTTATTTCTCTCCCTCCCCCACTTTCCCAATGAACACACTCACAAAAAACATTCACACACCCAAGCCCTCAGGCCCTACGATAAGATTATTTCTGCCTTTACACAGGACAAGCAACAAAGTGATTTATTTTTAGTTTTATCAAATTTACAGTCAGTGAGAGAAAGTTTACACTTGGGGCTAAATTACATCAGTGCAATATCTTTTAATACATGTATTCAGATGCTACACATGTCTATAGTGGGGCCTCCGTGACAACTGGAGCTACTTTTCCAGGTTCAGCATATTGTGTAAAACCGGCTTTCGGATTTGAATTTGGGTATCATGGACACAATTCATAAAAGAAGTTTACAGGAATATGCTGCAAAGCCCATAAAATACTCCTTGCTAGCTGAAAGCCTAGAAGAAGAGAACAACATAGCACAACAATGGGAATGCCAGTGGGACAAACTTGACTAACCACTTCTCACTTCATATACAAACAATGTTTGCGCAGGAAGAATTGCCTATCCCATTGCCTAATGTTCCACTGAAACATTCTTCGTACAAAGATTACCATAATAAATAAATCATCTTACAAAATAAATAAATAAATAAAATAAAATCTTCGTACAAAGATTACCATAATAAAGGACAAAAGTGGAAATGACCTAACAGAAGCAGGAGACATCAAGAAGAGGTGGCAAGAATACACAGAGGAATTATACCAGAAAGATATGGAGGTCTCGTATACCCCAGGTCGTGTGGTTGCTGACCTTGAGCCAGACATCCTAGAGAGTGAAGTCAAATGGGCCTTAGAAAGCCTTGCTAACAACAAGGCCAGTGGAAGTGATGATATTCCAGCTGAACTATTTAAAATTTTAAAAGATGATGCTGTTAAGGTGCTACACTCAATATGCCAGCAAGTTTGGAAAACTCAGCAGTGGCCAGAGGATTGAAGAAAATCAGTCTATATCCCAATCCCAAAGAACTGTACGGGCCAATAGCACAGCAACCTTTTTTTTAAAAGGGTTGGGGTTTTTTTGTCTGTATTGCTATTGATCAGTACACTAAAAAGTATGAAGGAACAAACTGCAATCCTTCTCTTCTTCCCACCTATTTGCACAAGTTGCACCACAGTTTAACCCTACACCACACAGCACCCCGTATAAAAGTCAAATTCTGCCAACTATTTAGTCTTTATGGAATCTAGAATAATATCTGAGAACCTATGAAATCCAAACAAATTCTGTACCACAACAGCTTTTTTGTGATGTTCCATATTCTGAAGTCCCCCTTCTGGTGCAAACACGTGCTTTGAGTGGAACTTCATACAATTTAAAATGCTCATTGTGAGCTTTTGCCACAACCATATAGAGAAGTGACACTGCACGATTATGAGTGCCTTGAGATCCCGCAGAAGCTCTGGCCGCAGCTTTTACTAGCATAAATATAGGCAAGAGAAGATTTTGGCAACTTCAGACATATATGAATATATTTGTATCCCAAATTCAGAAAGTGTTTCAAGCAATCCTGAGAAGTATTAAATAAGAAATCTTTTGTATTTTTAAATCTTGTAGATCAACAGTTTTAGCATTCTGTGGCTTAGCCTAAAGTACACTTACTTGGGAGTATGCCCTGTTGAACTCAATTGGATTGACTTCTGAGTAGACGTGTCTTGCACTGTTAGTCTGCCATCGTCCTAATGGAATCATCACACCTATTAAAATACCATTTTAGTCATGCTTAGTTGCAAATGAGATCTTTGTATAAGTTTTAAGAGCCTCACCTTTAATTTACTATGCACATTTAGTAATATGTCTAGACAAGACTTCCCCCCACTTAAAGCATATTACTTAAAATATTCTAATTAACATATCCCAGGCCTTAAAATCAAATGTTTTCTAAAAGCACACTGTTTCTTTTCAACCTTCACTGCAGGGCAACAATGCAAAACCTGATTGTTTTATTTACATTTTTTCCCCTTATGTGGTGCACCTTTAACAGACTGTGCCAGCAAATAATTTCTGAGGGTGTCAGTGGTTTATGTGTTCTTACTTGGTCTGCAGTTCCACATATCGCAGAAGAACAATGGGTTTTTGTGCATCACATTTTGTGCAATGTGTTATACAACAGATTTCATATAAATACAGTCATGGACTGGAAAAGTTTACGTCTCATGGAGTCATTATACTTAATAATTTTCAAATTGCTATTGTCTGGTGAGTGTCTCATCCTTGCTTTACTAGCCAAGAAAACCACAGAGATTGTAGCCTAACAGTGCAATCCTATGCAGGTTTACTCAGAAGTTAGTCCCATAGTATTCAGTCAGACTTACTCCTTAGTAAGTGTGTTCAGGAGTGCAACCTAAAGAATCACACTTCAACAGCATTGCCCTTAAAGAGTTGAAGTGTTATTAGGCCTATTCAGAAGTTCACACACAGGCACAAACTGTGTTGGGGGACACAGGGCTGGCAGAATGTGAATATTTTAAAATAGATTAAAGATACCCAACCAGCTTCACTGCATATAGCAACAAAACCCCACACTTCCTGACTCCTCTAGGATGCACACATCCTCACTGAGAAGTGCCCAAGACCAGGCACCAAGAGGGAACAGGTATCTGTTAATTTCCCCATGCCTCGTGCCACTTTTATTCTCATTAATTATTGTACAGTGGAACCTCGGTTGTTGAACGTAATCCGTTCTGGAAGACCGTTTGACTTCCGAAATGTTCGACAACCGAGGCGCAATGGGCGGTTGGCAATTTCAGTGGAGAAAATGGAGAAATGCGCCTCGGAAACTGTTTGACTTCCAAGGCGCGTTCGAAAATGGAAGCATTCACTTCCGGGTTTTTGGCATGTTCAATCTTATAAAAGAAAAACAAACAGAGAATGCTCGGAAACCAAGGTTCCACTGTATAATAATAATAATAATAATAATAATAATAATAATAATAATATGCCGTCCATCTGACTGGGCTGCCCCAGCCACTCTGAGCGCCTCCCGACAAAATATTAGACACAATAAAACTTCAAATATTAAAATTACAACAGTGTTTACAGATTGGTGCTCTGGGGTCATCATTTTCTTCGATTCAAGCTGGACGGACAGCAGCCCAATCCTAGCCATGACTGCTTAGAAGTAAATCCTATTGAATTCAATGGACCTTATTCGCAGGTAAGTGGGTTTAGAATTGCAGCCTAAATGTATATAGTTTGCAGCTTTTCTGACACAAGGACTTTGTTTTCTTTATGATAGGGTCTATATAGCTTAGCGAATGACAACCAGAGCACTGCTTCTGATTCAGGCTTCTGTATTCTCCCAAGATAGATAAATATAAAATAATAGAAATTCTCAAAGGTACTCTTGATATTGATCTCTCTGGGAATACTCTAGATGTTGTTACTGTACATATTACTTGGATAGCAGATTGACACTTAACTGTACTACAGGAAGGCCTGTCCATTCTATCTCCTCTGCTTACTTATGCCCTTAGGCTACACACATACTGAATGTGCCTGAGACAACAGCCGAAACCAGAAACGTCTCCCTTGCCACTTCTTTTTTGTATGCAGGAGCTTCATTTCTCAGCTGCAAAGAGAATCATGTATCTGAGCATACTAGTGACAGTCTGCTTTAAAAAAGCAAGAAGCTGCTCATTTGACTTGTGTTCGTGGATGCACTAAATAGCAGATAATACACACACATTATATTTTTATATTTTATATTATTTTATTTTTAAGCAGTATAGGGGGAAAGGGCGGGTACCTTAGGGCATTAATCACTTTCATGATAATGGATCTGGTCAGACATTAAACATTTAGAGACAGAGATTCAGTTGTGCAAAAGGATCTTTGCTAGCATCCGGTGGTTCCCAAACTCTCTAGAGAAGATTTTTGTGGGGAATGTGTTGGAGTGGGGGAAGAGGAGGATAGACAAGCCCTGTGGCACTAGTGAACATCTGCTGTGACTGCACTGTATCTCATCCATATGCCTTCGTCCAAGTATAGTACCTCTAAATAGGAAAAAAAGCACTGGGTGTAGTTAAGTGTGGTGACCATTTTAGGTCTGGTAAGTGTCCCAGTCTTTGAATGCAAAGGACATAATCCAATGGAAGTCGCTCATGTTTAAGACCCATTGAAACATTTAGCTGCACACTAATTCAACTGATAGGATGCTAACATTTGCTACATTGCATCCAGCAGAAGGAAATCCTTGACATCCCCTTTCTTCTCCTCTTATCCATTGTGGTGGTAAACATGAGATTGAAAGCACCTACATCTGTTTTAAATGAACTGGAACACTTTGCTGCCAACTGAGACACATGGCACCTCATCTTTACATGTTTTCTCTCTGGCTCTTTTCTAAGTACGGTATCTCCTGCTTGCTGGTAATAGAGGCTCCTTTTGTTTATCTCTGGGGAATTTTACCTGGCTCTGTTACTACTCTCTTAGATATTACTGGGTTTTCAGTAAGGTTTTTTTAAGATTTGTGTTTTGTCACATTTTTTTATTGTTTTGTTGTGGTTATGCACTGCTTCAGGCACCATTTCTATTGGTAGGGAATGTGGCACATAAATTCAAGAACTGTATCTAAATAAGATAAATATATGGAAACCTTAGAGTTGTCCTGTGAAACTGGATGTCAGAATGCATGCAAACTATATATCAGTGTAGTACAAATAAATCAAACTCAAGGAGCCCAATGCTTATAGACGGGCATTAGGATAAGTATATCTTAAGAAAGTTCTTATTCAGACTTGGCTTCAGGCAATGAAACGTCATAGATGTAGAACTCTAGTGAGTGAAATTTCTAGGGAGCAAATTAGGCTAAAAACATCTTCTAGAGACAGCTAGAAAGGAATCACACACCACTTGAAAATAAGGCAAGTTATTCAGTAAATGTTTCATTTATTGGTCTTCTTCCATTGCTGTTTAGGGTTAAAAGACACGATGTCAATAAAAATGGTAAATTTATGGATGGTTTAGTTTTTCAGAGCCTCGGTCCTTGTTACATAGCTTGATATTGCCTCATGATAGTGTGAGATTACGTTTCGATCACTGCCCCTTTCTTTCAGACTAATTATATTTTTGTTGTCTGGTGAAACTTACTAATAAACCTTGGAATTATAGCATAATATAGGTTCAAAGAATTTAGTGGTCTACATAGGCATGGCTAGTAAAAAAAGAAGCTTTTAAGAAGTTAAGTACCAAAAAGGCTGGGATTTGTTTTTTGTTTTAAAAAATTTGATTCCTTTTAATAACGTTCTTACAGAAACACTCCAGTGTTCAATCTTATAAAAGAAAAACAAACAGAGAATGCTTTTGATTCACACTCTTGGGAGTATTTATCCATCCATCCCCAATTCTCAGATTTCACACGAAAATTTTAAAATGCATAAAATGTAGGGAAACACGATTGCAATGTGATTTCGGTTTGCTCTAATAGGGACACAGAAATGCACACATCCAATTGCAAGCAACCAGGTTTAAACTAACATGGTTGCAGATAGACACTGTAACATAGTGGATAAGGTGAGGACTTGCAACAAGGTTGTCATCAAAAGCTCTTCTAGCACCCCTCCTTTTTCTGAGGAAAGGCCTGAGGCCCCAACAAGGCTTGTTATTTGATGTCCTGCCACCAGTGTAATCTTACTTCTGAAAATGGTGCCATCTTGAGTGGGCTAAGATGAGAGAACAAGTCCAGTTTCTGGGGACGGGACAGCGTGGATTTTCTTCCTTTCGTTCCCTGATGCTGCTGTGAATTCTCCCACTGCCAAGATGCCCGAGGAACCACAGTTAACGGGCAATGCAGCTTCACCAAGCCAGGCCAAGTGAAGCTGAGAGGCCAGGAGATAAGAACCTAGCCTAAATAATACCGAAATTGGAGGCAGGACAGTCAAACACCAGCAGCTGTTATAAAGACTGTGCTAATGGTGTGAGGGATTGCATTTGCACAGTAGCCAAACCCTTTCCATGTCAGTTGTATTGCTTATATGTGCCTGTATGAAAGCATTTTTAATAATAATAATTAATAATAATTCAGATGGTGACATAAACAAAGCAAATCTGTTGAAGGGTCCCCAAAACTGGCTGGTCTAGTCAAGAACCAACTGGCTATTTTAATATGAGATTAACTGAAAACATGACATCAGTCTGGCGAATAGAAATTGGAACATTTGGAAATTGGAACAGCAGTATTTGATAGGAACTCTGTTGTATTGGGGTGGTGTTTTGGTTTGTTCAGTGGCATACCTAAATGGACTTATTTCTGAAAACCTATTACTCATTGATCATATATTTTTGAAGACTGGTATCTTCAAGACACATGGCTCATAATTGGAATGCACTCACTGAAATCCCACTACAGACAATGGGGCTACTCTTGAATGAATGATTCAGACTGCAAAAGAAGTTCTATTGACTTCAGCCACCTTACTTTGGATAAGATGGCTTGAAGTCTAAAGCATATGTTGTCTAGCTCAGTGAGGGTATGACCTTAAACTCATTTATGCAAAAGTAGGTTGACAGAAAATATGGCTTATTTCCATGCAAAATAGTAAGTGACTGATCATTGGTTTACAAAACACCTTATAACAAGTTACAGGATCAGCTCAAGGCTCCTTATCTTGCTGAGATAGTTAGCTTGTGTGCATTTTCCCAAGCAGTTCTGAAAAAAGCAAAGGTCAGGTATGCTAGGGGATCCAAAGCAAATTTAGCAGACCATTTTAAGCATACATAAAGAATTCTGGCAGAAATCCCAGTTATCTTGAGGTCAGTGGCAAAACTCCAAGCTATTTCAAAGGAGACAAGATTTACCTGCAATATTACTTTTCATAGGATTTGGAGGGAGCTTAAACTGGTACCATTGTTCAAATGTCCTTGCTTGGCTCCTTCTTATAATACAGTCCAATTTAAATTATAGGTGTAGATGCTTTAATACAAATACATTTATCTTAGATCAGTTATTATTATCTGCGTAGCCACCTTTCCTGCAAGGAGCTCAGGGACACAAATATTGAATCCACCTTTTCAGCCTCTCAGTAACTTGTAAGGTAGGTTAGGCTGAGTGGTCAAGGGTCACAGACTGAAATCCTACCCATGTCTACTCAGAAGTAAGTCCTGATGAATTCAGGATGGCTTACTCCCAAGTCAGTGAGTTAGGATTGCAGTCTAAGTGAGTTCATGGGTGGACTTGAACCTAAGTCTTCTGGATCCTAGTCCAGCACTCTGTCCACTAATCCACACTGGGTCCATGGGTTGAGTAGCTTAAGTCATGGCTTTGCTTTTAGAGACATGTAAGTGGGATCCATTCCTTTTCCAGTTTCTCCTTGTGTGCGTTGAAGTGAAATTAATTATACTTAAAAATGTATATTGTTCTAATTAAAAGTGATCCATGTGCTTAACATATACCTTAAAACATGGGCTCCTAAACTGTGGTCCATGGAACAGCAGTGGTCCACAGACTTCATTCAAGTGAGCCATGGTAAATCTGCATTAAATAATCATATTGATTTTTAATTGCTGTTTTAGTTTCTTGTATTGTATTTTATAGTACCACGGTCTGAATTCTGTGGAGGAGTGCAAACTGCAACACAATATTAAAAATAAAAGAAGCCACAAAAATAAAATTAAAAATCATACAGCACCTAGTACAATTGCTACAACAGGATTTTTAAGTGGTCCATGGGGGGAAAGTTTGGAAACTACTGTCTTATGGAAAGTATTCACATCACTTGATTTTTTTAGCATTTCATAATACGTGGATGAAGCTGTAGATAGAAGATACTTTTTAAAGTTGCCTTTTTAAAAAAGACTTTTTGAAAAATAGCACTGCAGGAAGGAGGTTAGCGTAAAACATTTCTCCCTGCCATGAAATTGTAATTGTTTGTATTTTCATAGAATCATAGAATGGTAGAGTTGGAAGTGTCCCCAAGGGTCAACTAGTCCAACCCCCTGCAGGAATCTTAACATGTGGTCTCCCATCCAATGTGAAACGATACTGGACCCTGCTTAGGTAGCTTTGCAAATGTGCTAGCAGTTTTATAGCTTCACCACTTTTAAAATCATTGTATTACGTCGCATGTAGCTTCAGCTGCAACTTCGAGTGGCAGACTGTGAGTTGCAGAAGTTTACAAAGAACTAAACAAATGCACAAATAAATAAATAAATAAAAAGTGCTAGCTTCCTTCTGCCAGGAAGTTTGTTTTTGCAGGGAAGAGCATTTAAAAATGGCATCCCTCCAGCAGCAATCTAACAGGTACAGTCCTCTATGAGGACTTTGCCTCTCGGTTGTGCTGCTTGTGTCAGCATTGACGCTGCCAGACATCATTTCAAACTTCAGTAATTGTGATTCCTGTGGGAAAATTAGCTTTTAGTAAGCCTTAACATAGCCCAATAATGCAGGGCATCATTAGTGGCTCCACAGATTACAGATTTGCTGGGTGTATAGTGAGTCCTTTTCAGCCTGACAGCCATGTTCCCTTCTGAGCATGCCACTGGGTTAGCGGCAACAACGAGGGGTGTGAGTGGGGAAAAGCATTAATGTGTGATGTAACATTCCTTTGTATGGAGACTTTCTAGATGCTCTCTAGATGATGCTCTCTAGATGACGCTCTAGACCAGGCATCCCCAAACTGCGGCCCTCCAGATGTTTCGGCCTACAACTCCCATGATCCCTAGCTAACAGGACCAGTGGTCAGGGATGGTGGGAATTGTAGTCCAAAACATCTGGAGGGCCGAAGTTTGGGGATGCCTGCTCTAGACACCCTCTAGACGCCCTCTCTCTTCATTCTCCATCCAGGCAGGCAAGAAGCATTATAATAGTATATGTGCTGCCGAAGTGAGCACGGCAAGAAGCATTATCACAGTTGAAAAATGTAGTCCAGTCAGGCAAAGAATGTGGAAAAGGACCAATGAGAAAGGAAGTCTCAAAGCGGGAGGGGAGAGTCCAGGAGGGCCACGTTTGGCTTATGTTTAGCCCCTGAACCAAAATTTGCTCCTAAGACTTTGTGTCTCGGAATTTGTGCAATTAAACAGCATACTGCATATCAGTTTGTGTCATGCGGATTTTTTGGGGGGGGGCTGGCACTGTAGCTTCCCAGAGACATTTGATTGGCACTCTGCTTGCTGTCTTTAAGGTGCCTGCTGAATGCTATTTCATTCTCTCACATGCTTTTTGTTAATGTCAGATAGCTGTTTTGCTTCTACCTTTTAGTATGTGTTGTTCCATATTTTATTGTTTTTTAAAATTTTGGTTTTATGCTCTATTTGAAGATTGTAAGCTGCTTCAAGCATTGCAAGGAAAGCAAGATATAAATGCTTTCGATCAGTTCATTCATAATCACAGATGCAATGCTTCAATATGTGTATGTTTGGGCCTGGAACAGAAGTTCCAGCTGATGCAGAAGGCAGAAGCCAGACTGTTGATGGAACTGCCTGGCCAGCAACATGTGACACCATTGTTAATGCAGCTGCCTTGGCTACCCATCTACTACTGAGCTACACAAAGGTGCAACAATCATGCCACCTGGACTTCAGGCTGCTATATTTATTGACTACGAAAGCACTTTGGTGGTCCAGACAGGGTCACTTCATCAGTTTTAAAAGGCAGTAGTCTACCATATATAGGAAGTAGTTGTTGAAGTCCATGGGTTTCACATAGCAGCTGCTGGTTAGAATGTGTTTTTCAAATCATATATCACATTGCTCACAAAATGGATTAGTCTGAATTTCCCCTTGAATATTGTATTACTTTGGCTATAGCAAGTTATGCATTTGTTTTCATCTAGGATACAACCTGAGAACTTTGAGCAAACAGGTGTTTCTGATCTTGGTAAGTTTTTGTTTCCTTGTATAAAAAAGTGCTGTAAACCCAAGTGCATTTATTTGGAAGTAAGTCCTACTGAAACCAGTGGCATTTAATTCCAAGTAAATGTGGTTAGATAAGAGTTGTTGAAACTGTCAGATATGTAGCATATATACATAGTTTTATATAATACTAAATATTTGGTTGCTCCTATAAACTTGTCCCCATTGCAGACATTAATATGTAAGGCTCATTCCCTTAGGATTATTTTCAAAATATGTTTACAAAAGTCATTCTTATCCCACAGTGCTAGTCACAACCACAATGTAAACATGTCTGAAGAATATTGAAAACCATTTTACTTGGTGGAATATATTTTTTAAAAACACATGTGTTGGTCTTTCCCAAGTTTCCTTCTGTCCTGTAGTGACCCTGACATCACAAAATGCTTGTGTATGCTTTTACTTCACTTCCCCTTCTATTAGGTTAGAATTATGCCCAATGAGCATAGTGCTATGTGTGTGTATGCACGGACAATTCTGATCTTTTGTTAGTACCTTTGGAGAATGCAGTGTGCATTTGGAGATGCCATTGTGTGATTCTTGTGCAAGCGGGGAAGCTCTTCAATAATAAGCCACAATGACAAAACTTCAGGAGAGTAGAAGCTTGTTACCGGTAGTCAGTTGTAGTAAAAACAAAAAGTCCCGTGCCAATTGCAGAACTGCGGGTGGCGCTGTGGGTTAAACCACTGAGCCTAGGGCTTGCCGATCAGAAGGCCGGCGGTTCGAATCCCCGCGACGGGGTGAGCTCCCGTTGCTCGGTCCCAGCTCCTGCCAACCTAGCAGTTCAAAAGCACGTCAAAGTGCAAGTAGATAAATAGGTACCGCTGCAGCGGGAAGGTAAATGGCGTTTCCGTGTGCTGCTCTGGTTCGCCAGAAGCGGCTTTGTCATGCTGGCCACATGACCTGGAAGCTGTACGCCGGCTCCCTCAGCCAATAAGGGAATGATGGCATCCTCTTTCAGTCAGGATTATGTGCACTCAGAAGCCCTGAATTGATACCATTATGTTTAGGATTGAAATGCCATATGAAAAGTGCTTTGTGGGTTGTGTGTCTAGTACTATCGTACCCTACTAGCAGTGTAATAACAATGACATTGGTTTGCCACATTCAGACCTAGGAGCATGCCCCTTTCAAAGAAACAAGACCATTCTGTTTATGATGCTATGTCTACTCAGAGGTAAGTCACACTGGAGTCAATAGGACTTACCACAAAGTATTAATGTGTATAGGGTTGCAGCCCCAGGCAGGTTTTTTAGGATTGTGGTGGTTATAATGAATGCTTCCTCTTGGGGATTTTTTTTTTTTACATGTCCCTCTGTCTGTAATTATGATTTTATGTATGTTGCATTTTTTAAACTCTATCTCACTTTGACAATTCCCATTGAAAAGCGGGTTATATGTGGCGTCCTGGCAGAAATCCTGCTTGGTCTCTGTGGATTTGTAGGACATTTCCTAGGTACCGGTGTACCAGTTGTTGTAAATACCTATCCCTCTGTTTAGCTAGAGCACATGGATCCATACAGCCAATGAAATATTCAGCATTTGATTATTTTTCTTATATTATCTTGGGGTTAAAAGGTATTTAAAAATAAAATAAAACAAAAAGCAACATTGTGAGAAACACAGTTAAACCCACTTGTTAATATATCAGGTTCATTATACTGATCAGGGGCAATTGACTTGTATGTATCCCAAACATAGTTATTTTTCAGAATGTCTGAAAGCAAGTTGGTCAAAAACCCAGAAGCAAAAGAAACTGTTAAATCCATTTGTACATTGATTTAACAGAGAAGTATTTCATTCTTCTTGTGTTTTTCTTTTTTCTCTGGGTGTCTTGAAATAATCCTTTTTCTGTCTCCATCCTCCCACTTAGACATTGTTCACAGACTTACTTATTTATGAAGTCTGAAGGTTAGTTCCTACCTGCTGAGAGTAATTAGCCCTGTTCTTTGTGTCCTATGCAATCCTGTCTGATTAAATGTACACATTTGTTTTACTTCTTTTCATGTCCCTTTTCTCTTTACTCCTGTTTTCCTGATTGTAAGTTGCAGTGATTCTTTTTTTATTAAAAAAATCTATTTTGCCTGCATCTTTCCTTTAGTATGCAAATTTCTATGTGAACTTATGGTATATATATGCCGTGTCAATCGCTGTTTTATTATTTTTCATTCATGTTCCCCAGAGCAGACAGTTTTAGGGAATATCTCCCGCCCTCTAAACTCTCTAAATATTGCATGACAGATTGGCTTTGTTTTGGAAGCCCTTTAAGATCCAGTGGCTCTCAGTAAGAGCAGCAGGTTATGTTATGTGTGTGTGGAATGCTTGGATTTAGTACAGCCTATACTTTTTTCTTTTTTTCTTTTTGACACCATTTCTATTAGGCAATTTACTAATTCCCCTTGAATTTACTCCGTGTGTGTCTTTCTCTCCCGCTCCCCCTCCTTTCCGTCTCCTCTTTTGTTCCTTGGCCCATGTTAAAGTTTCCAATTGACTCCTCCATTGTTACAATTTGTCACTGCTGGAAGATCAATTTGTTTTACTCCCCTCATCAGCACAGTAGAATCGGGTGCCAGATGTCTTTCTTTCTTTTCTTTTTTTCTTTTTAAAAAAGCAGCCACATTATTCTTCTGCTCCCAGTTTGCGCCTGTTTGGAGCCTGATCGCTGGCTGGTAACTGGAAAAGAATGTTCTGTTGCGCATTCCTGAACTGCATCCCCACCCTCGCCTCCTCCTCCGCCGCCCACCCTCCCCCAATAATCTATATTTGGCAATTCATTTACTAGCCTGCTTTGGGGACCACACAGTTGGATCACACACAGGGAAACAAGCAATATTTTCTGTCCCCTAGAGCCAGTGCGTGTTGTGTTGTTTTTTCGCTTGTTTGTTTTCTTTTTCCTGGAGGAGCGAGCGAGGGGAGCCGGGTGGCGGGACGCACAACCAAGAGCGGCCAACGGAGGCTTCGCACCTCAAGTCTCGCAGCCCCTTGATTCTCCCGCGCCACAAAAAACTTCTTCCCATTCAACCGCTCTCTGCCAATCTCCACCAGCCCCAGTCGGGAGGGGGGGGGGCGCAGCGGCGGATGGTGCTGAACCATCCCTCCCTCACGTTGTTTGGGGAGGCGACGCCTAATCCCTCCATGAAAAGGTCTCTGGCACACTTTGCCCCGGCGCTCGTAAGGCTCCGAGCCCCGCGGAACCCGGCCGATCTTCCTTCCGAGGAGGAGACCTACGGAGGAGGGCGCCGGGCGGCTCCTACCCAAGGCCCGAGGAGGAAACCTCTCCGGAGCCAGGGACACTTTCTGGCCGAGAAGCTGCGCGCAGGGCAGTGCGCGCGCGCCTTCCCCAGCCGCGCTCCTCCAGGAGCAGATTTCAAGTCCCAGGCAAACTCTGCTCAGAAGGGAGAGGGGGGCGAGGGAGGCGCCCTCTTCCTCGGTTTCTGCCCTCGCTCAGCTATACTCACGAGGTTTATCTCCAATAAACTTCATAGCTGCTCAGGACAGCAACATACATAAGATATATTTGAGTGCAGCCATGTAAATATCGCAGGGACGAACAGTTCCGTCCTGGAGCTTGCTTACTGGGACGGAAATCGCAACGGGGCTTACTTTCAAGTAAAAGCGCTGTGGTTAGCAGCCCCAATTGCGGTGCTCCGCGTGTGAAAGTTGACGGCTCAACAAATTGCACTGCTGCTTCTAGCCTATTTTGGTGTGCAAATGCACTACTGAGGCACAGTGCCATTTTCTTTTAATTGTGTGTGTGTGTGTGTGTTTAGCCTGTGTTTTCTTTCCTCTGGGTCATTTCTCTCTACGCCCCTCTCTCCTATTTTCGCATTGTCTGCACTGGACCATTCCCTTCTTTCTTCCTTCCTTCCTCCCTCGTCTACCCCGCTCCTGGCTCTCGCTCCCTCTCCCTCTCCAAAAAGGATCATTGTTAGTTTCTCCGCTTCCCCCCCTCCTCCTGTTTATTTATGCACACGTCATTGGGGAGCCCCCGCCCCCTCCTGCATCTCATTAAGTGCCTAGTGTGTTTCTTTTTCCCTGTCAATAATCCTGGATCCCAGACTTCTCCGTTCCTCCGGATTTCGATCCCCCTTTTTCTATCTGTCAATCAGCGCCGCCTTTGAACTGAAAAGCTCTCAGTCTAACTTCAACTCACTCAAATCCGAGCGGCACAGGCTCCCTATATCTGCGGCTTCTACCCCCCCTTTTTTACAGCTGACTTGTTGTTTGGTTTGTTTGCTGCATTTTTTTTTATAGTTCCCCCCTCCCCCGTCTCTCCCTCCCTCCCTCCTTATATAATTTTTTTATTATTAATTTTGTGTGTGTCTACCCGCGTGTGTCTGTGCGCGCGCTTTACACGCTGATCTGATCTTCGGAAGAAAAGAGAGAGAGAGAGAAAACCCAGAAGAAGGAAAAGAAGAAACCCAAAGTCACTGGTGCAAAAGGAAAGGAGAAGGGACACTGCCCTCCCCTCCTCCTCCTCCTCCTCCCTCTTTTCCCCTCCCCAGGAGGAAAGAAAAGGAAAAGGAAAAAACTTTCACCTTGGACTTTTTTTTTTTAAAACAAAAAATTGCAAACTTCCCCCTTTTCTTTCTTTCTTTTTTTAATCCTTCCCCCTTTTTCCTCCCCCCCTTTCCCCTTCTTCTCTCCCTCCCCTCCCCTCCGTCCTTGCAAAATTGCTGCTGGTGGGGTAAGTCAGGAGGAAAATGCCGCAACTAAATGGCGGTGGAGGGGACGATTTGGGGGCGAACGATGAATTGATCTCTTTTAAAGACGAAGGGGAGCAAGAAGAGAAGATCTCGGAGAACTCGTCGGCAGAGAGGGATTTAGCCGATGTCAAATCGTCGCTAGTCAATGAAACAGAAACGAATCAAAACAGCTCTTCAGACTCGGAGGTAAGGAGACCCCCCCCCCGCCCCGCCGCCGCTCTTTCCAGCACACCTGCCTTACTCCACCTTGGGGGTTCCCGGGGAGACAGGATACAAGAAGTTTGGGGTGGGGGTGGGGAGAGAAGAGGAAAATGCCATGGAGGGGGTGGGGGAACTGAGCTTTCGCCCCGAGTTGCAACTCTGTTTCTTATAGTATGGTCGGCGACTGCCCTGTTGCTTCTCTGGTGGGTTCAGTTATCTCTGTATTTTCCGTATCAAGTTTTGCACAAACTTCTAACTTGTTCTCTCCCCCTTCTCTCTTTCTCTCTCCTCCTTGCTTCTGTTTTTTTCCTTCACCAACCTGCCTCGTTCATCTACTCTCCCGGTGCCTTTTTGGGGGCTATTTTTCACCCTCTTTTGATCCAAGGCGGAGAGGCGGCCCCCGCCTAGGTCCGAAAGTTTCAGAGATAAATCCAGAGAAAGTTTAGAGGAAGGTAAGTTGTGCTTGATGGCTCCATCCCACCCACCCCCTTCCCGTTTCGAGGGTGGTGGAGGGGGAAAAGAGAGCGGATCTGGAGCACCCCCCCAAAACCGTGCTCTCCGTGGGCGCAAACAAATGCTCTTCCAAGTTTCGAGAAGCACTTTTTCTAACCGTGATTTCCCCCCCGCTTTCTGTTTTTCTCTCTCCTTGTGCCTCGTTCCCCCGCCATGTTAGCTGCGAAAAGGCAAGATGGAGGGTTGTTTAAGGGCCCACCATATCCTGGGTATCCCTTTATAATGATCCCCGACCTGACCGGCCCCTACCTCCCCAATGGCTCCCTCTCGCCCACGGCAAGAACGGTAAGTCGAACGTGTGTATATGTATATGTAAATACGAGCTGTGTGTTTTGCGCGCATTTGTGTCCCCCAGCCGCCAAGGTCCCCCTGCTGCCTGTTCCGCCCGCCCCCTCCGCTCCCGGCCGCCGCGGCGCTGCCTGAAACTTTCCAAAACTTTTGCGCCTTCCGCTGACTGCGCGCCGAGGGGGCGGGGGGTGGGCAGAGAAAGGGGCTGTTTACACTTCGCCATGTTGATTCCTTTACTTTCAGTTTTGGGGCTTCGGCCCTGGGACTTGGCAATGCGAAGGGCACCCGGAGTCCCAGCTCCCGCTTTTTATATTTATTTTTCCGCGCCCAGCAAACCGAGCCTCCTCCGCTCTCCTTTCCACAAAACTCTCTTTGCGATTTCTATCGCGCTCTGTTTTCCTTCTCCCCTCTCGAGTGGCGACTGGGTTTCCTTTCTCTCCCCTCCCCCTTTCCTTGCCTCCCCCTTTTAACCCTTTGCTCGCTTGCTGAAACCTTCCCGAGTTACTAATTTACAGGCAGCGTTGCCATCGAGTGATTAATTGGTGTAAAATCTTATCCGGGGTTTTTTTTTTTTTTTTTTTAAACTTTAGGACTCTGTGTGTTTAAAAGATTTTAAGGGTGGCAGTTACCTGTAGACGGCTCTCTCCCCCCTCACCAGTTTCCCCCTCCTGCTATTCTATGTTTGTAAGAATTTTTTGGCATCTTTTTTTGGAAGGGGCCAGAAATTTTTATTTTCATTCCTTGGCACACTGGCTTTCCTTAAAGTCACCAGCTTTCATTTAAATAGATCATATATATGAGTTCCATAAGAAGATAGTGGATGTGGCCCCCATGTTTATTGTGTTGGGAAGAACATATTGAAGCTATATATATGAGAAGTTGTGCTTGGCTCAGCTGAGTCAGGACATAGTATAGAAAAGGAAAATGCAATCCTGCAAATAGACACTGCCTTCCCGTTAACAAACAAAAGTTAAAAGCATTATATAAAGAAACAAGCCTTCACTTGAAAGGAATATATATATATATGTATTCCAAAACAACTGGGCTCCTCTGGAAGGATATGTGTACTTCAGGTCCTCTGGGTGTGGCAGGAGGAGCCGAAGGTGTGGCAGCATGAATGGAGGGAATAAGTTTCTTGTAGCCCTCAGACTGGTTTTGTTAAAACTTTTGGGAGGTGTGAAGTGTTGGTCTCTGCCCTCCTCACACATCCTCATGGATTTATGCCAGCTCTACTTCCTCTGCCCAACCATAATACAACCTTCATTAACATAAATACAACTTTTTACTTTTATTTTTATTTTAAAAAAAGCCAGTTCCCCCAGGGAATGCAGGATTTGTATACACTTTATCTGTTATCTCATAATGATTCAGATGATTCTTTACCAACCTATCCATTTAATTCTCTCTCCTCCAAACTACTGTTTGAATGCTCACCTCTTTTCTTTTAACTTGGTCATTTGAGGCAGCTATTTGAAATACAAGTTCCACTGTTAGGTAGCTGCTGAATCCATGGTAGTGTGTTTCTAGACTATGGGATGTTTTCAATGTGTCCAGTCTACAATTGTTTTTAAAATGTCAGATCAGGCTTGTTTTTACTTAAAGTCCAAATTCAGATTACAAATTACAGGGGGGAAAGATGACAAAATAGTGTTTACTTGTGTATTTTTAAATGTTTTCAAGGATGAGGTTAACCCAGTCAAGATATTTTATAATTTACTTTTATTTTGGGGCTATGGTCATAGCAAGGAGACATTTTGGTAACCGCAGTTTTAGCATAATGGAAAAGAAAGGTGACTGGATTTTGTAATTGGAGATGTGATGGGACAGGTAAAGCATCTTATATGTTGCTAGGGATAGAGTGTTTGTTTTGTGGTTATTTTAATTATGTACTATGAAAGCATAACCTTTAAAAAAAATTCCTCAGAGTGGTTTCTGTTCAAAATAGAAATAATTTTATTGCAAATTTAAATTAGTGGGGCTGATGAGCATTAGGGGGAAAAATTCCCCTGGAAAAAAAAAGAATTTTATATTTATTTACATCTTTATCTAGCAGCACTTAGGATTTAATATTGATGCAGTCCATTACCTTTTGAAATGAGTGGGAACTATTTGTATAGAGGTTTTGAATAGATGTTTGATCAGGGCCCCAGAGTAGTTATTAGTTAATGGAGAAAATTCTTCTTGGCCATATTTAAACATTCTCTCTCTAATAACAACACACTGTTACAGTGAATTCATTTCATTGTATAAAAATATATTATTTTATTGATATAACAGGTGACCTTGTTCCTTAGCATCATATGGATTCAAAAGACATTTTCCATATTCAGTAGGCAATTTGCACATAAGCCAACAGCATATTTTGGGCCCTTTCTTCTACTCCCAATGATTTGTAGAGTTTGCATTTGTGAAAGCAAGATAAATGTATGGTTTAAATAGGACCCATTATTCGTTTATGCCACAAACCAGAATGATTAAATATTACAAAGGATTTATTCAGTTTATACTGTTCAAGGTGTATTCCTATAATTTGGCTGTTCTTTTTAACTCAAAGGTGTAAGCAAATAAAGAATATTGAGTCTTACACATAGGTAGAATTATCACACAGGATTATGAGTTCATGAACCGTATTTTTCACTGAAGGTTAAACAAGTTGTTTTGCAACATTGTTTCCTCCTTTTTGGTTTTTGTTCTTTTATTTTTATTTAGAGAAAAATTTGTTCTCATATGCAACTTTCAGTTCTTAGAAATACATAAGCTGATTCTACGGAACACTGATTTCTGATTTTCTGCTTTAAGAAATGTAAAGAATTATGAAGTATCATTAAATCAGCTTATGATGAATAATACATTGCTTTAGGAATAATGCTTTAATTGCCAAAGAGTCCATAAAGCTTGTTAGCAATAATTTTATTTTAAAATGACAAAAGATTATTCTACATAATGCTAATTTTGCTTTTGCTAAAGTAACGTGTCTGGCTCTTAAGAGGACCAATATGCAGTAAGGAGAGCTCTGTTAGAAATGAAATAATGAATTAAAGAATACACTTGTGTAGGCAATGTGGTAGTGGTTGCAATAAGGGTAATTTCAGAATTTAACAGAAGAACAATTAAGTAGTTAGATGTAATTCTGGTTATGAAAATACTGTTAATTTGCTTTTTGTGGGGGAGATTTGTTTCACAGTGCTGAGTTGTTCACAGTGCTCATCTTTCATTTGAACCTGAATCTAAAATGGTTAGTGTAGGAAAATATGGAAGTGATATGGCTTGTGATCTGGTAAATGCCCATTAATGGAAATATTTTAAAACAATGCATTGGAAAATGTATTTTCTCCCTTTTATTTCCTGAAGTACATAATCCTCTGCACAAGAATGTAGATCCTGGTGCACGAAGAGTTAATGGTATCCCCCCCCCCTTCCCCTGTCTTGAATTGTTTTGACAACACTTTTCAAAAGTGTGACATTCGGAGCCCCTGCAATACAATGTAATATTACTGTAATTACACAGGTCATTACATTTTAAATAGAGAACAATGAAATGCTTATCATGCTGAAAAACAAAGAACAGGTGTTCCTGCCCTTCTTTGGCATTTATGCTAATTTGTTTTTCATCTTCCTTAGAAATATTTATTGCTCGGCACTGTGAAGATTTCTGCTTCCAATGTGATGGTTTGATTCCTTAATAATCTTTAAGGTTGAGGGCTTAGTTGATTTTTGAAATAAGGGTTATGGTGTTAAACTAGTTGGATGTTCACAATGTACATACAGTTTTCATATGTCAGCGTGTTTGCGCTTCATGGCAGAGATAAGCTATTCATTGAATTGTACCATTCACCTTCTTGATGGCTTTAAAACAACAATGAAGTCCCCCCCCCTGTAACTGTGTAGAAACAAGCTATTCTCAGCCGATGATCTTCTGACACCAATCAAATGAAGCACGGAGTCTGAAAACCTCTCAGTTCTTAGCACAGTTAGAACGCTGTTTCTGCTTCATGAGTGGCTTGAGAAATATATAATAGCAACTAGCATTAGCATTGTTAACTACTTCTTCTTTTTTTTTATTAAAAAAAGACATTCAAACTTCTCCAGCATGATTTTAAGGTTGCAGGACAGAGAGAGAATCAGTGAATTTTAAGAGCCAGATCCTCCTTTGCAAGGGGAATGCAAGCTTGTGAGCCCAGAGAAGTAAAAGTTTGACGCTTCTGATTCATGGCAAGATTTGCCGCATCTTTTTGTGTGAGGGTCCCAAATATTGCCTTTTGTTGTAAGGCAACGCTAAGATACAGTATTTTAAATAAGTATACTAAGATTTGTCTCTTGATTTAAAAGTTCCAGTTTTCATGGATTCCTAAGAAAATGCTACCCCTCCCCTTTTAAAAAAAGCAGAATAGAGAAAGGACAGCTGTAGGGTTCTTTTTCTGCCTTTCGTTGTTTTTTTTTGCATGCATGTATGTGTTTCCACACTGCACCATGACTAAAACTGTAAGGCCCCCCATTTCCAGCTGTCTGGTAGTTATGTGGAAGTTGGATTATTGGCTGTTAAGCATGAGACAACCTGGATTTAGCAAATGCTTTCCTGAGCAGGGGAGTAGGTGACTGTTTGGGGGGTGGGCTTGAGGGGAGAAAACATTTGTGAGGCACTTTGTGGTCGCTCTTGAAACATGCATACTGCCACAATAAAATGAAGAAGAGATGCACTCTTTGGGTCAAAGTGCATCTGGTTTCCAACAAAAGAGCACTTGCAGATAAGAGGGCATGGATGTGTGTTTTTGTTAGTGCATTCAGGGATGTAGGTGGAATTAGAATGTTCTCCTTCCCACACCTTACCTGTTGTGGGAACTTTTTGTTTCTTGCTTGCTACAGACTTTTAACTGCTGCAGCTGCAGCTGCTAGATTGTTTGCATAGTAAGAGAGTTTGTACTCACCCAAGCCTTTGTGTGTGTGTGTGTGTGTGTGTGTGTGTGTGTGTGTATTCTCTTTGTACTGAGCTATGGCAAATATGCAGGCAGAGCCTAGCCCTCTGACTGGTAATTGGGCATGTTTGTGAAGGAAATGGTTAATTTTACAACCAAAGGCAAACTTGCACCTCAACAGGTCTGCTGAAAGAAATGTGCCACAGTCATTTGCTGGCAGGCAGCGAAGGGTCATAAATCTACAGGGTTTATTTACAGCCTATAACACTTATGAATGTTAAGATATTTGACGCCACGCTGGCCTTATAATATCCAAGGTCCACAGACACTGGCAGTGGGTCAGGTTTCTTTCACTAATTATAAGCAATGAGAGATGGGGAAATTGGGGAAATAAACCCATGAAAAGCTTAGATTGTTTGGGGGGGGGGATGGCTGGTGGGAGTTTGGTGCTTGTTCTCCTAACTGCAGGACTGGCCTTTTCATATGATTCAGAATTAACGCTTGAAATACTGAGGGGCAATGTGTAGTGGCTTAAGCAAACCTTTAGCACAGCCTGCATTCTTTATCAACGCGCTTGCAGTCCTTGTGTAGGATATCTAGACAGGAACCCTGCAAAATATTTCCCAGAATACTTTCAAAGAAACCTGATATAACCCTGAATATATTTGTTGTAGCTGAGAGGGGGGGAAATTGCCATGCCTGAATTAATAAACAAGTTACATTAGGCTATATTTAACAGATGTATGTTTATGATTGATCTCTGTCTTTCTGTCTTGAAATAAAGCAAGAAAGTGGCACTTCAATAAGAATATCTAGATAGCAGACAGATAATACATTTTTCATTTCAAAGTCTGGTTTTAAATTACGTGACTACCTCCCCACCCGTTATTTTAGAGAACTGAATAAAATCTGGGTTTCTAGAGGGGACAGATCAGGAGAGAAAACACATTAGGAAAAAAATGTGTACATATGTGGGAAAAAGAATGTGGTAAAATCCAGAGGCCAGGAGCAAATAAGGAAGAATGCTAGTGTGTAGGGGTGCTTGAAAAAAAATATTGTTGAGATCAGCTGCTAAAGGGGAAGCTGGGCATCTAGGGAATGATTGGCTCATGTGTCAGGAAAGTCTTTGGGGCCAAGGGGAAGCATCACTTGAGGGGGGCCCTCTCTAGTTCTCCCTGGATTAAACAAGTGCATTGTTTAAATGCTTTTAAATGCAAGAGTGCTTTTCTCTTAATCTATATGCTGATGCTTCTTCTTTTTTTTAAAGCCAAACCCTGACAAAGGATAAATTAGGGTTTTTAAAGTAAATCCTAGGAATATATTCCCCACCTCAGCAGTCTCCTTAGGTGCATTATCACATTCAACTTAGAGATACTAATTTGGGCAAGGGAGTATGGGAAGAATACATATATTGGTTTCCTCCCATATGTTTTTACCCACTTCCATTTAAAATACTGAGTCATTTCCCCCCGCAAAATATAAAATTGTATTTTATTTTATTTTTTTAAAAAACCCAACAACTTTCCACTAGTAAATGTTCAAGAAGCCTAGGACATAATGTTTTATGAATTTTCCTAACCGGTAGAGTTCTGTAACTTATTAGCCCCTAGGGATAAATCTGAATCCCTTAACACCACATTACAGAGGTGATGTGGTAGGACCTTTTAGCAGGTTATCAACAGTGGTGTTTGTCTGTTTCCCAAGAGAATTCATTCATTTGCAACTCCCTGTTTAATTCCAGGTTGGCACTTGGTCTGTTCTTTTGTGTGTTTTTGTTCAAGTGCTCCAAAACCCTGATCCTCATTATTCTCGAAGCTGTACACAGTCAAGCAGGCAGCCATGAATGAGTTAAGTTGCTAGCTAAACTTTGGCTTGGGGAAGAGAAATTTGGGGGCCTGGTTGGCATTAACAGGGTACAGCACATTTTACAGAGCTTAATTAGTACGAACTGTAATTGTTTGTGGTCTGCCAGGAGGAGTAATGCGCAGGAAAAGTGGAGTCGTTCTTTTGCAGTCTTCAGTTTTAAAACGATAAATCACTTGCATATTTGTGCAATGATTCAAATGGAGCTGAGACCTCTCCATCTCAACATGTGGTAAATTGTAAAGTCAATGAATTGCAGATGTAGGCTACAGTCTCTCTCTCTCTTTCTCTCTCTCTCTCTCTCTCTCTGTGTGTGTGTGTGTGTGTGTGAAAAATGCAGAATGAATGGGAAAGAATGACAGTATAAATATTTACTGAGAAGATAACTGAGCTTTAACTTGCTAGGCCAATTATGAAGTACTAGCCAGTCGTTTTGTTTTTAGCCATTTGTTTTAGCTTTAAATAAATTAAATCAAGGTTAGGGGCACTATTAGCCTTGATGAACATTGCTGATCCTCGAGAAACAATGGCTTTCTTGCATAGGACCATGAAACAATTGGATTTAGTAGAAATTGGTTCACTACTATCACTTGCAGCTAAGTAAAATAACAAGGGAAGGGGCACCTAAAATGCTTCTGCAACAAAACCTTTAACGAGAGATGTAGACAAGTTTGTGTCTCTCTTAGAGAATATACTACCAGTTTGTAAGAGATCTGTTTCTACATTCCTTGCACACCCAGAAGTCTCATCAACTTCACTGAGACTTCCTGCTTGAATAAGGAAGGCATAAAGACCATGTCTTTCATTTTTAGCATGTTTGAAATGCTCAATGACCCCATTGTTTGCATCTCAGTTATCCAGAGCTACTTGTTAGCTTGATTTAGGCCCCATTTACACAGCCAAATAGCGCCAGTGTTTCTCCCACCACCCCTTGTGTTGGTTAGTTAGAAAGGTATATCCAGATAATTTAAATCAGGGCTACTTTTCTGGACACACAGTAGCAATATCTTCACTGGTAGCAGACTGGTCATAATCACAGATACTGTTGTTCATTGCCTTTCTCAATGGTAATTGAGTTTTGCTTTTCTCTTATACCTGATGGTATTTGTTTATCTTTGGAAATGTAAACATTCTTCTGTGAAGTAAACAAGTTACAAGCACAATGAGTAAATTACCCTTGGGCTTAACTGCATGTACCCTCCAATGATGACTTAACTATTTCCAGATGTCGCATTTGCTTGTCTTCAACCTAGGGGCTGTGATTTAATCTCCTCCCCTTTCTCTTTTGGATTTCCACATCCCCTTAATGGTTTGCTATAACCATAGCTTGACATGACTTTTTTTTAATGTACAAATGGTTTGAGCTCCAAGTCTGATTTATAGATCAGTGGACTCTACTGGTTAAATGGTGCAAAACACTAATGGGAACTAACTGATTTTACCTTTGGATCCATATTCATTTGAAACTGAATGTGCACATTTACATGCTGCCCAGCTAGCATTTGTCTTCCTTCTTGCATCCCATTGTATTTGTAAACCTGATGTCACTGATATTAGCGAAATCTCCTGCGTTGGATTTGTGGATTGGTGCTACAGCAGTGAGCCCAGTGCTCAATCACTCCCCCCCCTCCTTCCACTCCTGTCCTGTTTTAGGCACATAAACTGCCTTTTTATTGAGTCAGACCATTGTTCAATCTGGCTCAATGTTGTCTGCTCTCACTGGCAGGATTTGAGAAAGGATTCTCCCCCAGCCCTATCTGGAGTTTCTGGGGATTGAACCTGGGATATTCTGCATGCAATGTAGATGTTCTACCACTGACCTATGGCTAAACCCTCTATAACCCTCCGGTGTATGTGTGAAGAGGGTTCAAACCATAGAAGGGGAAGCAGGGCCCCACCTTGGCTGCTACATGTTGAATAGGGGCATATGAAAAAGCAACACCCTTATACATAAAGCTCTATGCTTGTAGTCTAGATTGGGGTTTCAGATCATCCAGAGGCTTAGGTGCATCCACAACTGCTTTCCTTATCAGATGTCCATGCCCAAAATGTTGACATCAGGGGTGGGATCAGCAGAATGCCCCCATTTCACCTTCTATGTGTTATGGGGGCTCATTGCTATGTGTTAATACCACTTTGGCAGAAACCATTGTTTGCTGCTGCATCCAAACCAGTTGCACTTGCAATCTGAAAAAAAGAAGACTTGAAACTAGAATTTGGAACTGTTGTCTTATTCAGCTTGTGTGATAAGCGTCAATTATTGCTTACTATTTTGGAGAAAGTAGTTAGTCAGTTTTACAGTATACAGGAGAAGGTGGGAGCACATGGCTGCAAGTTTGGTTCCTGGAGCCCTGAACAATGCTTTGTTGTCAGTTTGATTATAGTGGTCCAAGTAGGGTATATAATGTAGCAGATAGTTTATTTTCTTCTTGTAAAAATAGCTACAGTATTCCGAATTTGCCAAAATATACATTTGGTCCACAGAAACAAATGGTAGGCATGGGTTGTTAAAGGAGCAATTGAGCTGGTGAAATTTACCAAGATGAATAGTTTCCTAGCTTTCTGTCAGGGACCTAATGGTCAGGGGTCCCTTTACCTTTACCTTTAGCTTTCTGTCAGTCACAGACATGATTTCTTAAGTTGGTTCAGCTTGCATTTAAGATTTAACACAGTTTCAGTGATGTCCTTACCTTAAATTAAAACAAATGATACTTTTCTTGCAAAGAGCTGGTTGTGTGGGATAATTCCATTCAGAGATGGTTGCATTAGTGTTGACAAATCGCTGCAGAGTATATATTATGTATATAAATTAATATTCAGTGGTACAAGCAATCTCATGAGAGGATATGACCTTGAATGAAATATCAAAAGAATATGATGGCAGCCCGCTGGCTAGTTGTTGTTGTTTTAAATGTATTTTTTCCCCATGCCACACCTTTTTTTAAAGAAAAGATGCACGTCTTATTGTGCCTTGCATAGATGTAAAATGTTTAAAAATATTAGGTCCCTTTGTCTTCTCTTCACCTTGAGAGATGTATAACTAAGTATAAAGGCATCATTTAAAAATATGCTTCTCTGCTTCTCAGTTACTGGATGAATTGTGTCTGAGGGACTCATCAGTAACATCCCACCCCCTCTTCCCGCTTTGCAATAATCAGAAAGCAACATAAAGAGAAACACCTCTCCCACTGAGAATATTCCCTTGCATCTCTGCATTACCTGTAGATCACCCAATAGCGCACGTAGCTTCAATGTGTGGGTGTACCAATGCATAATGAAATACGTTTTTGCATTCTAGCTCAAATTTACTCACTTTTTAAAATTCTTCTGGTGTCTAATTTCATTGCTCTCAAAACATTTCTGTGAGGCTCAAAGAAATACCGTATGTGAAGTGATAAGTTACAACACATCAGTTTCATTAATAAACATAAAGTGTATCCGTATTATGTTTATACTTTTGATACGTATACTTTAGTTATCAGGTGCTATTCAGTATAAACGGGACAATATGAAATTCCTTGGTTACAATGTGTTCCAATTGACCAGGGACTCTATGGGGTTCGTGGAAAGAAAAGGCTGGGCAAGTTTTCATTAAGGTTTAAATCTGGCAATTGGAAAAGAGGAGAATAAAGGGAGCTCAAAAGAGGGACAAGTGGTTAATGTAGCATTCTGTGCTCCAAAGGGAAACCTCTTTTAGACAAGAGTGGTTCACAGGCCAAGAATTTCAAACTTGCAGGGAAACCTGTCCAGAACACACAAGTCGCTGGAATGGTTGCAGAATTGTCACAGCAATTAGAGCAATCTCTGCTAACTGAGTGGCAGTTTTTATAAAGGACAGAAGATAAAGAGTTCAGATTCATTTCTCCCTCTCTCTGTGTCCCCCTCTGTGATTCACTCCTGATCAACCATTGTCTCTTTGGGTATGTACAAGTGAGGGGGGGAATGGGGTGAAAGAGGGCAGGCATGTTTTGAGCTGCTTATTCGTCATTAACTTTCCTTATTTTTGATGAACCTAGAGTTGCATTGCCCTCCTCCCCCTTCAGTGAAGTCCAGCTATTTTGGCATTTCCTACTCCCATTTGTGTCTACTAATTGTTGACACTTTAGACAGCTGGCTTGTGTGTTAATTTAGCTCTGTTCCTTGTTTGAAAAATGTGCTTATGGAAAGATACATGGTCTTTGATTTGGTATAAGGATTGCATATAGAAACAAACAAACAAACAAAATCCTTCCAGTAGCACCTTAGAGACCAACTAAGTTTGTTCACTGAAGTATCTGAAGAAGTGTGCATGCACACGAAAGCTCATACCAATAACAAACTTAGTTGGTCTTTAAGGTGTTACTGGAAGGATTTTTTTTATTTTGTTTCGACTACGGCAGACCTACCTGCATATAGAAACATAAGCCTTAGGTTTTACCTCCCCCTTAGCTTAAGGCTTCTGCTGTAATAGATTTAGTTTTGTGGTGCTGGAATGCACTGGAAGAGGTGCGTTTATGCAAAACGATAACTTTCTTTACAAAATTTCAAATGTAGGAGGGTGACCTTTTTCTGACAGCGTTCTGTGCATTGATCAGTTTGCATGACAAATAGAAATTTGGCACACAAAGCTTTCCCCAGTCAGCATGATGCATCAATTGGAACAACTTTATCTGCTTACCGGTAATTTCTGCTCATGATATAGCTGTTAAAGGCACAGGAGCCTTGTCAGGTACAAAAGTGTTGGCACTTGCCACCCACTCACCTGTGATTCATTTGAAGTTCTGTCATTTAAAATGACATATCCTAAGATAAATGAAGTTGAGAAAGTTTATGGAAAGTTCCACCTTTCATATACCCCACTCCCACCCCTAAAGACCCATCTCATCCAATATTCTGTTCTCACAGTAGCAATAGCACTCACTTATGATGCCATCGTAACTCTGGAGCTATTGATATCTTTATTCGGATTGATGATGCATCCCATGTTCCTGATATACGTGTGCCTGTTTCCTACTTTTTCCATTGGAGTTCCCTCAGCAGTCTGAAAGAGTCATTACGGGACTTACCTTGTATAGTTGGACGGCTTTTCAGGGATCGCAGATAAGAAACCTCTTTTGTTAAACTTGCCCACGTCTTGTGAGTAATCTGATTGGTCGTTGGAAGGATTATTTAGATAAGCCTGAGCTGATAGAAATGGCTCCATGAATCATATGCTTATTACATTCCAGGGTTGAGACACACCTTCAAGTAGAGGTGGGTGAAGTACTTGTAACAAGGTTCAGGACTACCTCAAATGAAACACATGAAATTATACGTTGGTGTGCTTTTTAAATGTCTAGCTAATTTTCTCATTAGATACATTTTTGTTTCCATTTTTTTCCAGTCCTTAACAAACACATATTTGAAAGTTTAGGATCTAAACAAACACTGGCTATTTTGGTTTGAAACATCAGTGATTTCTGGGGCAAATGTAGGCCTGTATCTTGGAAAGATTCAACTCCTTCAAGGCAAAAAGAACCTGATAAGGCAAATCAAAATCACTCATTATGTTAATTAAGTTGGAAATTAATTTGCAAAACACACCCTATAGAGTCAGCTCGACTGAATTTCAGCTTAGTAATTATCTTGTGGTGAGAGCAAAAGGTGTTGAAATATCCCACTCCTTGCAGATGTAGAGTACATGGATGTTGGTTTTTCCTGCCTAAACACTGGAACTTCTGTGGCAGACTAGAGTCTATCTTATCAGATTGACTAGGCTGTTTCCTATGGAAGTTCATGCCAAATAAACTAGTTGGTGTCTCTTGATTTTTTTGTAACCTAGTAGCTATGGATACGGTGACCATGAAACCCACTTATTATAAAATTCTTTGTATGGTAAAAATCCCATACATTTCTGTTGATCCCCAGAATGAGGAGCATGTATGTAGTCACAAGATCTCTTATCTCCAACACTTGCGGCAGTTTTTGTAAAACTGTTTTTGGCAAGTTTTCATAGTACCAACCGGCGTCTGACTAATAAGAAAGTGTCAGTCAAGTAATACCAGGCTTATTTTCCTAAAACAACTCCCCCACCAAGATACGTGAGATGTTTCCTGTTGGAACTGCTAGCTATTTTCTGCAAATATTTCAGCACGTGCTGATAAAGATGTTGTTGTCACTGTTGCTGTTGCAATTTAATTACAATGTTTGGTGGGAGAATATTTATTCAATCCTCACAGTATGTTTCCATCTTTTTACAACACGCGCGACGATATGCAACCGGATGGACTGCATGTGTCAAATAGTATTTGTGGCAATCTTGATAACATTTTATCCTGTGATTGAGGTGGATATGTTTTTATGCAAATGTTTAATATGCATGTGACTCTTTGGAAAGCAGTTACTTTATTTATAAGCAATTTACATTTTTAATGTACTGATATTTATTTAATTATATACAACTTTATATTTTTAAAAGAGAACTAAAGCAGTGAACAACAATGACAAAATCACTTCATAAATAAAACACCACACACACCATAAATGAGTAACACCAAATAATACAATATTCACAGTAACATGTGGCATGCACCAAGCTAATATTAATGGCCAGGGAATTTATTTGTTTTCAAAAATTAGTGGGATGGGATCAGGCAACACAGGATCATAACATCATTCAGCTTGGTCATGTGACCTAACAACCCAGCAGAACATACATTGGCAAAAAAGTCAAACTCTGAAAGGCTTGCTTTCCCCCTGCCCCATGCCAGGCCCATTCCAAATCAGCAAGCAGTAGACACACTCCTGAACAGAGTTGGGATCAAGTGCACTTTACACTGTGGGATTGCTGCTAAAGTAAATAGTTCCATTTTCTTCCGTGCAAGAAATCTTACATTGGTTGTTCTGATTCTTGGTATTTCTTCCTGCGTTCAGGATTATGCACAGTAATATGGGATACATGATATATGAAGGATATTGCCTTTGGTATGACACAGGTTTTTCAGGTCCCTTTTAGTCCTATGGTTGCAGGAGGAATTTCTTCCAGAGATTTTGTCTGCAGTGATTGCACGAATAGTTCCTACACTAGTAAAATTTCTTAGAGCCATTGTACCTTCACATTATTAGCAACACTAGGGTATTTGCACCTCAGTATTTGCACCTCAGTGATCAAAATGTCAGTAGCTTTATGCTATGTTTAACTCTCATTATCAGTGCCCCACTAAACACTTCAGCACAATTTCGGACTACTCTGGTAGCCAGCCCAACCCTGTGGTTTCCAGGGCTCTGTGCCAGCCCCAGTGTGTGAGAGGTGAGATCTTGTTTCTGACATAGTGTTGGATTCAAGTGCAGCACGAAGTCAAAAACAATCCCCTCAGGTCCAAGCTCATGAGGAGTGTTTGGTATCATCCATGTGCTTCTGAAGTTGTATGGAACTTCTGCATGTCATGAACTAACCCTAGCTATCATCAAGCATCTTAAAGCTCTGTACAACTGTGGGGATGGTTCCTCTTCTACCCTTCCCATCTCCATTCTCAATGAGAGATTTGGAGCTCATTACACTCACAAAAGGAAGACTTGTAATGAAAAGTCAATTTTGTGGATCTCTCATCATTAGAATAATTTGGATGCTGCAGTCTCCCCAGGACTATTCAGAGCAGTGAAGTAAAAGATCACAAGGTGCAAAATGTGCTACCTAGGTTTGCAACATTTGTTCATCTGCATTGTCTACTTGTATTATTGCATTATCCTTTTGTCTACCAGAATAATCCCTGCTTAAAAAAATATTTTTCCCTGAGCTTCATGATGAATAAAATCAACCACTTTTGCATGTGGTTACCAGACACAGTATTTGGTCAAGTGGTGCTTTTGTGTTTCCAGTTAAGCAAATTATCTTTGGAGGAAGTGGCACCTATATAGCCATAGTTTTTGTGTTGTAAAGGATCCTATTTCTGAAAAGCGGCAATGTAAATGTACCGTATGTTCCAAGCTACCTTTTTCAGAAAGTTGGGTTCTGTACAAGAAGAGAGATACTACACATGATCAAATGTTTTGACTTATGCACCACTGAACACCATTTTGTGTTAAGGTTTCAGTTTCATGATATACCATCCATGCATGGCTTTGTCATTCTGTACTGATAAAACCAGTGTGTGTGGTTTATGCATCATGAAGTAGACATTCTCTGCGATCCCAAGCAAACTTGGCTCTCACACAAAATATTTTTTTAAAAACAATTTTTGAACTGAAGCTTAACTTCATGCCACTTTTTGCTCTGTCTTAAATTGCTTAAATTGTAGACTGCATGACAATACTGGGATTTTGTAATAGCAATAGTAATTAGTATCTAATGGAGCAATCCTACACATGTCTATTCAGAAGTAAGTTCAAATGTGTTTAGGGAGACTTACTTTCAGGTAAGGGTCTATATGATTGCAGCCTTAATTTTGCTAGGCATGTCACCTAATCACTTGTTTGTCCAAGAACTAAGGAAAAGGAAGTCTTAAAGATTTATTCTCAACTGACTTGCCACTATTCATAGTGAATGTTTTCTCATTTAAATGGTTAATGATTGTGTCCCCTCTTAACATAGCTGAATCTCTTTCTCTCTTAGAAAAAGCTCCTCTTTTTTGTGCACAATGCATTTGTTTGCATGCAAATATGGGGTATTCACAGGAAGAAAGTCTCCCAAACTTTCATGCAAATACCTTAAATGATGAGTATTTCTGAATCTTATAGACCAGTGTATGATTTGGGTTTATAAGGCATTCATTGTTCGTTTTTAATAGTTATAACCTAACAAGGGTTCCAGGAGTAGCTTAATAATTCATTTAATATGCAATAATCAGGAATGCAAAGTTAAAATATAACAAAAGATAAGCACTAAAAAATAAAAACAGCACTAAGGTTGGCGGCACAGCTTATAACTTTAAAAGTACTAAATGCCTGCCTAAACAACAACTTCCTTGCAGTTAGGCACCAGGTCATGTGACATGGAGAGAGAGAGAGAGAGAGAGAGAGAGAGAGAGGGAGAGAGAGAGTTCCCATTAGTAAGGTAACACCAGTGAGAAGGCTCTCCACCCACCACCTTAATTCAAGATGTGGAGTGAAGATCTTAGCAGTTCAATAGGAGCAGCTGATCCTTCCAAGTAGCCTAGTCCCAGACTGTTTAGGGCAGACTTATTAGCCTTGAGTCCCCAAATGCTGTTTGACTACAACTCCTACCATCCCCAGTTAGTGTAGGAGGTAGTCTGGGTGATGCAAGTTGTAGTCCAGTAACGTATGGGAACCCAAGGTTGGGAAACACTGGTTTAGGGCTTTCAAACCCTCTGAATTGTAGCTGGAAATAAACTGGAAGCTAGTGAAACTCTTTAAATGCTGGCCAAAGTATGTTCCTTCCAGCCTTTGAGCTACATTACAAACCATTTGAGGTTTCAGAACCTTCTCATCTAATTTAAATAATATTCTAAGTCTGATCTCTGGTAAACAAATCTTAAATTTGGGAGAAACCATGGTTGGTAGTGGTGAGTTTGGGTTTGGATGCAGTTTTTTTATTAATATTTCAAAGTTAAACAGCTGAAAGCCAAAATCCAATACATATGTTCAGTGCATTTGCTGAAATATGTTGCTGTAAGCACACAAGCAGAACAATCCTTCTTCCTGGCTGAGAGCAGCAGGGCAGAATGAAAGCAGCAGAGTCACTGCTGCATCCAAAGCCTGTGTCCTTCTACTAGCCAAGAGGGAAAGTGTGAGGTGGTTTTCTTCTCTTTTTTTGCTGTGGCAGTCTAGGCTTGTGTGGTTCAGACTGGGGCCTTGATAATGGGCCAGGCTAGGATCCATTGCCATCTCTGCTTCACCTCTGCCCTCAATCTGTCCTGCATGCCCTGTTTTGTGGACTTATGTTCATGACTGTCAATGGGAGCTTTCTGAATGTCTTTGTTTTTGGTCGACGCAGTTTGGCAGAACCAGGCGAAGGCATAACTCCACCCAGTCGCATCTCCTTCCAGATTGGGGTTTAGGATTGCTCTCTACTTGTGCTGGATTGTGGCCAATGTGTTTCATAAGGTTCTAAACACTTCAGCACAAAGCAGAGCCTAAAGAGAGATTATGTAGTTATTAAACCAAATTACTATTTAATATTTATAGGCTGCTTAAAGCTATGTGTACATGTCTGCGTTTACCTTTTCCCAGCGGTATTTTGTCCTCATCTGATACTACTTTTGCAATAGCTACATTGCTTTCTATCTGTGCCCTGTAACATGGTTGTTTAATTAATTCCAGTTGGCACAATGTCACCTTACTCGGAGGAGTACCACTGTTTTCCTGGAGCAGGTAGGAAGTTGTCAGGGACTCGCACAATAGGTTATCTGTTTGCTACAAAACCATCCATGTAGTCTTTTAACACTGACTTAGCTTGGAGTATTCAGAACTATTGCTGGATTTTCCAATAGCATTGCATTCAAATACTACTGAAGAAATGCAAACTTTATAGTGATTATTTCATCAGGAAAGAGCTAGTGGAGCCATCAGTATTTCAAGTTGCTTACAAATGAGCCTCCAACTACAGAAAAATGTGTAAAGTTAAAATAGAAAGTTGGTACTCTGGCACCAGCCATGTGGGAATTCTGACAACTCCATTGTTGACTGCCTTCCTGGTCTTGCAGGATGAACTTTTCTTCTGTATAACCCCCGCTACTTCAGCTCTGCATTTTCATGTGGAAGAGTTACATGTCACTTCCTGTAGTGGGACAAGCCCACTGTCCATATATGCCCAGGACAGCCAACTATGGCACACCCCAGAGCTTAAAAGAGGGAAATGAACAAGCTTTCTTTCACTTTATCCAAAGTTTCTCTGCTTGAACTCCTGGAGTTTTATTGGGAGAAGCCATAATTTAAACTGTTAGGTTGACCAAATTGCTACTTATGTTTTTGCTACAAGTAAGTGGCGCTCAAGTGGTACCAAATGGAATTTATCATTAACTATCCTTGCAAATAGCAGGGAGGAAGTTTAAAATCAGAACAATTCTCTGTATTAGCTATAGAAGACTCAAGGCTTTGAGTTGTACAGCCTAGCTGTAAGGAAGCACCTGAAATGTCCCCAAAAGGCTTTTGCAAAGGACTCCGTATGGTGGTGCATACTGAAGACCTGGTTGCCGTGTCCTTTCCTAGGGACCTCTGCGAAACATCATACAGTGGACTTGCTCTTTTTGCAGTATGGACATCCCAATCGGCATCCTCCAGGTTGCAACCCTGGCACCTCTGATGCCAGGAGAGTAAGATTCCAACAAAGTCCTGCTGGCAGCCTACAGTGAATTCTTCCAGTGTTGATTCCTAAATCTGGCCATGACTCTACCCTAGTAGAAGTTGCAGCAAGTCTAAATTGCTTTCTAATATTTTATCTTCTTAAAACTCTTTTAAAATTCATATTTTTATGACTAAAACTTTCTTATGTATATAATGTGTAATACATACCATAACCGGCTTCAGATAAATTCCCTCCTGTATTGCAAGTGTGTGAGAGAGGTTTATAGGATTGTGTGGACTAGCCCCACACCCAACGTACCCATTGGGTGACAAGGGGCTTTTTGCATGTATTGATGTATGCGTGTAGGGTTCTTCAATGAGAAAGCAGATCCTGCTTGGCCTAGGAACCCTCCACAGCTGGAGGAGCCCTACACTCAAGTGCCACTGCATGTGTAGGACCTCTTCAAAATGTTGCTACACTTGCAGTCATCAGGAATAGCAATGCCCAGGTATTCAGTGGAGGTGGGGGTTTTGTCTTTAAATGCAATGTGTACATACAATGTCTCAGGAAAAATAACCAATTTTTACTGTGTCAGCTGTCAAGCAGCTGTTTGCTACCCCGACTTTGGTGGTGGGTTTTGCTCTGAAAATCTCCATCTTCATCCTCTCAAAGTTTGGATGTGTGTGTGTGTGTGTGTGTTTTTGTTCTGATGTTGACTGAAGGGAGAATGATGTTTTCTGCTTAATATCAACAGTATATGTATGAATTTATTCTCTTCCTGTAGATAGTGAAAAAACAGTTTTAACACAATTGGGAACCTGGTGTGTGTTCTGCTGTTCCAAATAGCCATCTTTTCCTTCTTCTTCTTCTTCTTCTTCTTCTTCTTCTTCTTCTTCTTCTTCTTCTTCTTCTTCTTCTTCTTAAGCTGAGCTTTGGTTCTAGTTTTAGTGGATCCCCAGGGATCAGACAGTGTCAGTCTGTCTGACAGAAAAGTCATGCCAGTTTCATGGTTTTGTGGTTGAAGATTGTTATCTTAAACCCACTTGGTCCTGAACTGGCCATTTGAAGACAGATAACTTCACTGGAGGGTAGGGCACACTTCAATGTGCATTACTGAGAAATCTTATCCCGTTAATATTTGCCTGAGAACAGACAGCATTGTTCTCTTGGCCTGTGTTTGCTAAGGCTTGATGCCCATGTGGGCAAACAGAAGCATGCAAAGAACTTGAATGCTTTTAGTATGTATTGATCTGCTTTGAATCCCCAATACACCACATTGTGTCTTGCTTCGGAAAGCTTATTGTCCTCCCACTCTCATCTAGCTTTAGCATTCAAGGTGAATGTGCTAGAAAGAGTTGGGAGGAGAAATATTAAGGATAGTGGAACAATATATTTATTGTCTTTTTTTTAAATCCCTCGAAACAATTTGTGAAATGCTTTCTCTTTTACTTTTGCATACATTTTAGTAAAGGACAGCTTCCATCAATCATACATACTTTAGCACATTGCCACCCTGGGTTTTATTTTCGTATCCTGTATTTTGGATTTGGTTGAGTCATTTATGTGGCAGATTATTGTGCCTTCATAGGTCTGTTAATCCACTCAGCACTTGTGGCAAATGGGTTTTGCTCTTAGTTTTGGCTGCAATAGGGTGTGTTCCTCCACATAAGAATATGATGTTGGGGGATGGGGATGTTTGTTCAGTTTAGACAGCTGTAATGCACTTTACTTCTTCAACCTGTCATTATTTTATTTTATTTATTTCCAAGCTAATGTTTAACAAGGCTGCACCTAGTTGTTTTATAATAAGTAGCCTTAGGAATTCATTATGTAAAAGCTTTAGGCAGTGGTTTTATAGATGAGCCCATCTGTTTGCAGGTGGAGGCAAAGTCTGGCTTTCTGTCCAGACTGGTGAGGAGCCATTGTTGCTGGAACTAGAATGACAGTGGTGACAGCCAAGGGCTGCTCTCTTTACTTTTGAGAACTTACTGCATTGAAAACCTGCTAAAACATTGCAAAAGCTTTACTTCTCCTCCCTTTGGGCTTCCATGAACTTTTACTTCGTGGCAATGCTTACTGTGTGTGCTTAAAACACATTTCTATGGTATATTTAATCAGTGGAGAAATGTCACGCTCTGTCCTAACATTTAACCAAGTATTTCACAACTTGACACATGGAGCTGTAAGCAGTCCACCAGTGGTGTGGTATGTGGCCTTACTGCTCTATGACTACCCCATCTCCTGATTTTGTTCCGTCCCAGATACAATAAAAGGAATTTTATTGGGTCTCTGACAGGCTTCCTTATACGACTCATGGTACACCTTCACACATGGCATTTTACTTGCATGGAAAAATGTGTGTGAGCTGTCATGGGTGATGTACAGCACACTTGACATTTTCCTGCAAATATACAGCTCAGGCAGCTGATGCGTGCAAGGGAGCCAGCTTGGAGGGAGGGCAAGACATGCACAAACAAGAAAAGGAATTCTGATTTCTTTGGTGCATGGTGTTCTCTTCTCACCTTCTTTCGAAGGAGGTTGGGAGGGGAGGGGAGATCAGAGTAGGTTCTGCTAAGATTTCAAGGAAGAAATAAGATTTAAATCATGCTGTCCCAGGGAAGAAGATTGAGATTAAGACTGGGATCCACCAGGGAAGGGAAAAAGGATGTTAAAACTGGACTTTGCTGGGGAAAGCAAAATCTTCCCAGCTCATCCTAACTCTTCCCACCTGACTTGTCTTCATGGAAACTGGTTGGGAAATGAGATTTGAGACTGGACTGCGTGGGTGGCCTTCCTGTCGTTCTTCCTGGATGATTTCAGAAACCTGGGTGCCAGATGGCAGTAATAAATTTAAAGAGGGCAGTAGCAACTCGGTTTTTGCAACCTTGCGGAAGGCATTTCTGTGTGTATGCTGCATGGGTGTTTTCTAGCCAGGCTGGCTATAGACCTTCCTCCCACCAGCTGCAGCTTATGATACATTGCACAGCATGCAGCAGAGCACACTGCCAAAGGCAGTTATTCATATCCATCTAACTGGAAAACCCACACACAAAACAAGTAGAGCAAGTATTCCCATGTCAAATTTGGAAGATTGATCAAAATGTAGCCTAACAATTCTTTACCTAGTTGTCTCACAGGGTCAACTTGCATGAGCTGCTTGACACATATGAAAGTGTAGGATGAGACGTTGTATTCTCGGGCTATGTAGCAAAAGTGATCATTGGCTGAGTAATTAAAGAACAACACTAGTTCCATAAGGCAGAGGAAACAAATTTTGGGTTTTTTGTTTGTTTGTTTAAAAAAGGTTGCTTGTATTTTTTCCCCATTTTAGCAACAATGAAGAGACTTCCCCCCCGTTTTGTATGAAATATTTTGCATAAATGGGGATGATTCATCCAACAGTAGACAAATATGTCCCTCCATCATAGTGGTCTTGACAGCATCCTGGCCTATAAAATTTTTTATTGTGTCTACCTGGCTTCAAGAGACTTTATGTTCCTATCTTTATCTTAAACTTGTCATTAATTAATCAATCATCCTGGCCCAGGATTCCTGGGTTCATGTTATTTATGTAATTTTATTTTCCCTCCCCTTATTTGAATGTGGAAAAATCTGTTCTTTAGTTGTGCACTGGAAAAGCATGACTTTATTTTATAAGCTCAGTAGTAGTATTTGAGCAGTCTAGTTTGGCTTTCCAGGTTTGGGGGCATATGTTTCCGGTAGTGCAAAGAAGGTGGAAACTATGTCGGTGAAAGTATTTTTCCATACTCTTGAAAGGAAATGTAAGGCTGCAGTCCAATGCACATTAACCAAGGAGTAATACCTATTAAACTCGGTGGGACTTTTGAGTGCACATGCATAGGATTATGTTATACATTTCTTTAAAAGAGTTCGAAGAGAATCCTTTAGGTCAAGATTGAGGAGCCTGTGTCCCTACAGATACAGTTTGACTCCAAACTCCTACCAGGCCCAGACAGTAGGACCAATGGTAAGCAGTGATGGGAGTTATGGTCAATAAAAATCTAGAGGCCCACTGGTCCCCATCCTTCCTCTATAGTCTAGCCTGTGTTTACAACTGAGCGATGTTATGACTCTTTTTCTCAGAAAACACCACTAAATGCTTTTTCAGAAGAGAAACACTGTGTTTCTTCAGGAAAAAGTGGCATTAGAAATATTTTTATCCTTTACCTCTTCCTTTTTAAAAAAAGAAAACCTAGTATCTCACTAGAGCTCATTTGAAAGCTAATTTTATTTTAATGTATTTATATAAAATTTCTGTCCTGTCCTACCTCAAGGGCTTATCTTCACAACAGCTCTATGAGGTAAGTTAGACTGAGAGATAGAGAGCTACTGTTCCAGTTGTCCCTGAGTTTCCTGATTGAGAAGACTTGGGATCTGGGGTCTTGTTCATAAGTCCAGGACCATAATCATTATATCACACTGGTTCAGTATTCAGTTTGGCTAATGTAATATATCCTGAAGCAATTTCTGCGTTTGTGAGACATTTGTGGGTATACTTCTCAAGCTACATTTTGCAGGGTTGTGTTTGGTTTTGGAATTATTCTGGTGGATGTATGTTTAAACATGAAAATATTTTATTAATGTACTACCTGTGTTAATGATTTGCCCCATCCAGGGTGCCTTTTTGCAGTAATCTGGGATCCAGCTCGCACAGTTTTTCATTTGAACTTTCCCCCCAAAATGCCCTGTGGATGCAGACCAATTTTACTGGAAGCGTTTTAGAGTTGTGGCACCTAGGAAAAAATTATATAGCATAAAGGAGTGACAGAGTGTTTTATTCAGAACGAAGGAAAGGATATATTTCTTTAATGCCACCAAATATTTAAATAGATGGGTGACATGCAGCTGTTTGTCAATAAGTTCCTTTGAGGACTGTCTGCTGAAAAGACAGGACATTTTGGTGTCAACAGAGCTGAAGTTGTTTCTGCAAGTGTTGTTGATGATTGAAAATGAAGAATTGTAAGCACAATTCATCTTAGCGAACACAGGGTGTGAGTAATGCCGACTGGGGCCAGACATTGACATACGGGCCGTCATCAAACTAATTGTTGTTTGAATTACCTGTTATGATCCGATGACAAATCTCCTTCACTCCTGCCACTGGAGCAGAAAATGTAGCTTGAATTGTCGTGATGTTAGCAAGTGTAAACTGTACTTCAACAAGATGGATAAACCCAATTATGGGGCAGACCTGTAGAGAGAAAATCCATTTAAATCTCGTAATGTTAAGCAGAGCTGTGTTTAATTCATTTGGGCCAATTTGGGAATGATGTATGAGTCTTGGTGAACATTAGTCAAAGGAGGAAACAACATAGGAAAGAGATGCTCTATAAGCTTCAACAGAGTGGCAGGCGAGTGCTGTGCCGTTTCAGTGCCTAATACTAATGACTCTGGAAAGCTGAAATGACAAAAAGATGTACTAACAGCTATTCTGAGAGCACTGCTGTGTAAATGAACCAACTGGAGAAACATGGAGGAGAACTGGCTTGTGGTTATTGGTATGATGTGGGCTCTTATTTTTGCTTGAAACTATTGATTTTCAAATGAAGAAGGAAATATTAATTTATTGTTACAATCTATGTTTACCATAATGCAGTAGATTGAAAAATGTCAGACTTCTTTTAAAAAAGAACTAGACATGTCAAGAGATCTATCAGTTGGAGAAGACAAACAGAATTCTGAAACAATTCACCATTGTGTTGAATTCTCATTTTTAGGTAACATGAACATTATTCCTTTCATCACCATAATAAGCACTAAATTGATGGACTTAAAGATTGCATCCTGATTCTTCCCATTAGTAGTGGGGTGGGTGGGTTGGTTGTAAGTTGTGTTTCACAATAGCAGTCCTGCAGGCTCAGTGTTTGCCAAGCACTGAAAGCAAGATGGTTCTCTGTCCTGTAAAGGATGTACGGTACTCTATGCTAGTAAGCATTTTTTTTGTGATGTGCTTATCTTAGCCTGACCTCATTGTCTGGTTTCTTGAGTGAAGGTCCCCAAAAACTCTCTTGGACTGTACTTATTTGTCTCAGTTATCTTTGTTAGCCAGTTGAAAGATCTGTTTATTTTTTCTCTCCCAAGGTTTTATAAGCACAAAAAATTAACTGTGAACAGTTAAACTGTGTTGTTACGGTAGTATTAATGTCCTTTACAGCATGTTCCCCTTAGTACTGCCTCACTTTCCCCCCAAAGCATTTGTCACCTTCAGTTTTAGGTAGCATGCCTAGCATTTCATAGGGTTTTCGTATATGATTCTTTACCAGGCCCAAACTGAAGCAGTTTTTGCAAATCTTTCAAAGATTTCCTAAACTAAGCCCACACTATTTATTATGCAACATTTCCCTTTGTTTCTAAAAAAGCCAAGCTTTTCTTGTTTCTTTATTTCCCTGTGTTTGTCATAGTAAGTTTCTTTTAATTAAAGGCATGAATAATCTAGTATGGTTTCATTTGCATTTGTGATTGAGGTCTTGTTCACACTTTGTGAATTACTCCTGAGGTCTCCACTCAGGGTTTGCCATTCAGCCTAAACCCGCAGTGTGAACGGAGGGCAATTGACACCAAAGCCTTCTGATTTTGAATGATGTTATCAGACATGGAGTGCCATTGTTTTTATTTCCATGTTGATGTTGTAATTATAAAGGATTGTTGACACTTATCAGTTGTGGCTGAACAATATTTCAATCATTGTGCAATTTACACGTCAAGGCCCTTTTTACCTAGCAAGAAATATATTTAAAAAATTAATTGTAACATAACACAGCAACAATAGCCTGCTATAAGGCTAAGTCAACCTATCAATTGATTCTTCTGCTATAGAGCACCACCTTTCAGGAAGCTTAATCTTTTGCCATTTGAACCCTGAAAAGCTGATACTTTTTTAAAAAAAATATATGCAGCAACTTGGAACTTAAAGTATTGTGCAAAACACTTCTGGGTTTATTTAGCATCACAGACAACAAATCTATTCTCCATTCAAGTAAAGACTTGTAATGAATCCCCATGTTCCCTTATATAATATTTTTGTATCAAGGGTTGTGCGTACATAGCAATTGCACCACAGAAGCACAGAGCTCGGGGCTGACTGAACGTACGATTCAGCCTGCAAATCATGTTGTGTTGTTATCCCAGGCATTTTTACTCAGAATTGAGTCACGCTGATGAGTTGCTGTCTACTGAGGGCACTCGGGATTACAGTTGTAGCATCTAAAACATCCCCCCCCCCCCGTCTCCATTTGCTCCAGGTCTTAGCAACCTTCTTTGGAGTGCTGATGCAGCAGTACCCACAAGCTAACGTAGCACAATCATTAGATTTTGGTTGCATCTATAAGCATTGGATAAAGGTTGTGAGTTTTTCCTCTTGCAGCGGTTGGAAACCTGCTGGCTAGTCAACCATAGACACTCTGATGTTTGGCAACGTAAATTGCCACTATTTCTGTCTCCAGACCACCAGCCCTCTGACTTCTCAGTGGGACTTTTAGCTAACTGTTTACCTTCATACTCCAATTACTCTGGTTTCCAAATATGTATAAATCTACAGCTTTAGGGAATAACCAAAGTCAGAATTGATGGTGGAAACTTGGGTTGCTCAAAATATTGATTTAAAACAGGGTTTGAACTGGCTTATCTTTTAAAGGATTCTAGAAATGTGTTGTTTAGACTCTCTTAAAAATGCCCTCCTAAAAGTAAATGGCACTTTAGCCCATAACCCATTTTGAAGGTTTAACCCTCAGTCTGTTGGTAATACAGTCTATTTATGTTGTCATTTTTCCTCAAGAGCTACACACAGAATTATGATTTAAGAATCTGCAAGTGAGCCAAATTAGTGGTATTGCTTTTCAACAAACCACATGCAAAATGTATATGGTTTTGATTTCTGCTTTAGTGGTTCACTTATCGTTCTCATTTATAGAGTGGCTTTTTATCTCTGTGTTTTGTGCTCTTTCAAAGCTAGTTTTCACTGAAGTTCATCACTCGTGGTTTTTACTTGCAACACACCTACAGAGTATATCTAAGACTTATGTTTTAATATGTCTTACATACATATTTTAGATTAGCTGTAACATTACAATTTTCTTATTCTCTTTCATGGGCCCTCCTAGTGAGGTTGGACTCCAACTCCCAGCCACAATGGGATTATGGGAGTTGTAGTTCAGCAACACCTGGTCAGCCAAGGTTCACGATTTAGCTCTTCTTCAACAGCGTGTGAAAGCTGTTACAAGTGAAGCTGTTGTGCAGAAATGACTACCTCAATCTATTATGACAACATTTGCAACAATATGCATAGTTACAAAACACTTCAAAATTATGAATTGTTTGTAACCAGTCCACACAACTAGGGAAAATTGTTTCTTTCTGATGTTGCATGTGGCATGATTTTGCACTCCTTTGGTTTCAGTGACAAAATTTTTAATTGATATGAATTGAGGCTTTAGTCTCAGTTTCAACAGATGTAATATATCCAGCAATACCAGCTAGCCTTTACAGCAAGGTGGAGAAACTGAAAATCCTCCTATTGCCCTGCCTAAAGTGTTAAATTATGTTAATAGGTACCAGGTTAATAGGAGTTCATCTTGCATTGATGTGGCCTGGTGTGTGCATCACATTAAACCAGGCATGGCCGAACTTGGGCCTCCAGATGTTTTGGGACTACAACTCCCATCATCCCTCGCTAACAGGACCAGTGGTCAGGGATGATGGGAATTGTAGTCCCAAAACACCTGGAGATTAAACTATAGTGCTTTTTATTACCAATAACTATGGTTTAATGCGAACACACAGTGTGCTGGTGCACCTGCTGAAAAGTTCTTGCTCCACTTCTGCCCTGTTCTTGGTACTGCTTCTCTGATGGAAAACATAGTGTGTTGTGATGTCCAAGCCTGGCCTCATGGTTGGTACCTGGATAATGATTTGCTTGGGATAAGTTTCTCTGACCACCACTTGAGTGTGGAGGCTGGAGCCAGAGTCAATGATGTAGATTGAGCTGGAGCATACATGAGACCCATAGAGAGCTAATAGCAATGTAAAGAACAAAATGAGACCGAGGAATTTATATAGTGTTTGTCTCTACCTGGTCTTCTCTTGGGTCATTGCTTGCAGCTGGGTGTTCTGCTTCCTCCTAAGTAGACCCTTCAGAGCAGATGCTTCCTCCCAAATTAGATCCCTGCTGGTAGAACTGTCTGGCAGCTAAACGGGCATCCCTTCTGGGACTATGGCGTTTCTGTCCAGACTGCTGTCACCTTTACTTACACAACTCAAGGGATTATGGGGAAGAATAAGGAATCAAGACAGTGCTTGGGATGGGGTCACTAGGTGGCTCAGGCAAGTTCTTGTTGAAATGATTCTCTTCAGACTCCTTTTAAGACTGGAATATTGTCCTGCATGGGGCCTCCAGCCACTTCTCCCAAAGAGGGCTCTTGCATCTAAATAAAAATGCTTAGGATTACTTTGCACACATATTTTAGAAATGAGATGGAAGAATTCATAGTTCCATGCCCATTATCCTTTCCCCCCATCCTGCTATTTAAGTCAACCCTTTTCCTCCTTGCCTCCCTAGGGAGAATGTCATGCTAGAAAGGCATTATTTCAACTATGTCTCTTTAATTTCTTCAGATCCCAGCACCATTGTTGTTTTAATTAAACCTAAAGCTATAAAAGTGCTGATGAGCTTTGCTAGACACTAATCATGTTTACTCTTTGCTGTTCAGCCGCCATATGCAACAGTAAAAATCATCCTCTTAAATCATCTCTACTTGTGTTTTGCTCTTAATCGCGAGCCCTCTCTCTCTCTCTAAAACATTTGCCCTTCATGCATTCTATAGAGTTATCCAGCTTTTTGGTTCTTTTAAAAGTTTTAGATAATTTCTTTTTCCATGAAATGAAAGCAGAATCTAATCTAATTCTCCCCCCCCCTTCAAATAATGGTCAGCTTATGCTTTCGGTATTGGCTGGTGTGATCCATGTGGCCAATATTTGGTTAACAAGAGCTGGGAGGGAAAAGGGCATAACATATGACCTAATTTATCTTCCTGGGGTGCTGGGACAAAAGGTTCCAGAGGGGAAGGATCTTGGAATTCTCCAGCTCATTGATAGGCATGAAATTAGTGGCAGTCAGATGAGGAATCTGTTGCCAGTTGCGCTATTTTGTTCCATGTCAGCTTCTTTTATGTACAAGGAATTCCTGTCACGGAAGACTTTATTTCCATTTTACAGCCTTCAGCCTACTTGTTAGAATGTTAGACTTTGGCCTTTCAGGGCTAGAAGGTTTCCTTCATTAACTGCAGGAGCATGTTTTTATAGGCTCAATAAACATCTGAAAATTATCTGTCCCAATTAATAAGTATGTGATACCCATCCCACTTGTCTGGTTTGCTTATAGAAGTTGATTAAAATAATACTGCCAGGCCATTATTGCCGAGAAATCTTGTGCTCTTTTTATATACAACCAAGTTATGAGTTTCCAAAGCCATCTGTATGAAAAGATACGCAAAACACTTTGCACTGTTATCGCTTCATCTGCTTGTCTTTCGTTTTCACATTCTGCACACTTATTGCAAGTCCTTCGGACTGCTCCATTTTAACAAATAAATAAAGGAAACCCCCCCCCCCCAAGATGATTGAATTTCACATTTGGGCCTAGACCAGTTCCCGAGCTTTGGTTTAGAATGTTAAAGTATTTTATGACTATTGAGTAGTTAGAAATTCTACACTTCTCCCATGTGGAAGGCCCCGGTTCTTTGCCCTCCTGAAAGAAGAAACTGGATGTGTTAGTGCCAGTGGGTGGCTTGAGAAGTGCAATTCAGGCTCCTGTGTCAGTTCTCGGCGGCCGTGGATTGCACCCAAGTGTGCCTGGAGGAGTAGACTAAGCAATGAGGAAGGTTTGCAGGTCAGTTGCAGAGCATCTGCTTTGCATGCAGAAGGTCCCTGATTCAATCTCAAGCACCAAATGTAGGGCTGGGAGAGAACCCTGTCTTGAAATCCTGGAGAGCTGCTGCCAGTCAGTTCAGACAATGCTGACCTAGATGAAGGGAAGCTTGCCTGTATAGGGAGGTTTTTTAAGGTTTAATGTTTTATTATGTTTTTATATATGTTGGAAGCTGCCCAAAGTGGCTGGGGCAACCCAGTCAGATAGTACACATGTATTATTATTATTATTATTATTATTATTATTATTATTATTATTATTATTTATTAACTTCCTATGTTCCTATACAAAATAACATTATTAGGAACCCTAAATAAATACTAGGACTACTAAGCCTTCTAAGAACTTACTGTGGCCCTTAGGGACTCTACTCAAGACTCCTCAGATGGTTCTTGTAAAACAGAAGAAACATTGTAGGAATGTGATTTCCATTCTAAGACAAATAATTTGGCCTCTTGTAATCTACTCACAGTCATCATTGTCTGCATACTGGCAAATGTGGAAGCTTTCCTGTTTATGGTGGACTGCGGTAGTGGGTCAAAGCATAGAGCTTGTAGGTGTAACAGGCATTTTGGAATGTGAGGCAAACCAGATGGGCAGGTGTTTGCGGAAAACTCAAATTGTGCTGCTGTTCCGATTCAGCGTTAAACAGTGGGTTTATGTGGTGGAAACCCTAAAGGGGGGGGGGAGAACTGGGACATGGCACTTTAAAGTGCAGACCTGTGCCTAGAAAGCACAGGGCCAAAGGTAAAATATATGAGCCCTATTGTGAAACATCTTCATACTCATGAGGGCTGAACATTGTTTTGTTTAAAATGAGATTGAGGGGTGGGGAAGCTGTGTCCCATCAGATGTTGTTGGACAGAGCTGTATCCTGTGCTGTGCCAGTGGAAGTTCCTCTCCACCCCAGCCCCTCAAAGAAAGCCACAACCCTGCTCTGGAGAGTTCTCCAAATACGTTGTATTGGGAGAAGCCAGTTTTCTTTTACCTTTAAAGGTTGTGATTGTTTTGAGGTAGCCCATATCTTGTTTGAATCTGCAATCTCTTCCCCTCCTTTCTATTCACAACTTGAGGAAGTGTAAATTAAAACACGGCACAATTCTTAAGAAGCTCTTGTTTGTCTTTCCTTGTGTTACAGAGGCCTAATGTTAAAAGAACCCAGTTGTAACTTGAGAAACTGAAAAGCATTCTTAATCAATGGACTCTTAACTCTGAAGACTTGAGTAACATGTATTTATTGTTTAGTCCGATAAATAATTGATTAGGTTGGGATGACAGCTTTTGTCCATTATTTATTACATATATTTTTTTACCCCGCTTCCCAGCTGCACAAGGACCCCAGGCTAAAGTAGTGTACGTACCTGTATAATGAATATGGTAACATTAAATCAAAGCACAGGATAAAACAATGGTGTGAAAGGCAGGAAAGAGACCCATCTGCTAAACTAAATTAGGATTAGATCCTTCCTAAAACGTTCTTATTCTGTCTCCTAAGTGCAGGGAGTGAGGGATTCAGTTGAGTATCTCTTGAGATGGTCTTCCATGCTTTACACAACAGAAGTACAGAGGTATAGTAAGCAAGGAGTATCTTTCTAAGAGGTGGAGTGTATGGGAGGAATACGTTGCGGAGCTTGCTACCATTATTTTAACTCTGGCCCTGTAATGTATTGGTAGCCAATGAAGTTGTTTGAGGGGAGGAGTTATATGTCCTCTATGTTCAATACCAGTCAGCAATCTTGGCACAGCATTCTGGGCAAGCTTAGCTCCACATTGATTGGATTGCAGTGCTTCGTGTTATCAAAACAAGCTCTATATTAACAATTGTTTTTAGATCCAGATTTCCCAGTTGCTGTGCCTGCACAGCCGTTGTACCAACCCAAACTTGGAGCAAGTACCTTCTATGCTAGGCTGTAGCTGCTTTCAGCAAAGCAGAACCCAGAAGTGGCCCAATCTTGATCCTTCAGGATGATTTTAATCTCATCATCTAGAACGGGATGACAATATGGCCACCCACTACCCATGACTCAATCATATTTCACTTGAGCTTCTGTTTATTGGATCCTGTCAACCCATTATTGACTCCAAGAACCAGTTCAAGGAGTCTACCACTTTACTGGAATTCAAAGAAAAGAAGAGATATCCACTGGCAGTTGTTCTTAACTGTGCATTTTATGGAGGCCCCATAAAACCACTATATGCATCTAAACGGGACAGAGTAGAGGTAGGAAGCAGGTGGGGCCATCTTTAGCCTGGAGAATATGATTAGTAGGGGAAACTGACACCACCTTTGTCCCTATTATTCATCTTTTATGAGCCCTTTTATGGGCCTTTCAAGCTCTTATTTGTCCATGGAACTTTTTGGGCAGTATGGAAATGTTGCAAATAAATGCCAACTGTTGCTAATATGAAGGGTGAAATAAGGATTTTGTCTGACAAATATGTCAAAGATAGACTATGCTCTACTTGCTAGCAATTGAATTTGATTTTACTAACTGTGGCTGTGCAGTGACTGGTTTTACTGCTACAATGATAGAGGCTTTATAGAGCTGGCCAGTAAGAATGACCAATCCCTTATTTACATAGGGCCCAGCTACTTATCCAGATCTACTTAGTGTTGACACACACATACACAAAAAGTGTATCTCCTTACATGTATAAACATAAAAAATATATGGCCTCAAATGGAAATGAAGCAAGCTAACCCCCCGACTTGGCCTGTTTAGATGTTGACATATTTTGTGTGTGAAAAAGCCAACTCAGTGATACAATTTTTTTCAGCGAATTGTAAATCAAAGTCAAAGACACTTTTGGCTATTGAGTTTTAACTATTGAGACTGTTAAGTTCTTTTTCAATACTTCCCCCTCCCTTTTACATACATGGTTGTATAATTATTATTACAGCGCTCAGTTTCTGCTGGCTTTCTTCCAGTAACAACATCCCTGTCTTTTTTCATCACTGAGCAAAAGCAATCTGAAGGCTCCATAATTCCTTAAATTGGATTTTAATTCTGATCCCCTTACATTCTGTAAACAGAGTGTTTTATGAAACCTCATTGCTTTATGAATAACAAACCAATGATAGTTCTTTATTTAATTTTTTTTTAAAGCGCAAATATATGTTCATGAAAGGTGCACTTGTTTTCTGAGTTGTGGGCCTGGTGGCCAGTGCAACTGGGATAGTCAGAACACGCTTTCCTCTTCAGATGGTTGATCTGACAGATAATTCTATGACCTCGGAAGAAGGGCGCAATACATGTGTGCGGGAAAGGTGATGTGCAAATCAACCACTCAGTGCTCCACTCTGAAATCATGGGCTATGAGTTTTAAGCATGCTTGAACATTTGGCGGGTCTGAATGTATCATAGCCTGGAAATAAAGTGCGGACGAAGAAGGACCAATGAGAAGAGGAGATTTTATTTCACCAGTGTACTAGTGCATTTGCTTTGCATCCTTTGCTTCCTCCACACCAGCTCATAATTTAAAAATAAATAAACAGAAACAAACAATTTCCCTTTAATACTTAGTGCTCTGCAAACAAGGCAATGGGCCTTTGATGCTATGTTTATCTCTTGCTACAAGGGATAGAGACTGAAGACTAGAGTGATTTCCTCTCTTGAGATTATAACCTAAGATTTAAACATAAATTAACCCTGAAAACACACCGTTTGCACAACTGGACCTGTAACAGTCATTTAGGTGGAGCATAGGGGAAGTATTCAACTAAATAATGGGGCAAGTGGAATAATGTCTGCTTGTGTAACAGAACTTTCACCATCTCTCTTTCCCTGCATGTGTCCTGTGTCATTCCCAAATTTGCTACAGAAAGTTGGGGCAACCACCCCTCACAAAAAACATATTTGGACAGCTCACAGAGGGGAAGGGGGACATCCAGTTGTGCAAGCGGAAGTCACTGAATACAACCCCTGCTTGCTTTTTTAAAAAGGTAATTGTAATGCAATTAATTGTGGCATATAGGAGTATCCTGTGTTCAGATTTAAAGGTTTAAATATTTAGCATTGGGACAAAAATAAGAAAATTCTCAGTATGAATGTATTGGTGTGAGAACTAATTTTCTGACATACATACATGATAAAAAAGAAAGAAAGAAAGAAAATAAGTAGGTGTAAGATTACAATACTAAATGAAAAGACATTTTTCACGTACTGAAGAAGAGTAACCAGATGGAAAGTAATGGTAGACCTACTTAGAAACATGAATACATGGGATGTCTTCACTGTGAAGAATTATATTCCCCTGCAGTAAAGTTTGTTATAAAGAGCAAAATAGTTAGGATTCCTGCATTGTAGGGGGTTAGACTAGATGACCCTTGTAGTCCTTTCCAACTCTACAATTCTGTGATTCTATTGACCAATGAGAGATAATGTAAGCAGCAGAAAATCAAAAGAAGGCACTTTGTGTCTTAAGCGCTTTATCTTGGCAATTTAAAATAAAGGGAGACACTGATTGTTTATGACCACTGAGTGCTAGTTTACTTTTATGGAAAAATTCCCAGATACTCATATTTATTAGAATGCATTTGCCAGTTTTGCAGAATCATAGACTAGAAGGGGGTTGTTTGTTATTTGGAGGACCAGGAGTGGGAGTGCAGCTGTAACCTATGCAGATAAACTTGTTGCTGGTAAATATCAAGAGGGTTGAAAGGAATGTGACAGAACCAGCTAGCATTTCTTGGGTGTACTCTGAGAAACGTAGTGGGTGAGACATATTTCATTGTGATTGCTGTCACCATCACGGAGTCCACGTGAAATATGAAGAAACAGTGCTTGAAAACTTTGGTAAATGATTGTTTCCTGGGAAGTATCTACTTCAGTTACGCAAATTTAAATACCTTTTCTTACTTGCTTATAAATATTTAGGTATGCTTTTTAATTTGCATTTTCAGCCTATGCAGCCTTGATGTCTTAAGGCAGATCTTGTCTGTTGGCTTTATCAAATTTTGATTTTAGTGTTGCAAAATATAAGTTTAGAAAACTGAAGTGCAAAATTTGAGTTAGAATCACCTCCGTAATGACTTGAACCCTAGGCATTACTTTCAAATCCAGCATAATAACCACAGATGTAAGGATATAATTAATGTTGAGATAGATGGAGGCTTTTGCAAGACTCCAAAGTATGAGAGTACATAAGCCTGAGAATGCATGTATTAAGTGCCCTTGTGTTCTTGGTACGCAAGAACAATCCGAGGGCTGCATTCTGTTATAGGCACTCTTCCAATGGATGCTTGTTATTATTACATTTGCCAGAGGCAAAGTGGGAAGAGCAATGGATGTGACTTTTACCTTTCTACAGTAGAGAATGTTCTAGCCATGCAACATACACCTCCCCAGTCAGGCAAGCGAGATGCATCATCACACTTCAACAATATGTTCCAGCCAGGCAAAAACACTCAAGGAGCATGTGGAGAAAAAAAAGCCAGTGAGGGGTGTGGGCTGGGAGAATGCCAAGGGCCAGGAAAAGAGGCCCGGAGTCCCACATTTGGCTCCTGAGCCTGAGATTCCGCACTCCTGATATAAAAGGTGCTCTTTTCTGAAGAATTTCATTTTGCCTACTTGCTTGTATGTAGAGCACCATCATTGTGCTTTTGGTGGCACAAGAAGACATATTTGCAGTAATGTTAGGGGGAAGGACCGCAGCTCAGCTGTGGAGCATCTGCTTTGAATGCAGAAGGTCCCTGGTTCAAACCCCTGTCTGAAACCCTGAGGAGCTGCTGCCAGTCAGCACTGAGCTAGATGGACCAATGGTCTGCTTCAGTTCCGTGTAGCTTCCTGTGTTCCTAATGGGCAGGGGAGAGGAAAGAGAAGATGAGGTAAACAGGAAAAGGATGTGCTATTTCAGCTGCAGGTACCTGGCCTTAGTTCCAGTAGGGCATGGGGAAACCAATCCAGTGATTTAAAACATTCTGATCGAAAGGAAAGCTGAGAAGCCTGCATATTATGATTCTTAAGGAAAAAATGTCCTATAAAATGTGGTTTCCATTTCTCCTCCACACACCCAAGTTCCCTCATAGACATCACACTAGAACTTTCTGATTAGTTCCTAAAAGAAGTAACAGGTTGCCAAGTTAGCTGCAATCTGAATGTTTTCCTGCACCTATTTAGGTGTCATTGCTTCTCCAGTGCAAAGCATCTTAGGAGGGAGAAATCTGAAGAAGAAACAGGAGGGGAGGAAGTGTTTTAAGTTTCCTTGACTACTTACTTTCCACCGATTCCGTACATACACCCCACCTGACCTGAACCCTCATCCTCTTTCTGTTCTGGTCCCATGTTTACCTGAAGGAGCGTCTCCACCCTCATCGTTCTGCCTGGACACTGAGGTCCAGTGCCGAGGGCCTTGTGGCGGTTCCCTCACTGCGAGAAGCCAAGTTACAGGGAACCAGGCAGAGGGCCTTCTTGGTAGTGGCACCCGCCCTGTGGAATACCCTCCCCACCAGATGTCAAAGAGAGAAACAACTACCAGACTTTTAGAAGACATCTGAAGGCAGCCCTGTTTAGGGAAGCTTTTAATGTTTAATACATTATTGTATTTTAATATTCTGTTGGAAGCAGCCCAGAGTGGCTGGGGAAACCCAGCCAGATGGGCGAGATAAAAATAATAAAGTAAATATTATTATTATTATTATTATTATTATTATTATTATTATTATACCAACAGGGTCTGGAATGCTGGGGGAGAAGAGTTGGGTTTGGGGGGGGGGAGTTTTAAGAGAAAGTTGTTTCCATGGGAGGTGTTAGACTTCCATTCTGTTACTTTTCTAATGCTACTCTGCCCTTTCCAAGGGCACTAGATAACAGAGAAGAGGCCAGCTGTGTACAACTGCAATGTGTAATGTGCAGTTTGCCCCTTTCAGTGATGATGTCAGCTGCTGTTCTTAGGTACGAGGGGGGTGGATTTCTCATGCTTTATCTTATAAATCCTAAATTAACAGCTGGTTTGGTAAGAGTTCTTTGGGATCTGACTAAGGGATTATGGCCATTCTCAAGTGAGTCAATCTAGTTTAATTTATTTCAAATCTATAAAAAAAAATCAATTCGAGCTCTTTTGAAAGTAAAACTGTAATCAGCTTGTGTACTTAGATGTCACTATAGTTGTTCTTTTTTGCTTCCCTGACGAAAAAGGAAAAATTCCAGGCTGAAGCTATGAAAAATATATTTTAGGGAATATATTGCTTTGTTTCTTTCACGCACCGTTAGCAGTTTTTGTAGTTTCTTTCAAAGCTTGCTTGTGTTTTGCGAACAGTTAAAATCTTCATATACCTGTGAACATATACTGTACCTGTTTTTTGAAAACCTGAACTTGAAATTGTACTTGAATGGGAAACTGGTGCTAGAGTGTTGTTTAGTGTTGTTGTTTTTGGAAAAACAAACAAAAAGAAATGTGCTAAATGGTTTGGATCCTCTTCTACAGTTGACCTATAGTGTGGATATGACACTTCTCTTCCTTTCAATACTTAACATTTACTTTCAGTTAGTTTGAATTGGCATAATAAAGGACAATAATTCTGGGCTTCTTAAACTAAGCCAAGAATAAGTGAGTGAATATGATGAATGTGATGATGAAGCAAGTCAGGATCTTTATGCTGAAGCCAGCACGTAATAATGGAAGGAGAGGGGAGGAGAGAGGGCACTTCACTGGGTTCTGATGCTCCTTCCCAGCTCCATAAAGATGACTGATCCTCACATATTCCATCAAAAAGGTTGCCCCTCGGTGTTGTAAATGCATGTTTAACCTTCCACCACCATTATTAAATGTGCACTCATGAACTCATAGATATTCCTTTTTTTAAAATAACCTTTTAATTTGATTTTCAAAGAGAAAGAGAAAGAGAAAGAAAATAAACATACATTAAAAAAACAACCAAACAATATTCACATATCGAGATTACTCTGAATCTCCTGACTCCGCCCCATCCCCTTTTGATTCTGTTTTCAACTGCATATCAATAGTTCTCCAATGTTTCATCTTCCTAAGTTATCTATACATCCTGTTACATTACAAGTGTGTTTAAAATCCTGCTAATGTTTTGACCTGTTTACAATGATCTTGCATATACATTATAAACATTTCCCATTCTTTTTTAAAATTCTTGTCTTCTCGATTCCTGAGATTCCTGACAACTCATAGATATTCCGATCCAGTTTGGATTGGTCAGATCCGAACTGGTGGGGATTGTGACACAATCATTAAATTGTCAGGCTTCGTCCACTTCTCTAGAAGCTACTCCTCTTTCAGTAAAATTAACAGATTAAGCTAGTGAGGTGCATATGGTGAGTATGTTTTCAAAACAAAACAAAGGCTGCTTAATTAGCAACAGCAACAACAATTTTTTTAAAAAAATAAATTGAGAGGAATGTGAACACAGGAAGGAAAGATATGTAGGTTTATTTTGAAAAATGAGGCTGTGAATCAAGAAGTGACATTGCTTCCAGCACACTTTAAAGAGTTCAGTTGCCCCTGTAACTTAACCCCAAGGCATGGAGGGATGTTCTAGATTTTGTGAAGCCTGGGATCCAGTCTCCAGATGAACTGGCAGGGAAGTTCAGAGCTTTGTTACATACACAAATGAAGGCTAGTGCACATGTAAAAGAGTCAAACGTTTAACTTTATTAAGAAATTGGAAATGTACTGCAAGATCATGGGCTCCTCACTCACAGGCCTGCAGTAAAAGGATTCACTCGCACTGATGTGAACATGTTAATGGTTCATCTAAAAATGTGATTTCAGGACAGTATGCAAAGAAATTAAAATTACAAGTATATTATTAAACCAATTTAGGGCTATATATTAAGGTCATGCATGTAAAATGTTCATTTGCACTAGATAACCTGATTCCAGGCACATAGAACACATATTACAGTACATGTGGGTAGCAAAACTAATGATGGGATGACCTTCTTTGCTTCCCTATCTCACAAAAAGCATCCTACATAAAAAGAGGATTTTTAGCTAGTTAAACAGTGGACAAATCTCATATCAGGAAGGAGGAGTAAGACCTTAGTAGCTGACTTGAACCGAAAGCTTATATCAATAATTACCTCATTGCTTGCTCCTGGCTGTTCTGACAATATCTGCCTGTAGGAAGGGAACTGGAAAAGATGACCTTCTATCCCTTATAACCCTACAATTCTGTGGTTTTGTGATGTTATATTATGAGACCTTCTGAGCACATTGCAGCATGGCATGAATGATTCATCCTGTTATTTGGGTGGTATGTCATTCCAAGTTCCATAGTGGAATATAGCCAATTCACAAAATTAGAGCATACAAGATCTGTCATGCTACAACTCCCACTAATTAACATTCATGTTTTGCCAACATTGTCCTAGGTGCTGCATGAGACAGGTTGCGTTGAACTTAGTGTGTACCCCATCCGTGGTTGGCAGTGTATATTTCCAAGCCAGTGTACAAATATGTGAACTGACTTTTCAGTGGAGAGTCTCCTGTAACTAATTTCTAGTTTCTAACAATCAACTTGGAAGCATGAGATTTTTATCACTTGATTGTTTTAGGTATATTGCCTACCAGATATCCTCTGCTGGAAAATGTCAGGTGTGCTTCTGTTGTAATAAAGAAGTATCTGAATTGGATGTGCATAAGTAAGACGCGGGTGACGCTGTGGGCTAAACCACAGAGCCTAGGGCCTGCTGATCAGAAGGTTGGCGATTCGAATCCCCGCGACGGGGTGAGCTCCCGTTGCTTGGTCCCTGCTCCTGCCAACCTAGCAGTCCCTTTACCTTTAAGTAAGAAAGTCCCCACTTGAAAATATATTAACTTCCAGTAACCTCCACATCTAGAGTTTGGTTGATCACACTCTCACTCCTTTCCGAATCTCATCTTAATGTCTGGCCAGAACAAAGAGATTAGGAAGTTTCCCGTTGATTAGAATATCTTAAAGCCAAAAAGCAACAAATAGAGATTGTTGTTATACAATTACCAACTTATTTACAGTAGTAGAGAGAGAAATCCTCCAGAAACCTAATTGTATTTCTTTTTGTGTCAGATCAGTATAAAGAAATCCTGGTAGACCTTTCCCCAGCTTTCTGACTCATTTCTTTCATATGGAAAGGTTGTTTATGCGCCTTTTCACAAAGGATGATCTCTTAAGAAAGCTTGTGCTTTTCCCTGAGTGTTCACACATTCTATATGCTAAGACTTATAACCAGTCAGAAGAAGCAACTGACATGTTGTTGACAAAACAAATAATAGGGTGAGTACATTTTTACTATCAGTGATTTGTTAAGCTGCCACTTTGAATATACCAGGAAGTAGCTACTCACAGTAAAACAATAGTTTGATTGGAAAAAAGCTTTGCATAGTTTCCAATTAACAGTATCAATTAGCTTTCGTGATTTGGTGTTACTTGCCTTGAAACAGATCCTTTCGCTTGAAATCCCAGAAGTTTTGTGTCGGACACAATGTAGTTCTCTCATGGATATATAATCTTTTTTTCTTTCTGATTCCTGTACATGTGACAGAGATTCGTAAGGAACATGTCACTGTATCTACCTCCTTCCCTTGTTGCCTAACCACCATCTTCTGTATTTTCCCTTTCCAGTGCTGAAGTTGCCCCTTTTAAAAGCAAGCACGCTAAGGAGCTCTCCTACCTTTGATGCTGATGTGTACTTGAACCTTTAATAATTATGTTTTCTTCCTATTACTTTTACCTGGGCTAAAAAGGAGAGGGAATATCCAAGAGTAAATGCTAATAATTGTACATATAATGTAATGGAAGCAGTTCATTTACATGCTTATGCAAGCTGCTTCATCTCAGTACTTGAATGTACCACTACACTTGCATTTAGGTGTCCCCCCCTGTGCTTTGATGAAGGTAGGCCACATTATAAATAAGCTGGTTGCCATGGTGAAAATCAGAGTCCTTGTCTGTTGTGTATAACCTTTCCTATCTTCCTGGACACTATAGAGACAGTGTATGTGTAATATAATACATATTAAAGTGTGTGTGTATACTTAGCGATAGCTGGATAGACAGTGTGTCCAGTGTAGAGGAGTTGAACAGAATCTCACTTATTTTGGGTGATATTTGGACAGAGGTGGCAAATTCAACACTCCACTCATCTTTGATTTAAGATGCCTTAAAACTGGGAAATACTCTGGGGCCTTGTTTTGAAAAAAATATTGTTCAGTCCCAGATCATTGATTATGAAGCTGCAAGGTCAATGCATCCCAATATAAAGAGTTAGGCTGGTGCAACAGGCTCTGCCTAGCCAGCTACGAAGCCTGTTGGAAACAGTGCACTCACATGTTTATCATGCAACCGTCTCCAGATTCCAAGGACTTGGAAGTTTATTTTAGTCTCAATGACTCTGATAGCTGAGGAAGGCTCTTCACTGTACTTTGCAAGACACGCTGCTCATTAAGCTATTAAGGCCCTGTTTATTTTATTTGGCTGATAAGTGTAATAAGAGGACAAGAGAAACTAGATGATTTGAAATTGGAGTAACGGCAGTATGAATCAGCAAGCACTGTCACTTTCCATCTAGTAGTGTAGGAAATTCTTTGTACCCCTTAATATTTCATGCGCTCAGCTTCTCGGCTAGCGTTGCTCCTAGCTAGACCACCTTTATCTGATTGCCGACTAGACAGGTGATATTTATTTTGAATTATTGTAACTGCTTTGGATCGGAGGTGGTGCTGTAGAGATTGCAGTACAAAAACCTTTAAATTTTGCAATTGGAGCAAAGTATGCAGTGTTATGTACATTTGTGAAACTATGACTTGAAATCGGCCTCTTGCTAACTATGGTTTGAACCAATCAATATTCCCAGAGTTCATCTGCTATGGGGATCTATGGTTTGCTTAAAACTGGAACCATATGCTTTTGGTTTTTTCTGCTAATGAATGAAACAGGAAGACAGTGCAAGAATGAGACTTGCTACAGTTTGTTCATGCTTTCCCAAAACAGGCCAATGAGAATTATCCCTGGTAGGCTTTGGAAGGCCATTCTGTTCCTTCAGAAAATGGCTTGAGAAGAGCTTTTTGTTATGTTTTATTAAAGGTAAAGGGACCCCTGACCATTAGGTCCAGTCGCGGACGACTCTGAGGTTGCAGTGCTCATCTCGCTTTATTGGCTGAGGGAGCCGGTGTACAGCTTCCGGTTCATGTGGCCAGCATGACTAAGCCACTTCTGGTGAACCAGAGCAGCGCATGGAAACGGCGTTTACCTTCCTGCCGGAGCGGTACCTATTTATCTACTTGCACTTTGACGTGCTTTCAAACTGCTAGGTTGGCAGGAGCTGGGACCGAACAATGGGAGCTCACCCCATCGCAGGGATTTGAACCGCCGACCTTCTGATCAGGAAGCCCCTAGGCTCTGTGGTTTAACCCACAGCGCCACCCGCGTCCCTTATGTTTTATTACTGTTTATTAATATGCCACCATTTGGCCAAAAAAATAAGGGGCCCCCAAGGCCTTTTTTCAGACAGAAGCAATACAAACGACAATTCAAAACTAAATCTTAACATTTCAAAAAATATTAAGACCAAATACATGCATGTTCCTGCCCAAAAGGCAAAGTGCAGTCCCCAGAAAAATGCTAGAGAGAACAAGAGTAAATACTTCAGCATGTCTTCCTTATAAGAATCTCAGGCAGGGGGTGAGGTGGGGCAAGGCAGGTGGAAAGCTTGCCCCGTGATGGTTCCAGCAGTTTTTCTCCTGTAGCAATATTATTCAAAAATTATTTCATAGTGTATGTTTTGGGACAGCACTTTGGATCTGATGAAAGCCAGTAGCCTTAAGGAACCCAGTTTGCGAAATTCAGGTCTCAATTACTCCACACACTTACCTTTAAGCTTAATGGCGAGAGATGAGAGGCAAATTGGCAGTAGCTCCAGAGGAATGCTAGAAAGTACTGACTGATAAATGCAAGGCTATCATAGGTTATGCAAGGCTATCATAGGTAATAGAATGGAGGGAATTTTTAACTTGGAAACCACCTTCACTCCTGCTGCGTTCATTTTTTTGAAGCTTTAGTTCTAGCCTCTCCAGCCATTTTTGCAAATCTATGGAGAGGTAACTTGGGACTCTGGAAACTAGCAACATGGCAAACAGTGGTTGTGTTAAAACAGGTCACGTTCATTAAGGAAATAGGGGCAATGGAGAAGATAACACATTGGTGAACTGGATGGAGAGGGTAGTGGTGGTGCATGTTGGGGATGAATGTTAGGACAGCCTAAGCCTAGGAAAGCATGCTGTGATAGGAGTTGCTGCGAGAGAAAGAGGGAAGGGAGCTGTAGCGCTATTGGGGTCTATCCAGGGTTAGCCCAATAAACAGAGATACTTCTGACATGCACAAACCTAAGACTGATTTGCTGAACTGCACAGATCTCTTTCCCCTTTTTGTGCCTTAAGAATGCCTCCATCGTTCATCAGTCTGAAAATACATTTGTGGCTGGAATTTGATGTTGCTGTTCAGTGCAAACCTGCAACACCCTTTCACTTATCTCTGCTTGTGGTTCTTGGCTGAGACTACCTGCTCTGTGATTGAAATAATCCCCTACACCGTTTACGACCTTTTTCTGCCTAGGAATCAATCTGTTTCTAATTTGAAGTGTACTTTACATAGGCATCTTAACTCTTGAGAAGGTAGCTGCATTCTCTTCAAGCTCAGCTTCTCTGTGCCAGGCTATATAAGTTTTAATTGAAAATAGTTGCACTTGAAAATGGATAGCATTAGGTAACTCTTGTTTGTGGGAAATCGCTGGATGGTGGGGCTCATGGCTAGTAGTCCTCTGTATGCACAGCTCCTGCAGCCTGAGAGTCTGATCTTCTCTGTTGGGCCAGATTTGGGGGCCACTTCTTATGTTGCAGCTTGTACTTTGTTATGAATAAAAAAAGGTAAAGGGACCCCTAACAGTTAAGTCCAGTCGCGGACGACTCTGGGGTTGCGGCGCTCATCTCACTTTACTGGCCGAGGGAGCCAACGCTTGTCCGCAGACAGTTTTTCCGGGTCATGTGACCAGCATGACTAAACCGCTTCTGGCGAAACCAGAGTAGCGCACAGAAATGCTGTTTACCTTCCTGCCGAAGCGGTACCTATTTATCTACTTGCACTTTGACGTGCTTTCGAACTGCTAGGTTGGCAGGAGCTGGGACTGAGCAACGGGAGCTCACCCCGTTGCGGGGATTCGAACCGCCGACCTTCTGATCGGCAAGCCCAAGAGGCTCAGTGGTTTAAACCACAGCGCCACCCGCGTCCCTTTGTTATGAATACCTGAATGCAAAAAGAGACATGGGTTTTGAAGGGTGCATGCAGATATAAGCCTTACTTTATCCTTGATAATGTTCATTGGTGGTGAGTAGGGAAGGATCCCTACTCTTGAGAGTCCCATGGACTGCAAGAAGATCAAACCTATCCATTCTTAAAGAAATCAGCCCTGAATGCTCACTAGAAGGACAGATCCTGAAGTTGAGGCTCCAGTACTTTGGCCACCTCATGAGAAGAGAAGACTCCCTAGAAAAGACCCTGATGTTGGGAAAGATGGAGGGCACAAGGAGAAGGGGATGACAGAGGATGAGATGGTTGGACAGTGTTCTCGAAGCTACGAACATGAGTTTGGCCAAACTGCGAGAGGCAGTGAAGGATAGGCGTGCCTGGCGTGCTCTGGTCCTTGGGGTCACGAAGAGTCGGACACGACTGAATGACTGAACAACAACAACAACAACAACAACAAGGGAAGGATCTGACTGCCATTTGCCCATTCTAATGCTTGATGGGACACGGGAGAAAGAAGCATTAGTATATTAATTTTCATATCTATATACTGCCCTTCATCAAAAGTAGATTACAGCTTGGTTTAAAACATTATACGTTGGTCAGTGGCTACTCCAAAATGGGTACAAGTTCCTAGCTTTGGAAATGCTCCAAATGTTTGCTTTTAACCACACCCCTAGTTAGCATAGATAGCAATACTGCATAAAGATGAGTGAGTGGGCTGTCAGAAGGATGGCGTTTACCAGCAAATACCAGTTGCTGGGAAGAGGTGTTGCTGCACTTGGGTCCTGCTTGTTTTGGGCTACCCACAGACATCTGATTGGCCACTGTGAGAACAGAATGCTTGACTAGATGGACCTTTGATCTGATTCAATAGGGCTCTCCTCCCTGCCTACCACAGAAATCAAGCAGGCTGCCAGAAGATAAGTAGAGGACTTGATCTATCCTCTGGTAGCGCACTGCATTTCTATGCTGGGTATGGATGAAGGCACTTTGGCCTCCTCCATGTGCAGCATAGAAACTATGTGGGCTGCCAGAGGATGGATGGAGAACTTTGTCCTTCTTCTAACAGCTCATTGCCATATAAACATGCAGGAGATTAGGTTCCTTCCTATGTGCACAGATACTAAGCATGCTGATGCCAGGGGGAAGGAGCACTCCTTTCCTCCACTGCCGCCATTGTAGGTAGGCAAACATCCTTCATATCTAGCACAGAAGTGCAGCAGGTTGGTGGTGAATGAACAGAGGGATCAATTTCTCCATTGCCAGGTGGAGAAATTGGATGAGGAGAAAGGAGTTGCCTCTTCCATGCATCCAGCACAAGAAATGGAGTGGTAGCTGGTTGGGTTTCTATACTTGGTGGGCATGACAGCTCATCTGGTGTGCAAACATGGTGGAGTGATGGTAAAAGGAACAGAACAACCCAGATATCTTTCTTGCTAGGCTGCTGAACTTCTGTACTAGACAAAGCCTTTTGCTGCATGTCCAGCATAGAAATCAAGTGGGCTGGTATCAGAGGCATGGATCACTCCATCTTTCCACCACCAGCCTGCTATGTGTCCATTCTGGATATGCAGGACACAAAAGTTGCACCAGTCTTGCTTTTAACCACTCCCCTAAACATGCAGGGTGCTCAGCACAGGAACCATGTGGTCTGGCTGAAGAAGCACAGATCACTCTGTGTGTCCCTTTGTCAATGCAACGTGTAGCGTGTAAAATATTTTATTTGCCTGCATTTTACTCACAAGAGGGTCTGGAAAAGGAAAAACACTGTGCTCTGTTCCTCCTCCACAAGCCTTGAGTAAAAAGTATGTGAGTAAAGGTTTTTTTTGCAGGCTAGTAACTTTCTGAGACTAATTTACATGGTTGGTTTAAGCCATAGTGTCTTCTGGAGATACTAAAAGAATTTGATGCAAGTGTTCAGGGGAAAAAAACCAATAATGCCAAAGATGTACCACTTAAGGTTTCAGGTAGAGATTGTTTGAATTCTGTACTACTAATCCCTGCGCACAAACATATTTTTGACATTCCAAATACAGGGGGCTTAAACAAATACAGAATGCGAATGTCTTTTTGGGTGTTTTTGAACTAGTATTGCATAACTTTAAGTCAGAACTATTTTTAATCTTGTTGGGTGTATATCTGAATATTTTATCCTGTTATATCTTTCAGTTTATTTTGGATTTTGTAAATAAATTGACAACTGGTTTTCTTTACATTGTTATTTTTGCAGCCTGTAAAATGTTTTAGATCACATCTCTCTCTGTCGTGCTCTCTCTCTCTCTCTCTGCCTTCCTTTTAGAAGAAAAAAAGACTTGTTTTTCTTGCTCTCCATGCTTCTCCAATGTAGAGAGCCCCTAGATTTTGCCTCTGATTCTTTCATAAATCCCCCAGTGAAGGTGGAATCTATGTTACAATAGAGGTGGTTGTAAGGGCAGCTGACAGATGAAATGTTACAGTGGCACGTATTGTATCCTAAGCAGGGTTGTATATAGACCTCATGATGGGCTGGCTTAGGTATTTACTTAGAAGCATTTCTAGAGGGCAACCTCATTGGGCTAAAAAAGCGTGCCTGAACAAGGAGCCTGTTGTTTGTGCTTGGCTCGTCTCACTCACTGGGAGAAAAAAAACACACACAAATGCCTGGCAGTCAGAAAGCTATTCAGTAGGCAGAGGTGTCTAGGAGGCCTCGGTCACTCATCAGATGCTGTAAAAGCCCTCACCCTGTTGTAATTCCTGGATAAAAGCAGCGCCAGATCAGCTGTCTCTTTTTGCGGTGGAAATGCTAGAAAAGAGCTCTAAGTGGAGTTAGGTGGTTTAGAAGCTAGATATGAAAATCATCTGTCTCCCCAGAAATAACAAAAGGAAAAGGGGGGGAAAAGACAAGTAGTTTGAACTGGGATCTTGCCTCAGAAATCAAGCTATCATAATACAGCTGGTGCAAGTTGCTTAACTGCTGCTTAGGTAAAGGGAGGGAGGTAAAGGGACCCCTGACCATTAGGTCCAGTCGTGTCCGACTCTGGGGTTGCGGTGCTCATCTCGCTTTATTGGCCGAGAGCCGGCGTGACAAAGCCGCTTCTGGCGAACCAGAGCAGCGCACGGAAACACCGTTTACCTTCCCGCCAGAGCGGTTCCTATTTATCTACATGCACTTTGATGTGCTTTCGAACTGTTAGGTGGGCAGGAGCTGGGACCAAGCAACGGGAGCTCACCCTGTCGCAGGGATTCGAACCGCCGACCTTCTGATCAGCAAGCTCTAGGCTCTGTGGTTTAACCCACAGCGCCACCTGGGTAGATGTTGTTAATTCTGAATTGTAAACCCCAGGTTGACTTTGCTTTCACTTGCTGAGAGGAGGCTGCAGAGTAACAGCCCAGGGTGCGGTGCGGTGTCTCAGGAACACTGGGCATGTCAAGAAAGAAGGGGATAAGTTGGCTGTTTGGGTGTGCTACTGGATGCAGTGCTATTTCCTGATTTGCTGGCTTCCCTTGCACATGGTGTACACCGAACTCATCAGTGCGTGCTTCCTCTGTCCACATGGCTCCTATGGTTCAGATTTGAATTCCCCCCTCTGATGCTGGCGGCCTCAAGGGAGGCTTACCTTTCAGCCATGGGGATCCTAAAGGAAAATAAACCAGGACAGGGAAAATTTGGGGACGATTTTCTATGCTGGAGTACCCAACATGGTGCCTGTGAGCCCCCTGCCCCAATTTTTAATGATTTTCTGTTTGCTTGTTGTGGTGAGGTGTTGCCCGCATTTTCTTCCATTTTATTTGTTTTACCCTACACCTTCCATGTTCTTTCTGCCCTTGGTCCAAAGCAGAACTACCTCTTTCTATACGTTTGCGTTGTTCTTTCCATTTCTGGAAAGCCTTTTCTGGAGGACCTTTTCAGGTGCCCTGATGACCGCACCTCTTTGTCTTTCTGCTTCTCTGACGAATGTAGTTACTAGAGGTTGTCTTCCACTAACTTTTACTCATAGTAGACCCATTGAAATTAATGGACATGCCTAAGTTAGGGCCATCAATTTGAATGTGGTTACTCTGAGTAGAATTTAGGAGAATACCACCCCAAGCGCCCCCCCCCCGCTTAATGGTGTGCTTTATGTTATTTTATATTCTTTTTAATAAGTTTTGCTAGCTACTTTTAGAGATTTCTAATCATGGCTAACTGTGGTTTTGTTTGTAAACCACTTAACAAATGAATAAATTACATGAAATGAAATGCGCACATAATGGTATTGTATGCTGCAGACAAGACAAGATTCTGACTACTTGTCACTGTGATTGCTTTAAAATTTCACAGCTTTTTTTTGGGTGGGGGAGGGAGCACAGAAGCCATTGCAGAATTTGGCAACTATGACTTACTTTTGTGCACCACAATTCTAAGCATATTTAATCAGAAGCAAGTACTGTTGAGCTCAGTGTTATTTATTCCTTTGTAAGTGTGTTTAGGATTTCAGCCTTAATGTAGCAGTTTGGCATATGGCATATTTTAACGGTAATATTTGTATGTGTAAAATGTCACGCTCTGCGGCCAAAACATCTGATACCCACTCAAGTGTCAGGAAGCAGTCGCTAAAGTACCAGTGGAAATCTTTGGAATTACTCCATGACAACTCCAGTGAATGACAGTCTCAGGCAGCCTCGTAGCTGACATGGAAGTGTGATGCAAGTTTGTGAATAGGACCTCCTATCCTAGCTCTGGAACATAATCTCTTTTACCTTAACAGTAAGCACTTCCGTGACCTGCTGACATTATCCAGTATAATGCATCTTCTGAGACCAAAATTATAATCACATCTACACAAGCCATTAATTCAACATTATTTCTAGTTACCTTGACAATTTTGGATATAATCCACAGATTTATGGACACCACTGAATAACAATGACAATCGAATGATGTGCATAGTTTGTGCATCTTTGACACATAATTGCTGCTTGAAATTGATTGATTGCCCTCCAGCATAATCCAATATGGGCCAGTGAAGGCCAAACCTTCAGGATTCAGAATGGATCAACAGTGCTAAGGTATCAGGATCAGGCTGCTGGATCATACATTACTCTGCCCTGCCCTATTTATATCGCAGCACTATGTACAAAGGTGGCACTACACAGGGATAAAGTGGTCTCTGCCTTCAATACAGAACTGCCATGGTATATCTCCCTTTACACCTCTGCTATGTAGCCATGAAGAATTAAACACCATGGAATATGCAAAGAGAACAAAGGGGAGGCAGACTTCAACAGCATCCTGACCAGAAGAAAGCTGAGCTGCCCATTTCACCAGCAGTTTTCTCTATAATAACTCTTTAGGATGCCCTGTGAATATTAGCATGCCCCCTACCTATTGGTATTTTGTAACCCTAATGAAACTTTTATTTATGGTGCATGAGTACACTTGGAATGCATGGCTACAATTTCAATAGTGAGCTTGCATTTATTGCAGCATACAAAAGAGATTTTTGGGGCGGCAGAGCCTATTGCTCTCCACTGTTCCTGCCAATTGTGTTGGTTGCTGTCAGGGTGAATTAAGTCAGTTGGCAGCACCTATAGATAGCTGTGCAAGTCCAGGGAACGAGTGACGTGGTTGGTGAACGTAATACAAACATTGCAGAAGCTTTCAGTTTGTGTTGAGTGTATAAAGAGATTTTCTTTCTTATGTTCACTCCAAACAAACATAACACTGTTATCCAAATTGGCTTCTGCCAATTGATTTAGCCCATGATAATGGCCTGAGTTGTCTCCTGAAAACATATGCAGGAGTTATTTAAAACAAATAAACATTGTTTATGCTGTATTTATAAGACATGCTGTAAATTATTCTGTAAAGTTCTGATTAAGTTGCTGTGTGTGTGTGTGTTTCTTTGTTTACTGGAGCCCTAAGGTTTTCTTGCTGTTCTATTAAAAAAGATACCAAGTAGATATTGTTTGAAAACCCCCACTAGCAATATTTTAGAATATAAGTCATTCTCTGTAACTCCAATGGTTTTCACATCTATAGCTACTCCTAGGATTCATGCACTATATTCTTTCGGTGTAATGTAAAAGTGTGACATAGAAGGTTGGGCCCAAAGGTTCTTTTCCTCTGATGGATGGAGTCCATCTGTTGGAGAAAGACCCTTTCCAATTATGGAAGGGAACCTTTGGATTCAGCCCAGAGCTCCCAGCATATTGATAATCTAAAGTACTGCAGAACTGCCAACTGTTCACTGATCTGCATGCCTTTTGCTTGCCTCTTGAATATAGTGTTGGAAGAGATTTGAAGTTTAGCAGGCCTCACTCACGTTTTAGGGCAGAAGTCTTCATGCACCCCATCTCTCATTTTGTTCACTTGTTAGAAAAGGGCCCTGTGGTCATTAAGTTTATGTTTAATTCTAAACATGAAGTTTATGTTTTCTTCCAAATACTTGATTTTCATTCAATCTTATAAGCAGCTGTACCCCACCAGTACTGAATATTTTGTTATAAGTAGTAGGAGAAAGACGTGTGTGTAGAACAGCCATTTGCCTGTCTGGAAATGTTTGGGTATGTCCAAGCTAGTAGCACCCTAGGGAAATTGTGAAATGCTACCTTGGCTCATTAATTGAGGATCCAAGATATGATGTTCATTAGTGTCCTTTTCCTCGACTCGTCCATTCCAGATCCTTGTGTTCTTATGATGTGGTCTCATCAGCTACAACTGTATCTGTCTGTAGCTATAATAAAGCAATACACTTTAGTTAGGAAATCACATTTTCTTCCTCTGTGCCTCTAATTTGCTTACTCTTCCAATAAGGCTTAGTGAGAAGGGAAGTTTCTGCCTTCCTTCTCTGGTACCAGTTGGCACAAGTATTGCCCAGAAGATATGATGTGAAAATTGCCAGTGATGCAGTGGCAGGCAGCCTAGGCCAAGGTGGTTTGGCAGGGTTCTACATCCAGTTGAGCTGGAAACCACTGGGCAGTAGTACGTGAATCTGATGGTGGTCCCTTTTTCTTTCAGCAAGCAAGCAGCTCTGTTTGGGGGATAGTAGCACCAGCTTCTTGATGCTGAATTTGTTTACTACTCTGTTAGTGGAGTAAAAGAAAGCCAGCTGGTTTCAGCTGTCACTACATGCTAATTAATAGGTATGGACAGGCTATGCTGAGCTGTTGGCATATCATCTCTGGGAGCTTGCCTTTTTAGTGGTAGACCTCAAATAAAAAGTAATATGGGAAACCTTGAAATGGTGGGGTTCAAGTTTGCATACTGCTTACATGATCTACTCTGTAAATGCGTACACAGCAGTATTCAGTTCTTTCTGTTTTCTACATTCCCTCTTTTTTTCTGGACTGCCCTGCATTACGGGAGTAGATTATGTCTTTGAAAAGATACCAAGATTTGGTATATTTCCCTGAACCACTGTATGGCGTTTTGTGGTTTCAAAGGCTCAAAAAAAGAAAGAAAAGAAAAATGAAGCCCACTCAGGTTTGGTCAGAAATGTTTAATACCATTTCCACTTCCATTTTTCATCATTTTGAGTCATGCTAAGTTGCTGACCTGAAATCTCAACCTGCAGAAACAGGGAAGAATGCTAGGTTGTTGACCTGAAATTTCAACACTCAGAGCCCAAGTGAGGGGAAGAGGGTTTAGGACCAGTTTTGACCTCCAGATATTTTACACTACCAATCAAATGCTCCCTGGCATGGTGCCGATATGAGTTGTAGTCTAAAACACCCGGAGGGCAACAGATTGGGTAAGGCTGGTTTAGTGCACCATATTGGCTTTGAAACAAACTTTCAATGCCCCACCCCTGTTCCTGATTTCACACAGTCTTGCTCCTTCCCCACCATGTTCTTCCTCCTTTTCCTTTTTCCAGATTCCTCATCATGACTGAAAGAGTGACGACTGGAGAGGTCATTTCTTGTGACCTTGCAGCTAGAGATGGCTAGAGCTCTGCAAAATAAAAGTTCTGCCTTGACACTCATCTTAAACAGGAATGATAGCTCTCATAGCTGGGCTACTCAGCTTTGCTGATTGGTTGGCAATCTCAGCTATCAGAAATCTATGGAGGTCTCTGTGCATAGCTGCAACTGAAACTTTTATCACCACCACTGCAGGAGAAAGACTTTCATTTGGCTGTGCCGGTCCAACAAAGTATTTTATTTATGTGCTTCCAAGCCCTTAAAAATTCTTTTAGGGTACATCAGTAGGGAGTTAATAGAAACTTTGAAACAGGAAAAATGCCTGTGGGTTAAGCAGAAAACCCAGTTGACTGAGCTGAACAAAAATCTTGTACTGTTTTTGATAGGTCATTTGCCAAAGGGGGAGCTGAATGGATTGGTTTCCAGTCTTCCAATAGTATCTGCAATTTATTTTGCTCTGTGGAAAGGAGTTATCAGCTCCTTTGGGGGGCTAAGTAGAAATATCATTCAGTGATGCAATATTAAAGAAGCCGCAGATAATTTTAATCATTAATTTAATCATTAATCAATACTGTTGATGTTAAGATGTAAGCAACTGTTTCTATGAAGCGGTTGATTTGAGAGAGAGAGAGAGAGAGAGAGAGAGACAGACAGACAGACAGACAGACAGACAGAATGTGTAATATATTGTATATTCCTTTTCAAAGATTAATTTAGCTCAATGTTTGGAAGATTATATACTGAAAAAGCCTGTGTCTCTGCCCTGACTTCACTATACCAACAACAGAGATGAAATAGAGAGATTCTTAATCTTTCCCAAACACTCTTCAAGAGAAGCAATTTAAAAAAAATGTTACTTTCTTAAGAGACTAAAATGTCTTAAGCACAAACGTGCTGCTCTACCTCGTTTGTGCTAAATGGGATTATAGGATTTAATTCTGTGAGAAATTTTACATGTTGATGGAGGCAACTTTTCACATCTCTTTTAGGTGGGAAAAGGGGATGGAATGTGATATCCTCATTAAATTCGCATCAGATCTTTTGTTCTCCTAACCTGGATTTTTCTTGTGCTTTTGAAGGAATGAGGGGTATTGGATCAGGTGTATAAATCCCAATTGCAGACTGGGCTTTAGGAGAGAAGTGTATATTTTCAATTTGTGATCCATAGCTACACAACAAGTATTGTTGCTGTAAATACCTGCTGGCACTTGAGAAGTTTATTCTCTTCGTGATGCTATAAAAGTTGCTGTTGCATTGATAACACCCTCTATCATATAATCTATATGTAAAATTAAATGTGCTGTAAGTGTATGCCAAATTCTTTCTTTCTTTCTTTCTTTCTTTCTTTCTTTCTTTCTTTCTTTCTTTCTTGATGCTTATAAAGTTTGCTGTCAAACTTTATTCACCATGAATATTTGTTTATTGGTGGTAGGGAATGGAAATTGAATGCAATTGTAGGGCAGTTAGGAGCCCAGACAAAATGTTGTTGGTGGCAGTGACACAAATTAGAAAGGACTTTGATACAGGGTTTTATATTTTTAGAAATACTTCTTTCCTTTCTCTCTCTCAAAGAAATGTAAGACTGTACATGGTAATTTACTACTAGGCGAAGCTTGAATAAGATGTTCATCTATTTTTGTTCTCAATTATTTCCTTTTGCTATTTTTGTCTTGATAAAATTGACATTGTTGGTGAGGTGTTAATTTCCTCCCCCACAATCTTCATATAATCCCTGAATAGAAGCTTATTACTGGCAGATATTTATTCTGGGCAAACATAATTTGCCTCTTCCTGTATTATTATAGGAATGGAATGCAGTACAGGATTTTAATTCAGTTTTCTGCCAACTTTATTTTGGATTCTTCTGAGTCTGTGGGGCCAGTGCTGGCATTATCAACACCAGAGCCCCAGTATAGCAAAGGGTTTTTTGGGGGGGTTTGTTTTTGTATTTGTAAGTAGGCTCCTATATGTGTATCACTTGTTGGATTAGGCATAAATCAGATGTGCCTGCTGATTGAGTCTGGTTTAGGACATATCAACTTTACTGCGCTGTTCATGGGTTGTGAAAGACTAAGTGTTTACCCATGTTATAGGTTGTACCATGCAGGATGTGAAACCACAGGAGGGGAAGCACATGTAACCTCTGCATGGCAGGGGCTGAAATAGCAGCTGTAGTTTCTTTCCTTCCCTGACATGTGTCAACTGCCATCATTACCCCATTCTCCCACCTCCAATTCAGAGTAGAAGTGCCCTTACTCTGCATTGACTTCATCTGCCCACGGTGCAGTCACATGATGCTACGTATAATGGTTTAAAAACAACAATCCTGGAACTACAACTGTTTCATTGAGATGCTCGCAGTCTCAGGGTTATGTGATAATTATACCACGATAGGGTCTCATAGTAATTGATATTGCATGCACATATACTGCCAGCTGACACATTAATAATGTTAAATACATCTGAAAAAGGGAATAAAGAGAGAGAATAATTTAAAGAGGAACCAACAGTGAGTCTCCAAAAACCACCTAGAGTACTGATTTTATTTGAAACACCTTTTTAAAAAGGTACGGTGGGAAAAGCTAACGTGATTATCTTGAGAGACTGAGTTCCACGCTGTGAGGTCCTGTTTGCTCACTGACTTAGGGCAAAATCCCAGGACAGCCGATACTTTCTGAATATCTACTCTTCCTACTGTTTTTCAAATGCAGTACATATTTTGGTTTTGGTTTTCTAAACGAACTTTTCAAAGAATAATCCGAGAAAGAGAAGACAGGTTGATGACTCTGAGGAAGTTCTTCTTTTTGTTGTGAGAACCTTGTGTCTTACTGTTGAATAAGCAGAAGCTACTTCCTCAACAATGGACAATCGTGGTAATGTTAGAACTTTTTTTTTTAAGGAAGGCAGTACAAATCAGACTCAGTTCATTGTTTTTCACAGATTCAGATATGTGGAATTTTCATGGCCTAACAGCTAAATTATTTGATGGTTATGTTTCTTCTAGGGCCCAACTGAGGCCCATAGAATAGAATCGCAGAATTGTCATCCTAACAGCAGTGCCACTACAGCTTATTAGGACAGGACTGGGTCAAGGATTTGTTCTGCCAGTGTGCCCAGGTCGCCCCAGCCTCACCCCTGCTTTGCCCCATCCCAGTAAGCTGCGCCAGTGCCAGTATCGAGAGGGTGGTTTTACAGCTCTGCCCCACCACGTAGACCACTAGAACCCTTGGCTTATGCTGGTGGAAATGTTTTGCAAATTCTTTGTGCAGCTGAATGGGCAAGCTGGTTTTAAATAAATCCAGCTTGCCAGTTGATTGGCTGCAGTAAAAGCTTTCAGTATATTTCTGGCTGTGTACGCTTGTCCCTCATGAATGCATGTTCCTGTCTAGAAACACTGCAAACAAATCTACAAAATTATTTATTAAAAATGTGTATTAAAAATTCCTAATCCACCTGCTCACACATGCAAGCGTGAGTCAACTGAGAGACACAAACCAACTTTTTCTTCATTTTACAAATCCTCCTCACTTCATAACGTTAAAAGTATATTTGCTTGCCACTGGTGAGTGGCAGTTTACAAACTTGGTGTGTAGGAATGTGAAACTGTCCATATTAAAAATTAGAAACACCTTCTCTTCCAAAATAACATCAAGGATTGTAAAAAAATCCATTCCTGCTGTAGTATAGGTCATGGTAACCTTGCTACAGATCCTGAAGTTGAGGCTCCAGTACTTTGGCCACCTCATGAGAAGAGAAGACTCCCTAGAAAAGACCCTGATGTTGGGAAGGATTGAGGGCACAAGGAGAAGGGGACGACAGAAGATGAGATGGTTGGACAGTGTTCTCGAAGCTACTAACATGAGTTTGGCCAAACTGCGAGAGGCAGTGAAGGATAGGCGTGCCTGGCGTGCTCTTGTCCATGGGGTCACGAAGAGTCGGACACGACTGAACGACTGAACAACAAACAACAACAACCTTGCTATCCAAGATTACCTGTATGGGATTTAGGCTCTGACTTGATTTAGCTGGCTCAAACGTTCTCAGGTGGTTGGTATATTTTATTGCAGTTGTAATTTAAAGAAAGTACATTGTTGCACAGGTATTGCACATAAGTACAATAGGCTTTGTACAGATGCGGGTGGCGCTGTGGTCTAAACCACTGAGCCTACGGCTTGTCGATCAGAAGGTTGGCTGTTCGAATCCCCGCAATGGGGTGAGCTCCTGTTGCTTGGTCCCAGGTCCTGCCCACCTAGCAGTTCGAAAGCATGTCAAAGTGCAAGTAGGTAAATGGTGTTTCCATGCGCTGCTCTGGTTCTCCAGAAGCGGCTTAGTCATGCTGGCCACATGACCCAGAAGCTGTCTGCGGACAAACGCCGGCTCCCTCAGCCTATAGAGCGAGATGAGCACCGCAACCCCAGAGGCGTCCGCGACTGGACCTAACGGTCATGGGTACCTTTACCTTTACAATAGGCTTTGCCCAACAGATACGAGCTAAGATTGCATGGCCATTCCTAGTCAAAGTCCTGTTTGGTTTCATATATGCCCTCTCCAAAATATTAGGCATAGTTGCACCTGTGCACTGCATACAGTGTGTGCTTTAATTAAGCAGGATATATCAATGGTTTTTGAGTTTGAACTTTGCCAAAGTGTTATTGCCTTTTCACTGGTATAAGCTGACACCTACACAATAGCAAACAATAGAGTAATTCGAGTGAACTATACTACGACTTATTACTACCAAAGTCTCAACAGGTTTTTGCTCTTATTTCTTGGGTATGGCTCTAAGCTTCCAGTGGCTGCTCAGTGCTGTCCCCTTTCCTAACCAACCCTTTTGATTGTGACAATAGCATAGAAGCCATTCACTATATTTTGGTTACCATGCTTTACTTGTGTCCTCCTGTCCCAGACCTTCTGCTCCCTAAAATATATTTGAAATGATTTTATATATGTCCCATCAATGGCTGAAGCATAAGTAGTCAGGATAAGAGAGAGAGGGCCTTCTCCATTGTTGCACCCTGATTGTGGAATACCTCACCCTATGTTACCTGTCACTTTTTTTCTTTTAACCAACTGGTTAAAATTTCCTAGTTCTGCCAATCATTTGGCTCACTTAGCTGATGATGGTGGTGATTGGTGGGAGACCCTCACATTAGAAATGTTTTTAAATGCTTCCATTTTTATGTTATTGCTTTTATTTCTTTTATGGACTTGTTTTGTTTTAAATTGTCGCAAGGGATGCAAATGTATTGGAAGGGCAGGGTATATCATTTCAAAACACACACACACACACACACACACACACACACACTCACTTGGATTCTGTTAGCTGGAAAGATTCGTCAGGGAACATTGGATAGAAGACTGTATAAAACTGTCCGAGCTGCAGCGTATCTAGATTGCGAGCTCTTTAAAATGGGGAGGTAAGCTGTGTTTTGGTTTCTCTACCCCGGCACACTGAAATCCTGATTTAAATTGTGGCCTCTCAGTGGTGAAGGAATAAATAATTTTAATACTGTGAGGTGAAGCAGTACATGAAAATTGTAAGTGGATAAGTTGTCAAATTGAACACACAATTAGAAATGCAGTTGATGTCAGAACTTATTCTTTTTTTAAAGAAAACCCTCTGTTCTGTGTGGATTTTTAAAAAAATAAATAGGAGCTTTATTCTGTCAAATCCTCACATTGGTGCCCTGCTTGGACACTTTTCCTTTGCTGGTTTTTCTTTCTTTCCTTCCCCCCACCTCTCTTCCCCCTCCCTTGTGCGCGCTCTCTCTTTTTTGGCCAGGATTTTAACATATATCACAGGCTGGTAGGCTAAGAGCCTGGGACTTCCCCTCACCACACTTGGAGCCTTTGATCTTTTGCTTTGGAGGTAACATCAAAAGGATGGCTGAGAAAGACAGCCAGGCTGTGAAGTTCAACATTCAAGTTAATAGCTTGACTGAAGGTTGTGCTGCATTGCTGGAGCTGGAGTAAACATGGGCAATTCAGCAGCATTTCCCTGGAAACTGACCCAAATGTTGTGTATTAAAAAAAAGGGGAGAGCTTAATTTGCATTAGGATGAATGACAGCTTTTTTCTCTTTTTTTAAATGAAACTTCTACAGTCATGAGCACTATGCAATAAAGAACTCGAATGATTCATGTGGTATTGCAGGCATGGTATTTAGTGATCATAGCAACCTGCCTTGTCTAGATAATGCGCTTCACAACCAGGCCCTCCTATTTACATGGATTGGTTGTCAGTTTTGATATTTTCCCTGCCTCATCAATATGATCACAGTAGTGGAAAGTAGTCAGATGCATAATGTACAAGCCAAAAGACTTTCTGCATGAATCCAGGCTGCATCTTGACCAAACGCTATAAAATAATATGCACAGGATCTAGCCTCATTTTCAGAATTCTAAAAATTCCCTTCATTTTTTAAATTTTATTTTAAAAAGTGTGTTTCTAGACCTCATGCATATGAACAAGGGGGACAAAGAAGGAGAAATATTGGAGGATGTGACTAAAGACTGAGAAGCCAATAGGAGAATCTCCAAGGGCTTTCCAATGTTAGGGTTACAGTCTTCCTACCTTCTGCTTTTATACTGCTGCCAAGTATCTCATTTGTCTTCCCTGTTTAAGTGACATAATGCCATTGGGATAGACAATGGGTTGTTGTTGTTTTTTTTTGGTAGACCAAATATAATAATAATAATAATAATAATAATAATAATAATAATAATTTATTATTTGTACCCCGCCCATCTGACCGGGTCCCCCCAGCCACTCTGGGCGGCCTCCAAAAAACACTAAAATACATTGAAATATTACAGATTAAAAACTTCCCTAAACAGGGCTGCCTTCAGGTGTTTTCTAAAGGTCATGTAGTTGTTGATCGCTTTGACCTCTGAAGGGAGGACGTTCCACAGGGCGGGCGCCACTACCGAGAAGGCCCTCTGCCTGGTTCCCTGTAGCTTTGCTTCTCGCAGTGAGGGAACCACCAGAAGGCCCTCGGCGCTGGATCTCAGTGTCTGGGCTGAACGGTGGGGGTGGAGACGCTCCTTCAGGTATACAGGACCGAGGCCGTTTAGGGCTTTAAAGGTCAGCACCAACACTTTGAATTGTGCTCGGAAACGTACTGGGAGCGGTATGGAAACATGGAAGCGTTGGTAGCTCAGTGGTAAAGCACATGCTTTGTATTTAGAAGGTCCCATAAAAATGGATCCGGCAGCAGGTGATGTGAATGACCTCTTCCAATCCAAGTAGACAACAGTGGACTAGAAGCCCAAATCTAACCTGCAACAAAGCCACCTTTTATGCATCTTTATAGAATGCACACTGTTAATCATCTGTTTCAATAAAGACTCGGAATTTGGCATTTATAATAGATATCACCATCACCACCACCACCAATCTACGTTGTTGTTGTTGTTGTTGTTGTTACTATTGACAGAAAACTCACACAGTGGATGCATTTGTACTTGGCTTGTCTGTGAGCTGCTTCTAGATTTGCACGCAGTGGGAAGCTATGGTTAACAGCTGAATCCTGGATTGTTCAGCCACTCGCTTACTGGGTAGAGGAAGGTAGAGAACCAGGCCAGAATGTGGAGGGAACATTTTCGCCATTGTGCAGGACAAATTCCCTTGCGTTGCCTTGAGCTACCTTGCGTCTCTCAGACTTCTGTTTTAATCAGGAAGGCTGTGATGTGGCTCTTGGAGGCTTCCTGTCCAGCCTCAAGGGTCTTTTCTTGCTGGCCCTGAACCCTCTTCCTCAGCTTCCCTATTGGCTGTGGCAAAAGGGGAAAGCAACAGATTGTAGGGACAGGGTGGGGAGGAGCTGATTTGGATTGACACCATGATGTAGAGGGTAAATGGCCGTTGACACTACCTCCTCTACCCCACTGCGGTTCCAGCCTGAATCAGACCCTGCCCTGCCCATGGCTGCAATTTGCATTGTCAAAGAAGATTATATATAAACCGCTGGATCCATTTTTGGCAATAAAAACTGCAGGCACAGGGAGCTCAATCCAGTGTAAAACCTATGCCTCCCTTTAAGGATCTCAGCTTGGATTGGAACCTCACGGCCTTCTATTTGTAATGGAGAAAAGCTCCTATTTGAGCCAATAGTGTGTGTGTGTGTGTGTGTGTGTGTGCGAGAGAGAGAGAGAGAGAGAGAGAGAGAGAGAGAGAGAGAGAATGGATAGGCTATGCAGTGAGACTGGCCTAATAGCAGGAATAGGGCATTGCCCCACTAACCTCAACCTGCCCATAACCGTCTGCCAAACTGATTCTGACCTAAACATCAGGAAGAACTTTCTGATAGAAAGAGCTTTTTGACAGTGGAACAGACTCCATCAGGAGGTTGTGGACTCTCCTTCCTTGGATGTTTTAAAGCAGAGGTTGAATGGCTATCTGTCATGGATGCTCTAGCTGAGATTCCTGCATTGCAGGGCGTTGGACCAGATGACCCTCAGGATCCCTTCCAACTCTACAATTCTATGATTCTGTAATTCTACCTGACTGTCTTCTTACTTATAACCAGTCTAGGGAATGGCACAGGCTGTCACCCTCCTCCTGATCTGTCTCACTGTTCCCTTGTGAGGAGAATGGGACGAAACAAGAGTTGGAATTAGAATTGGCTTTAGCTGTACTTCCTGCTGCCCTTCCTGCCTTCTGCCCTGGGGTGGAAGCTGCTCCTGAGTACGAAATGGGCTTCTCTCTCTGTGTGTGTATGAATGGATGGATGGGATGTGTTTATGAAAGAACTAATGTGTGTTTCTGAGCATGAATGAGTAGGGGTGTGTGTGTGTGTGTGTGTGCGCGCGCGGGCGCATCACACACATGGTGTAATGTTCCCCACCCCTGTTTAAAATTAAGGCAAGTGGAGTCGAACTCCTAATTGCCTCTGTCCCTTTGTATTTATTTATGTGAATATCTAGGTAAAGGTAAAGGGACCCCTGACCATTAGGTCGAGTCGTGACCGACTCTGGGGTTGCGGCGCTCATCTCGCTTTATTAGCCGAGGGAGCTGGCGTACAGCTTCCAGGTCATGTGGCCAGCATGACAAAGCCGCTTCTGGCGAACCAGAGCAGAGCACGGAAACGCCGTTTACCTTCCCGCCGGAGCGGTACCTATTTATCTACTTGCACTTTGACAAGCTTTTGAACTGCTAAGTTGGCAGGAGCTGGGACCAAGCAACGGGAGCTCACCCCATCGCAGGGATTCGAACCGCCGACCTTCTGATTGGCAAGCCCCGGCTCTGTGGTTTAACCCACAGCACCACCCACGTCCCTATGTGAATATCTAGAGGAAACCAAATGTCTGCAGATTAAATCCCTGTACTTGCCACAGACAACAGCAACTTCTCTTTGTGATGCTTTTTGGGGAAGTCAGGGTTCATTTCCCCCTACAGGTAATGTTCTGTAAACTGTTTTTATGCTGCAAATTCCCATGGTACCTCCAGAAAGAAGATGGTTCAGTAGATTAGCTGCTATTGGATCATTGCATATTCTTTAGTAAAGCCTGACACAACATTTGTGTGAGTTGTAAGCTTCTTATGTGCAGGACAGCGGATTACACTGCCAGGACCTTGCATTCAAAGGTCTTTTAAGTCGAAAGGTCCCTAAGGTGACTGCCTTTGCCACACATGCAAATGTTTGAGTGAAGTATCCTTATTCAAATAGTATGTGATGCAGTAATATTGTGTGTGTGTGTGTGTGTGTGTGTGTGTGTGTGTGTGTGTGTGTGGTATATGCATTTTCATAGACACATATAGTGCGAACTAGAGGCTGTTATATTTTTCTGTTGCACAGCTAGAGACTAGAATAGAGTTTTCTATTTGAGGAGTTAGTATCTCTTATGAAATGAGGCAGAGTAATTAAATTATCTTAGTTTGCAGCTACACATATGCAAGTTATTTTATCTTATAAAGGATAGGTGGATAATAAGTCCTCTCTGTACTTCTCCTAACCAATTGTACCCCCTGCTTGAACCTTGAAAACTTACTGTGGACTCTCATAAAATATAAGATTATAACATGTTATAAGATTGGAGCCTTTGCTTTACTGGCTGTTCAGTAAATACATTGGTGTCTCTTGGATATGCCCTGAGGCGCTGAAACCTGAGGCCTGCCCACATCTTGAGTTCTACTTTCCTGCTTGCAAAGTGCCTCTGGCTAGTGGAGCTGTCGATTTCTCCCACCCCCTTCCCTTTCCTCCTAATAAAAAGATTTTTTTGTTGCTTAAAAAAAAAAAAGTTGAACAGCTGTAATGAAATTCAACAGTTTCTCCAGTTTCAAATCGTGTTAAAACTTGACATTTTTCATTGACAAAAGGTTTTAAATCTTGGATATTTGATTTAATGTGTGTCTATTTTAAGTGTGACACACACACACGCACACACACACACACGCACAGCTCATGCACAAAGTATCCAAATTCAAGAGGCACAAATATGGATGCAGAGAGCAGGAGCTTCCAGATGTGCATATCTCCTGCTGTTAGAAGTTTGCTATGAGATACAAATTGACAGAGGAGATGGTTGGACAATGTTCTCGAAACCAACCTGAATTTGACGAAACTGTGGGAGGCAGTGGAAAACAGGAGAGCCTGGCATGCTGTGGTCCATGGGGTCATGAAGAGTCGGACACGACTTAACGACTAAACAACAACAACGAATTGATTGGCCAACAAATATATCCCCTTTACTTTGTGATTCAGGAAGATTTCTACTGTTGCTACGAAGTAAGCCCAGAAGAGTAAAGTCATGAAACGCAGATTTTAACAGGTCACCCCTTTTCTCATTTGCACAATGAGTTAAAGTAAAAGATAGTCAGATGCCCACAGGTGTAGGAGAGTTGGTAGATATATAGGTGAGTGATGAAGCAGGTGAATAAATTTACTTCTAGCACTTACTGCAGTAGATTTACCTAGTGGCAAGAGGAAGAACACCCAGGGATTGTTGCTAATTTATATGCATTGTAATAGTATGTGATGAGGAGTGAAGAAAAAACAGTAAAGAAGTGGGGAGGAGTCTATCAAATGGCAATTATGGATTTTTAAAGGCAAGGGTAGCTTAGAGAAGACTGTTGGTTGGGGGACTTTGTTATTATACTTCTGCATATAGGAAGTAGAATGTTGGACAGCACAAAGACTGGAAAGGGCAACAAACATATAACAGGGTTGTAGTAGGTGAATCTCTGAGAGTTTTAGAAGGTGTCATAAGGTGATAAGAAGGAGGTTGTGAAATTGAAGGATGTAGAGCTTTTAAAATAAGGACTAGTGCTCTGAAAGTGTAGCAGGAAGCCAGTGCAGGGATTTCAAAAGATGGCCACCATAAGCCTGACTCAGGCGTTACTTGTATATATGGTGTTATCATGATTATTTTTGAACACGTGAAGAGCTCTTGAGACTGACTCTAGATGTGCTGTGGCTCTCTGCTTGTGTTGATGAGATGAGGTGTATTTGGGATATGAGCAGCCTTTGAACAATAATGCATTTATTGGCATTGTGCATTCTTTTTAGCGGTTCTGCTGAGAAGTATTTTGGCCACTGTTAATGCTCTTTAACTAAATGATTGACAATGTGCAAGTATCTACAACATTTACTATCTCACTTTGGAGCACTGTTTATTTTGTTTCACATGTATGCTCTCTACTGGTTTGTTGCTGCCGACTGCATAGCTGACTGTACTGCAAATATAGCTGAATCCTTCTTGTTTTAACCTTTATGTGGTGGAGTTATTTTAAGTAAAGCTGCTTTAAAAATAAACAGGTATATTACTATTTTATTTGTGTGTGTGCGTGCCTGTTTGCACTCGTGCACTTGCATAACGACAAAATGTGAACAGAGGCCTGTCATATTTCCTACTCCTGAAAACCACAATCCTTTAAATAAAAATCAATATCAAAAGTAACCTTGTGGGTGACGCCTGTTATTTACAGCTGATCTATGCTTAGGAACAAGTGTATCCTTTTAGGTTATTTAAAGGTTTTAAAAGTCCACTGGCCCCTTATATTCCCTCTTTGCTGCAGCCTAAGGGCTGAAAGTGTTTGGCCCATAGTTGAATATTGTGGGTTAGTGGAGTGGGTGGGAGTGGCTTAGTGGTTGAGATGCCTGTGGTGCTGTTTTGTCTACTGGGGGGAAATGTGGTCAGAGGTTCTCAGTCAGTGTGCTGGGCATTCTTCAGCCTGGAAATAAGAGAGGAGGCATTGCTTCCAACCTCTCCTTGTCCTCCCCACACCCTGCAAGAGCCCCTCTCATCCACTACCACAAATATTTGGCACAGGGAACAAATGTCAGCAGGAAGTGAAACACGAAGGAGGCCAAATTATGTCCTTTAACCTTCTGTGTTTTGCTTATTACATCTTCTTGGGAGGAAGCTTCTGTGAGTGCATTTTAAGCCTGGAAAGTACCCCTCATTAATATTAAAATGTTCATGTTTACTGCTTATTTACTGGCCTCTTGTCTTGCATGATATTTTAATTTCGATAAAATGAAAACAAATCAATACAAGCCTCATTAATCATTAATGTTTTACATGGTGAAGTTGCTTTGCCGGTTTAGATCACTGTATGCATTAAACTCATTCCTGCATGTTCCTTTCCCGGAAGTTCAAAAAGACTGTTATTGCTGGTGTGATTTTTTTTTTGCACCAAACGCCAGTAACGGTTTCCACTAATCTTTTTTTATATGTTAAAAAAGTGCTCTTAAAAGTGGTCTAAAGTGCACTACTGTTTTCGAAATCTCACCTTTTCAACAAAACAACAGTTCTATCGTTAGGGATTTAAACCAAAGTATCTCAGCCAAAGCAAGCCCAAGATCTGCTACAGTACACCCTACATCACTCGGCCTGGAAGTTGTGGTCTCAGGGTTGCACTCTTAACTTACATCCAATAATTCCAGTAAATCCAATAATTGCTTAACTTAGTTGGAGTCAACCCTCTGTCAAGAACAAGCAGTGTGCCAATATAAAAATTGATTTTTAGAATTTTGGTAGAAATTCACTTAGGTAGAAGAAGAAAAGCAACAACTTTAACTGTTTCCTATACAAAAAGAGGTTCCTTCTTTCCTGCCTATTGCTCAAACTATATTTAAAAGTGTGTTGATTGAAATGCTGCGCTTTTGAGGGGATAGCCCAAGGAATGGGTCTATATTTCTCCAGCTAACCCAAAGGGTTTGTTTTCCCAAACATTGTTTCCACAATTCTTTTAATTCCCCCCTCCCCCTGTGGTTCACTTTGAGTGGTTTGTTCCTTCACATCTGAACATTTTGTGAAATAATTTGGACTGGTGTTGGCTGGTAGGGAGGCTGTGGGCCTGTGCTGAGTGACTTGGATTAGACATTTGTAGTGTCCTATCAAATCACAAGTGTGTGGAGATAGTTAACCATTGTGCGAGGATTTCGGCCTTGCATCTTTTACTTTTCTAATGGACAATTGAGACATTCAGGCTTATGGGTTGAAAGGAAAATGGGTGCAAGTGGTTTTCTGGCCTCCTAGGCTAATGCTGTAGAAGAAGCAAATAGAGAAAAGGATTATTGATAGGGGAAACAACTGGTCTTGAATCCTGGGAGGGAATGTTTATTTCTCTGCTCTCTAGGAGGGATTTGGAAAGAGCTGTAATCCTGGGTTAGGAGTAATTTGTTACAGCAAGATGATACTTGAGTGGCAGGAGGTTTCTGGCTGAGGCAGCAAGATTTTTTTATTTTTTATTGTTCAGGGGAGTAGCTGGTCTCTTCCGAAGGTCAGCCTGACATAAATCCCCCACCCTGAAAATTTTGTTTCACAACTGACAAAATTAACCAAGAGGACAGTTGACCTTTTTGCATCATCCTAGGGCATCTGTGCACACACATCCTCCCTCTTCCCTCACTCCTCCCCCCCCAAAAAAAGGTTTCAACAAAAAGAATGTGCAGAAGAATGAGAGCACAGTGAAAAGTTTAAGTTTTCTTCTGGGACTTTAAAAGCATTCCCACCTTCTCCTGTGAGACCAGAATGTTTCTGTTTTTAATATTAGCTCAGCAACTTCCAATCTTTTTTTCTGTTTTACTGAGATGACATTTTCTGTATTAAAGCATCCTGCTTGTTTTTCTATTTCCCCACTGACCCTAGGGAAGAGAGAATTTTGCAAGTCTCTGGGTTGTTGGTTTTGGGGGGTTTTTTGGTGTGTGTGAGAGAGAGGCAGTAATCTTTGGAGCCAAATGTTTTGAAGTAACCCCTTGTTACAGTGAAGGCCCATTCACAGGAAAAGCCACAAAGGACGTGACAGAAAATTCAGTTTGAAATTTTATGGGTTTACTTAAGAGCATATTTAGCAATTCGTTCCTTTTTTTGTCATGTTCAACATTAGGAGAAAACTGGATTACTCATGTTTAAAATGATCCCTATAGTCATCATAGTAGAGGTAGTAGTACTTGGACGTTAAGAAAAGAAAATGAATTAAGCATAAAAGTACATCTGTATCATTAAGTAGACTAGTGTTAGTGATAGCAAAATTGATATGGGGAAAATCATAGTCCAAGGAATTGTAATCAAAAACATTGAGGCTGATGCTGGAGTGGGCATTTTCAAGGGGGACTAAGCGGATGAGAGGAGTTGCTTTAAGTCTTTTAAAGCACCCGAAGATGTTCCCCAAAACCAGTTTTATTCCAGCTGGGCTCCAAAACTGTCATTAAGCAGAGCTACAGGAAAAAATGTATGTGAGGAATCAAAGGCAAATCTGGGGGAGTGCACCTGGTGAGCTTGCACCCGGTGCAGAACTTCTGGGGTGCTGCAGGGGACGCCACAACTATGACATCCAGTGGGAGGCAAAAGGCAGATTTTAGCATTGCACAGAATGCCACTGAAATTTGAGATGCCCAGGTCCACCAGTAGTGGGATTAATGCAAGGAGAAACAGGGGAGATGGGAAAGTTAATAAACCATCTTTCTGTCCACCAATTCTCCACCACGGTCCCTACTCCACCACCATCATATTCATGTTATCTCCATAAAAGTGAGTTGGAACATGCGTTTGCCAAGTTAACAGCATTATTAACTTGTTAGCGTCCATATTTGTGGTTTACACAGGGAGGAAGGAGCAGAACTGCACCCTCCAGCCCCTTCCTGACATTTTCATGGGTGCTGCAGGCCATCAGAAAGGAAATTTCATGCATGTACACCCATAAGCTTACCCCTGTAGTCAGGAACTTTCCATGTTCTGGATTCCTGATCAGCTAGAGGGCATGTGTGCATATAACTTTATGTATGTAGGCTTTGTTTCCCAGTGCTCCACTTGGAGATTGTGAGGCCAGTAGACATGCTGATATAAGGGGAAGATGTGCACCCAGTGATGAATACCACATGCATGCAGAGATGCCAATGAATAATCCTAATGTGTAGCTCTTCCTTGAGAGTGGCACCACATAGTCATTTCATATTTAAAAGTGGCTTAGAAAATATGGCTTCTTTGGGACCACTCTCTTAAGCACCTACATATTGGGTTATTTGCTGACTGTGGAATGAAATCTGAGTGTTGAGCTCTCTCAGAAATTGTTGTTTTGTTGTTGTTGTCAGGCAGGCCACCTTGAATAAAATATTGGGGGCGCAGGTAAGCCCCGCCTTGCATAGTCAATCACAAAACATGGCGCGTGAACACCATTTGAATGGCAATGCCTGTCTACTGGGGGGGGGAGCCCCCTCAATTATTTTATTGGGGGCGGGGCGAAGGGACCTCAGTCGCAAGGAGTTTTAGTGTTACAGGCACATTAGGCCTACTATTTGAAGCTGGATCTCATTCGGTTGGAGCCAAAGCTGTTTTCTTGCCCTTGCCCTCCTGATAATATCAGTACCGTAGTTCCCTGAACTCCTGAAAAGGTGTTCTGGAGGGCCAGGAAGCCTTTGGAGTGAAGTAGGAGGCTACTATTGAAATGGTAAGTAGCAGAAATAGGTCAGGGGCAGATGAAGTAGGTTGTGAAACTGGAACAGTCAGGATACAATGGCATGGTCCCTTTCCCACACAGCAGAGCCCAACCTACTGCTTTGTTTTCTGGGGAACTAGGTTCAATGATGTAGACTTTGAGATGACGATAATACAAGTAAGCAGAAGTCTTAAAGGTGGCTCTGATTGAAGCCTCCTCCATGGCAGTGAAGACACAATACTACATTGCACCAGCAGAGTTTTTCCAGCTGGTACTGGACTTCCACTCTCAGCGAGCAGCTGTAGCATGTTTGCTAAGCCGTTTGGGGAGAAAGTTGTTTTTATCCACCTTGACTTTAGCTGTGCTAGTTCTGCATTTTAGTCCGTGGTTGTGCCCAGAGCACTGTCTAATATTGGGGCTATGAAATGAATTTACGTTATTTCAGCCTGAAGACCTGGACCTGGTGGTGGTTATTCAACCCTCACCATTATTTGCTTATTGCATCTAGCAATAAGTGATTAATCTTACAAGGGGGGTGGGCCTATCTGTCTTGAAAGTTGTTGTTGTGAGGCCACTATTAAATAAGCCCACTTTGGTCCAAGGACTGCAGTACTATAGAGTTGGAATGGATCACAGAGGTCATGTACTCCAACCCCCTGCAATGGAGGACATTTTTTTGCCCAGTGTGGGTCTCGTAACTTTGAGATTCTACTGGATGATTGCAAGTAATACTTCTTTAGGTAAGGTGCTTGTTTGTGTGAACGGTTGCTGTGTGACTCCTAGTGCTCTTGAATGAAACTGATTGCCTGGATCTGTTTCAGTCTAGTTTGGGCATGGTTTGGCACGGAAATTGTCTAAATTGTTGCTTCACTATCTGCTATGGTATGATATATTTTGGTTCCTCTTCCAGTTATAAACCTTTCTGTTGACCACATTTTTGTGAATGAAGCTGACATTCTAAACTTTAAAAAAATAAATGCATTGCATTCACTTGGGAAAATCTTGGAATAAAAATTATTTTATTCTTTCCACAATAAGTAATAATTCCCACAAATAACATCAAAAGCAAGCCCCCTCCCCCATATATACATTTATCATTTCAACACTATCTCTTGTGAGATTCTTAAAGTTTTGTGATTTCCCTCCATTCCCACTTCTGGTTCCTTCTTCTGCATTTCCATATCTACGCTTAACCCATTATTATATCCTTAATTATCCAAATTGCAAGCGTTTAGTTGACTAAATGCTTGAGTTTGCAACTTTGAACAGGTCTTCGTGTTTGTCCCCCTTTCCCCCCAAGTCTGCTGTTCTTAGTCTCCCTGAACAGGATTTTGCTCCACTTAGCCGTATTGCCATTACCAGATATTTTCTCTAGAAGTGCTTTAGCTTTCTGCCTTGGGCTGTGCCTCATTTCAAATGTCAGTTTAGCAATAAGATGGTTGATAACATCTGCTTTCTTGCAGGACCCAAGATACATTCCCTCCTCCCCTCTCCACTTTTTAAAAAGCCCTATCCTTTGCCATTTGAGGTGTTTGCTTTCCCCCTTGTGATGACAATTTAACAGCCTTTCAAGAGTGTGTTGTGTTTCTCCTCACCCACCCCCTGTGCACGGATTCTAGCCAGCCACACATTATAATATTTTGCACAGACGGTAGGAGCTTTAAAAGATTTTGAGTTCTCTCTTCCTCTCTCTCAAAAACAGAAGAAGCAATAATGATCTATTACTAGATCACCCTTTTAAATCAATATTGAACTTTGGCCAGTATAGCTATATTAATATTTCAGCTTTAAAATGGGACATCAGAACCTATATACATCCCCCCCTGTTTTTAATATTACACCAGTTTGTTGGAACATAATATTTCCTGTCAAATAGAAGTAAGGCTGGAAAAGACAAGAAATTACAGAATTTTTATAGAACAGAGTATTGGGATTCTCTCTTTACTGTATGATATAGACACAAAGTTGGGATCCTGTGAAGGAAATATCTCGCCCCCTCCTCCCTTCACCTTCTCCTTTTGCAGACACATGCAAGTTGGAGGGACTCCCGGCTCACATTTGTATTTGAGTCTGAAAGAATAGCATTTCCTGCTGTTTCATGTAGGAGGAAGGAAAGGATTTACCACTCTCCAGTAATGGGACAAAAAAAGATCTTTAAAAAACAAACAAAAACACTATCAAAAAGAGAGAGAGAGAGACCCCTCTGATTAGTTGCATAATTCTGCAATAGTAAACCCGAGAAGGCAATTACGCATTCTCCTTCTAATATATGCTGTGTAAGTGCTGTGATGTAACCCTTCCTCTGCCAAAAGAACCATCCCTTCTTTAGTTTCCAAACTAATACCTTAAAGCATTGTGTGTGGATGGTGGGGCAATTACTTGGCAGTTCATTCCATTGTGCAAGAGTTGCTGTGGGCTGGATGGCTGCTGCATAATTCCCCAGCAGCGCTTTCTCTTTCTCACTCTCTCACCATCTGGATTGAGTTAGCTCACTCGGCAGTAGGACTGAGTCTCATTTCCTCCAACCAGTAATGTTATATAGGCAGTGATCCTGCCCTGCCCTAACATAATTGAAAATTATGTGTATTGTAGACTCGCAGCGCTGAAATGTAGACTCGTAAAAATCTGGGGCTCAGGTAGCCTGTGGAGATTGGATTTGGCACACAATGAAGCTTTTATGTAAAATAAGAATTATAAGCCACCACATTAATATTGTATTATGGCCATGACAATTCCTGGGCTGAGAGACTTTGAGGCAAGCTTGAAGCTGTTGAGCGAAACAAACGTTTTATTCTTTTATCAATAGAGCTGGATCTTTTTATTAGGGATGAGCTAAAACCAGGGGGTAGGGATTGAGGGATTCACAAATTTATTTGCTCATAAAATAATGCACCCCCTTTCACCAAGCTTTTGGGTCTCTCTCTCTGTCTTTGCAGGTGGTACACTGCAAAGAAAAGGTGGTCCTTCACACACATTCAGGTGACTACTGGCCCCTGTGCCTGTCATTCAGGCAGTGGTGGTGATACAATTCCATTGAAAGTGTGTTTGAAGTCCCTGTTGCAGCTTGGACACCATTTTTGTGTGCCGCCTTCTTACAAGCAGTAGTAGATATTTTCACATAACCAATCAGATTTAGCTGTGTGATTACTCCTCTGAGGGCAGAGCTAACTCAGAGTGAGAGCAGAGCCTTTCCTCTGAACTGGGTTTGTTGTTAGCTGAAACCTATTGGCTATACAGTGTCTGTGTTATTTGGAAGAAAATAGGCTGCAAAGCAGGTACAACAGTTTCTGGTGATGGGAATACAAGCAGCAGTGAAGTGGTATGTAAAAAGGTGAGCTTCAGTGGATCTTTGGGGCCTGTGAAAGTGTCTTTACAAAAATAGGCTTTCTGGAGAATATTGCTGGAGAATCATTTTAGCAAGCAGCATAGTTTTAAATTTTTTGATGAAGACAGCTTTTTCAGGTCTTCTTTTTGTTTGTGTTCCATAGTAACCTTCACTTGGAGGTTACTTCATTGATTGCTGTACAGTACTCCAATCTTTGATTAGGTTCATTTACCCCATGGTTTATGTATCAGCATAATATCTGTTGCTAGTAATACCATCCTTATTGTTAATAACATGCATTGATTTTTTAAGGCATAGTTCTACATATTTTGAGATCACGCCTTTTAATGTCAGAATAGTATTGGTACAGATTTTCACACTTTGAGACTTTCAGGTTTTCCACTTAAACAGAAACATTCTTCAGGTCCTTAAGCTTTTAAAGATAAGTTTGGAAGTGTGTAACGAATGCTTGGTGAAATCTCAGTCGCAAGTTTTCCAGTGATTTGAGATGTGGGCTTCAGTTCGCAATCCCTCCAATGAGCAAACTAAGAATAAATTTAGCAGAATAAGCTAAAATCTTTTCCAAATTTGATCAATTTTTTAAATATTTAATCTGGTTTTAGCTTATAGCAGAATCTGAATTATCGTTTGGTAGAGTGATTTGATCTCCCCCCCCCAGCACAGTCCCCACACTGACATCTCCCTACCAGCACACTCTCTCTACTTATTTCCAAAGACTGACTACAAAAGAAGAAAAATGGCACCTTTTAGAAAGGTTTTAAAAATTGGTATTTAATATTTGGGAGGGAGCGGAGCGGGGGAGTCCTAGCAAAAAAAGACTGCAGTTAAGCAGTTAAAATATATAAGGAAGAGTGTGAGATCCCTTTTGGTTGCTGCAATTATGTTTAGAATCTGATATTATTAGATAGTCCCCAAACTGCAAGTGAGGGAACTGGGCCTCTATTTTTGCTAATCGTTTTTGGCTTGCTTGTGGTAACCTAAGCAAGGATGTTAACAGCCATTCTCGTCAGAGCTCAAACACATGATCAGCAGTTATTCAAAATGTATTAGTTGCTGGGCTATACAACTTCACTCTGCAGTGACTGCTGCCAATAGGAAGGAAGACCTACATATGAAAATCTAGCAACTGGAGAACGGAGTCCAGACTATCATTATCCTGCTAGTGTTAAGTATTTGTGTGTGAGGTGGTTCTCTCTCTCTCTCCCCCACCCTCTCTTCTCCCAGTAAAGGTCAGTTGTAAAGCTTCACTGGAGCTTGTGCTGAAAAGTGACTAGGTAAATTCAGCACATTCTTTCTCAGCAGGACCTGCTTCCTGTGTATCCCGAATCCTATCTAGTGACCTCAGTAATGAGAATAAGCCTTGGCTGCTATTGTTGGAGTGAGTGAGCTGTACCCTATTCCTGCTTGTGCATCGTGAACAGGATTGTTTACGGAGTCTCAGTTTCATGGGCAATCTAGTGACTTATGCAAAGAGGTTGCTTGTACGTCATGGGGACACATGTTCTCCAACCGACTATCTTTTATAACTCATGCTGATGGACAAGGAGGAAATTGCTCTGTTAGGCCAACAGAACTCAAGTCATGGCTGTCTTTTTGAGAGGGGAAGAGAGATACAACACTGCGGGTGTGATCATTGTTATAAGTGATGCTGACCTATTGACAATATAAATATTCAGAGAATCCACTTGTCTCTTTTCTCTGTTCTAATCTATTTTCATTTTATTTTGCCACATTGCCATGCCTGCCCACCCACCCATCCCTTCTTTCATGGGCAGTTTTTTTAGCCTAACACCAACACAGTCGGGTTGGGGGCTTCTTCAAGACTATCTGTTGTGCTTTGCAGATGAGAGCCTCTTTACCCATTACAATTTTAGGGATATATTTGTGATGTTTCAAATGAAAAATATCAGGTTGGAATGCAGCAGAGAGTTTGTGTGTGTGTGTGTGTGTGTGTGTGTGTGTATGTGTGTCAGATGTAGGACTGTCACCACCATTCATATTCTTGATGCAGAACTTTAGCTGATTCTGGCAAGCTGTAGCTCTGTGATGGATGGGGGTTGGCATCTGCATAATGTATGGAATGGTCCAGAGCAGGGATTTTTAAGTGGGTTTGGAAAATTGAAACATACACTTTGAAAATAGCACTATGCTGCCTATCATAGATGTCGTCTTGCATGAAGGAGTGGAGAAGGACACACTTTACCAGGGCCTGGGTTCCTGGCCCAGGTTGCAATTTTATTACCATGACAGGGTAGCTGGAGGGAATGAGTCAAAGTTGCAGATCTTGCTTGAGGATGTTTATTGAAACCTGTTTCCTGTATTTGGATACATTGGGCAGGATTCACCTAACATAACCCCATCAGCAGAAGACCTGCTTGCCCAAGAACTTCTGCTTGCCCAATGGGGCTTTCCTCCCGGTATACTCTCCCTGAAACTGGCTCCTGGAGGGAAGAGTCCCACCTAAATGACAGGGGGATAATTGTTCCTGGCTAGCTGAGATGCTTGCACAGATGTAATGACTGGAAGAGCACAAATGTTGAATTTTTATTATTTACTAAATTTATTTACTGCCCTTCATCCTCTGCATAATTTCCCTTTTCAGATTTACCATAGTGATCGGTATATGAAACAGAACATTGTGTTTGCCCTTTTATTTCCCTTTTGATAAACACCTTGAAAATGTCTGCACACTCCATTTTTGTTCAACACAACCCCAATAAAGTATTTCTGCGGGGCTTTTACTTTTACTTTATTTTTGTTGCATGTATTTCAGTTTCACTTACTTCCACATGTTGCCTAATATGTGTTTGTTTTTATTTTATTTTTAAAGTTGCCTTTCGTTTCTGAACTCATTTTTCTTTCCCCCCATTTTTGTTTCCTCCATCCAGTACCTGCAGATGAAATGGCCACTGCTTGATGTTCAGGCAGGGAGCCTACAGAGTAGGCAAGCCCTCAAGGATGCTAGGTCTCCATCTCCAGCACACATTGTTGTAAGTAAACAAAGATGCACTGCTTTTGTTTATGTGTCTCTGTTTCTTTGGTGGAGGGGAAAGAGGAACGGGTTTAATGTGTATCGCTTGTCACTTTTTGCCTTCTCCAGTTAAACACATTATGAAATAGTGGGAATAAATTCTCACTTGTTGCTCTTTGAAATATCCATCAAGTTAAATACACTTTTTTTTCCTTTGTACCACTTATAAAAGTGTATTAAGTTGTCTTATTAAGGAACCAGTGCTTTTTTTGGTATGAAATGAGAGGGGCCAGTACTCCTATCTTGATAAAAGAGCCATGGGTGCCAGCACAAAATGGCCACCATGGGCAGCAAAAAGAGAGAGAGATGATGATACTGGTGAGTGCTGTCACAAAAACAAAACAAAAAAACCACTGGTTATAACTGTTGACCTTCAAACTGGACTTATGATGATTGTTTGAAACACAGTTATAATGAAGAAAAGGGACATTTCATAAGCAAGCTTCTTATTTGTGTGTTTCTTTTTTATTAATTCAGATTCAGAACATAAGGAATTTGGGCTGCAAAGAATGTTAATTTTTTTTTAATGAGCTCCGCTTTTCCTAGCATGAGAAATTGATATGCAGCCATACTGTATCTGAATGGAAAATTAATTTCAGTTTGAAAATCATTAAGGATGGTTTCTATTTTTGTAGGCAGAGGTGTGTGTATGTATGTGCGTGCGCATGGAGGCGACAGAATGACATTTTCAAAAATCTGGATCAGTTTTATAAACCTATTGTGGTAGTATTTAAGGAAAGTTCTTCCTTGACCAAAGTGTGCTTAAGATAGCTACCAAAGTTACAACACGAAGCCTACCTGTGGGAATAGTTTCTTTAAATACTTCAAAAAGCTTCATGAAACAGCTTGTTCACACTGCAACTATAACTCCCACATTCTTATCACACTATTCATAAAATAAAAATGGAAGAGAAACACGCTTCAAGGAAACAAAGGTTTAGGTGAATCAAAGTAGACCATAAATATATAGGTTTAATATTGGACACCCATTAACCTTTTAAAGATGCTTGTTCATTTACAAAGTCCTTAATTTCACCTCACTCACCTAATTTCCCACCCTTCAATTACAATTAGTACATTTATAATGATTCCCATGATAGAAATGTAAGGTATAAATGGGAGTTAAACACTTACAGCTAAATTATGATTTATTATAACATCTATAATGTTATATAATAGTGTGTGTGTGTTGTGGGGTTTTTTTTGGTTTTTTTTGGTACCAGCAGTTGTTGCTTATTGATAATATTGGGTGGCATCAGGAATACTTGCTATTTTACCTTGTAAGACTCTATATTCAATGTTCAATTAAAATGTCATTACCATTTTTGTTCCCTATTAAGCGCACTGAATGTGGCATATTCAAATAAGTAACCTCCTCCATTTCTAGAATACCTATAACCTTTCAGTGAGCTGGTATTCTTCTGCCATTCCCTTAAATGCATTTGTTAAATGGACTTTGTGTGTGTGTGTGTGGGGCCTCTAACAGTAGCAATTCACTTCACACTTGCATCAATTAAATCAGAACTGGAGCTACATCTGATAGGTGGTTTGAGAAGCAAGGGACTGCAAACGTTATTTGAAATCTCTACTGCTTAAGAAAAATCAAAATTACTGTTTGACTGTGCTGAAATAATGAAAAAAAAAGGGGGGGACAAAACACCCTGACTTTATATACCTCTTAAATTATTATTTTTTATTCTCTGTAATGAGTCATGTTTGTTCAGAAGCAGCAAGTTTTGAACTTGGCTGGCTTTCACATTGGTTTCAGTAGCTCAACTAAGTCTGAATTCAACCTAGTAAGATTAAGCTACAACCCTCAGCCTCTTTTTTTTTTTAAGGAAGTAAGGCTTCAATCCTAATTCTAATTCACCAGACACTAAGCCCCATTGAATTCAATAAGTCTGAATTCTGAGTAGATATGGGCAGGATTGTGCAGTAAATCCAACTGAATTTAGTTGGATTCTACTGTTGTGTGAGCAAGAGGCGTATTAGACCATTTGTAGTGCGTTTTCTCCCCCTCCCTTTTTAAAGTGCTCTAGTTTTCCTTATGAGAATATATTCTTGCTCAAAGTGCTTGGGCAAGATCACAGGATTAGAGTGCTAAGACCATTCCCAAGACATACTTCTGTATTTTTGCTATACAAAGACTTACATTTAAGTTCCTTTGTACCTGGCAAAAAATCATGCCATGCCAAAAATAGTGGTATTTTGGTAACACACACAGCTTATAAAACGGAAACTCTTCAGAAATTCATCTGATTCCCTCCCTCCCTCCCGGAGGCAAGACTTTTGAAGTCAATGTAAATTTTACCTTGAGGTGAGTTTATAGTGAGCAACTGTCCTGACTTTTCATTGTATAATGAGCACATTCATAAACTAGGTTGGAACCTCGGGAAAAAAAGTACTATGGTGCTGTAGAAGATCTATAATTACGTGTATGTTTTTGCTCAAGGAGAGGGAAATCTTGCTTTGAAAATGCAAGAGGGCAGGAGAAACTCAGGACAAAAGTTTCCGAAATCTCTCTGTTCTCAATATATTAGCCTATCGATTTTCACCATAGGACTCTTTGCACAGTGTCCAAAGTCATGAGCTGAATTTGGACCGCAAGGCAATTTTATATGAACGTTCACTGTTTTCTCAAGTTTTGATCAGGATAGTGATAGAAAGTTTGGCCACAGTTGCAATAGTTGCAAGAGGATGGAGTTACTACGTTGAAATGTTTTATTTCCCTTGGGTTTTGCATTCACTTCCTGGATGCACCAACTGTGTGTGTTCCATATTGGCCAAACCATTTTAGTTAGAAGTACAACAATTTATCAGCTCCTAGTAAGATGTTGATTATGCAGCAAGGGTACACATATAGCACATTCTGATATAGTTCGTCTCCCCTGACTATAAAAGCACGGCTCTTCCCAGTCCTAAAAATTGAATGATATAAGCAGTGAAGGTGAAAATGTGTAGAGTCATTCTCAAATCTGAGGGAAGGAATGGACTAAATAAACTTTTGCTCTTTTGGGGAAAGGTGACTCTGAGAAAAATCGCATGACATTATGACAGCATATTTATTTTTGCAGCGTATTTTAAAACCATTTGTGCATCACCCTTTATTTAAACAATATTTAATACGCAGTAGGAAACTTGCATAAAATAAAACACAGAAGAAACAGTAATAACTGTTTGGAGGACTAAGAATAAATAAAATAAAAGATGGCACGGTGGAAAAGTCATAGGCGAATAAAAGGGTATTTGCCAGCTGTCAAAGGAATGGATTGATTATTTAATTCCTACACCACTTACTATATTAAAAATATCTCTTAGTGGCATATAGAAAACTGAAGCAACAACAGAAAACTTAAAATATTACAGAAGTACAGTTACATAAACAAAGTTACATTAATGCAAAGTTACACACACACAACACACCTCAATTCATTTTCCTTCTGATATACCTTCCCTCTCACCCAGGGTCCAAACAACCCCCCCCCCCAAAAAAAAGTTTCACAATGAGAAGAGTTCCTGGAAACAGCGGATATCACACTAGTCTCTCACTCTAGACTTGTTTTTTATAGGCAGTCTGAAGTGGATGATACTTCCTCAGGCTGCCCACGGCTGTGTCTTGTTCAGCTTCACTCTCCACACCCAGCTCCAGGCTCTGCAAATTTAAGGAGCTTCCCAGTGGCTCCAAAGAATGGGAAAAGCCCCCCCCCCCGCCACTCAGATTTTTCTTCACCCTCCGTCCTCTCCTCCTTTTCAGCAGCCCCAGCTTTTGTAACTGTAGTGTCCCGCGGAAAAGGGCCTGCGAGGCAGAGAGCAGGTCTTCCAGGACTCACAGCCAAGGTGGGAGATGAAAGTTTAAGTGAGCTTATTTGTAGAGAGCGTTCCACATGTTGGAGAACCATTGCTGCAAAAGCCCACAGTCCAATTGTCACCAGCCTAACCTCAGAAAGTTGAGGGCCTATAGAGATGGGCGTATCATCCAGGTTAAAAAAACTGGATTAAGCCTTCAAAGGCAGCTCCCATGGAAAGCATTGAACTAGTCAGCCCTGAGATGAATAACACTGGATAGGTTACCTCGGGGCAGGAGTGGTTATGGCTGGTGCACCAGCAGGTACAAAGCCCTAGATTTACCTGATACAATCCTGTCCACAGCAGGGTGATTTTCTGGATTGGAAGAACAGTTGATCAACTGTATCTTTTGCTTATAGACATAGAACCTCATTACTGTTTTCCAACACTGATACAGCACTTCCACTGCAGCTGAATTTTGTGCAAAGGGAAAATAGACCCGGGGGGGGGGGGGTTGGTGCTACTAGCAGGTTCTTTTGCCATAGGAGAGAGGTGTGGGAACTAGGTTTAGATGTGTAACCATAATTGCCCTGTGTCTTCTGCTGGTGCCAAAGTGTGCCAACACTGAATTTGAATGGCACCTACAAAACAAAAAGAGATTCAGCATTGCTGCTGATCTTGTCAGCAGCCATTATCACAAGACTTGTGGATGGGATGGGGGCTGAAAGGATCCTCCACAAAACTTCCCTCTGACTTTCTACCCTGGCCAAGGGGTCACTCACCCGCCCCAATTGTTTCACACCACTGTCAAATCTGACAGCGCTCATCATGTGTTGGTTGACTTAAGAGCCCATAGAAATGCCAGCATGTAGATAGATAACTGACTGCTGCACTTGAGCTTCTTTTGAATGGGACTAGTATAGGAGATGTATCCAAATTACTACTAATATGGATATACAGACCATCACAGATATCCTGCTGCCTGACTAAGTTCTTTGTGCATATCCGTTCTTTTATTATGCATTTATTCAGCACCATCAGTGTGCATGGCACTTTACAGCTTATGAGAGGACAGTCCCCTGCCCTAAGGGCCCTGCAATCTAAATTTAAACATAGAATAAACAATAGAGGAAAAGGAGAGAAGTGGCAGCGGTGGTAAATAGAAAAACCAGTGTGCAATTGTTTCAATTACACACTGATTTTTCTATTTATGTGCCTTAGCTTAGTTATATGCTGTGGCTGGAGTCCTTTACCAGGTACCTACTTACCTGAGAATGACTCTGAGTATGTGTGCAGGTGATGGTGGTGTAAGGTACGGTGGCACAAAGCCTTCATGGAAATGTGAGTTTTGAGGAGGGATTTGAAGGAAGTAAGAAATGTAGCATCACATGCTTCTGCATTCCCCCCCCACTCATTTCACAGCCAGAGACTATTATTTTTGGGCTTGCATCCGTTTACTGGTGAAAGGTTTGCAGCACTGTCAGCTTCTGCAAAATGTAAAGCAGAAAAATTGATATTTCTGCCTCCCCCTCTTTTCAGGCTCCTGTCCTCAAAAGTTTACTATGGAGAGACATGCCACCCAACTAACCCTCCCCCAGCTATTCTTGAATTTCATGCAGCATGTGTACCTGTTTCAGTCCTTTCTTCTTCCCAGGGTCTTCAAAGCTACCATCTTTGCACACAGGCTGCATGTTGAAATCCTACCAGAATCCTGTGGTACTACAAAGGGAAGGGTTTGTGCATGTTTCATTTCATTCCTTACAACGAAGAATGCTGCATAATATGAGGTCAAGGAGGGTTGGGTATTAGCATGCGTTGCAAAAGGGCAGATTTTGGCATATAGACACTTGGAATAGCTTTGTAGCCCTTTATGAATACTGGATGTGATAACTATTATTGCTTCAACATGAGTCACAATGGAACTGTTCTACTAAGGCGTTTGGCCCAAGTTAACCCTTGTGAATTATAAACTGCACATGGTATTATTTAAGTGGATGTTAATGAAATGCATGTTTATGCCCCCTGAATATGCAAATGACATCAGGACACAGATGAGGGCAAGGCCAGGGTAAATGTGGAAAATGGTACATGTGGATCTTATCTTTCATTATGCATCTGCGTGAACAGAAAGGGAAGGCCCATGTTGCCTGTTCGGCATTTTGCTTCATAGCCACTATTCTTGGGGGAGTAAACGACTGCTTTCATATGGTACTTCACGACATCCCTGTGTGTGTTGGCTGTCTCACAATGGGACCATGCTTCTGCCCAGAGATAAAGTGCACACTTCAAGGTTAAAAGTTTCTAGGCTGATGGGAGTAAGGGAGGTTGGACTTTGTTCCAGAATCAGCACCCAAAATAACAAATAACTGCTGAAAAGTGAAGGGCCTGTTTTCTAAGCAAGATAAATGGCAAGCATCATCCCATTCATGACTGGTCTTCATTGTTGAATTTTATCTGTGTAGTTATTTCAGAAGTGCGTATCTTCAGAGATAAGCATTTGCAGCAATTCCTGCAAGTCATTATGCTACCTTTTTGGCAATGGAAGGAACCACCTGGTGACTCAATGATATATTCTCAAGGTGATAGTTTATATGAGGATTGAGTTGAAATAATGCCTCATCCTGCTTCAGAATATTTTTGCATACCCAACATACACACACACAGTGACTGTTTCTTCTTTCCCATGTATCCAGCAAGCCAGAAGTATTTAAATGTGTTTGGGCAATAGTAGCAATGATTAGGGTAAACAGTCTGGTATTCACCAACGGAGAGCATACCTGCATGGTAGCACATACTCACCTGTGTGTCTCCAGTATGGGAAACAACATTCTCAGTGATTAGGTTGAACACTTGAAGCACTTACACTTTGTAGCATCCTTTCTTATCTGTCCTTGCATCTTTAGTTGTAGAAGTGGAGTGCAGGCTGGTGCTGGATGTTTGTGTCAGGCATCTTGAAGTAGAGTAAAATATTTATTCTACATCTTTATTTTGCAAAAGTACTTTGTTTTTGTTCAATTCACCCTCTCCATAGTTCCTGTCACCAGTGTTCACCTCTGTATGCTCTAAGCATGCACAAGATGAGGCCAGAAGGATATAGCTCAAGGTGATGTTGCTTAACATCCAAGTTATGGTCTCCCTGCTTCATGTTTATAGTTTCCTGCTGCACTGTGATCAGAGGAATGTGATGGGAGGAGGAGGAGACAGAAGTTTTTTGGTCTCCCTTGAGTTCTGTGAGTGGTTTGGTGTTTTGCTTTATTTTTCACTTGTACCACTGTCAAAGTCGGTGCAGTCTCATGTTAGAATTGGAGGTAGGACTCAATCCTTAGGGAGTATAAAATTTGTAATAAATAATAATTACTCCTCCCATTTTGTCCCCTCCACTGGCAGTGTAGACAAGCTAGTGTGGAGGTGCACAAGCATCACAAAGTTGCACTATCAGTGGTGATGGTGTGCCTTGGATGTATGCTGGAATAGCCAGGTTTTCATCATACACTGGCTAGGAAGGCTTTGGGGTATTTCCACGAAAATTCATCAGCAGTTATTAGGAATACTTGTATGAAAATCCAGATGCCTAGCGAGGCAAAATGAAAACCTAGGAAATTGAAAGTGCAATAAAGAAGAATATGAATTGAGAGGATGCAAGCACTGAGCGAAGGAAGGGTGATGAGGAAGAATACAATATTGATGCTCATTCCTGGCTGCTAAACTGTGGCTCATTTAGAGCAGAGGTAGCCAGCACAGTTCCCTTCAGATATTGGACTGCAACACCCATTACTCATGACATTGGCCATGCCTGATGGGAGTTGGAGTCTAACAACCTTTGAAGGGCACCACTCTGGCTGTCCTAGCCTTAGAGATATGACTGTCTACCTCTCATGTTCTGCTGTTCATCCCCAGTGGCTACAACCTAATGACAGTTGCCCTCATAGTAACACATAAGCATTATACAGAGTCTGACTAGTAGTTTATCCTTCTCGGTATTGTCCACAATGACTGGCAATGGCTTTTCGTGGTTTCAAACGGGGGCATTCCCAGTAGATATGCTAATACTGGGCCACAACCCACCTTAATATTCCTTACAATGAGCTTCAGTCATCTCCATATACAGTTCATCTTCAGAGAGAACTGAAATCACAACTTTTAACAATCACTAATTACTTTAGCATGCTCATAACTGGTGCGCTGCAACTGAAACCAATCTCCTCTTCTTTCAGTGCTTGCATTGTCAGCCAACATGGCATTATTTGTAGTAACTTGGAAATAACTGTTACATGGCTAAATGTGACTGGTAATATTTCACTATTTATTCACACTCTTATTTACAGCATTCAGTAGCTTGCTGAATCCTTGGGAAGCAACAGGTAGGAGGAGATTTCATTCCATGTAGCTCAGGTGTTATTTCACATATTATAATATGGAACTTGGCTCAATGAGTTAAGCTGACAAACAGAAATCCAAAACGCTTAGGATATGGATTGTTAACACATAATAAGGCACCTGCCTTCTTTAAAAAAAAAAGTAGAAGCAGAAGAAAAGAACACCAAGTCTCTGCATCTCTCTGTAATCTTCTGCTGAATGATAAGTCTAGGATATCAGAGTGTTTTGCAAAGAATAGACACTGCCATGTAAAGTCTTGAAAAGACAAACCAAGTACAGCTGTTGAATGTATGCTTCCTACCATCTGTTAAGAGTTCACGTCTTCTATCAGATTACACTGTTGTTCAGTGTAATTGCATTGCCTTAGAAGGCATGGCCTTGGGCATTCCAGAACCTTGGCATTTTGGTAATCTTCATTCATACCCTAAGATTGAAAGTCACTGATGGAAAAAGCCTGAATGAATCAGTGTATACATAAACTTTGCAGGAGTACTAGCTACTGTGCTAGAGTTTATTCAGCTAAACTTCATTTAAAATCAACTGTACATTCCAAGCAATATATAAAGGAGTGATTCCTAAAATAATGTGTTTGTTTTGATGTCCTAGTTCCTGGGTTTCAGTCAGTGTGAAATGTAAGACTTCTTGATTAAGCTATGAGCAATGGATGTTTGAGCAATGATATAATGTAAACACACAGGGTGGAATTCAGTGTAGTATGAAGGAGATACCAGTAATTCTGTCTGTGCAAGCCTTTCTGTTTGCCCGGTGGAACAATCTCGCCTTGAAAACTGTGTTTGTTGCACTTTTTTGTCAAACGGAAGGGAATTTGCGAAATGTTTGGAGGATAATGGAACTTACATAATACTGTGCAATACTCTGCAATTCCCATCGTGGTATTCTCGCTTGCTTGCTAAGTGGTTAGCAGAAATTATTCACAGATTTTTTTTGGGGGGGGGGGTTCTGTGGAATAATAAGATGTGGGGAATAATTTCCAACTATTAGAAGCTCTTGGGAATGATATTCTGCAATATTTAGGCTCATTAGTAAAGGACTGTTGCTTGGCTCATAGTGAAGATCTGTGGTGCTTTGGTTGTTGATGTGTGAGGCTGTTCCATCCCAAGTGTTGCCTAATCAGTGTGGGAGACTTGGCTGGGCTGCCTGATACAAGACTACTTCAGGCAAGTTGTAATTAAAGCTAAAACTGAATGTAATCTGACATAGTGAAAGAGATTGGAATTAAGTAATTATAGATTTGACATTTGAGCCATGGACTGCCCATTGGCTGAATCCAATTCAAGAAATAGGTGTTTAATACGATTCCCAGTGTAAACTGGAAAAGCCGAATCAGTGTCTTTGTAAAGTAAGGATGCAGTAAGATTTGGGTACTATTCCGAAAAAAGAAAAAAATTACTTCAGTTGCCCAGGTGCAACCTAAAGAAAATAACAGATCTTTGATATTATCAAGGAAGTTAGAATCACTATTTGCTAAAGCTGCTATAAATTCATAATGCTACTTTGGTGAATACAGTTCAGGAACTTTGGGTGGGCATTTTGTGTTGCTCTTCAGACATTTTGCCCTCTGTATTTATCTCACGTTTCTACTGTCCCTTCATATTTGTAGGAGAGAATAAAAGCACTGTTCAGAAGATTCAGTGTAAAATTTAAATTAGATGTGAACAACTTGCTTATGGACTATGTCTAAAGACTGTGGAGCACTAATCCATTAGATTGGAAATAATAAGGTTGTCCAGGGAAGGCTCTTCTTGTCTCAAAGCCATATTTTGACAGAAGTGATAAAAATGTTCCAATTCTGGACTTCAGGTAAAATAAAATCTAGAGGAATAAAAAAAGAAAGAAAGAATAGTTCCTGACCACTGAAGCACAGTATTAAGACCATTAAAACTGCAATTTCCCCCTTGATATTATTTTACATAAAGAATTTAAAATCATATATATTATCATATATAATGAAATAAAATGTGAAGACACAAGAAGAACATAACCAACATAATGTGAAAAAACTTCATTATAAAGTTCTTAAATGCATTTTGACTGTGTGGTCGTCTTCAGTTGCAAATAACAGTAGTAAGTAGATTAGCTGCTCCAGGGTGGATCCAGAGTGGATTGTATTTCAGGCTTGCTAACATCAGGGTTCATGGTCATATGATCTGGGAAAATACTATGATGAAAAATCTTCCAGTCACCAGAGGATTGGAGCCTGGACAAGAAAAGTTCTAGATAGAATTCCCAAGAACCCACTGCAAATTCCTTTGAATATCCATCCACATATGCCTTTCTGTAGAAAGGGTTCATATCCAACGGTGTATGGAATGCATATTTGTATACAGGCAGTAAGCACTGTAGAACCACTGCCAGTTATGACTTTCTGGTGCATATTCAATGTATCACCCTGTAGTTTTCATACTTCAGTGAGTTAGCGGCTATAAGCACCGGTGAATATATGTAAATTGGGTCTCAATATTGCATGTTTACAGAGGTTATATATTCCATGGTATTTGAATAGTGAAAGGCCTCTTGACTTATTAAGCTCTCTCAATAGTAGTAATATGTTTATCCTTCATTATCATCATAATACTAACAAGTATTGTTAGACACTTCTATGTTATTAGGTCACATTCCTGTTCCTAGGTACTTACATATTCAAACTGACCTGCTATTACTGCATGCTGCTACTTGCACAAGGCAAACATTACACGGTTGTACTTTGCTATCACAGTTTTAGCAAATTATGGCACACTACTTGGGATTATTAAATGGGCCACCCAGAAGCAAGTTGCCAGACTTCCATCCTGAAAGAACTTGTAGCAGCATCCTGGTTGCAATCGCTTATTAGCACTTCGATATTTTCAACAAGCTCAGAAATCTTGATTTTTTAAAAGACTTTAAGGTTATTGAACTTTCAACCCAACTTGAGCAGTATTAAGGTCAATTAAGCAAGATTTTGGTTTACAATAAAAGGTTGGTGTATTTTGAGTTGACATTTTTGCCCTATACTTAGGCACAAGTAGGCATTTCAAGCTTTTCCAATATTTCACAATCACAAGCTTCACGCAACATGAGACAAAATGTCCAGAAGTGGCAAATTGTTGATGTGTAACATGTTTTTGCAAAGTTATTATCTCTCGATGCACTACCCAAGTCATGGACTTGGCATGATCATTCAAGGTTCAATTGAGTCAAGATTCACAAGGCTCTAATCTTAAATCCAAAATGCAAGAAACAGTAATACAGTAGAAATGTTTATAGGATATATTCATTTTGTTTCCTCTAACCATTGAAAATTTTCAGCTAGCTCTATACCGACACTTGCCAGTCTAGTTCCCAGCTGCCATAAACTGCAGCCAGCACAGCCATTCTGCCTAGGCAGGGTCAGAGCTGTAATCCATAATAGTTGGGATACACCAGGTTGGGAAAAGCTGGCCCTGCACATGTGAAAAGAAGATGTCCAGGACTGGTTATGCATGGTTAGCTGTAAGTCACAAACACTAGCAGTTCACAGCTATTGTTTTAGATAGTAATGCTGACAACAGTCTTGTGTGGGATGGACCAAGTCCTGGGCCCAACATGGTTAAGGCACCGTTTGTTGTAGCCATTTGTGGGGTATATAGCTGTTAAGATGTTTATGTTTCAAGCACATGGGGTGTGTGTGTGTGCATTAAATAGGAGGGACAGTGCAGGAAGTAACAGTGTGTTAATTAATGCACAATGTGCTAAGTATCCCTCTATTTTATTGTATCTAATATGTGAAAAGCTGCTTACAGACGATGGAAGTCTGAATGCCTGCATTGAAAACACCCTCCATAAAGCCTGTATAATGTTGCTGTGTGCATGTTGTACCTCACTGCTAAGAGAGAGAGGGAGAGACCTCCGTGAAGAGAATGACAGGGTTTGATATAAACCAGCAGGACTGCATTTCTGCCATTATTCAACAGTAAACCCTTTCACAATACCATATGCTGTGCATTCCATCACAGCAGTGTAGGGTGTGATATAGTTAAAGCACATTCTGCAAACAGGAAATGCTGGTAACCACTGTGTGTGCTTTTCATGGAGATAAAGTAATGGGAGAGAGTTAAAAAAAATACTGCAGTCTTGGCAAAGGGAAGGAAGGGGGAAGGTATGATGTGTGACTGAGAGAAATTTCAGACCTAGAACTACTAATATGTGAAGAAACTCAGGTTGAAAATGAAGCGACTCAGCACTGAGCAACAGGTGAAAGTACTGCTTCGCTCTTGAGGGATTCTCTGTTACTACATTTCAGTGTGGTTCTCTTTTGCCCTCATGGAGTAGGCCCATGTGGGTGGCTTTCATCCCCCCCCAAGCCGCCGCGCCAGTGTTTTCCTCACACGCTCCTTTGATTTGGGTTCCAAAAAAAATTGCACAAGGCTTATTTTTAAATGTTTGTGTGCTATTTAAAAATAAATAAATAAAGCATGAACTTTTTTCCTCCCCTCATCTTGGCAAGCCCTGCAAACATTTGTATTAAAAAATATTTTGTTACTTTCCTTGGCAGCCTTCTGGAAAGAAGGAGTTGCAACACCAGCCTAATAGGCAATATTCCAAAAAAGTAAAGGAGATGGAGGAGTTGGGAGAGAGAGAGACTTTGAATCATAAACAGACACCATGGCTTTAATAAAATAAATGAAGTGAAGCCTTTTGAGCTCTGGGTGGACTATGTTGGTGCAAGTCAGGCTTTACTAGTGGTAGTGAAAATTGACAGGCTGAGAACTGGGACATAAACAAAAATGTCAGTCCCTGGGAGTCTTGTTCGCTGGACAATGTCTCAATTGTTTCCTTGATTTTTCGCAGGCAGCAGGGGATATTGGGAGATTAACTGTTTACCATCCATACAGGCTTTAGAGGTGTTTGCAGGAAGAGGTGGCAGAAAATAGTGTTTTCTGTTTGGAAGCGATTAAACATGTCAGTAGGGAGATAAGGAAAAGGTCACCCTGCTCTCCACATATTTGTCTAGCATTCAAGTTGAAAGCCCCATGTGTTTAAAAAGTTTTGCTCTCTTTTTTGCAAACTGCCTTTTTTGCATTCTGCAAAGCAGGTTGTTTGAGAGAGAGAAAGAAAGGGGTGTGATGTTTATTTGGAGGTGGGGTGAGCCAGATTTTTGTAAATGTTCATTGGAAAGATAGAATCAAGCCTGCAGGGAGTTTGTTCTTTAATTTAGGAGGCAATCCAGTGTTGACAAGACAGTTTTGAAATCGGGCGAAATCTGAGAAGCAGCAAGTTGCGTCAGTATTTTAGCCACTTACTTGTTTTATTTTAAAAATATAAAATAATATTTATATAGCCACTTAGTCTTCTCCTCATACTTGCACTTTCTTCATTACAAAAGCAAGCAACAAGAGTCTATAGCATTCCAGCTGTTTCTGAATATGTGTCTGAAACAATGGAACTTCGAAACCCTTCTGTCAGCATCTTTTAAATGTATGTTTTGTTCCAAGGGAGGAAGGAAAGGAAAGGATGGGGAAGGGGTGGGGGGAGCAGGAGAAGCATTTTTCTTCGGGGTACAAAGATGTGGAGCTTCACTGCAAAGAGATAAAGTCTGTTTTTAATAATTTCTTCTTTTGTCTCATAGTTAATGCACTTTAGGGCTAGAAGACAGTTTTTCATACAAAAGTCATGAGGTGATGTGATGCTGTTAGTGGGAGCAGAAAACTTAATTTACTGTATTTTTTTTTCAGTTTCCCTTCGTTTTTGAAACATCTTGTGCCTGTTCATTCTCGGTGTCCCTCTTGATTTCATCTGCCTTGTCAACGGCATTGAAAGTGTTATTTGCATTTTGTAGGCTGCTAAATTCTATAGTACCCCCTCTTTCCAGTCAGACAAGAAATCACTTCCTAAGTAAATATGACAACTTGCAGCATGGTACAAATCACCTTAGGGACATAGTTTATTTATCTATATATGACACTCTTCTTTCTTTCTTTCTTTCTTTCTTTCTTTCTTTCTTTCTTTCTTTCTTTCTTTCTTAGCACCATTTAGATTCTGGCAGTGCTGCTTTTGCTGCTTTTCCATAAAAAAATAGCTCAAAAACATCTTGTTGGTTTTATTTTGCGATTTTGCAAAACAAACAAACACTCAACAACCCAATGTCTTACATTTCTTTGTCACATGGGTTAGCACTGCGCTCTGAAGCAAATGCTAGAAGATTATTTCAATGGGGATGGTGGTGAGGTGAAGAATCATTGAGGAAATCAAGTGAATGGCTGGCCATGAGTGTGTCATTTCAAGCTGATGTATACATGTAAATGAAAATCTGGACAAACACTGCCATCTTTACTTGGGTGATAAGTCTCACTAGATTCACAGTGCCTCGCTCCTAAGTAGGATGGCCTCTTTCAAAAAGTACATAGGAAGATTAGCATAAAATTTGCAGCAGCTAATTTATGTAGGCTGCCCCATTTTTTAAATGAACAGCAGTCTGAATAATAATAATAATAATAATATGTATAAGTGAAAATTTAGAAAACAATGTTGTAAATTAAATAGAGCTACAATCCATATCACCACAATTGGTAAATCCAGGTTCTGTCAATTAGCAGCTACAAAGTCTCTTCTATTCTCTCTTTTTATGTTTCGTTTAAAGGTCAAATAAAGGAAGGGCACCCTATAGATAAGTATGCACAGGATTGTATCCTAAGAACCAACACTAGATTGAAAGCATGCTTTGTTGAAATATCGGTGGTATCCAGGTAAATGTGTTTAGGTCTCAGGGCTCATTACAGGTCTCAGGGCGTAAGGTTTAAGTGAAGTACTGGATTACCCTAGGCAGGTAATCATCAAATAAGGGAGCTTGTTTGTTAAATTACAGCGCTATTAACTGTATTAAATAAATTGAGCTTGGGTATCTGCAAAAGAGATCTGGAAGGAGGGAGGTAAGGATATTTTATAATATTGTTCTTTCTGGGTTGGCGTTAGAGGATTCTGCTGGAAATCTCTCCTATAATCAGCATCGTCACACATTTTTGGAATTGAATAGTACCACACCGTACTTGAATACATGCAGTCTGGGTTGGCAAGTTCAGATATCGCCACACCTTCTGTGCAACAGCAGAATGCATGCAGACATGGGCACAGCTACCCCAGCCTGCAATATGGCGATAAAAACACTGACCTAGTTTTAAGAGTTGTTGTAAGCATCACAAGAAGTACACTCTAAATAATTTACACTATTTTGCTATTTTTATTTTTATTTCTACTTTGTGACGATGCTATGAAAGTAACTGTCATTTAGCATAAAGGTAAAGGTATCCCTGACCATTAGGTCCAGTCGCGGACGACTCTGGGGTTGCGGCACTCATCTCGCTTTACTGGCCGAGGGAGCTGGCGTACAGCTTCCAGGTCATGTGGCCAGCATGACTAAGCCGCTTCTGGGGAAACCAGAGCACCGCATGGAAACACCGTTTACCTTCCCACCGGAGCGGTACCTATTTATCTACTTGTACTTTGGCGTGCTTTCAAACTGCTAGGTGGGCAGGAGCAGGGACCGAGCAACTGGAGCTCACCCAATCATGGGGATTCGAACCACCGACCTTCTGATCGGCAAGCCCAGAGGCTCGGTGGTTTACACCACAGCACCATCCACGTCCCGTCATTTAGTATACATAACTATATTAGCAGTGCAGCAGCTCTTTGGCTAATTAGGATACAAGGAAGTGGAATGGTATCTGTTTGCTCCCCCCTCAAGGAGAGAAGACTTTCAGGGTTTCCTTTCCACATCATGTGATTGTTTACAGGATACATCATGAAAACACAGCAAGGTAAAACCCTGCAGATTATCGCATTGCACGCTTTCGTATTCTGGGTCAAGAGTTGAAGGGAAGTGTATCAGCCTTGAACCATTGCAGCATGACTTAATATGTCAGAGGGCAAAGCATGTAAATGAAAGCTTGTCCTCACCCTCTTTTTGCTTTCCTAGGGTAAAATAAATAATGGATACAAGAGTCAGGGGTACCTTTACCTTTTTACAAGAACCAAAGTGCTAAAGCTATCTGAATAGTACCAAAAAACCTAAAAATTATTTGGATATTTGATGCAAATGGATGCAGTAAAGTATTTTTGATCATTTCCACCTGTGCCTTCCTTTCTTGACTTTAAATGTGGATTTAAAAAAAAAACTTCTGTTGTTATTTTGTATTTGGATTAAAATAGAAACTGAGCAGTTTACAAGAAATATCAATATTATGCCAAACTTAACATGCAGCCCATTTCCTTACATTGTTTTATGCATTTTGCAACTTATTTTTTATTGGGCCCAGTGCAGGAGTTCCTATTGGGTTCACATGCTTTGCCTTCTGTAACTGTGTGTGCATGCGTATGTATTGTGTTACTCTCTCTCTCTTCCTTTTTTTGTAAAAGAGTTTAATAATTGCTTTCGGATCTCTGGAGACACGTGTCAAGAATCATCTCTGCGTTGCTAGTCTAGTTCAACAAGTATGCTATAGAAATGGAAGGTTCTGTTATCCATCAGATTTTTCTGTTCCATTTGTTGCAGATGAAAGGCGAATGAATTTAGTGCTCACTTTCTTCTCACTCTGACAGTTATTGATCCTCTCTGGAACTTTACAATTCACAGTCTGATCCTGTCATGACACAGGGAATTCCCAATTTGTTGTAACTGAGCTTTCTGCTGCTGCTACGGTTAAGAAATTGTTGCCTGGCTGTGTTTCAAATGCAGAACTTAACATTTTCCAGTGGTGCATCTTAATAAACTAGGCTTGACTTCCTTGCTTTGAAGAAATTCTAATTGAAAAAACTATTTTTTAAATAAACCGAGAGCTTTGTTTGGATATTGTAATTTTGTAAGTGCAGTGACTGCTCAAGTTCCAGTGCTATCTCTAGCCAGCCTTTATTTTACCCTCCCATAGGAAATAAACCAGTGCTGTGTGTGTGTGTGTGTGTGTGTGTGTGTGTGAGAGAGAGAGAGAGAGAGAGAGAGAGAGAGAGAGAGAGAGAGAGAGATTATTTCACTTGATATACTACTGTCTGACCATGAGGATAAATAAAAGTTGTGGTTTCAAAGGCCTGTGATGATAGCGGAAGTATGATGTGGGGATATGGTATAAAGCAAGGCAATAATTGTGAATCTAGTGTGTTAACTAAATTGATAAAGCAGACAGTCTGGTTATTCCAGAAAGAGGAATGGTATTGTTGTAGTAATGATTCTCTTAGGTTTCAGTAGCTGTGTCAGCACTATGGAAAAGATTTTCACTTCAAATTCTACCCTGATTGCACTTTTATAGTAACTCCAGTGTGTTCACTTTTTCTCTTTTGCAGCGTTTATACACACAGTCTTGCAATTCCATGAAGATCTCAGTCCTAAACACACTTACCAAGGAGTAAGCCGTGCTTTTGCATAAATATGTATAGGATTGTAGTGTAATATTATTTTCTGCTGGTTTTATTAGAGAGAGAAAACCTGTTTAATCACTGCAATCATGTATGAAATAAGACGGGGGAAGCCAACATGTTGCCCTCTGAATGTTGTGGACTACAACTCCCAGTGTTGAACATGCCAGCTGGAGCTGATGGAAGTTGAGGTCCACAATATTTGGAAGGTACTAAATTGGCTACAGCTAGATGAAGGAAACAGCATTAGTAAGCAAGCACTACAAATTTGTATGTGGCGCCATCTGCAAGCAGAAATGCGCCTCCATTTGCGCAAAGGGGGATCCACCCCCATATGTGCTGATTCCCTCTACCTCCTGCAGCATCAACAACAGATGGTGTTCTGGACAGTCCGCTCTCCAGGAACAGATTTTCAACAACTGAAAGGCCAGAGTGCATGAGTGGGAAGTTTTCTCTCAGATGTTTGGGTCCAACCTGAGACTTATTTATTTATTTAAAATATTTATATACCACTTAATTACAAACATTTCTAAACTGTACATCAAAATCAAAAATCATGCAATGGGAAATATTGATTAAGCTAAATTATAAAAAGCAGAAAACATCCTTTAAAGGCTTGCTGAAATAGAAGGGTCTTTTGTCAAGAGCCTGAAGTTCAACAGTGAGGGGGGTCTGTCAAATCTCAGCCAGGAAGGAGTTCCACATAATTCATCAATATATCCTGTTAAGCTCCTTCTAAATTAATACAATGACTTTGAACCCAGCTCAGTAGGATATGGGCAGTCATTTCAAGCTTTTACGACAGGCTTCCTCAACTTGGCCCTCCAGATGTTTTGAGACTACAATTCCCATCATCCTTGACCACTGGTCCTGCTAGCTAGGGATCATGGGAGTTGTAGGCCAAAAACATCTGGAGGGACGAGTTTGAGGAAGTCTGTTTTATGAAGTGGTCTTACATGCTGGTGGTAGTCTGTCCCCACCAGCAGTCTAGCTGCTTCCCAGTGTCCAAGCTTGAACCTCCGTACCAGGCCTAAGGATAGCCCCACGTAGAGTGAATTGCAATAAGCAAGGCTTTGCTTGACTAAGAATTTGTATATGGTTTGGCTGTGGCACAGTTTGCTTGGGTGTAAATGTCTCCCTCCCCCCCCCCCCGGATGATTTTCTAGCCATTCAGTTTGGATGGTAATTCAGTTAACCATAGCGGTTAACGGGATACAGCACTTTAGAGTATGGTTAGGGACCCAGGGCTTATTAGAGGAGAAGAGAGCGAATTGAACAGCAAATGCTGAAACGATGGTAATCAGCCTTTCCCAGCTGGTTATATGCATTGCAGGAGGTTGGCAGGCCCTTTAAACAGGAGAGTCTCACATCTGCTTTTGTTTATCCTTTTGCTGCAGGCAAGGCTGAAAACTTAATAAATGGCATGAAACCTAAGGAAGCATAAATATAAAAGAGCATTAGATAAATTACACCATCCTTGCCTACCTGCAATGTTTTAATAACATAAACAGAGGGTGTATGTATAATTTCTCTATAAAAGCACCCACAATGCACTGGCTTTTTACTAAGGTTCCCTTGTTTGAAACATTCCCCCCCTCCCTTTTTTGTGGGGTTACCACTCTTTCTGGCCTGGTGCCTATAACTCCTCCCTAACGCTAGCATCATTTTGCAGTGGCAGGCAGCTCTGTAAAGATGCAGTGATAGTTTTGCAGAAGGATATTTTATAAAGTGGTGTTTAAAATGTTACAGAACCTTATATCTCACAGAACAGATGAAAGTCCTTTGCAATGGAGGCAGAATGTACAGCCAATGCCTCTTAATACTTCCTTTAATACGCTCATGTCTTTGCTTTCATGTTTTTCTACCATTTCTTCAATCCTACCTTCCTGTCAGTGAGAGTGGTGTGAGTGGGGCTCACTAAGGAGAAACAATGAGCATAGAAGCCCAGCCACCTTGGAGAGAGGGAGAGAGATTGAATTGAGTACATTGCTGCTCTTGTATCATCCATTATGAAAGAACTGCCATTTATGCATTAACCCTAATATAAGTGTAATATAATGTAGATTTGAAGAAGAACCACAAAATAAGTATTTTCAACAGCTAATGGTTTGTTGAATACCTTCAATTCAATTGCCTGCTGATTATTAATAGGAGGTGTAACTCGGGTCAGAAGAACAGTATAATTTGAAGACCTTGAACTGTTTTTTGTCAGTTAAGAGCTGCAGCCTGCATCCGCTCAAATTCAGATTAATTAATCTAGTGAAATGGGAACCTTATAAACTGAAGAATCCAGAGTATACTGAGAAACAGGTTTTGTCTCTTAACATTCAGACTCAACTATATTCTCTACCATTTCTACACCTGGAAACGGAAGTGAGGTTGGCTTGAAGTTGTAGTCATCCAGTTTCCATAAGGAATGAATGTACACAGACTAGATGAGATCCCTTCCAATTCTGTTATTCTAGATGTATTTTCCTTGAGGCACAATCTGTAAGCAACTACTTCAGCACACAGCGTGCTTCTCGTGCAGTTCTCCTTATTTCAGTAGGTCCTGTACGGGACACTTTCCCCATTCATCACACCCTTCAACTGTGCATGCGCTATTTTGTCTCTAAACATCCACTTACATTCTTACATATGGCAGTGGGATCCCAAATAGTTTTATGGGTGTGTTCAAAGCAATCTACCCCAACCCCAAATAGGAACACAGAGTTTGCTGATCACTACTTTGAATCTGATAAATATTGAATTAATCAGCATTTAAAGCTAGTAAAGAAGTAAAAGAAAGGGATTAGGATAAGAAGACTAGGAAGGAGGAGAGGGATGGGAAAGGCGTATGGGTAAGGCATATGAGAGGGAGAAGAGGCATTCTGCTTCATTTGGAATTATTAATGTAGCATAGAGAAATTCAGAAATTGAGATTTATCTTCTTACAATAATAAGGCTCTTGTAATGAAGTATAGCTGTATTTACATGAACAAACTGTTCTGTGTCTGGTGCCTCCAGCATGCTCTCAAAATTCAAAATGTACCCACTGGTTCAAAAATGTTGGCGACTCATGGTCTATAATAACCCCGGTCTTCAGAACCAGCCACAATCACTAAAAATGTCATCTACTCCATTTGTATAATGGTGTGTCAAGGAAACCAATGTCACTTCCCCAGTGTCTGATATCAGTGACATACTGTATAAATAACTCTGTCCTGTTCATCTTCTAATAGTTTCTTCCTTAGTTTTATGCTTGAGATACAAGCTTTTCTTAGCTCAGTAGCTAGGCATTGCTAATGCAGCTGAATGATACTAGACAAACCTTTCAGGACTGCAGGCTTTTATATGTGTTTGGGTTATCTAAGTTAAAGTGTTCTTATACATTTGAAAGGTATGAGATTCTCATGTAGTAGCTTTTGGTTATTGCTTGGGTTTATGAGACTCACAGTTTGCATACATATGCGCGCACACACACACACACTGCAGTTGAATGCTAGCTAATGTTTGATGTCAAGAAAGAGCCACCAGGCAAGGCAAGAATGATTCATATATGGAAATGCCATCAATGTGCACGTTCCCATGCAAATTATAAGAGGATAGGGTCCTGCCTGAGGAATTTACATCTGTTCAGGGCAGACAACGGAGCAGGAGTTGAGAGACGGAGACGGGGCAAAGGGGGGATATTATTATCTATTTCAGTTGCATGTACTCAGGATTAAGTTACAGTAGAGTATGGGAACAAGGTGGCTGTGGCAAAGAATCTCTCTCTCTCTCTCTCTCTCTCTCTCTCTATATATATATATAAAATCAATGATAAAGTCTGTGTATTTTATTTGCAAGCTGCATTCCAATCTATCTTTTTTTCATCCTTCTAACTGTTCAAAAAAGTTCATCACAATCTTCTAGTAGACGGTGATGGGGCTCAATACTACCTGGGAAGAAAACATTTGACTTTGAGTTGGACCTACAAGTTCAGTCCACTGTATTCTCTACAGTCCCTGTGTGTTCCTACACTTGCGTCCCCTAACATGAGGCCATCATACTCCAGTAGGGTTCATCCTTCAGTTCAAGTCTGGGTCGCTGTCTCCACATATGGCTAGCCTATGTTCTGAAAGCATTGGAATGAAGCAGCTGCCACTCGAGGCTATTTTGATTACATAACTCTGTTGCATTCACAGTGGGATCTTGCATAGCTAGCTTTGTGTAGTGGGAGAGATAAGGGTCTTTCTGCTTCTGTAGCTGGATGCCCATACAGGTAGTCAGAAGAAATTTTTGTGGTTGTCACCCTAGATTCAGAAGCTGTTCAGGTTAATATTAAAAACACTCCTGTCATATTGCAACAGTCTTGCTTTCATTTAATACTTCGTTAAGTCAAGGGTGGGGGCAGTCAAGAAAAGAAAGTGCTAACAGGCTCAGGGCATATATGAATTTCAAAGATACTATTTTGGGGCCTGCAGAAAAATAATTTTGGAACAGAAGGATAACCACCACAGCTATACTTTTCAAGCCAAGAAAAAGCACAGTCTCACATGCATGCAGTGAATGTTGGACTTTGATTAAGGCCATTCATGTGGCTATGACGTATCATCCATGATGTTCACTGGTTGACCATCTCCAGTCTTTATTATTCAATCTTGCTTACTTGAAGATAATTGTGAGGTTATAAAACAGAAAATATTATGGATAGTATGCAACTAACTTTTACTTAAGAGTAGTCTCATTGAAATTAACAGCCCTAAGTCATGTCACTTGATTTCAGTGGGTTGAATACCACCCTATATGTGTCATCCTGGGTCCTGATAGTAAGGGATGTCTAAATTGAACATGCTATTCTGAAGTTAAGAAAAGTCATCAGGACTATAAAGCCATGGACAGTGGTATGATTTTCCATGGACAGTGGTATGATAAATGGAAAGGTTTTCCATTTCTTCCTTCATCCACACCAAGCCAGACCCATATCTCACCAAACCAACCAGCTGTGGTGCAGCTTTCCTCTAACGGCTCAAGGAATGCTCCTTACCCACTTTATGTTTAATGCTGCAGTCAGTGCTCCCCCCCTTAAAAATGTTTAGGGGTACTCTCATTTTGACAAGAAAAAAAATCACCATTTTATAGTTCAAATTGGGGAAAATAAATACAGTAAATGGACAAAAGTACAAAGATTCACAAAATGTTTGGGGGTATGCATACCCCAGCGTCCCCCCAGAGAAAAGCACTGGCTGCAGTCCTGTTGTTTTCCCCCTGTGCTCATAAACCTTAGAAAATAGTAGTTAGTGTTGTGGGTGAATGTTGTGTTGATGGATAAATGTCTTTATCCATTTCATCAAGTTAGCAGAGCAGTTTGGAGCTTGATTCAAGTATGCACTCTACTTTTTACATCATGGGTAGCTCGGTGGTCAATAATAATGGAAGTGTGGCTCTGGGCCCCAGTTTATCAGTTGCCTTTTCTTGGGACTAAATAATACCACCAGCTATTTTCTCTCCAATCACTAGTCTTTAACTTTCCTAGTGTAAATAACTCACCATTTTGATGAGTTATTTTGAAATAACATTTTGATATTATCCTGACATTTCCCTGATTGTAACTATCCAGTGAGTAAAGGAGTGACAGGAAACAAGTGCACAAACTGATGTGTTCTGTTTGTTGCAGTGTTTGCATAGATCAAGTTAGGATTTAGCATTATAGGACAAAAAGTCATCATTGTATTGGTGTATTTTAATCTGTGTATTCTAATCTTATTAAGGTTCTCTAAGAAGTTGTAAATAGTTTAGTGGATTATTTTATTTGTGCATATGAAAAACTGACACCTATTGCCTGCTTAGCAATCCATACTTTACTTGTAAATTAATTGCTCAGTATATATTATCTGGCTTTTAATGCTAGGTAATGAGTGTTTTGTAGGTTCACATGAATATGTGGTGTGGAATTCATGCCGGACAATTTAGCTATTTCCTCAGCACAGAGCAATTCATTGCATTTGTGGAAATGCAAGATGTCCTGATACTGCTCATGGAGGAAGTCAAGTGCCTTGTTTATAAAAGGCATAACTTGATGAATGGGCAACAACTCAAATGGGAATGCCAGTCAGTGACACCATCCAGTGGTTGTTTAATTAAAAAACGTTAATAATACGATAATTGGGTCAAGGTGCTTCTCAAACACATGCTGAATCACTCCTGTACAAATAATGAGAGTATATTTTCTCCCACCTTGAGATTGCTGTGGTAGCAAAGTTACAATCTGTGATTGCTGTGGTAGCAAAGCTACAATCTAAGAAATGGAAGGTGGGGCAACTGAGACCTACTGATGAGTGTGTCATGATATTCCAGTGAAGAAACAGGAAATTCTTCCCCATTTCAGTTAACATCCAAAGCTGCTTGCAATAGTCTCTCGCCAGTTGACCAGCTGGCATATTTTGATAGAGAGAGAGTTGTGTATCACACAGGACATTAGAGGGCAGATCTTCAAAAGCTCAACAAACTTGTATTGACATAAATCTCCCAATGATAGTTAAATGCAACTGAAATCAAAGTTTATCCTTTTATGTTAATGAAATGCAGGTAGTAAGAAAGTGATGGTTCAACTTACTAGTTATATTTGCTAAAAGACAGCAAAGCAATAAAACTTCAATGTAAGCTCCAAATCTGTCATTTAGCGATGGGAGTAAAACATCTATAAATAAGGAAATAGCAGACACCTGTAATTTTGCTGAATGGCATCCAGTGGCAGATTTCGCCAGTGTTGTTGTTGTTGCTTGACACAGAAAGCAGTAGGCCCAACGTTTCTCATTTGGATTTTGCAAAGAGTTTGTCAGATTTCTTCTTGTTTTTGATACAGGCTTTGGCAGCTGCATTTCAGTTTGCTGCTTAACCATAAATAAGTTAGCTTGTGATGCACCTAGTACTACCCTTGCCTTACAGAAAGCTGCTTGAAGAACGTTGAGTGAAATGATAAACTTCATATCTTGTAAATCATAAAGGAGCATATTTGCATCTCTCAGTGCTCTGCAAACATCTAACTTTTTTTTGTAAGAGAGGGGGGGAGAGAGAGAATTTTCCAAACGAAAGTATAAGGTTGGTGGGCAATTTATGATAGAATATCTGCCAAACTGTAGTGTCAATGTTTGTAGTGTCACTGCTTATGCAGTGCTTTGATTGAGGTGCCGGTAATAATTGAGATGGATGAACTACATCCCAATTCTGCCAACTTTGTGAATCAGCTGATGTCTAAAACCTAAAAGGGTGGCTGGTCTTACTGAGGGGTCATTGTTAGGAGATGGTAATGAAACATTTTGTATACTGGTATCCTGATTTTATAGATAAAGAAACATAACTGCGGCTACATAAATACTGTGTTGTGTTCTGCCTAATTGGTATGAGTCCATTTTAAAATATTTTAAATCAAATATTAAGGTCTATAGAATAGGAACCGCTCTGGCGGGAAGGTAAACGGCATTTCCGTGCGCTGCTCTGGTTCGCCAGAAGCGGCTTTGTCATGCTGGCCACATGACCCGGAAGCTGTACGCCGGCTCTCGGCCAATAAAGCGAGATGAGCGCCGCAACCCCAGAGTCGGACACAACTGGACCTAATGGTCAGGGGTCCCTTTACCTTTACTAACATAACATGCTCTGGGTTGGACAAAATCCTTTAGTTAGTGTGCATAGTTTAGTCTCACACCATCCACTGTATATCACTCACCCCAGTACACCAGTCCTTTTGGTAACGGTAGCTGTTTCTGGAGGATCATTGCTGACCCACACTATTGTGCTTGTGTAACATCACCGAACAATTTCTGTTGAAAATGCAACATTAAGGATAGTGTTTCTCCACTGGAGCAATAGTTGTTGTGCTCTGTGCTTTAAGACCAGTCCTTAAGACAGGGGTGGAGAAAGTGTGGCCTGCTGGGTGTTGTTGGACTCTCAACTCCTATCAGTGCCAGCCAGCATGGCCCAATGGTCAGGGATGATGGGAGTTGTGGTTCCGCAACAACACCTGAGGGGGCGGGCACAGGTTCCCCATTCTTGCTCTAAGACAGTCCTTTTTCAGTACTGTAGCTTCTTCAACCCCTCTCTAAAAAATAAAACGGCAGTTCTGACGAAGAAGAAAACTAAAGTTATATCTGAGAATCAGAGGGTAATGCTTAGAGAAGTGGCTTTCTTTGGTTTATAGTTTTAGGACTACCTTGCAGCTTCTGGGGGCTTATAATCAGAACTTGTAAACTGGGTGTTTGTAAGGGTGGCCTGGAGTGCTGTTTCACAGTGTACAGTGGTACCTCGGGTTACAGACTCTTCAGGTTACAGACTCCGCTAACCCAGAAATAGTACCTCGGGTTAAGAACTTTGCTTCAGGATGAGAACAGAAACCACGTGGTGGCGGCACGGCAGCAGCGGGAGACCTCAGGTTAAGAACAGTTTCAGGTTAAGTTTCAGGAACTCCGAAACTAATTAAGTTCTTAACCCGAGGTACCACTGTACATAGGACCAAGAAGATAGAATTCGGAGGTATGATAGCAATCTTCAAATATCTAAAGGGCTGTCACATGGAGGATGGAGCAAGCTTGTTTTTTCCTGCTCCAAAGACTAGGACTTTCCTTTACTGGAGGTCTTTAAGCAGGGTTGAATGGCCATCTGTCATGGATGCTTTAGTTGAGATTCCTGCATTGCAGGGATTTGGACTGGATGACCCTCGGAATCCCTTCCAACTCTCTAAATCCTCTGATTCTGTTGTAGAAACTATGATTGTACTATCTAAAATCTATCTGGGTAGGTCCTCTGAGCACAGTCTTTCCCATAATGATATGTAGAACAGAGAAGGGAGGACCTGTTGCCCACAGAGTACCGTCTTCTAAAACCAGAGTGCCATCTTCTGTAGCCAGGAGGGAGTAGATGGAAAGTTGCAAAAGTGATAGCTGGAACCAGCATTCAATTCACTGATATGCTTCTTTGTTCTCTTGGGAAATAGAGATGTTCCAGCACATTTGAATAGCTTACATTGCATCTGCCTTCTACCTGCGTTAGTTCAATAATAATAATAATAATAATAATAATAATAATAATAATGTGGAGATTGTAAACTTTGTGATTTATCCCTTTCTTCTTCAGATATTATTCTGCTATACACCTTAAACCGAAGGTGTTTTTTTTTAATGCAGCAAGGTTATGTAATCTTGCATTTCTATACTATCAGTCATAGCTACACATTAAAATAGTTGTTGACTACCGTATTCCCTGGGAGAAAGCATTTAAACAAATTATGTTGTTTAGAGTATTCTCTATCTTGAAAAAACAACAACATTGTTTTGAATTGGAATTGAAATGCATGCTAAACTTGAGGATTGTGACATAAGTGCCTCTGTATCAGAGTCTAAATGTTCACCTTCTTAAAAACCTTTTAAAATTAAAATGAAATAAATCCAGGCTTTGAAAATATGCTCTCACCAATACATCTTGCATAGCCAAGCAGTTCGCCAAGGGCATTTCTTAAACTTAAAAAGCCTGATTAAAACTGCACAAACATAATGACATATAAGCTTACACCCTCCCATGCAGAGAACTGGGGGGGGGGGGGGTTGTGTGCGTGCACACACTGAACAGTCCCTTATGGGCTGTATTCTGCTAGCCTCATCTTTGTGCTAAAATCAACTACTACCTGATCATTAGTAAAGATCATCCAAAGTCACCGGGGCACAAATTTTCCCACCACCTGTTTTATTTGCAGTGGTTAAATTTGTAAGTTGAGGGCATTTCGTTATCGGAAAGAAGAATGATCAAGATAACAACATGCTACTACTGTATTTGTCTTAAAAGTTTTGTATAGATCTTGATTAGATTCTCCTAATCCTCCCCTTTCTTATATAAAAAAACCCAGCATCTTAAAAAGATGCTTACACTTTTAGTACTTCTGTGTGACATTTTAAACTTTTCCTGGCTTTTCTGTTGAAATATAAGTGAGTTTTCACGTGTGCTACTTTAATCTTGTGTTCAGAAAAATGGCTTTGCTAAAGAGAACTAAAAAAAAAAATAGTAATCTTGACTGCTAGTCATGCTGTTAGCTGCTTTAGTAAGTGGAAATGGGGTTCATCATGTTTGATGTGAAAATTATATGGAAACATGTAATTGGGTTTATTTGTACCACACAGGTAGCCAGCTGAATTGACAACTGACATTAATTATTTTTCACCATCTCCCCATTTCTTCTTCTTCTTCGCATTATGCCCTGTTTTCTTACCTGATTGTATTTCTGCTTTAGGGTAGAAAACATGGTGGGATATTTGGGGCTGTGACATTCAAAATTAAGGTATGCCCACCATTTTCTATAGGATAATAAAGGTAAAGGGACCCCTGACCATTAGGTCCAGTCGTGTCCGACTCTGGGGTTACGGCGCTCATCTCACGTTACTGGCCGAGGGAGCCGGCGTACAGCTTCCGGGTCATGTGACCAGCATGACTAAGCCACTTTCTGGCGAACCAGAGCAACGCACGGAAATGCCGTTTACCTTCCCACCGGAGCGGTACCTATTTATCTACTTTCACTTTGTCGTGCTTTCGAACTGCTAGGTGGGCAGGAGCTGGGACCGAACAACAGGAGCTCACCCCGTTGCGGGGATTTGAACCGCTGACCTTCTGATCAGCAAGCCCTAGGCTCTGTGGTTTAACCCACAGCGCCACCCCATCCCTTCTATAGGATAATAGGTTGACTTTAAAACAATCTGTTGCAGATTTTACCTTCATGAAAACTTTGCTTTTAAACAAGTTTTTAAAAATAAATGTTGCCAAGCTCTCTTGGTTATAGGGACAATTTTGAAACTATGCATTTGCTGGAAAAAATGGAGGGTGCTCCCAGCACATGTTCCCCTTCCCTTCCTTATCCTCACTCCCCACCCCTAGTAGAGCCTTGGACCTGGCCCAGAGCAAATATTTCCCCCTATGTTCCTCTCTCTTCTCTCTATTTCACTCACTCCATCCTTGCTCATTGCTCTCAACTTTGCAAGCAGAATAAATTATGCACGTATAACGTGCATAATTTTTGAGATTGTGCAACTTGCATTGTTGAGCCACAGCTAAATTATTGCCAATGTTTTTGCTGGCAAGCCTTCTGTTCCTTCAACAGGTGCATAACAAACTGATAGGTGAAGCTTTTCTCAGTATTCAGATGTATATCTGTGGATGACCCTACTGCTTGCGTCAACTTTCATCGCCAATTTTCATTTTGTATGTGTGATAGTTTATGAAGACATTTTACTCTGCTCAACAACGAACAATAGAAAACAGAAATGTCAGCTTCTGTTTTGCATTCAGCATCTTTTGTGTTCTTAAGTGTCTGGTTCAAAACAAGTGAAGGTTTAGTGATTTTTCTAGTGAGGAGAAGGGGATATCAGGTTTCCATATTACCTTTTGCAGGCATGCACATGTTCATATACGAGAGTTTTGTAATACGAGAATGGTCATGCCAGTTTCATTTGTTCTGACATGGATGCAAGAATACTGATTTCCCCATTTGTCTCCTGATACATATCTCCGTGAAAGGATGCATTGGGAGATCAATACACACAACATTGTTGCAGGCATGTGTATGTGTAAAAATAACAACAGAGGAACAGCCCCAGGCATGTGCTAGACAATAGTTAGGAAACCATATTTGTGATTTTTAGGAGACATTATTTAATTATAGTGCCCAAATTCCCTTTAGTATTGTTCTTTCACCAAAAAAGCCAAATATCACCCAATAATTGGCATTACTAATTATTAGAATACATTGTCCTATAACTTTATGTCTATTAGTGATACATAGATATGTTTTGCAATATGTTTTGCAGAAAGATAATCTGGCTTCTGGAACATGAGATAATTTGGCCAGCAGAACTGATTCATAAAGTGGAGGTCTTTATGTGTGCAAAAAAATATGCCGCACCATAAATAAATGTATTTTCTTTCTGTGTCACTTGCAAATACAAAATGGTTACATTTTGATTCCATTATCACTGTCTTATGCACTTTCAAGCAGCATAAAAGAATTTAAAAGCAAAATGTTTTCAGTATTATATTAGACAGTTATTGCATCACAAAGGCATTGGCGGTTTGATGCTATTAGCAGAAAATACACATTATTATATAATGCTAATGAATAGTCCTGCTGCTAATATGGAAACAGTTATAAAGCTCTGTCCAGGAGGGAGACCAAGTGCTGTTTTAAGAGCAAATAATAAGGTGATCAGACAGTGGAGAATTAAGTGACTAGATGGGGTGGTGGGGAGACTGCACATGTAATTAAAACACATATATAGTTTATGTTTATATTTATATAGGGATATATCTCCATATCAGTCATTACTACCCAAAGTCACAATGGGCCAGCATCACCCAAAATCTTTCTGTTCTCTCTTTGCTATAAGATATAATTGCATTTCTTCACTCTCTATAAGACACTCTTCATTCCCTATCGGGCATGCTCTCTATTTCGATCTCCACCAAAGTTAGACATGTTCATATAGCCTTGTGAATAATGTGCAACATAGAATCTAGGCATTAGGTATTAGAATCGAGGTAGTAGAATCTAGGTATTAGACTCTACAGAGTCAAACAGGGTGTGTTTGAACTTAGGACACAAGGCACATGTCTTCCAAGATAACCTATCTTCTTAGGCCTCTTCCTGACTCAGTGGTATCAAGAACTGGAGGAAGGCCCTTGGAAACCAGATAAACCAGAACCTAACCCACGTAGAGCAAAGATGAGGAACCTGTGGCAACTCCCATGGCCAGTAGCCAGGGGTGATAGGAGTTGCAATCCAACAACATTTAGAGAACCACAGATTACCCATCCAGGTGTACAGTCTAAACCAGGCATCCTCAGTGCGGGACTCCCCAAATGTTATTGGGCTACAGCTCCCAACATCACTTGACTATTGGCCATGCTGGCTGGAACTGATGGGAGTTGGGATTGAAAAACATTGGGGGATATGAGGTTGGCTGTTTTAGCTTGCTTAGGTCTGCATAAACAAATGCTTAGAACTGATTTTATAAAATATCTGCAATGTGTTTTCCCTTCCTGAACAGGGATAAGGAACCTATGTCCACTGGTGGCAGAACTCAAATGCTTCTTTCCACCATCCTAACTTCCATGTCCTATGCTCACACTACAGTTACCAATTCTTGTTTCCTGCAAAAGCTGGACATCTCTACTAATCTAAATGGATCCCATCATATACAGCACTTGGGGGTGACAAGGTTATGAATAGCAAATGAAATCCTAAGCACAATGAGTCCCATTGATCTGGGTTTTTGAATCATATGCTGAGGATTACACTATAGACCTGCTAGATTTAGGCGGCAATCCTATACACACATATCTAAAGTAAGTTTAAGTGAACCGAATGGGGCTTACCTTTGGGTGGAAATGTATGTGACTGTACTGTAAACCAGACCCAAAGGCACTGCTTATTATGCACACCAAAGAGATAATTTCCTTTAGGTATCTTTAGAGAGCAGACCTTGGCTTTTCCTGACAGCAGCAATGTGCTGGTGTATGAAAGAGTCTCATCTGAAGTGTACTTTCCTATTGGCAAACAGGATGGAGCCATAGAGCACTTAATTGTCCTATATTATCTTATCATACATAACGAAAGGTACAGGTAAATAGCCATAAATCACCCATCTTTTATATGGCATCCACCCACGATATTTGACCTTTTTAACTTGCTGTAAACACATGCTGTTTTAAGGCAATTAAAACAATAAGAAAAGGGAGATAATAGTCATATCATGTTAACGCTGAAGATTGCACTTTGTTTTCAAGATTGACAACTTTAAGTCATTGACCCATGGAAGACTTTGAAATTTATCCAATTCCTGGTGATGTGTCTTCGCATGCTTCCAAAAGTTGACTGAATATGATGGCATAGCAAAGGTCTTGAATTGTTCTTCATTTCTTTGAGACAAAGCATTTGTTGGTCAGCGAGCTTCATGGCTGAGGAGCTTCATACCTAGGCTCTTACTGAACCAAATTAATAGAATGCAACAGAACCCAATGATTTGGTGAAGATCCAGTGGTTGGGAGTTCCTGTGCTGCAAATCTTCTTTGAGATTTTTTAAAAAAAACACCTTATTCCTAATTTTTAAGTTTTCCAAAGAAAAATGATGGGTAGAGATGCAAATGCAAAATGAGCTTTCAGTCATTCTGGAAGAAGAAGATAGTTGCTAATGTTTTTTAAAGCCTTATGCTATTAGCAAAAATAGGATGTCACTCCTATGACCACAAAACCGCCAGCTGACCATGTGTTTCAGCATTACAGATACTATGTTAGGTGGCATACTGCAGGTTATCAGTGCACATCTGTATCTGGTACAGAATTTAATTCATGCCTGCTGTCCTCTTGCTGTCAGTTTTATAAGCCCAAACTGATAGTGTTTTTCTGTGATTTTGATTCTTTCTTTTTTTCAAAAAAGTTTGCCTGATTTTTGCAACAGTCTTTCCATATCACTTACATATGGGACTGTTCATGTCCTTCAAACTTTCTGGATATCTGGAAGTCATTCCGCTACAGGTATCATTTCTGCAGATTGAAATGCAAATGCAAGTGCAAGTGAATAGGGGAAAGTCAAAGGAGAGAAGAAAAATATGCCCATTGGCACCAAATAATAATGTGCTAAATGACTGGACTGAAGAAGAAAGTGTGCAGCAAGTACTTTTCATCTCACATCACCATTTGTTTGCTACCTTGCCACTTCCTTACTCTACTTTGGTGAGTGCAATGCTGTTTTACTGATTCCTCTCACATTCTAGAAAAACACAAATATTCTAAAAGAAGTACAATTTCACTATTTTGTAACTAACCAGCTCTGTCCATTCCAACCTTCTATTAAGTCAAAGAAAGAAAACTATTTGTTATCAAATTTTTGCTCACGGGGCTAAACGCCAGTGTTCTCTCACCTCCAGCAGTAAGGTTCTAACACACTGTATGTGGTTTCCCCCTATTGTTGTTCTTTGTTTTGCAATAATCATTCTTTTTAATGCATTTTTAATAAACAAGATTCTTTGGAGAGAATCTTGAAATGATGCAACAGACAGCAGACAGAATGCCTTGTCCTAAAACACTTTCTCTTGTCATGTTGGTAGTTTTAGCAGATAAAAGAAGCCGTGCTTTGGGCTCTGTATGTTTTACTCTATACATTATATAAATGTGTATAATAAAGAAGAGTGCCTGCTCTGCTCAGTTCAGTTCAATGCAAATACAAAGAAAAAAACGTAGATAAGTTGGAAGCAGATTCGTATTTAACCCTTGTATGTTGCAAGATATTTTTATATGTAGATTGCTTTTGGGTTCAGCATAATGGTCTATTTGAAGTGGAACATAGCTCTTAGTTAACAGTGAAAGTGATAAGTTGTCTAAAGCCCTGTTTAGACAGACAGAGCTTATTTGGCATCCGCATTAAGCTGTTTGACAAAATGTTTCGAATGTAATTAGTTCACATCAAAGGTACACCATCTTCAGTGACGGGTAAAATTGATGAGAACTAAAGAGACTTAGATCAGCGTGATCTAAATGGAGGCCTTGGGTTTCAAGGTTTTAGTGTTGTTACATTAAAAAAGTAAACCTGCTCTTTCAAACTAGAAGTTGTCTTTAATATTTGGTAGAATTTATGACTTTATATTATGTTCTCTGTGTTGTTCTTCTGTTCTTCTTAAACTTTCAAGACAGTTGTGCAGTGCGCCCCAAACAGATACAATTTTCATCATGATTGTGAAACATTAACTGACATGCTTTGTTTGTTTTATAATTACACCTGTTGAAAGAGTGCTTCTATTTTGTTCATTTTTTTGGGGGGGGGAACCCACACACTTCCTAGATTGCACCCTGGAGACCTTTCCAGATCATATAGCTCAGTTTTTAAATAAGTATCCATGTTTTTTGTTATGCCAACAACACCGCCATATTTTGCCTTGAATCTGAGGACTGCTTTCTACATTATTAGGGGAAACTATGCAATTTCCGCATATTTTTTAAATGCTAGATCAAGGTGCAAATATCGACCAGGTATTCCCTGCAGCATTATATCCGTATCAAACTCATAGGCGTCGTGTGTTTCTTTTGCAATTGCTTCTTGCCTCAATTCAGCGAGCTGGGTCAGATGTTGTCAAACTGGTGTGGTGGTACAAGAATAAAAACTGAGCTTGCATGTTGCCTCCTTCTCTCCTTCACACACACACACACACACACACTCTCTCTCTTTCTATTCCTCACAACTACATCCATCACTGCTCAATATCTCCTGTCCTCTGGGTAGAACAGAGAAGAGAGGATTTCTAATTAGAAGGATAGAGTGCATGTCTGAAATTTGCATATAGGCCAGAGAAGGACACAAAGAGCATGACGAGGGAAGTGCCCAGTGTTTGTTTTTAATGGGTTCATACCTTGTGTTCATCTTCTCTTGGACTGCAATCAAGCTTTAAACAATAGTCTGCAATTCCAGTTAGGAAGCCAAGTATGAATCATAGTTTGTTCATTTGGATGTAACAGAGTACTGTAGCTCACACTAAAGAGGAAGCAACCAATTGGATTAATTCAGTGAGTGGAAAATGGAGATGTGTGATACTATTCACAATATCTGCTTTTCAGTATTGTGAAGTGACAAATTGGGTAAATTCCATGTAAAAATAATGAAAGAGGATCCAGTTTTTAATCTGACTTCTATGTTCTTCCTTTTCTGTGGCAGCCATTTTGCAACTGATGCCCGTAGCACTTTCTCAGAATTCCACATGTGCCCAGGTCTTAAAAGGGTAGGGACCCCGCTGGTGGTTACTTTACTCCGAAACAAAACACAATAGTATGCGCTAGTTAAGTGTGCTAGCAAATGCTAATATTTTTATCTTTTCAGAGCTTTTCCCAATGGGATTCCAGTTATCTTCCCAAGATCTTTCTGTCTTCTCCTTTTTTGTTTGTAGGAAATCCTTTGTTGTTTCTTTGTTTCATCTTTGAAAAGAAAAACACAAGCAAAAAAAAAAATGAATTCAATTTTTAGCAATTATATGGTGTGAACAATGGGAGTACACACCCACCCACGCAGTAAATGTTGTAGCTGGGTCATTTCTGTGAGTAACAAAGGCTAAGGAACTTATTTCACAAATAACTGGCAATCTCTTAATTCTCAATCTGCATTACATGGGTAGGGCTTACAAAAGGAACGTTGTAACACAGCTATGTGCCCGTTGGACTTGAATGGACAAATGAAGCCTGTTAGGATTCTAAAGTCTCCAGGAGAAACTTTCAGCCACCTGACAACCACAAGGCTGTATTCCAGCTGCATGCTTAAAAAGTATATGACCTTTTCTTCCCTCTGTTCTTTCAAATACAAGGACTGGGTTTAGCTATCCCATTATGCTAGCAGAAGCCAGCACAAGGAAACACCCCCCCCCCTATTCCTTCCCAGTGCCTCTCCCAAAACTGCTCTGGAGGGTCAGGTCAGGAGAACCCCCAGAACAGTGCACAGGGAGAGAATAAGAGGGAACATTCCACCTGACAAGCAGAAACTCTTGCATTGATGGAATGAGCTACTCAGCACTACATTGAATTCCCCTCCTACATTGGAATCTCTCACTTACAGCAGTCACTAGAGTTCTTGGCATCTTCCTTCTTAGATTGCGAGTGTCTGGACTTGCTGTGTGTTATGTAAAGCCAAACCTAAGCACCCATTCAATTGTTTTCAGGGTGGTATTGGGGAAAGGGTGCCGCTTACACCATTATTAATATCAGAAAACTCAAAGGAATTCTAGTTCTATCCTTGTAATAGGTCTGTGAGGGGGGGGGGTCATGGTGGGACTTCCTTTGTTCCCAGCCCAGTAATCAAGTGCACTCTTTTGTGCACCTTCCAAGTAGATGAGCCCCAGGAAAGCTGCCCAGCCGCTGTTACAGACAATAGGTAAAAATAAAGGGGCCCCTGACCACTAGGTCCAGTCGTGTCCAACTCTGGGGTTACGGTGCTCATCTTGCTTTATTGGCCGAGAGCCGGCGTACAGCTTCCGGGTCATGTGCCAGCATGACAAAGCCGCTTCTGGCGAACAAGAGCAGCGCACGGAAACGCCGTTTACCTTCTCGCCGGAGCGGTACCTATTTATCTACTTGCACTTTTGATGTGCTTTCGAACTGCTAGGTGGGCAGGAGCTGGGACCGAGCAATGGGAGCTCACCCCGTCACGGGGATTTGAACTGCCGACCTTCTGATCAGCAAGCCCTAGGCTCTGTGGTTTAACCCACAGCGCCACCCGCGTCCCTGTTACAGACAAATTTAGTTTGATTAGCTGACCTCCCTGTGGGATTGTTACTGTAAAAAGTTTAAAAACCTGATAAAAACGAAGGTGCTGACAATTGCGGTCTGCTATTTTTGGAATACACAATATTTTACCATAGTTTGATTTAGCCCTATTGTGAGATTATTTCCCACCACATCTAGTCTATTTCTTCTGGTGATAGTGGCTGGAATACAGTGTGAATTTTCACTAGTTTCTCTTCCCTGTCTTTACTCCCTTCTACCCTGAAGACCAAGTCAATGGCTGTTTTCAAATAAATGGTTTTTCTGCTGAGAGGTTCTGTTATCTTCTCTCTGCTTAAAGTATAAAGTAAAGTTCAGAAACAGAGTATTTAGCTCCCTGTCCTTCCATGGACTTTCCCCCTGATATTTGTGAGAAGACTGAGGTTACCACTGCTTCAGAATGGGCAAGATCCCTGTGAGTACTGTCTCCAAGCTAATGGTAATTTGGGTGGTTTTGTAAAGAAGGTCTGATTGTGAACTTCTAAGTCATAGGGCTCTGACTGACAACTCTGTTGGTATGTACCCTTAATTAAGCAGGACTGTAGGCATTCTATAGTATATAATATTGTGTGATATATAGTACACAATATATAAATTAAGGCAGAAGTTTATCTGTAATATTTTGTTTCTTATCACAAGACAAAAGGAAGCTGAGTTTGTCATCCTATAACCACTTAGCATAGGAAAAAGCCCAATTGAATTGAATGGAATGGATTTCAGAGTAGACTTGTATAGGATTGGGTTGTGAATTGCAGAAATTTGGGGCTTTGCATGCAGTTTCTCAGTGAAGTCATGCATAACTAGGCAACTTTATTTCTTGCCTTTTTATTTTTCATTGTGTATAATTCTGAAAAACTGGGGCTAACATGAACATAAGAAGAATGCTATGCGTTGCTTGGAAATAGCAATCTCATAGGATGAGAAGCACTGTTAATTCCCCTTAAATAATTCAATATAATGTCAATATCCCACAACTCCCTAGACTTAGAGTGACAAGCCTGTTCAAATTAGTAGCCCTGAAGACTAGAGAATATTCAGGACATGCTTTTATCTCAGGAAAGACAGAGCTCAATGCGGATGCATAATTTTTGCAAGGAAGAGTCTGAAGACCAGGCTTAAACCTGGATGTGACAAGTTATTCAATGCAAATGCCATTACAGTTTTACCAGCACCAATATATTTCATTCGCTTTTTGCCCAGTTAATAAAATCACAGTATGTTTCTTTAATTTTGTTCATAGTTTTACAAATATGTGACTATGGTAAAGCACTTTAAGAAAAGTATTATTTCATTTTCTTATGACAACTATGTTGAATATATACTGTAAAATGTTGAGATCTGTGGTTTAAATTGTCATAGGATTACTTTCAAAGTGAACCTTTTTAATCTAGCAAGATAACTCTGAAAAGCTAGCTAACTGTGCAAGCTTAACCACTACTACTCAGATGTAAAGCCTATTGAATTCAACTGGGCTTATTCCCAATTAAATTGGGTTAGGATTGTAACCTAAATTATCACATCATGTGGTTGGTTGGTTGTATGCAGGATCCTGGGATTGCACAGCAGCAAAGCAGTTCTCACACCTCTGTAGATTAAAGCCTCTAGCCATATTTGGGTGTTAATGCTCCCATGCTCCCCAGCATGGGAGTGGGAGGGGGGCAAGACTACATGGCATGTCTTTGTCTAAAGAGCATAACAGCTACAGCACATTTTCATGCACTGCTGCATGCACAAAGCATTACAGTGGTACCTCGGTTTAAGAACGATTTGGTTTACAATCTCTGCAAAACCGGAAATAGTGTCTTGGTTTGAGAACTTTACCTCGGTCTAAGAATGGAATCTGAATGGTGGAAGGGCACCGGCGGCGGGAGGCCTCATTAAGGAAAGCGCACCTCGGTTTAAGAACGGTTTTGGTTTAAGAAAACTGAGGTACCACTGTACTTGCAAACCGTAATCTTAATTGTGTAGTTTCTGAGTCACATGGAAGCCTGTATGTCTGGAGGCTCCATCATTACAGATGACCGGCTGTGCTTTTCACACAAAGACAAAGGGGAGGGGCTGCTTAGTGTGTCCCTTTCCCCATATCAGTGAACATGGGAGCATTAATGCTCAATAAACTCTTGTCTTATGTACTGTCCTCCTGAATGCTGGGAGCTTCCTTTCCTCATGCTGGGTTTGTCCAAATACACCAAGACATTTAGACAGACTCATACTTAATGACTCAGCTGCTTACTCAATTCCATTATTTATTAGCCTTGTTCACTTACAGTGCAGGCACACACACTTTATGTGCCATCCACTGCCCGGAAGTGAGCAAGGAAAGGTCCACTGGGCAGCAGCCCCTATCAAGGGAAGGCTTAGGACAGGCTGGGCAGCAGTCCCAAGCGACTTCCAGGCAGCAGCCCCAGTGATGCATATGAGTCTCCTTCTCTCTCTCATCCCTGTACATCCTCCCCATTAATGTCGTGTGCGTCCTATTTACATGATTTCACTTATGGTCACAGGGGACGTAACCACCATGTAAGATCTCCATGAAGGCCATGAAGGGGAGGTAGACATTAATCCATTCGGGAGGAAGGAGGTTGGGGTAGGGTACTCAAAGACCAAGTGATTGAGGTCTGGCATATGAGGAATTGATGGAAAAGTTTTGTATATAAAGATGGATCTTATGCTTGGGAAGTACACATGTAGTAGAAGAGTATAAAATGTAAGAAATATATCTGTAAACACTTCAGAGTTATGATTTCCTCTTTTCAAAGTTCGCATTCACAAGAAGGTTGGAAATTTACTATTATTTCTCCAAGGCTTTTTCTTATGATGTGAGAGCTTGACAGAACAAATCTGCTTTAATTCTCCCTACAATCTACTGACACCTTCAAGCTGTTGAATTTTTCTTCTTACAAAATCACAGGAACGTATCCAGATTTGAAATGCACTTATAATTGCAGTTAAGAAAACACAAATAAGGTTTTGCATACAGCAGGCCAAGCCAAATATAGCTCTTGAAACTTGGCAAAGAAGTATAATCTGCTTGCTCAGGTTATAAATTTAAATTCCTTAACATTCATTTTATACTGTATTTGTCTAGTACATAAACATCTAGGACATTGAAAATATTAAAATAAAAAAACCCAACCCAACCAAACACTGGTTTAAAGCATTAAAATGTATATACCTGTAAGCCCTAGATCTGGTATGTTTTCAGTCTAATGGAATCTTATGATTCCAATGGGGCCATGGACATTTTTTGAATATTAACAGTAACAGTATTTATCTCTCCAGCTGACTGGATGTGGGCAGCCTGTTACAATCCAGGGCATTAGTAAAATCATAGGTTGTATCTGATTGTGACTTTGGATAATGGGATGTGTTTCCCGCTCATGCTAGGTGGGACTCCCAGTTTCCACCCATACCCTCCATCTGTTTCAGCCCTCTGTTTCACATCTCTTCTGCTCTGGAGGGTTCTTGGAACCTCAGGATCAGATTTTTTGAGACATGAGTAGCTTCATTGGGTGGCAAATGAAAATTGTTGCCCTCGTGTTTTGTGCTGTTACAGCTAAAGTGCAAAGCTTCTTTGAGTGACTCTTATAGTCTGAGAGAAAACTTGCCGTAGAGAAGGAGAAACCACACTCTGGAAGGTTCCTTCTCACGATGGTGGTGGACCCCTACAGATGAGAGTTCATCTTGCTTCTTCATGGGGCAGGGAATCCCTGCACTATTTGTATGCTGGGATTTTTCCACACCTGTAGTCTGAAGTGGTACAGCCCTGATAAGAGGCTGACTTCCTCGCTGACACCTAGACCTAAATGAATGCTTGGACAGGTCCTTGGTTTCCTCTCCTAAAATGACCCATTAGAAAGACTATACTTAGACAGCTGCTGGTACTTCTCTCATGCCTTGCCATGTCCAGCCTCAGCACTTAAAATGCTGTGCTGTGGACTTTGAATAATATCACCCCCATCTCTCAAACCCCACAAAAAATCCATTGCATGTTGTTTTTGCACCCTTAGAATCTTTTCTTATCTTACTTTGCTGATCTTGTCATCAGTGACTGTTGCCTCAGCTCAGGATGTTGAGATCTGTGGCTGTTCTTGTGCTTTGATTTTGGCTACATTCCGTTGGGTTAATTGCATTAATTTTGCTGGTTGTAATGCTAGCACTTCTTGTCCTGATTTGTCACGCTCCTTTTACTCTGTGTTACCTGTTGCTTAATGAAACGGTGACTCTTTCATCAGTTTACTGACCTGTCACGCTAAATTTGAAACAGCGGGAAAGAACTCTATGCCAGGATACCACCCCACATTTTGCCACGTGAACTTGCAACACAAAACTCTCATGCTTTTCCAAGTTATTTTCTCGTGGTTTTCCTGAGGCAACAATTAACAAGGAAATAAACGCTAAACTTCTATTAAGATTCCAGTACATTTTACTGGAATCTGAGTTTTATTTGTAAAATTGTAAAAAATAAATAAATACTGGATTTTATTTATTTTTGTAAAATTGGAAGTGGTTTTGCAAATTTCTACAATTTTTACAGATACCTTCATGCCTTGTTTGCTTGTCATAGTAAATCACAGTTTAAAGAAAACTGTTGCTTAATGTGAATGAACAATGAGCTGGTGCAGGCTGTTAAAAAGTTTCTACCCCATTCCTGCTATGTAGCAGATGAAACAAGGAAGAGCCTGGTTCTATCTGAACCCAGGCTCATTGTTTTGTTTCTCTCCAAACAAAGCATGAGGGGTAGCCAAGGTTTTTTTCTTTGCTTACTGCTTATAGATTATTTGGAGAGAAACACTGTGAACCCTGGTTTGGATGACACAACAATCCAGACCCTGGCTTTTTATTTTTATTTTTGCATAAGAATTCAGATTAAACTATAATTTCTTTAAACTGTGGTTTAATATTATATGCAAACCGGGCCATAATTTGCTTCAGTAATATAATTGATTGGACAGTGCTTAATCATTTACTGCTATGTTTCAGGCTTCCATATGTGGTGTCACTGCCACAACCGAAGCATCATCTTTGGGGGCTCAGTACCAACATGGGGGGGGGGGTGTAACAAAACACAAAACTCTCATGCTTTTCCAAGTCATACATAATGGGGAACTCATACATAATGGGGAAAAAAGTTTATGTTTTAATTCTGAAATTACTTTTCAACAATTATGAAATAACACCAGAGACCAATTCGCTTTAAAACTTTGTTTTTTTCTGGCCTTTTCATTACAAAATCATTATTTATCTACACATAGTTGCTTTGTCTTGCAAGTTCATATTGGACAAACAAAGCAGCTAGGTGAGTTAACTATTCTTGCACTGTGTGTGTGACTAATTTTTTACTTGTATATACATTTTAAGCCTGTAAAAAGAACCCAGCCTGTCCCTGGGATCAGTGTTCCTTGATTTACTGTAACATTTTCTCCCTCCCCATAGCTAAACCTCCAGTCTTACTCACAATCAAGATCCAGTACCTAAATAAAGTACTGGAATATGATTTATGGACATTTTTTTTTATCCCCAATACCTTAAAATTTCAATTCTGAATTAGCCTTCTGTTTTCATCATTATTTTGGGATGAAACCCATAAGTGAAAGTTAAAAAAGTTATCAACCAAACTGTAGAACAGTTTTTTTTTTTTAAAAAAAAAACCTTTAAAAAGTGGAGGGAGGCAGACTAGCCACAGCTATCCACATGATCAGATATTGATTTCTCAAGTAGTAATCTAGGATTTGTGTGGTTATGGGTGTGGTTATCTTCCACCCAGAGAGAGCAGTTTCATTCTCTGCTCTCCCGCCCTGTCCTGCACGTACACAGTAAATAAGTCTCTCTCACCACCTTGCATTAAGGGTGGTAGATCAGTAGTGTAAACATTGCTAAGTAAGTAAACACACTAGAAAATGCATCATTCACCTCCTTTTGTTTAGTTATCGATAGATATTTGAAAGCAAACCACCCTAAGTAATTGTATTTGGGTCATTAAACATGGTTTAATAATGACAATAATAGGGTGTGTACTCAGGGAAAAGGCAAAGCCATGCACCTATAATTGCTCTAAGAGCAAGGTTATTACTGATAACAAAACAGCTTGTCCTGTCTCATTGGGATTAGTGGAGGGAGGGCAGATTAATGGACAACTTCTTCACATGTTTCAACCAAATGCTTCAGTTCCCCATTTGACTCTTGACAGCTCTTGAGATTAGAAATGAACCATTCATATTTGCTGTGGGTTTCATCCCTTTGTACCATACTGGATACAAATCTAACTTCTTGGGGCCTTTGCTGAATCTCATGTAATTGTCCTATATGTGTCCAGTTTTTGTGGGGACTCAAACCACAAGGGCATCTGTTTCAGTAAAATTAGGTTTTCTCCACACTTAAAAGAGTAATAATTTGTTAGAAAAAATGTGATCTGACCCACCCCACCCTGATACTACTCTGTTGCCTTTTGGGTACCATTTTTTAAAATTACCATTTTAGCAACATTTTAACAAGCTTTTAAAACTGTAAGGTTGTGTACACACCGTACAGTTAAAGCGCATCACTTACTCAAAAGGGTTGTGGGAGCTGTTCTTTGTGAAGGGTACTGGGAACTGTAGTTCTGTGAGGGTGTAAATTACAGATCCCAGGATTCTTTGGGGGACGTCATGTGCTTTAAATGTACAGTGGTACCTCAGGTTACATACGCTTCAGGTTAAGAACTCCGCTAACCCAGAAATAATGCTTCAGGTTAAGAACTTTGCTTCAGGATAAGAACAGAAATTGTGCTCTGGCGGTGCAGCGGCAGCGGGAGGCCCCATTAGCTAAAGTGGTGCTTCAGGTTAAGAACAGTTTCAGGTTAAGAACGGACCTCCGGAACGAATTAAGTACTTAACCAGAGGTACCACTGTATACAGCCATAGTATTGTTTCCTGCTCTACTATTCCTCCACTATTGTTATAAGAGTCCAATTTAAAATAATGGATGAAATCCCAGTGGACATCAAAGTACTCTGTCCCTTAAAGCAATACCCAATGTTCACCTTTCTTTAGTGCAGTGGTGGGGAACCTATGTGTTGTTGGATGCCAAATCCCATTAGCCCCAACCAGCACGCCCCATGATCAATGGTCACAGATTCCTGGCCCTGCTTTATGCTGTGCACTCCTCTGCTGAATCAAACTGTACTTTACTGTAACCTAATGGGGCAACTACACAGTTTGATGTTTGCGTACCTTTATCTAAAAGTTGACTGATCTTTAAATAAATTTTTTACTTACCTGTGAGGTTTATCAAGCACTCATTAAAGGGAGCCTTTGACTGCTCAGTCATCATAGGTGAATAACAACTTTGCCCATTTTATCATAGCTAATTTTGCTACTGATTAATTATGTAAGTGGTATAACTTCTTTATAATCCATGATTCAGGATAGATCAGAAATTGTAAATGAATTAGTGGGTCCAGTCCTAATCCTTTGTACTCTTCTACCCTCTCTGAGAAAGTAGCATTCTGAAAGAAATGTATGTTTGGAAGATCAAGTGTTGTGGACTTAATATGGATGCAATCTGTCATTGTGGTCTTGCACATTCCTGTTCATTTAAACAAGGGTGTTAGTAGGAGAACTTCTCAGTTGTTTGTTCCCAGTGTTAACTTATTTGTAATTGTATGCATGTGGGTGTCCATCCCTATAATTATTAGAATGTATTCATTTGTTTGTGTGCCTGTGATTGGAAAGGGACTTTCTGGCATATTTATTGATGGCACGGATTAAGCTGAGGTCTGGACTCAGCCAATTGTCCTGGTATGCATGAAAAGCTTTCATTACAGTGGAAATAGATACCACTGATATCATCTATATTACTGTCTATGATAGGTAGGGACATAATTCCCATGTGAAATTCTTGTTGCATTTTGTCTTTGTTTGCTTGGCACAAGCACTGCACATACAGTGGTACCTCGGGTTACAGACACTTCAGGTTACAGATGCTTCAGGTTACAGACTCCGCTAACCCAGAAATAGTACCTCGGGTTAAGAACTTTGCTTCAGGATGAGAACAGAAATCGCGCGGCGGCAGCTCGGGAGGCCCCATTAGCTAAAGTGGTACCTCAGGTTAAGAACAGTTTCAGGTTAAGAACGGACCTCCAGAACGAATTAAGTTCTTAACCCGAGGTACCACTGTAATGTATACTTTGGTAAATTAGTTTGGTTAATTAATAAATTGGTTTGGGAATTTAGCTTGAAAGACATAAATTAGAGATTATTGTGCATCCAGAATTGTTTTTAGCAGAATTTGACTGATGAAATGAATGTCAATATTTGATTTAGTTTTAATACAGTTTCTTGTTTGACTTTTTTATTCAATGTATAGTGATATATCCTGGTTAACTTTCATAGGCCAACCCAAAAGCAACAGGTGCTAATGCTATGGTTCAAACTACTGAAATAACCATTAAACACTGTTTTTGTCCCCTAACTAGGTATAAATTTGTGATAAAATAATACTCTGTGGGGCTCCTGTTTCTGATAGTTCAAAATTACTTGAGAATCTAAAGAGAGCTACATAGTTTTAGGTTCTGCTTTCTTCATTCCTAATAAACTAAAGAAAAGTTGCTTAACTGGGAATTTCATAGGGTAGGGGAAGCAGTATTACATTTCTGATGGGGTCCACTCAGTGTTTTCTGCAAATATATCATACTTTCCTTGGTTTGGCTTTCCTACTACATACAGTAGAAACCCCTTTTCATCTTGCATTTAGGTAATGAGGAAAAGGAGACCTGAATAAGGAGTAGCAGTGAGTGGGAAATAGCTGCTTTAGAGCTCCACCTTCCAACATTTTTCCCTGTCAGCTTTTCACTGCACTGCCTCCGGCCCAAGGCTTTGCACCAAGCCTTTGCCTCTTAAGAAAACAACATTGGCAGGGAGATAATGTTAGGTTTAACATGATCTACAGAATTGGGGTCAAGGGTGATCACAAAGGCCTTCAATCAGTAGGCATTTGTTTTAGTGTGTCATCAGTACCAGCAGTTTTCAGATCAGGGTTACATTTACAACAAACTAAAGTGACAGGTAAGAAGCCTGCTTTTAACAGCACGCGAAAAAAGTGTAGTTTGGAAACTGCCAGGGGAAAAATAAATACTACTTGAAGAACACGTCACTATTCACAGTGAAAGGAAAGAAGGTTTGGTGGTGGTGCTGCTGCTGTTATTATTATTATTATTATTAGTAGTAGTAGTGTTAGCCTTATATTTATGTTATTTATAACTTTTCTCCTTGGTTCAGTCCCTGGTATTTCTAAATGAGATGGGAAGAGACTTCTGGTGAAAATGCTGGAGAACCACTGCCAGTCAGTGGTCTTGTTCCCATGTTCATTAGTTTCCCCCCCACCTAAGTCTGCACCATGGAAAGTTTTGGTCCTTATGATGCATAAATAGTATCTCCCGCAGAAGTTTTTTTTTAAAAAAAAATGAAGTAATGTTAGCTTTGTAAGAATACTCTTCGCATCCGTATCTTGAAAGTAGGCCACCTGTAGGGGACTGTGGCCAGTGACAGACTTGCAGCACTTGAATGGCCATTGCACATGTGAATTTTGTGTGATCTAAATATTGTCTTTTAATGAGTTGATAACTCGTTCTTCTAAGCAACTGAACAAGTTGGAGGCACTGACATATGAATTAAGATTCCATTTTTTCCTTCACCTTGGTCACATTTCATGTCTGTTTTCATGTATGTTTTCAATAAACACTTGCCTTTATTTTTCGGGGCTTAGCAATAACATGTATGCAAGCAAAGCCAAAGAAATTGGGTTGAAAATGCAGTGGCTAGAATGTTGTTTGGACCCAGAGATCTTGCAAAGGGGAAGTGGAGGCAGATTTTCAAGTTACTGAATTCCAAAAGCAGTACCGTGTACCCAGGCTGCTGATGGTTGCAAATGGTCCTGGCTGCTACCATTGCTATAGTACCTTCTGGTCTGATCTGATCTTTTTTTCACATTCATTTTCCTGTGCAAAAGAACCTCTGAACAAATGTGTTTTAACCACAGGTGGGACCATTTGGCCGCTTTCTCCTGTGCATATTCCAGTGCTGTTTGTTGCGATATTCATGCTAGTAATAACAAAAGAGAGGTGGAATCACATCAGGTGCAAGCAACATCCAAAAGTTTGAGAACACCGATGTGTGAAATGTTATAACTAATAACTTCCTTTCAATATTATTACATTAGAGACTGGTAAATTGACAATGTCAAGAGAGCAAGGAGTTCCTTAGAATTAATGATGCATTTAGCAAAACACTGGGCCACCTCACATCATGAAGAATTCATTGTAGGAGCACAGAGGCCATGACCACACATCATGTTTCCATAGGGATGACTCAGTGTGCATAGTTTACCCACTGAGGAAAAGCACTCAGTATACGCTCAGAAGCAATCTCTTATTATCTCCTTTTTCAGGATAGCCCTGGCCATGAAAACAGCTTCCTGAGCAGGATTCCTTGCTGAGTTTAAGCCTTGGGGAAGTTATTAAGTATAATGTGACTTTGCAGGGATGGATGGGAAAGAATGATCTCATAATTAGTAGTAGATGTTTGTATCAGTCTCACTTTTGGTGCCTTTAAACTCTAAAACCAAGGCTGCAGTTTTAACCCTACTTACCCAGGTGAAAGTCCCATTTAATGCAATAGGGCTTACTTCTGAGTAGACATGTTTAGCATTCCACTGTAAATGTATGGAAAAGGAAGTGGGCATTAATTACTTCCCCCAAAATTCTCTCTTCCCCCTCCCTCCCTCATGCTTTTTGGATAGTGTCATCAAAGGGCAGCTCTTGCATTTATAACTCCAGCGCAGCCTTGGCATGCTGCATTCTGTGGCAGTCATAATGTTCACGTGTGGCCCTCTGCACAGCAGTTGTTCCAAACAGAAACAGCCAAACATTCTGTGACCTGCTTCCGCTTGCTCCTGTTGTTAGTCCTTATGAACAGAGGGAGAAGGAGACAGGAGTTTGGCTTAAGCACAAAGCAAAAATGATGGTCTGGGCTGTGTTCCCCCCCACCCTTCCTTTCTCTCTTTTATGCCAAGGGAAGAATGTGGAATGAAAGCTGCAGCAGGGCCAGGCAAGCAAACAGCCAGCAGGTGATGAGCCATTTGAGAATAGCAGCAGGTCCCTAGACAATTTAAGAGGCTAAGAGCCTCTGAATGCCAAAATGTTGTGGCTTAAGTAGCTGAGGAGGTGGGGGGGGGGGAGAAAAGCCATACCCTTTAGTAAAGACTAGATGGCGCAAGCATGTCTCAGTTTAGACTGCTTATTTAGAAAAGAGAGTTGTGTATTATTATTTTGTTATTGCCAAAAAGAAGCAGAAGACATGACAACTATCTTGAGTGTTTGGCAAATGGTGCAATGAGCCCTACATTCTATTTCCAACAATTGCCACAGGATGGTACTATGCTATTGCGTCCTTCTGACAGTAGGTCCCACAATTTAAACCAAGCTTTAGGTACATTACTTGGACATTTTATTTGATAGCCATCGATATCCCAGTCTTTAATCTAGTCCAGAGCTTTCCAAACTGTGTGCCACGACACATTAGTGGTTAGTTAGTTTAATAAAGGGTTAGTTTAACCTACGGTTTGCTAGTAAAACTGAAATACTGTGTTGCAAATGACACGTGTCTAAAAAGTGTGTCACCAACTTTAAAAGTTTGGAAAGCTCTGATCTAATCTTTTTCCTAACCCTGTTATCCTATAGGCCACTACCAGAGCCCATGTATATCAAAATGTTCCACAAACTGTATCCTGCTTAAAACTATGATGGCAATTTTATCTGGTTGATTGAGGTGAACAACATTGATTTATGTTTTCGACTTCCTGTGCTTTCTTATTAACACTGTAGATCAGTGTTTTTCACTCTTGGGTCCCCAGATGTTGCTGAACAACAACTCCCATCATCCCTCACCATTGGGTAAGCTGGCAGAGGATGATGGGAGTTGGAGTTCTAAAAAGTCTAGGGATGCAAAATTGAAGAACACTGTTGTATGTCTATATATAATTCTTGGCTACTCATGACCAAAGGTATCTATTATGCATCATCAGTCCTAAAAGATACCAGTACATTGGCTCCCAGTACGTTTTTGAGCACAATTCAACATTTTGGTGTTGACCTTTAGGGCTTTAAACAGCTTTTGTCCTGCATCTCCACCCTCATTGTTCAGTCTTCACTTGAGCCTGTTTTGGAAGCTCCAGCTGACATAGAATCCAGTGGCAAGAACGCTGGTGCGGGCAGATGGCAGACAGCATGTGACACCTCTGATAATGCATCTGCGCTGGTTGCTGTGTGCGCTAATGTGTCAGGTTCAAGGTTTTTGAGTTGATATACAAAGCCCTGAAAAGTTTTGGTCCAGGATACCTGTGGGGCTGGCTGAGCCCATATAGTCAAGCCCAGGTTTCCTCAACCTCGGCCCTCCAGATGTTTTGAGACTTCAATTCCCATCATCCCTGACCACTGGTCATGCTAGCTAGGGATCATGGGAGTTGTAGGCCAAAAACATCTGGAGGGCTGAGGTTGAGGAAGCCTGGTCAAGCCCAATCACTGAGTGTATCTGGACAAGCATTGTTCGTTGTCTTCCATGTTACAGAGAACCACTACCTAGAAGGTGTTTAGTATTGCCGGTCTCATTCTGTGGAAGACTCTTCCAACAGAGATTTACCAGGCATCATTGCTTTTTACATTCAGGTGTCTCTTGAATTATTATTTTTTACGCCAATACACCTATGTAGTTGTCTAAAACATCCCTTGAGTAGGCATTCATTTTAATGCACTATTGCTTTCTAAAGCTCTTAAATGTTTTTATGTTGTACATCGCCTTTATGTTTAGAGATAGGGTAGTATATAAATACTTTTATAAATATTAATAAATAAATGTGCTACTTTCCTGGGTACTTTACTCAGTAGTGAGGGTTTGAAGGCCTGCTATATAGAGAGATGCTCCCTGTCTGGTATTTTCGTTAAATTCATTCTTAACACGATTCCTATCTTGTATGTAATGAATCAGAATCCAATAAGTTGTGTCTTTCCCAAAGCTGCAAAGTGACTCCAAGGAGGAGTTGATACTTGCACCCATCTCTTTACATAATTCTATCTATATTGTTTTAAAGAATCCGAATGCTGGAAAGTGTCAAGGATAGGTAGTAAAAGTACTAATGGGAGGCAGTTTGGGTCTAGGGAGGAGCAAGGCATATTCTGCAGTGTATGTGCTCAACATTATTGCAGGACGTTTTAAAGTTACCTACCCAAAATTCTTTGACAGCAGCTGAATTCTATGAAAAGTGCAGTCACTTCAGAATTGCAGGGCTCTAGGAGAATGCAGCTAATGTTCAATTTGTTCATGCTCCACAGTTTGTAAGATGTACTTTTCAGAGCAATAGAATAGCATTTACCACTATCTGGTTGCCATCAGAAACTTGCCATTCTCTCTCCCCCGCCCCACGAGCTCTTGCATAAATGAGGGGGGAGGGATAGGGTTTGGTGACAGATTGCATGTTAAGCACTGGAAGATGAAAGTGCCAAATATTTACTTTAGAAAGCTAAAGTGAAAGATTCTCTCATCCTTCTAACTCAAACTGAATAAGCTAGAATTCCATTAACAAAAATGACTCTCTACTTAAACTTATTGGCACCCCCTGGGCATCATTAAGATCCCTTTTTTCCATTTTACAGAAGAAAGGAGGGGTAGCAAAGAGCTAATTCAGGGCAGGGTAGCTCATGTTTTAATTCATCATAATATTCTGGAGTGAGGGTCCTTTGTAGAATAGTTGTCAAGCTCCATAGTTAAATGTGACTATTACATAAGTCTTATCTTAATTTTTCAGGAATATTGTCCGCATAGACCTCCGTTTACCCACCTGTGAAAGATAGAGATTGTTCATATGGTATTTCAAACTGCTATTCAGAATCTTATTTTATTTATATAAAAAACTGTGAAATAATAACACGAATCATGTTTCCAGAATTGCTGAATGCTTGATATTTTGGTGAACAAGTAAGACAGCTTAAAAAGTAAAAGCATCCATATGGAATGACTGTCTATCCAGTTTAATCCCAAAGAGCTATTAATATAGGATGGCCAACAGTGGCAGCTGCTAGTGCACTTGGGTTGAGCCCCACTTACTTGTTTGCAAACAACAGTTGTGTTCCTATTCCAATTCTTGGGATCTTTCTCATGGTCACCATGAGTGGGACAACAGGACTGTCACTGCTGGATACCGGAAATGACTATTGCAACTTCATGAAGGACTTCCAACAAGGTGTCATGTATGAATGAAATGGATTGATATGTACAGTCAATAATTTGATGCTATCAGAAATTAATTTAACAGGTTTTAGTATTGCATTTTTGCGTTGTTGTAACTCTTCCCCTTATAGTGAAGGATAGGCATGCTGCTGCTACTACTGCTACTGCTACTGCTATTAATAATAATATTCAGATCTTGTGACTGCTTCTCATGCTGCTTTTTAAATGCTATGCACATGCTCTCTATAAGTCTTACCACTATCAATGAATACATAAAAATATCATATGGAAACTGGAATATACTAGTGGTGTGCACTGACCACAAGATTTGGTTCTGATCCCAATTTGGTGCTTTGGAACCCCACTTGACTGTGGGACACTTCACTGGCTGCCCCATTTGCTTCGGAATGCATCCAAGTCTCCTCTGTCCACCATTCACACGTCCTGGAAAATAATATTGTAATACATAACCATCTATAACTTTTTTAAAACTTCTGATACAATGGATGAAAACTGTAGGCGAGCTAGTGCTCCAGATTAGCTAAGGTTTGCCAAATTATAGGCAAATAGATTTAGGGATGTTTTTGCTGAGTACCTTTAATGGTGGCCTTTTTTTAAAAAAAGGACACACGCGCGCACACGCACACACACAGTGGTACCTCTAGTTACCAACTTAATTCACTACGGAGGTCCGTTCTTAACCTGAAACTGTTCTTAACTAGAGGCGTGCTTTCGCTAATGGGGCCTCTTGCTGCTGCTGTGCCGCCAGCACACGATTTCCGTTCTCATCCTGGGGCAAAGTTCTCAACTCGAGGTAACTCTTCCAGGTTAGCAGAGTTTGTAACCTGAGGCGTTTGTAACCTGAGGCGTTTGTAACCCGAGGTACCACGTGTGTGTGTGTGTGTGTGTGTGTGTGTGTGTGTGTAAAAATTGGGGCAGAGTTTAATGAAATCATAGGCAAGCTACTCCTTTGATACATTTCTACAGGAATGCTGCAGTGAGTTTTCTGCAAGCAAACTGTTAAGAGTTCTGATGTGGATGAAGAAGAACTCCTCTAATTTCCCCATGTATTTTATGTGCAATTGGTCTGAAAACCGCAGACACGAAAGCGTAAGAAACCTGCCAAATTGTAGACAAATACATTCAGGGACTTCTGTGCTAGACATCTTTTAAAGTTGATTTTGGGGTGGGAACAACGAAAACAGATTTGTTTTCTGGCTAAAATTACTCCCTCTAATTACAAGATTCACCTATCAGTCACAGTGGATTTCCACCTCCTTCCTCTTCTGATTTGCTTTCCCTTCTTCCATCACACCATCCAAGGCTGGATCTAGACATGTCAAAGAAGCGTTTCAGTTTAAAGCCTTGTAAATTTAAACAGTGAAAACCAGTAGAGAAAAACGGGACTCCACGTCGCCATCTGGTGGCACAATGTTATGTTGCACATACAACGCATATAAATCGTTGTTTTTGTTTTGCATATAAATTTTGTTTTGCATATAAATCGCTTTTTCTTTACCAGTCTACCGGTAGCAGAGTCCCTGGTGTTATAGTAATATTAGAGACATTATGTTTGCTTTCAGCCAATGCTTGCCTGCAACTTTTTAAAAAAAATGTCTAGATCACCGAGGCACCCCAAAGTGCTTAAGGAGTTCCTGCTTACACTGGTGTGCCTTGCAGAGATCCTGTTTTGCCTCTGATAAACCAAAAACTGCAAGAGTTTTGAAAGACCAGCAGAGGTCAAGAGTGCTCCAGTTGTTTTTTTTAAAGGGACACAAGCAGTGATGCTCACCCTTACGCCTGCTGAAGTCTTCTATAAGGATTGACTACTTCTTTAAAATATGTGTTCAATTTTTGCTCTTTAAAAAAAAAAATGTGAAAAAGACATGTTTTGTGACCCCTGGGCTACTGGAATGTGGAAAGATGGAGCAGAAAGGAGCAGATTTGTGTGTTCAGCCCTAATTCTTAAAATCCTGGTTTCAGAGGCAATCTGTTTCTTACTTCTGGGGTGGGAAATAATAATAATAATAATAATAATAATAATAATAATAATAATAATGATGATGATGATGATGATGATGATGATGATATATTATTTGCACCCCGCCCATCTGGCTGGGTCTCCCCAGCCACTCTGGGCGGCTTCCAGCAAATATTAAAATACATTAACATGTTACAGATTAAAAACTTCCCAAAACAGGGGGAAATACAGTTCCTTGGTGATGAGAAAATGATATTCTGTGCATTGTCCAGCAAACTTTGTTTCCCATAGCACCATAGCTCAGTGGCCAAGCACCTGCTTTGCATCTGGGATATCCAGGTTCCATGCCCAGCTTGGTATGGCGTGTTGAGAGTCCTATCTTGCCAGTCAGTATAGACAAACTGAGCTAGGTGGAGCAGTAAGTCTGACTCAGTATAAGGCAGCTTCCTATGTTCTTAGGTTCATATTCCAGTACTCAGCCCTGGTTCTGAAACCGGCTGGTATTGAAAGAGCTTATATTTATAGTGGAAATCATAGAGGGAGCCTGAAGAGGTCTTGTAAACAGTTCTTGTACTACAGTCACACCAGGAGTGGTAATTAAGAACACCCACATTGCCTTCCTTCGTAGTGTCAATAAACATGTTTCTGGGTCATGAATTGCAGACTGCAGAAAAGAAAAGGTTTCCCCCTCCCTGCTGTGTTGTGTCTTAGTCTGTATAATTTCACAGACAAGCCTCCGCCTCCCACCCCCTTCCACACACCCCAAAACAATTGTTTTCTAAAGTGCAAAAAACCACAAATCCACCACACACACACACACACACACACACACACTCATGCATGGTGAACGTTTAGTAAATTGCAAATGTCGAAGAATAAATAGACTTTTTCGAAGTACTGCTTAGGTGGAATTTTGTAGGCTCAAGTGCAATTGTGTTGTTTCAAAGTCTTGCAAAAATAACTCCTCAGAATGAAGCTCCGAGTCTAAAGGGGATTCCCAATATCATTAACGTGACATTTCCTTGGTACTATTTTTGTCATGATAAGGAAACATGTTAAGGGAATGATCTTTCAATTTTAGCTGAAACATACATGCAAATTCAGTTTCAAAGGTTTTGTGGTGCCGAAGACTAAAGTGATAAAAATGAGTGACTTAAGTCGTGAGTGTTAGATGTTTGGGGGCAATAATATACTGATCTGCATTTTGAGGGGGCGGGTGGGGTGCTTGCCTCTCCATCTCCAATAATCCCTTCTAGCTTCTGCACCTTTTATCTAAACCAGCGTTTCCCAACCGGTGTGCCGCGGCACAGTAGTGTGCCGCAAGACACCGGCTGCTGTTCCGCGGCTTCTTTCCCCCTCCGGGCGCGCCGCTTCCGGTGGGCGCGGGCGGGGCGACCGGCGGTGCCCTGGGCCGCTTCCGGGTCGGTCCGGGTGGCTGGCGCCGCGTCGCCTCGGCTCCGCTTCTCGCTCGCCGGCCGCCGCGGGCTGCCGGGCGCTTCGCCTGCTGCCTCTGCCGCGGTCGGGGACGGGCGGGAGGTGCCGGTGCCGCCGGGCTCGCTCGGGGCCGGCTGAAGGTGCTGCCGGGGGGCTGGGCGCGGGAGGCGGAGGGGGGGCGGGCGCTTGGTCCGCCGATCTCCCGCTCCGTTTTCGCCCGCCTGGGTCCTTCCCCTCCCTCCCGCCAGGGCGCGCGGACACCCCGCCCCCCGGGTGGTGTGCCGCGAGATTTTTTTCGTGGGGCAGGTGTGCCGTTGCCCCAAGGAGGTTGAAAAACACTGATCTAAACTACCTGAAACTTGCAAAAGAAACACCTGAATCTTTTGAATACCGTTTCAGACAATAGACACGTGACTGCTGTTGAATGTGTAACCCATGTTGCAGATTCTAGAAGTAAGACTGTAGAAGTCATTTGCTCGTTTCTCGTTGCCAGCAACTTCTCGGTCCTATGGATTTCTGATGCTTATAAACACTGAACCATAGTATAAATGTGTATGCATGTGTATGCATGTGTGTTTTATTTAAAGCACTTTTCAACTGAAAAAGCTCCCAGAATGGTGTGAGATCATTAACAAGCGAGCCAGTCCCTGCCCTCAGGTTTACAATCTAAAAGACATGGCACAAAAGGAGAGAAAAGAAAGCAGATGGGTAAAGGAAAACAAGCAAACTGAGGCACCTGTTGTTGAGAGTTGTGATGATCGTCTTGAGGGAGAAGAGGCCCAATGGACCTGGTATCTTAGCAGAGCCAATGGGGTGGTCCCACTTCCCATATATTCTGCTGGGCTCAGGGCTCTCCCTTATCCTCCTCTGCCAACCCTGAGTGAGGTGCTGCCCTGCAGCTGCCTTTTGCTCTGTGCATCTCTGTCTCAACTGTACCATGTATGTGCTGCTCCCAGGGGCGCAGTCCAACTCCCTCCCCGTGTTTGCTGCGCCAAAATTGGATCCACCCAGCAGAATTCTGCTCCTGCTGGAGAAGGTGAAGATAGGTGATTCTTCCTTCCTTGTAACCCCTGAAAATCTGCTCCGGAGGTTTAAATGTGTAGAAAATCTGCTCAGAGGAGTCTTCCAGGGTTGAAGGTGAAGTGCATGACACATGAGAAAAGAGCGTGGATAAAAACTGCTTCTCCAGTGTGGAGCTTCCACTGCAAGATCTTGGTCCATTCTGTGGATGGAAGGAGCCCTTCCATTCGCAGAAGGATCTAACCCTTATCTTAACCATGTTAAGAGCAAACCATGGTTAGCTAGCACCGTGTAAGACTTAGGTGAAAATTTGTGTGCACAATGGGAAGTGCTGTCTTCTATACCCAACCCTTAACTGCAGTTAAGGCATTGACAGTGTTTTGTCTGTATAGGCCAGGCATCCCCAAACTCGGCCCTCCAGATGTTTTGGGACTACAATTCCCATCATCCCTGACCACTGGTCCTGTTAACTAGGGGTGATGGGAGCTGTAGTCCCAAAACATCTGGAGGGCCGAGTTTGGGGGGTGCCTGGTATAGGCTCTTTAGGGTTTGCATTCTGCTTCCATTGAACTCCATTAAGAGGTTGTCAGCTAGGATCCAGATACATATTCAACTGTTCATGGGCTGAATGATTATAAGCACGTGCCGAGAAAGAAGCAGAAGGCATTTTTGTTCCTTTCGCTTTTAAGGAGTACATATGCCTTGGCGTGTCCCACTGATAGCTGTAATATGTGTCAACAAAATTTCTGACTGCATTGCAAACACAGATAATCCTTAGTTCCAGACCTTTTGGAACAGAGCCTCCAACTTTGAAGAGAGAATTTTCCTTTCCCAGAGATTGGGGTGTGGGGGGGATATTTTAATAGAAAGAATCCTTTCCTTTCCTCTAGTTCAATGTCAAACCAGAATTACCACTGAAACCACATACCCCAAAGGGTTTCTAGCTCTTTTGCAACACTCATGCTTGTGTACTGCATACCATTGAATCAGAGGTAAAAATATATGGACACAAATATTCATTTATTGTCAGGAGCCCTTGTTTTTATGCCTCCACAGTGTTTCAGAATATTGTATTGGATGCATTTTGGGGAAGAGTTACTTGTTACTATACCTCTGAAAGTAATCAATTACACTGAAGCCTGCTGCAGACTGGATGGATTATGTTTGACGACCATTTAGATTTCCCTAATTTGTAGAAAAGTTGTGTAGTGTTTGGAGCAATTTCCCCCCGCTCCTGCCTCCTGCCCATATATTTTTCTGGTTTTGTCGTTTACAGCCTAGGCAGCATGCTTCCAGCCATACCAGAAGATGGTGCAGTTTGCAAATATCTATTTCCCTGTGAGCATGTTCTAAGCAGCAAACTGACTCAGCGATTATGAGTTCTCATAACTCAATGCTTAGTAATGCCACAGATGGTAGTGATAATGTTGTACAGTGGTTAGAGTGCAGGGAAGAGCTGAGTTCAAATTCCTTCTCGGAACACTGCTGCCATGACCTCTTTCACATGGCTGAGATGAATTTTCACCGAATATTGGGTGAACTCAGGAAGCAAAAGGAGGGACATAACTAGCCCCTAAACTTATCTTATTTCTCTGCCACTGCATGTTTTCACATGTGACAAATATGACCATTGTGAGGTAGAAACAAGTGCTGAAGTCATTGCTGAAAAACAAAACGGAAAGCCCAATTTCAGCTATTGTTTTCCAGTACAAAGGAAGGGGCTACCATTCCTCAAATGCTAAAGACTTATTTTCATATCAGTGGAACTTTTTATTTTCATTTTTGACAGGTGGTGGGGAATAATTAGAACAAAACTAATTTTGAACTTAGTGAAATTATGCATGCATATAGAGCAGCCTATCAGATCCCAAACATTAGGGTTGAACTTCAGATTCTGCAACCAGTTAAGAAGGCATCAACATATCACACAAATCAGTGGGTTATTAGACTGATTTGGCAGGTCTTTCTTCCTAAACCTTATTCATTTTTGATCTAGACAGCAAAAAGGGAAATTGAAAATAAGGGCACTAATTACCTTTTTAACGTTAATACATTTAAATTTGTGATGCATCTTGAAGATAGCTGATTATCTAAATTTCTGGTGTGTTGTTTCCAGCATATTTCCTTTGTTCTGTGTTATTCTGTTTCTAAATATGTATCAGTGGATAGAAGTCTATGTGCAATTAACTTTTCATTATCTTGCCAGTTTCACATGTTTCTATCATTTGTATTGCACACTTGTGGTGCTAGAGCTGGAATACTCTTAGGGAGGCTTAACAGAGAGCTTTCATATGTATCGTACTGGAAATTGTTCGTGTATTTAAAATATTTATCTTCTGCCCCTCATAAAAATAATATCAAGGTGGTGTATAATAAAACAGTTCCATACAAAACAACAGTTTTAAAATTCAGTACACAATAAAAACAATGCAATAAAAAAACAAATCACAATTATCCAAAGCAAATTGCCCATTAGTGTTAAGCAGAGCTGCTACATTGACTTACTGGCAAGGATAGAAATACCTCCTGTTTTGCACTAAGAAAGGAGAGGTAAAGAACTACCGACTGCCACGATGTAGGGGAACACAGTTACAGTTCCCTTATTCATAACTGCAGACTGAGGTCATTGCACAAAAACAACACTTTTTGCCTCAGAGAATGGAGAGAGTTTCACTAATGAGGGAGATCTATGATATGGGATATTAGAATTCATATTTTGTGGTATAGGGTCAAATAAAACATTTAGGTTATCCACGCAGCTCTTGGTACACTTGGTACCAATTCATCATTTTTTTGTGTCTGCGTGATTGGGTGGCAACATGGCATATTAAATTTAATGTAAACAAGAAATCTTAATTTCACATATATGCTCATGGGGTCTGAACTGGTGGTGACTGACCAGGAATGAGACCTTCATAGTAGATAACTCAGCCGTGGAAGAGGTTAATTCCAAGCTAGAGATCACTAGGAAAGGAATTGAAACTAAAACTGCAAATGCCACAATGTCATTATACAAATCTACAGTGTTACCTCATTTGGAATACTATGTGCAGTTCTGGTCAATGCATCTCAAAACGATATTGTAGAGTTTGAATAGGTTCAGAAAGGGGCAACCAAAACAATCAAGGAGATGGAGCAACTCCACTATGATGAATGGCTGAAGCACATGGAATTTCTTAGTATAGAGAAAAGATGAGTAACAAGTGACATTATAGAAATCCATTTTAAAAAATTCATAATGGTGTACCTTTCAATAGAGAAACTGTGAGATGTTATAACGAATTGGGTCCCGTTACAGTCAAATCTCAGTTGTCGAACGTAATCCATTTCGGAAGACCATTCGACTTCCGAAACATTTGACAACTGACGCACGGCTTCTGATTGGTTGCAAGAGCTTCTTGCACTCAAGCGGAAGCCACGTCGGACATTCGGGTTCCAAAAAATGTTCGAAAACCGGAACATTTACTTCCGGGTTTCTGGCATTTGGGAGCCGAAACGTATGATAACGGAGGCATTCGGGAACAGAGGTTTGACTGTACTGCAAATACAATTTTTTTTGCTAAATTTCTTCTCGGTGCTAATGACAAATTGAGGCCCTTGCCTTTCTACGAAAGTCTCTGGATAGTCTTAACAGGTGGTGTTCTTCTGTATCATGTAATGGGTTCTAACATGAGAAGCCGATATTGGTTTGACAATAGAAGATAAAACTTAGCAAGCTTGATGGTGAAAGTGTCCAATTCGAGTTATGATTGTTAGAGCTAAACAATGCATAGCTTGGAGCAAGTGGCTAAAGAAACATTTTTATTCCTCATAACGCTTGAACTCATGAACATCCATAGAAGCTGAATGTTAGAAGATACAGGACAGATAAAATGAAGTAGTTCGTTACACAGTGCATAGTTACAACCATGGGACTCATTCACACAGGAGACAGAGATGGCCACCAACTAGCATAGCTTTAAAAGTGATTTAGACAAGTTCATGGAAGAAAAGTCTGCCAATGGCTACTAGGCATGATGGAGGCCATGTTCTGCCTCCACAGTAGGAATCAGTATGTATATGAATACCATTTGCTGTAAACTACAGGAAGTGAGAGTGCTCTTGTGCTGGGGTCCTGCTTGCCTGATCCATAGACATCTGGTTGACCACTGTGAGAACAGGATGCCATATTAAATGGGATGTTGGCCTGATCCAGCAGACTCTTCTTATGTTCTTGAACTGAGTGGGAAAGTTTGAAGAGAGTTTCACAACCTACAACGGCCACTGGGTAACCGCTGTTATCTTCTTCAATGGGGTTGTTCCATGACAGATTCATGCCTTTACAACATCTGTGCCATTGACACTCAAACTTTGGGACTGTTGAGATATATACAACAAAAAAGTAACCAATTTGATTCATGTGACTCAAATTGCGTCTACTAGCCCCAGAGTTTTTAAGCAATGTGGACTAAAGTCAATTCTGGGGCCTCTCCAAGCTTAGCTTCATTAGTTTCATAGTAGATCTGCCCCTGCTCATGGAGTTGTTGCAAGGAAAAAAGTGGGAACTATGCTCACTATCTTCAACTTCTTGGAGGAAAAGCAGGGCAGAAACACAAATATTAATAAAATATATTTTCACGTCTCTATCCTATATCAAATATAAATTACAAAACAGCAAATTCTTCAGACAATTTACTGTTCCGCTTATGGTGATAGTTTATGTAGCATTTATTATCAACAAACTATAGGATTAATTTGCTTTCTAGTATATTTTACATATTAAAGAGTCATTACTATGGGCATGTATTTTCTTAGTGGTGTTTCAACTTCAAAAAAGAAAAAATATGCATGAATATCAGTATCTCCAAAGTCTGTACTTTAATCACTTAGGCCCCATCTGCACTATACATTTAAAGCAATAACATACCCTATTGTCATTGTATACACTGAAATATCCATATTTTTATCTATATAGTGGTACCTCGGAAGTCGAACGGAATCCATTCCAGAAATCCTTTCGACTTCCAAAATGTTCAGAAACCAAGGCGCATCTTCTGATTGGCTGCAGGAAGTTCCTGCAGCCAATCAGAAGCTGCATAAGCCGTGTAAGACGTTCGGGTTCCCAAGAACATTCCCAAACTGGAACACTCACTTCCAGGTTTGCGGCGTTCGGGAGCCAAAATGTTCAAGTTGCAAGGCGTTCTTCAACCAAGGTACGACTGTAGTTTATACTCTCTTAAAACATGGGAATAGAATAGAATTGCTTCATAATTATTTTCTGGTATTATTATTATTACCGTTACTTACTAAATTTGTATACTACTCTTCATCCATAGATTTCAGGGAGGTTCAAAATGTAAAAATACAATATTGTAAACAGTCTCATAAAACAGAATATTTCCTTAAGCACTTTGGGCACGATCCAATCAAAGTTAAGCACTTTTAAAAATCCTATTTGATTTCAGTGTAGAAATTAATTTGACTTAAAAGTGCTAGACGTTGCTGGATCTTGCTCTATGTGCATTAACTATGAAGAAGTTCCTTTAGTATAACTTTTGCTTCTTAAAATTATCCTCATCATGTTTTTTCTTTGGAATGGTAGTTTCCTGCCTATTCATGAAATGTTTTAGCAACTTCAAAACATGTCTTAAGTTGTAACTGTATAAGATGTGCATTCTCCCCATATTTATTCATGTGCATGTTCTGCATACGTATGCAACACCACAACACACAGCATGAATGTGATAATTAAACGGTGGGTGATTTACTAATAATGTGAAGCTATCATCACTTTGTTGACATGAATATACTGTAAAGAAATAAAATTTATACAGAATAAGTAAACAGAATACAACACACCCAGGCATTATACAAAATACAATTTTATGCCATTTTAACTTGAATTCACAAGTGTCTCTTAAGTATTCATACCAGCCAAATGCTTTGTAGATAACTCAAAAGAAATATCTCTGAATAGTGGCTCCCTAATGGTCTGTTTAATAGACAGTTTTTGGGAATACTAAGAAGTAAAGGAGACAGGTACAGAACTGACTTTTTAGATTTGGATGATATACTGCGTATTAGTATGATATAGACTTAAATGAATTAAATCCTAAATATTTATAAATTCCAATGATGATTTCAGAACACACAAATCCCAATAAAAAGTTTAATTTTGTGTTCTCTTCTATAAAAACTAATAGCTACATGTGTACTTAGATGTGTATACATCAACATAAATTCTGGAAAGAATTCAATGTTCACATTTTTTATTCTTTCCCACAAACATCAGTTTGTACAATCAAATACCCATCTCCTAATAAGATAGCCTTTAAGCATGTCATTTAGACAGCTAAATGCTCTGAAAACTATGATTAAGTGTAATTCAGAGAATTGGGAGTATTATAATCTGTAATGAAAATTCAAGTCTGCTACTTGGCCTTTAATGACATGTTTATCGTCACCTCACTGCTCTTAACCTCTATACTTGCACTTTTGGTTAATGTATTTGCCTACTGAATCATTGCCTTGCATCAAAAATTGTGCTTAAAACATCTGCAGTTATCTCATGTGTGATTTGTATTCTTTACATAGGCATATATTTAATTTTACTTGCATTCTTTTGCATTGGGCATGAAATGTGGTAATGTGATACACCAGATTGCACGGTAGTTTCGTAATATAACATTACATTTTTTCAACACAGGTGTGTGGGATTCTTAAATTGCTCTAATTTGCAATCTGATCATAAATATTGACCTGACTTGTCATTAATGAAGGATGAGCCTAATGATAAATTGTTAGACAAACATAGCAAAGGCAAGCCTGTGTGTACATATGAAGTCATCTTGAGCTATATAACATTATCTGGCCTTGAGTAGTCCTATTTGTAATGATCCATTGTTTTGCACTTTGGTGTAGCTGGAATTGATCCCTTGAATGATAATTATCCACCATTCCACATTGACTGTGATAATGTTTGTTACAAAATGAAGCCAAATTGCCCGTGGATAGAGTTAGATAATCTCAATACGTTCTATCATATGAGGAACCTGATTTTGTTTGACATTTATTCATATATATTTTGTTAGCTAGGGATCAATATACTATGAGTTTTCTATATGTGGTCAAAGTTTATGGAGGTTTCAGGAGATTAACTTTTAAAATTTAGGTCTTCTTAGGTCAACATTCAGAACTAGGTGCAACATACTAGGTGAAGATTGGTCTGTGTGGACCAAGTGTATGAAGTGTCAGAGTCCCATCTAAATTCCAGAAAGTTGGTAAATCCAATGGCCTGTGGCATATGGGGTTCAGGAGGACTTTTTTTACTTTGTTTCCCATGTTGCTTAACATTTACATTAAACTGTCAGAAGTGTTTGTCTAGTGGTTTGGGTGGCATCAGTATGCTGATGATACCTTGATTCTTTTAATCTAATTCCAGGGAGGCAGTGAAGGTCCTGGTGTTTAAGATCTGTGAAGGACTGGATCTGAGTGAAAAACCAGAAACTTAATCCAGATCGATAGAAATACTTAGAGTTGGGTCTTTTTTTAAGTTATATGACATGTTTTGAATGGGGTTGCACTTTTCTTGATGAATCAGGCTCATAAGTTTTGAGTACTCTTCAAATCAGCATTGATTCTTGGCTATGGCCAGGATTGCTTTTGCTACGCTAACTCTGTCCTTTTCCATAAAAGTCAGCTCCTACCACTATCACACATCCAGGTTGGATTACTTCAGCACATAGTATCTGAGTACACCTTTGAAGCATGCTCAGAAAATTCAGCTGTCTACACAATGTGGTGTACCAGGCTGGGTTTTTTAAATAATATATACCCCTGCTGCTTCATCAGCTTCATTGCTTCATTATCATTTCCAAGCTCCATTGTACTCATTATCTTTTGAGTCCTGAATGGTGAGACCAAGATATATAAGAGGCGGGTCTTCTGCTGTATAATCCTTTCCATCTGTGTAGATCTCTGGGGCAGACTTTGCTTCATGTTCCACCATCAGCTTCTGGGTACACGAGAAGGCCACCTAAGTTCTGAAACTACTTACCTTAAGAGGTCTGGTTGGTCCCTTCTTTGATAGTATAAAACAAAACAAAAAAAGTGTTACTGATTTTTTAATATATTAAAATCTTTGTTAATTGACTTGTAGGATTCGTTGATGGAACAAAAAGTATGGCATATATCATATTTTTCCATGTATAAGACTAGGTTTTTTCCCTAAAAAATAATGTCAAAAATTAGGGGGCATCTTATACTCTGGGCCACCACCACCCCAGTTTCTTAAATCGGAGTCCCCCAAAATAGGGGCATCTTATACATAGCATCTTATAGACGGAAAAATACAGTACTTTGTGGGATATGCTTGATTTGATAGGCCAGTGATAAAATGTGCATTAATTCACAGTGCAGAATTGATGGGAGCTGCAGTTATATTTAATATACATTCTCATATGCACATGTATGTGTAGCTTACCTGCATTCTGTATTATTGGGTCATGACCTTATTCTTCCACATGTTTGCATATATGGGACAAAGTTTCTAATGTGCACCTAAGGCAGTCAGTGGTCTGGAACACTTCATTGTTAAACGGTTCACTTTCTTAAACAAACAAACAAACAAACATCCGTGTCATTGTGTGAATATAGCTGGTGGCAAAATATAATAACTCAGTGAAGGCAGCAGTACATTAAATAATAAAAAAATGAATTTGTAGCTCTAATAACTGTTGTCAAATATGCTGGAGATAAAGCAGGGGCAGTAGGAAGTTAAGCAGCTTTTTTGTTGGCAAGATGCCAAATCCAGTCTATATATTTGGTAAGATGTAGACATTGCATAGTCATATCTTCCTCTTGTACCCCAACAGAATTTTGCTGAAAAGCTCTATTTTATCTTATGTCAGAAATGATCACAGGAATCTGTTTAATTGGGAAATACTTTTAAAATAGTTTCTAATTGGCATCAGAAAGTTGAAAGTTCAATTCAAAGGTGAGATCTAAGCTTCCTAATTAGATTGAATAGGCTTAAATAATAGTTTTATTCATTACAGAGACAATATTTCAATGAAAAAATGCTCATATTAGAAGAGAGTCTTCCACTGGGATCGTCAGTTTATTCTTTAGTCAGATAAGAATGTATGCTTCTCTAAATCTATTTTTGATTTAAGGCCACAAATAATTTTATTATCTACAGTTTGCCATCAATTTAAGATAACTTTTTTTATCAGAACAAAGCTGTCTCATTTTCTGCTGACAAGAACATTCTTATTTCAGATAATCTGTCATTTTTAAAAAACAAAACAAAACCCAACAACCCTCAAGTATTATTTTCACTTGCATAAAATTGTATTATGAACTTATTTTCCCCCTTCTTCCCCCCTCCCAAATTGTTTGATGCGTCTGAAATGGAAGGATGAAGTAGAAGTCGCCACTTAAGCAGTGAAGGGTTATTCTTTGTAAATAATAGATCAAGAGCACCGGAGCTATATCTAATGGAGCCGTATGCAGCCTCCGTTTCAAGGACAGCGCGTGGTTGAAAAAACATAACCACAGTTCATCCTATCTGTAACCTGTGGTCAGTTCTTTGCCACTGCCAGTCAAATATAACCCAGTAGAATTTTCTGTTTTCAATGCTGTTAAATACCCTCACATAAATATATATAATGTTTACATGTATATAAAATCATCACATGTAAATAATGTTCAGTATTCTTGAAGAGATGAAAAGACTACAAACTTTTCAAAATATCTAATTATTTTCCGTAAGGATTGTTGTGATAGAAGCACACCAAACCGGGAAGATTTTTCACAATGAGAATTAGTCCAACTTCGCAGTTTTGAAACAAATCCATTGAGTCTGCAGAACAGAAGCATTATTGTATGTTGATTAAAATATCAGTTTGCATTGCCTTAGTTTCGTTTTTAACAGCGGTAATAGTCGCCACATGCAGTTGCCGAAGGTCCATCCAAGAGGACCCTTTAAAAGTATGTATAACTCTTGCTCCTGAAGGATTTTAGAGCTTTGTTTTAAATGTTAGGGCACAATCCGCTGGGAAAGTTTTCCCACACAAGTTCCACGGAAATCAATGGAAACCACACAAGAGCATGTACGTTTGAATGTGCGTGTTCTTGCGTAGGTTTCCTTCATTTCACTGGAGTTTGTGCAAGAAAACACCCCAGTGAATTATCTTACTAGATTCAAAATGACTCTTTTGATTCAAACAAAAGATTAGAGACAGAGAATTGTCATTCAACGGAGTGTCACTGTTTATGTTTAGAACAATGTGGAAAAAGCATAAGAATCTGTCTCAGAGAAGATGGAGATGGAAACTGTTTTGCAAATATATTTTTAAAAATTCTTTCAGCTAATTTTTTAGCTTTATTGGGGAGTAAGAAAGAAATCAAAATCAGTAATTTTAAACAGCAGTAATTTCAAATATTGGTTACAGGTAGGTATCCTGGCTAATTGAACATTTTGGTTCATGAGAAGCTCTAGTCATTAGCAAATAATCATAGTGCAATAATATTTTTTATGAATCGGTTTGATGATTACTCATGTAGCTTACAATTTATATAATTAATAATACTGATTTTTCAATAATGTTATATTGACAACCAGTCTGAACCTCAAAAAAAATAAAAAATCCAAGCTTCGATTAATTGCCATCATCCATATTTTTGAACATTCTTAAATATTTCATTTATGAATATGATCTGTTTTGTAAGAAGGCAGGATAAGTACTTGTGTCTCATAACTGTAGTAAAGCTCCAAGAACTGTGTGCAACTTTTCAGGAATTATTTTCCTTCCTGGTTTGTGTATCAACACGGTTGAAATAGTCTCAGCTTGCTCAACAGAACTCTCCTTTGCTTCCACATTTCCCATACTTGACTTCTTCCTAGCAAGGTTTTGCTTGGTAAAGACAAAACATTAGATCATGATTAGCTATCTTTGAAATAACTCCTGTGATGCATCGTCATGCCGGTTCTCGGCATTCTATTTCGGAATTTGTTAGTCGGTGCCGGGAAAAAAAGTCGGGTTGACAGCTAATAGATATCCCCACCATCAATTGTTTAGACATTTTTGTCTTTTGTGACATTGAGAAAAAGACAAGGAAGGGAATGGAAGCAACTAAAAAATGTCAAAAGATCAAAAAATCAATGGGCTGAAGGAATGTGATCTGTTTATCAGGGTGTAGCTGCTCTTTCTGTTTGCATTAAGTCCGAGTGAGTGTCTTTGGTAGCCAACTGAAGCTGCTTTCATTCACTCCCTAGGAGATGTAATACAAGCATGAAAGTTACGATGTCTCACAAAGCAGACACAAGAACAAAAAAAAAAAAAATTCGTTAAATCAGCAGCTTGGTATTACGTGTGTTTTTCCCCCCACAGTCGTGTTAAGGCTGCTATCCTCCCCACAAATTAATTGTTGAGTACTGCGTACGTTCCATTTTGGTTTTAAGTGTTTTAAGGTGAAGGGAAGATATTTTTAAGTTCTTGTTTTTGAAAACATCAATAAAATGAAATGGGTTTAATAGTTCAGTTAGTGAAGTTCAAGGAGATGATTGAAGACATGTGCTTTCAGGTTTTGACAGGTAGTATAAAGTCTTTGAGTGGACTTCTCCCTTTACTTTAATGGAAGAGGAGTTGGGTTTGCTTTATCTGAGATGGGAAAAATGCAAATGGAAGGATTCCGTGCCCCCCCCCCAAGTGTTTTACTGCTTGCTACTGTTTTAAAGACACTAGTTAGTCTAAAGCTGCATTGCCCATGATTCCTTCATTTCTCTAGATGTCGGTGTGTGTCCTTTCTCTCTCGCTCTCCCCCCCCACCCCCTTCAGTTCTATGCCAGCCTATAAGAACTGATGAGTAGACAAGGCAGTGGTCCAATCTGGTGGACAAATTTCTCATCCCTTCTAGTTTCTGTGTGATAGGAAGTATGGCAGGGGCTGCATATTTTATAAACTTTCTATTAAAGTTGTGGCATGTTATCATAAAAATGAATTACGATACTTTGTATTACACTCTGGGATTGAGAGATAGACATAGGATTAAAAAAACAATTTCTAGGCATTTCTAGATGATAAATTTAATTTTCTTTGCTATTTGGAGGTCTTCTTTGAAAATGCAATTGTAATGAACGCATTCAGAACTGGAGAATAGATTTACCCTTGGCTTCAAATAGTTGACGTTATCAGGCTCTGTCATTCGTTCCTTCCTATTTTCGGGCTGCTAATTGATGTTTTTGATGTCAGCAAGAAAATTGAAGAAAATGTCATGTGTGAACCAGTGCGGAAGTTAATAAGATTGACTTCGTTGACAGAATTTACAATGAGCGCAGAGACCGCATAATGGGACCGCTGCGAATTCGTGTGCTCTCTTTGGAGTCAAAATTGACACCTCACGCTAGGCCAGCGGTCGATAGGAAAGATGGAACATTTGGGAAGGTTCTTAATCTCATTTTTCTCCCTTTCTTACCCCCCTTCTTCTTCTTCTTCTTTTTACCTTTTGGAGATTATTCAGTTGCACAAGCAACTGTTTATCCAGAAGGCTACTGCTTTGGACCAAGTCAAAGTCTTAGTTCAATCTTCTAGCGCCCCCAACAATGCTAATTCTTTATGCTGTTTTGAGTTTGAAAGCAAACAAGTCTTGAAAAGCTTGAAGTAAGATGTGTCTTAAGGAATGATATACTAATATCACACGGGGTCATTGCATAGGCTTGGACTATGTGCGATAAAGCTGAAACGCAAATCCCATCTATATAAAGGACGGAAGCATCTAGAAAAGTTTGAAACAAAACAGAAGACTCAAATCTACACTATTCTCATTCTAGACTCTAAAGACAATATCCCTTGAAGTTCAGTGTTTCATCAAAATGTTCCTTGAACCAAAATCATACCCCAAACTTATGCACAATAGCAATGCCTTTGCTATAATGGTTTAATTTTCCAGTAATGTGACAAAGTTTATTGGATTTTGTGTGTATAATTATGGAATGGATTAGCTGAGTTTGGTTCAGTGCATCTGATTATTTTCTGGCCTTTAGGGAAATGCGCTAAACCACTAATATGTCCACTGCCCCCCAAGCGGTCTTTTTTTGAAGGCACCGCACAAAATGTGGTCTCTACTCGTGCTCGGCCTCCAAGGATCTTCAGTGAGAGACATTATTCTTGGAATATCCAATTAATTCCATGGGCAGTGATCAGTTAGCGCTTCTTCTTCCTTTCTCGCCATTTGAAATGCTAACACAATGAATATTTTCTCATTGGTCTGCGTCCCTCGGCTAAGCTGTTGCCGCGGGCTGAGAATTTCATCGACTGATGAGACCAGAGGCTGCACCGATAAAAGGTTACAGTACGTGATTTGCATGCCAATTGGGGGTTGCTTACATGAACTTGAAAGTTCTTTAACTTTTATTTGACTTTTTTCTTCTGTACATAGATGATTTGTGTTGGTAAAAAACACACACATTAAATTGGTATACACAGTACATTATTATTATTATTGTATTACTGTAGATGCTTTCAAATAAGCAGACAGAAAATGTTCAATATCTTGAAAATTTAAACCTATTGCTAGTCCTCATTGAAGTCTAGGTGAATAAAAGCTCTGAATTTGTCTACTGAATCACAGATATTTTCAACTTGGATATGTTTATTTTCTTCTATGACACAACATTGCCTTTTTTGTTCAACTGAGCCATAATTACTACAGCAATTTTCCTTATATCATATTTGAATGTATAATATTTGTCCTTAGTATTTGTTCTAATGACAAAATACCCATGCTTCCCCAGTGAAAACAGTACAAGCCAAAGGTTAGCACAATTTTCTTGAATAAGGCAGTACAGTGCTCAGTTTGATGGTAAATTGGCAGAAGGTTCTTCAGATTTCAGTTGTGCTCCATCAAGAGTTGAGACAAAATATTGTTTGTTTTGTTAAATTATAAAATACTTTAAAAATCAAATATATCAACCATTTCATCTGTAGATATCTTCCCATAGTACAAGCAACACAGTGGTCTAATGTGTAACAAGTTCCTAAAAATATGGTGGCATATAAACTGGAACAATGCCAGTACCATGTTCTGTGTTAAACAAACAATAGGATGTCTGTTGAGGGCAAAGGCAGGTAGTCTACACTGTCTTCAGGCACGAGTTAGAAGATATTGATAGTTGTGATTGGTTTAGAGTTGCGACGAAAATGTTTTAGATCTGGGAATATGTGTGATAGTGAAGGTAACGTATCTTCTATTAAAAAAAAGGTGTGTGTATGTGTGACTGTAAAAGAGCGAGAGAAGATGAGAATTTCAGTCTTCTATAACTGTAATCTTAGAGGCTGGGTAATGCGTTTGGAGACATGACATATTCCTACTGAATAAAAATCAGGAGACCCTTTCCAAAATTGCCAGCAAAAGGGTCTAGTGAAGCTAGGTATGAAAGGCTCCCCCTTCCTCTCCCTAGCTGTCTACGAGCAGTAAAGCAGGTGGCTCCCCGTGGCTGACTTTTCATGACAACATGCCATTAGAAATTGTGGTCCTGTTGATCAATCCACTCGACATGACAGCTTTGCCGCAAGGCCTGGCTCTTTGAGCACCAGCGCTGTGGCTTTTCCCTCCTTTTTTCCTGCACTAATTGGTGAAAGTTTTTACTGTGCTTGTGGCATAGGAAATTCTTTTGAACATTGTCACAATCAAGTGTTGACTTCTTTAGAATTGCAAGTAGGTTAAGTGAGTATCAACATAGCAATATCTTTTTAGGGCTTCCCCCCCATTAATTTAAATTTTATTAGAAACAAATTCTTGAAGGGGGAGGGAAATAGTTTTCTAGAAACAGTATTTCTACAAAATAATATTTTGGTGCTGAGCACCAAAGTATATTCCTTCTGAGGAAAAAATATGGCAGAATTTTATGGCAGAAATGTTGAGATATGTTTTCCTCAGAAGGAATATACTGGGAAAATTAAAGGTATAACACATCTCTTAATTTTCCTGTCCTTGATTTTTAAAAAGAAGCGTTTTTAGAGTGCAATCCTATGCATGCTTGCACAGAGGTAAACCTGCTATGCTCAGTGGGATCAGGATTGCTGCTTTAGTTTGTGTAAAGTTATTCCTGTACACAGCTTAAAAATATATATATACTTGAGGTACCTTCCCTCAAATTTTTCTTCAAAAATTGCCCTAATATTTGATGTTGATTAAGTATTAAGGAATATTGCTCTTTTGCTATGCTAATACAGAAAGTTGATGACTAAATAATGTGTGTATCCATGAGGAGAAAAAGAAGAGCAAATATTCACCATATATATTATTTACTTTTATAATTCCATTAGATTTCTGCCTTCAGTATGATGTCCAAGAAAATGCTTATAATCTATTAGTGACACAAAGGATTGTTTGATTTAATATATAACAGAATCTGCATAAGTGAACTTATAAATATATAGATTTAAGTTCCTCGGTATTTAATCTTTAGTATTTAAGCACTGATTTATTCTGTTTTTCAGGCAGCATGATGCTTGCCTCTTTCTATATTTGATAAACTGTGTGAAATCCTTTTGTTGTACCTAATAATCGTGTATCCCAAGGTACATGCATTAAAGAAAGTGTTATTTAATGTGAACATATTGCATGAAGTTATTTGGAATTCATATGAAGAACAAACAAGGACTCGTTGTTTATACAAGTGGCAAAAAGACAGAAAAGCGAATATGTGAAACGTGCAAATAGCTGCTAGTTCCCACTACACATCGTAGAAGAAGGCTAAAATAATTGTATAACTTTTAGCCCAAAGCTCAGTTTTATTTGCAGTAAATAGTAGGTATTTCAGTGGGATTTTGCCAGTACAAATACCAAAAATTGTTATAGTTGCATAGTGTTTTAAATGCAGAACATGAGCAGTGTTTCTTTTTTGCAACTGTAATTGCTGCCATGATTTTTTTTTTGTACTTCAGATGCCCAAATTGAAAGGAGCATAAATTCATATAATTAATTTTGCCACTGTAAAAATCATTTGCTAAAATTTGCATTATTAACATTATCAAGTCGCTGGTTGGTAAGACATCAGACATGATGAGTGAGAAGGGCAGCTTAGGGAGAATTGGGCTTTAAACCCTCAGCAGATCGGAGTTAGGATCAAAGGCACTTGTTTTATGTGGCTGTGTGAGACTTTGAAGTCCTGACTGCACCTACAGCACTCATTTCATCAGGTTCACTGGTGTCTTAATAGCAGATCAATAAGTTTCAAAGTCGGAGAGTTAATTTGATACTAGTGCTGATGCAGTCGTGCTGGGGAAGCAGAGAGAGGCAGAGAAAGCAGCCTATTAAGAACTGAGATGGGGATAGGTGTCTGATGGTGTTGATTGGTATCCACAAAATCCCAAATTGTAAATATTGACCTAAAAATTTGCAATCTCTAACATATTATTAAGGGGAAATGAGATGTTGGCTTTATTGAAGGAGATTATAAACTACTGGTTTTCTGTTGTGACCAATATCGGGTTTGGTAATACAGGCATCGAAGTAAATTTGCATTTAATGTAGAATAAATAGGCCTGAACAAAGCCCAAAGCATAGTACCTCTTGAAGATGATATGTCTCTTATTACTCCAAAAGAGGGTATACAAATGATAGAAAATGTTCATTTCTTTTTCCTGTCTTACTCAGGTTTCTTTCCTACCGCAGTGTTGCTTGTTCACACTGGGGTGTGTGTGTGTGTAGATGGATTTTAAGACAAAGGAAGTTCACCCTATTAATAAAACCCACAGGGAAATAATTATATATAAGTAAATATTCTTTTATTCTACCTTTCACAATTTTTGGATGCTTACAATTAACATTCAGTAATGGCCAAAAATATTTTTATGACAAAGAAAATGATGTATGGGTATGTCGGTCTTTTGAAGGCACCCTAAACCCAAATAAATGAAACAAAAATCTGCTTAGACAAAGTGCATTGAAAGAAGATTGTGTTTTATAGCAAAAAAAATTCTGTAGCAAAGAGGTGGCTGGGGGTGGAAATGATTCCCAAAACTCGGCAACAGTGTTCTTGTTTTATAGAAAAATCAATATACAAAAGAAATTTGTTACCTCCCATTATTATTATTATTATTATTATTATTATTATTATTATTATTATTTGGCTGATGTTTTGACAAGGCAGTAGATGATGGTATCCATAAAAACTGCTCCGAGACAGAGAGGGGCACACATATACGCAAATGCAAAATCCCTTTGAAAAGGAGATTTCTTTTTTTAAAAAAATCATAAGAACTTTTCCATCTGTATGTACGGCAGAGGTTTCCTGGCACCAGAGGTCAACTTCACACCCTTTTGGAACAAAACTCTAATTTAGAATGTTCATCTAAGGGTTGATAATGGTATTAGGGGGCCAGTAGGCTGGTCAGTGGGAGCTGTAGATTAGCGCAGTAGCCTCAACAGCTTTACCTAGACCCCCATGATTCATTGGACAGATTAGCTATCACATCTGTCATTTTTATCCCCTTTCGTTCTCCCCCTTTTACCACATTTAAAATAAGAAACTTCTCCCCAAAATGGAGGGAGGGGGAGGATTAACAAATATGATCTCGGGAGCAATTTCTGCAAAAGAAGCCACCAAAGGTATGTTCCAAAACGCGCCTGTAAAAATCACATGCCCAGGTATATAAATTAAGTAACTGATTTGATCTGTGTGGGTGTGGGTGGGTGGGTGGGTGAATTGGATACAGCAGTGGATACAGATAAATTGGTTAAAACAGGTAAGAGACAACTTTTAAAGATGTGATTTATTTTAAAACAGCGAGCATTGAACTGCTCTAGTAACTCAGCTCTGTGTGGTCATTTTTCAAAATCTTTGCAGTATTTCCTTCGGTTTCCATTCGCTCCTTTTGATTTCACGAATCCATTAATTATCATAAGGCATAATGCACGACTTTTCATGTTCAAAAGTTGGGACCTGGTTGAATTCAAATTAACAAGTTTGATCTCTTCTGAGTCCAAAGGAGACCACTTTCCGCTTACTGGTTAGTTAATGGTTGTTCTTGGGTTCTTCAAGTGTTGTTTCCTGTGTGTTTATTACAGAAAGATGTCACCATTAAAAGGGAATTTAAGAGTTTCTGTAAATGTAATGGTTCATCCAGAATAAAGTGAGTGAGACAGTTTTTGGGAACTAGGGAATTGGAGTAGAAGGAATTGTAGCTGATGAAGGTGTCTCTTGTCAAAATTGTGTAGGAATTATTTACTGTGCTGTCTTTTCTGAGCTGCTATACTAAAAGTGAAGACATGGAAAATTATCCCAGATGGGATGAATTGCTCCTTCTCTGTTCTTTTTTTTTAAGGAAAAAAGATTTCAGAAAAAGTCTTCTTTTTCTTAGAACAGTATGAATAAAAATCTGGACAGCTGTCAAAAAATATATGCAGTCTGTATTTTTAAAAAAAAATAAAAATAAAAATCTAACAATAAGCATAACTAAATAGCTTCAATAGTCTATATCTCACCCCCCCTCCCCAAATAATTATCTGTACTTCATTAAAAGAGTATTAATCTAGTTGCCGGTCTCTTGGGAGACACCTTAAGATGATGATATTGTGGGGGGGGAGGGGGTTCCCCCCCGAATTGTTAAAAAAAAAAATTCTAGCAGATTTGGTCCCTGTCAGTCAGAAATAATTGTGTTCTTAATCTTGTCCCTGATGGATGACTCGGAGTTCAGCAACGGGCCAGCTCCAATGACAAATACAATATTAATATTCATTAACTGCTTTGACAATGCTAATTTTGATGCAGTAGTAAAGGGCCTTCCAAAGTTAGCGGCCAAAGCATCAGAGCTACGCAAGGTGGCAAGATAATTTGTGCTGGTTTGCTGAGCTGAAGGCTTTTAAAGTCTATAGCAAAAAGCTAGGTACCACAAACAAAAAAGAGAAAGGGGGAAAAGTTCTGAAGCATTGGAAGGCAGGGCGGCGGAAGTAATACGATCACACTCCGCTAAAAAATTTGACACCTCTGATGCAGTTTCTTTGAGTGAAATTTCTACAAAGTTGCAACAAAAAAAGCATAGCATGGTAAGTCAGCACATTCGTGATTTTGTTTAATCTTTTTGATCTTTTCAATTATCGCTATTTGAAGATCAATAGTCATTTTTTTCCTACTATGCTTAGAAGGCGCGCAGCGGTGGTTTAATATGTGTTAGGACCATTCGCTTTAAAGGAAGACATCCGCAAGTTTCTGTGATTTTTACTTAAAACCATGGGAAAAATTACATACTAAATGCTTCTGTTTTTGTTTTTGTTTTTTGACTCCTTTTTAGACATTATGCTATACTTTTTAAAAGTCTTTATAAAAATAGAATTCAATTATTGCTGTTGTCAGGAATTTGGGAATGGGGGAATTTTTGTAAGCAAGCGGGAGGAAGAGCGGAACAATCTTCTACCTTTTACTGAAATTGAACCACGGGCTTCCCCCAATTGAGTGGCATCAAATAGCCATTAAAGCTTCATTTCAGTGACGAGCAGCAAAGCAGGGCTTTCACCAAGTTAGGTGAACTTTGGAGAACTGAGATTTCCTTTATATTTGCCAAGTCGGCAAACAAAATATCGGCTTTTGTTCTTTAGACTGAATATACAGGGTTTTGTGGGAAGGAGGGAAGAGAGAAACGAGAGCTTTTTTTTACTTTTTTGTGGATTTGCATTGAATCAGGGGGAGATGCGAGTATTGTTCATTTTCCTACCATGCGAGATAATTCTATGAATGGAACTGGACTTGAGCATCTTTTCTGAAGAGCTGGCGTTGCAGAGCTGCTTCCCGTGTGTTTATCTGCTCAGTGCAGCTCAGTGGTGAATGGCTTAGGTAGGGTGCTGCCCTCCAGTGGATCAACCAACGGCAGTCTTATTGCACATCATGTAGGTATGTTAATATAACAAGCGGCAGCATGCTTGAAACCAGGCAGCGTGAAGCATCCTGATTAAAACTGTTGTAAATGGTAAGCTAAACCTTTTCCTCTTTCCCACAAGGCTAGCAGAGTGAGGCATTGCTTTTAATGAATTGGCACTGATACTTTCATTTCTGTTGCATGTTTCTGTTGCATGTTAATTTTTCTCTGTTCGGAGCATTTTAAGATTGATGGGTTTAAAGCATAGCAAAGAGTTTTTGCCTTTTAAAAGAAGCTTCAGAGTTTGGGAACTTTAGCATGGACAAAGTGATCTCTATCATCATTAACAACTAACCCTTTGCCTTTTTTCCCTTTCCTTGGAGACACACAATATTCTTCAGTGCTTTGCTCCTCAAGGTTAGGTTAAGTAAGGCCATCACCTTCCTTCCATCAACGAAAAGTTGTCTTAGGGAAGCCGAATGTTTTGGGGGATTCCTCCCCTTGTAGAAAATCTCATGGTAGTACTTGTTCCCCTGTTCCCATAAATAATAAAGTTTGCTTTAACATCTGTCTGCTGGACCTAAGAAGAATCTGATATTGAACAGCAGCTCCATTTGGTCTCTCCCATGTGTAATTGCAACTTCATTGCAACAAGAGGAGGGTTCTATCCCTCCACAGAGGTACTATCACAGCTTATTTTGCTAACTTTCAGATATTTTGTTTCTTAATTAGTTGGGTTTCTATTCTTCGACTGTGCTTACTTCTTTGACACTTCATCACCACCCCCGCAAACCCAAATATTTTTGGAAATTTTAATTGCAGGACGTTAACTAGATGACTGCAATCTGCAATGCTTTCAGATCAGTTCTGCTGAGAAACTATTTTTTTAAAAAGAAACTTGATAGGTGCATGCATTGCTTATAGGAAAGAAGAAAAAAATACTGGGCATTATACTGTTGTGCTTCCTCAACCCCGCCACCCCCCTTATGTTGCTTCCCTCTGCCTCCTGTTTTTGGGATAGCCAAGAAAAGGAAAGCCTCCGTTTAAAAGCTGCCCATCCTATTTGCTGCACTTTATAAGTTATTGTTGCTAAATGATTGGGAACTGTCCATCACCAGCCAGAGAACTTGCAGTTTACTTAAGAAATTGCACGTGGGACAAAAGCAGCCGCTGGAGTGTGGTGGCCGCTGTGAATAGAGGGAGGGAAGGCAATTAGTTGCCGTGTTGTTGGAGCTTTTTACTTGTCAAACTGGAGCCTCATTGCTTTTGTTATTGCCATGTAAAGGGAAATTGCAGGGTTTTGTTTTGGTATTAAGGGCCTTAACGGTTGCTGGCTGACACTTTACGTGCAAAGGCCAGATAAGTGCGGAAAAGGATGGTGGTAAGAAAAGCAAACAGAAGAACTTTCTGTCTCCGTTGATTACATTCTGGCGAGTGTCTCCAGATTCTTAAGGTTTTGTCTCCACTTCTGAATTGCAGATCAGTCTGTACACCTGTAAAGTAATAATAGCAATGATAGTAATTAATACAGCAGGACAACATTGCAGTGACTTCTGTAGTGATTAGCGCAGCATAAGTTTTGAAACTGTCTTAAAAATAATTGTGTAGGTTATATTACTATATATAAAGGTATAAGGATTTATGACAGGTCTTCTTCACATCTTCTCCAGATGAGTATAAAATCTTTGTGGGTTTTAGACAATTCAGAAACTTTTTTTGCTCTGATAAAATTAACTTGCACACCGAACTACTGATGATACTGAACCACAGATAGTTTTACCTATCCATTGTGCTTAACCATATTACTGGCGCTTTCTTGTCAGGTATTTCGAGAGGTAGCCACTGTATGTTTGACCGCATTCCCCCATAAAAACCAGAGCTGCCTTTGCGATTTTTGTTTCTTAAGTCAATACCTATCACAAATGATGGATAACTTATGAATGTAGATGAAAAAAGACACAATTTTTCAGTTCGCGGAGGAATCTGGTCTCTCTTTTAAGCTTGTCCTTACATAAACTAAAATAAGCTTGCTGTAGCAAAATACCTTAGACAATAAGACTGTAGTAAACTTGATGATCATTTCTTATACTGTTTTCATGTGAACCAGCCTGTTTAAACCAAGAACCAATTTTTTTTAATATTGGTAAAAGTTGGGGGCGAAGGAGAGTGATTACTAATGTGTCAAAATGATAACAAAATCAACTGCTTCCTGCAGGTCTCTCCTGAAGAAATTTGTTTGGTGGGATCTGACAGTGACTGCTTGTTACACTTAGGTGCCCCTGCTCCCTCATGGCTATCCGTTGTTGCCTCACTACGCATAGCGTTACCTGTAACTATCTGTATCGTAGTAGCGTTGTCATTTATTTCCAAGGTAACTGCTTCTTTAGCTATCCTTAGCAAGCAAACGGAGGGGCGGTTGAGGGGGGGGGGTGACAGTAAGAGAATTTGTGTATTAGAAAACCGAAGTGATTATTTCGAGTTTTGAAATCCGCAACAGAGACAACCTTAGAAAATAAGACACCTTCTCTCGCAGCCGACATCCGATGTCACGATGGATGCGGAGCATTCAGGGAACGCCAGGCCTCAAAATCTGGAAACATCTTGATCTTTTAGGACTGTACTTTAAGTGAAAAAACGCAGGCGGGGGATGGGAGGGAGACAGAAAGTGAAAAGCTGCAAGGGAAATAATACAAAGCTAGTACAATTGGCATCTAGACAGTGAAGGGGGAAAAAAGTTTATGAGATTAAGAGTGGGAAAGACAAAGCCGTTATGTACCCGAGGGATGCAATTTTAGTGGGAATGGAAGATTTGAGTGGTAAAGGAGGAGCACTCGCCTCTGGGTTCTCTCTGTTTCAGCAGTTTGGCTGTTGGCATCTCAATTTGAATTGCTGGGTGAGTAGCATTTGTGTTTAAGTGTGTGTGTGTGTGTGTGTGTGTGTGTGTGTGTGAGAGAGAGAGAGAGAGAGAGAGAGAGAGCATCTTGACCATTGAACTAGTTGTGTGACTTGTTTTTATTCGTGTCTGTGGAAGCATTTTTTAAAAGGAAGATAGAACAGTCAATTCAAGCTGTGACCTTTGTTCAATACTTAAAAAAAATACAGTCAGAGTCAGTTTAGGGGAGGGGGTAGAATGACTTGTCACTGACAGTTCTTAACATACTGTAATAGTTACAAAACAACACAAAGCATGCATGTCCTTTTCATCACATGCAAAGGCATGGAACAATTAAAAAATAATTGTTGGAGGGGATTTTTCTTTTGCCTTTTCTTCTTCTTGGAGAGAAGTTCTCTATTTCGTTGTGGAGTGTTGTCATAGGGAAAAGGCCATTTCATAATATACAGCTGGTTGTATTTATTGAGCTAAAGCTGTTGAGTGGAGCTTGCCAACAAAAGCAAGTGTGTATGCGTGCATGTATTTTTTTGTATATGTACTGTGATAGGTGTATGTAGCATAACAAAACATTCCCTTTTTATTTATTTGTTATGTTTGCTTCAGAGTTTTATTTAATTGTGCAGGTATTTCATCTCTTAGTTATTCTCTGCTTTATAAGCCAAGCCTTATTTCTGCTTGACAGACATAAGTATTTACGTTAGTAAAGTAAGTTCTGCTCATTTTAAGTGCCTGATTTCCACAGTGGAGGTTTTTCTTCTTTTTTTAATGATAATGTAGTATTTAAATTTTCTACAGTCTTAACCTTACATATTATTTGTTTAAATGTCCTACCCACCTTCAACTAAGGTGTTAATTTGAGTAGATTTGTTAAATGTGTACTCTTTCGAACGGTTCTGGGTTCCATGTGGAAATAAATTGGATTCAGTGAGGACAATATTCATTTACTCCATTAGGAACATAGAAGAGACAACAGGTTGTTATAGTAATTATTTGCTTTGCAAATATATCCAAAATATGTTAATTGAAAAGATACATATACTTCAGTGCTTGTGACAAGAAAAATGCATTTGGGTTTTTTTCCAGGACCTATCTAAGGGAATGCAGACCGTACCTTGCTTGCTATGGTGTGATTACCAAGCTCTGTCTCATTGAGGTTTAGGCCTCATTATGGATAGCCTTCCCTATCTAATGTCTTCAAAAAATGCTATTATATATCATTTTTATCTTTCAGTTTTCAGTGATCCTCTTGTGTGTGTGTGTGTGTGTGTGTCTTTTTAAATATTTTGTGAACTAAAAGATTCTCGAAGACGAAAGTTTGGCTTAACGTCTCTATGTATTTATAGTTGTGGATATTAAACTGTTACATAACACACATAAGTTAATCAAAATGATCTATTACAGACTATGTAGTAATGAAATGCATATTTATATATGATCTTGGAGAATTTATAATATTGAATTTTATTTTTTTAATGCTGTCTTACTGTTGCGATAAAAACTACATACATGTGAATTGCAGTTAATCTAGTTTTCTCTCATTTCACTCTCTCCTTTATCCAAACCATCTCATCATCCTCAAATACATGTATACTTTGGTTCTGAATAGCTTTTCTATTGTATATAAATATCATGTTTTCCCCTGCCTCCAATGGGCCGTGTGTGTTTGTGTGTGTGTGTGTTGTTTTGTTTTGTCTGCACATAATAGAGACCTGCATAAACAAGTGCATGAATTGGCACACCACAGTTTTTTCCTGTGTTCTGGAAATCAAAAACTAAAGCATTTAGATAATTTTTACATTAATAGTGATTCATATGAAAGAGGGAGCGAATCTTTCTTCTAAATACATTTGGAACAAGACAGCACGACCTCATTCTATCTTTACATTATTCCTGAATTCCAAAGCACAGTTATATGCTTTTTGTGTGTGCGTGTATTGTTACTTGTTTTGTGATTGGTTTCATTTGTTTTTTTGATTCAGAACGCATACCTGTCAACTTTTCCCTTTTTAAAAAGGGAATTTCCCTTATTCCGAATAGGATTCCTCACGAGAAAAGGGAAAGGTTGACAGCTATGTTTAGAAGAGGTTGATGCATGTACTTCCGAGCATCACTTTGGAGAAAAATCATGTCACTGGGCTCTTATTATATCTCAGTGTATAACAACCTAAAACAAACTGTTTATGTAGATGAGTTTAAATGTAAAGTAGAATGAAATTAGTGCTTGTTTCAAAGTTTCCATCAAGAACTTGGCAGGTGGGGAGGGGGCAGATTATAATGGCTGTCCGTTTTTCCATCACAACTTCTTGTATTAGGCACACACCTGTGGATTTCAATCTTTAATCCTTTTATAATGCTGGTAAAACCAACCTGGAATTATGTAGGCCACAATTTTTAAATGGCTAGTTATTTAACAGGCTGCTAAATTGTTTCAAGTAATAAAAAACCAAGCATTATTGTCACTTCATAAAGAAATTAGCATGAATTAGGAGAAAACTATGTTTAATGTATTAACTTGTAGGGGTTTTTTTGCATAACATTTAAAAGCTAACACTGACTGACACGATATTGATTGTTCCCAAAATCTTCTTGCCGGAGTATTTAGATCTCCCCCCAAAATAAAATAAAATAAAACCTCCCCGTAAAAGAATATTTCATGTATATTATCACATTTATTACCTGTACATTCCGGGCTATGTCACGTGCTATTATGAAACACGGTTGGTTTTCTGTCCATCAAAAGTAGCATTAAAATAACAGCAATCTTTTTTAAAAATATATATATGCATTTGTTTGAATCTTATTGTTTGAGGTACTATGTATAGTTTTCTTTCTCCTAAGCAAGTGGTAAAATCCTAATGATTTCAGTTACAGACCGATCCTAGCCATGTTTACTTGGAAGCAAGTCGCCCTGAGTTTTATGGAACTTGTTTCCTGGTAGGTATTCTTAGGATTGTATCCTTAATGTGTCTTTGTTATTAAATTACGTGGGCATGTCTTGCAGTCTTTCTATAGGAAAGAGTGTATAAAGTGTCTTGTGGAAGTGAGACAGGGGACATGGGATATCAGTGAACATTGCCCCCAAACTTTGTTTAAATTAGCTGTCCCATATTTTAGAGCAAGAAGCCAGCATTATTTTATTTAAACAATTTACCAAATTACGGGCAAGCTGACTGGAAGGTAGGCCCTTATTGATGGGAGCAGTCCTCTAACCAGGAAATAGCTGCTAAAAGAAAAACAGAAATAGTAGAAATATGCTGTGCCTACGCCACTCCTTGAAAGAGGTGTGTGTGTGTGTGTGTGTGTGTGGTTTGCTTTTTGTCAGACTCAAGCTAGGGGAGTATTGTCCCAGCACATGGTTGTCAGCGCTTCTGTTGTCATTTGTGTGAAGGAAGAAAATGAGCCCCTTTTTTTTAGTGTAGGGAGCCATGGTTATCAATGGAGGCCTTGTCTTCAGTTACAATAGGGAGCGAGCACAGGGCAAGACCTTAGGTAGAAATGAGCTACATTAAACTTTGAAAGGGTTCAGAGCACTGTATCAACAATAATAGAAGTAGATTTCTGAAGAAAATGCTTAGTCAGGTGTGAAAGCATTCTTTATTTAAATAAAGTGCATGTTGCGTAGATAAACAGAATGGTCTCATTCCACACAAGAACATGTCCAGCACTTGGAAGGGGGAAAGATGAAGAGTTTGTTTGTATTCATTGTCCTTTAAATGTGTCAGAATTCTCTAAAATGTGACTTTTTTTTCTTATTCTGTTGTATTTGTTTATTTAGGTAATTTATATACTGCTCCATATTTCAAAAGGTTTACAATCTTATTTTGTTTGAATTAATAATGCACATTAAAGGCACACATTTCAGTTGTAAATATGGCATTGGGAACCAATTATGACTGCAAGGACCAACCAGGTTATAGCAGACAGGTTGGTAAAAATAAAATTTAGAAATAGCGCAAAACTCAGGTGCTCCTCCTGTGAAATTAGTTACTTATGGTGTCCCTAAACAAGAGAGAAATCCATGTTCAGTGTGGCTGATGTTGTAGAATAATAAACTGGCTACAGGCATATTGCTTTTTCTATATTTGTTAAGTCCAGAAATTTCTAAAGAAAGCTTTAAAACGTTCATTGGTTAGTGAAGATAAATGAGATTAAATGTATGCATTTCAGTCTTGAGAATAAAAGTTAGTGGATCTTTCTAGTCGTAAGCGTGTTACCTCATAATAATATTTTACCGACTGCCATAAGTATGGTGCAGAGTTTTAATAAGAGCATCTGGAAAGAGTATAGAATACCAGTTGTTAAATGTAAATGTGTCGTGAATGGCACAATTTGCTGGTGCACAGAGCTATCCCTGGAAGGGTTTAGTAATCCAAGATGACTGTGCTTTAATGCAATCTCTCAAAGATTAACAGAAAAGGCCTACAAAACTACTTCTCTTTTGTTTTAGTGTATTAGGCTTTTAAAGGCAGTTTTGAGTTACAAGTCCAGTTTTGTTTTGTATAGTTCCATTTGTTTTCAATATGTGGTGGTGATTCATAGGTTTAGAGGTGAGTTGTGAGATTCCATTTCTCTTAGAATATGAATCCTAGAGGAAGAATTAGAGCCATATAGGTCTGGGGCAAAGTGCCTATTCAATATTAAATTTACCACAATCCAAAATGTGAACAGTGTAGACAGGAGGATGCTAACAGAACATGCTGTGCAAGCTAACAGAAGTTTATGCTTTAAGTATGCTTGGAAGGTGAGCGGTTCTTTCCCAGGGTTGTGACCTTCATGAACTATGGCATGGATCTGATTTGTTCCTATTGAAAGCTTTCTGTACCCTTGAGCATTTGGCCTATAAGAAGGTAGTGCATTGGGCTGTGCATGTAATTATTGCTGTTGTGTGCAATTACTTTTAATTTTACTAGCAGTATCCCTGCATGTGTAATGCCCTGGTTTTTCTCCTCCTCATGCATTGAGGGAAATGTATAGGAATTTACTCACAACACAGCTGTGCTTTCAAATACAGTTCAGCTTACATTTCCAATGGGAAACTCAGCTCTATGGTTTATGTTATCTTTGTTTATACATGTGCTAAACCATCCCTAATTCCTGTTTGGTAACTTCGTTGTTGATTCCATGAGTGCAATTTAATTTGCTTTGCTTCAGGCATAGGCAATCAAGGGAGGGAGACACAAACTTTTCCTGTTGTTTGTGTTTTGATTTGCCTTTTCAGTCCAGAACATTAATTAGCAAGTTTAAAACAAAAGGAGTGCCTTACTTCCTTATTCTCTCATTTTATATTTACGTTTGCATTTATTCTAAATTCCGTCTACTAGGATAACTAACTTAAAAAATAAGAACTGCTGTGATAGCCATTAATGGCATAAAAAAGAGATGCTGTTTCCAAAGAACTTCTCAGAATAGCTATTAGCTTTTATTATAAAATAAGCATGAACAAAGTAAAAGGAAAATATACTCCAGGGGACAATCATATATCTGGAAGACGGGATGGGCTAAGATGATCTAATAGTGCTTTTTATCTAATTTCTGTGACTTACCTTTTATAGCCATTGGATAGTGCTAGAGACTGCTCTTTTTAGTCAGGCAAACCCCCTGTATACTTCAAAGAGAGAAGCAAATGCAGGATTAATCTTCTTCTCATCACTCACATTGCTAATAGTCTCCCCCTGTGCCTCTACTCCCCCCCCCCAGAAAGCTTATTTAATATAATTCCATAATCCTACTTTTAAAGCCAACCTTGTTTGTTACACAACCAGAAGTGCTTCCAGAATTGCTTGTACCTTCCTCTTGCAAATTACTGGGTATCTTTAAACCGAGCATAGCCTTCCTCTCCCAATGCTTCCTTCAGTGATTGTCTTCACCTTACTCTTCTATCCGCGACAAAACTAAATTGTGACCGGCAAACAAAGGGAGAGCTTCATTTCTATAGAGATATGCATATATAGACAGATCGACATAGATTTGTTTTAACCATGTGTGGTCAGCACTATATATCAGCACACTTACTGGTGGTGCGTTTCCCTCTTAACTGTGGAAACAGCCCCGGACCCTAGTTTTGAACTGAGTGTTGGTAGGAGAAACTGAAGTGGAAGAGACTGCAGACTCACGACTCCCAGTCTTCTGCTGTGTGACCTGCTTTTTTAAACTGCTGTTGGGTCTGTTTGTTAGTGCATTTTGTTTTTAGGTTGCTTTTTAAATCTTATTTTGTACTGTGTCAGTTTTATGTAAACTGCCTTCTGTACAAATTTGCAAATTCAACAACAACCACCACCATGCCGTTGTTCTGCTTCACTTCTGCTTTAAAACCAACAGCGTGCTGAACGCTTATTCAGAGATCTGATCACTGGTATCAGACCTGGTGGACAAAGCAGGAAAGGAAGGCTTGACAGTACGTGAAGGGCAAATGAGTGTTTGATGTGACAAGGGAGTAACCTACAGAACCTTCAGGAATAAACTCCCCTAATAACCAGGTGAGGCTGTTCCAGGCATTGAACATGGCAAGGCAGGACTCAGAATAGCAGGAGTGAAATAGGAAAACAAAGGCTTCCCCCCTTCACAAAGCAGTTATTACAAGTCTGATGATAACTCAGAAGACCTGCTATGAAGGTGCCTCAGACTCGAATTCTAGCATAAATTTATTTCTTGATGTGGTGAAGAAAAGTCAGCATCGCCCATGCTAAACATTTATAGGAACAGTGAGGATTGGAGCTAAGCGCTCACTCATAAGAACATTAGCTTCTGGGCAACTATTTGAATAAAAGAGATTTTCCCAGGTAAAGATTTACAAAATCATTCTCTAAACTCTTTATTTCTTTAGAAATTGTACATTCTCTTCTCATGGCCGGCAGGAACAGGCAGTATTGCAGACTTGACCTCCTGCCACTGGTGTTGCTGCCACTTAGAGGGGCGAGGTGGGGATGCTCTGGTGGGTGGGTTCCACTGGTGCTCTGTCACCATCCCAAACTCACTGCTGCCACACCCTGCTCCTGGCCTGGCCTGGTAAGTTCAGGAAGCCAGGAAGCCAGGATTCCAGGACACCAGTTCCAGGAAGCCAGGTCCACAGGCTGCCCTCCCCACCAGCTGCTCTTGCATTTTGCCATGTTGTATATAACATTTCATGAATTTTGGAACACCAGAAGCTGGCATCATAATTTTACTTCTGTATCCGAGCAGTTCTAATGCCGAAGCAGGCATGTAGACCATGGATGCTGTTAAGGCAGTGCATGTTATTAATGAAATGCATCAACCATTCCCAAAGTTTTCATAGGTTTGTCACATCTGGCTTGGTATGTAGTGGTCCAAACTATACACACAAAGTGAAAAGATGTTCCATGTCATATACAGGTGAAACTCGAAAAATTAGAATATCGTGGAAAGGTTCATTTCTTTCAGTAATTCAACTTAAAAGGTGAAACTAATATATGAGATAGACTCATGACATGCCATGCGAGATATGCCAAGCCTTTATTTGTTATAATTGTGATTATTATGGCGTACAGCTGATGAGAACCCCAAAGTAACAATTTCAACTTTGGGGTGCTCATCAGCTGCACGCCATAATCATCACAATTATAACAAACAAAGGCTTGACATATCTCGCTTTGCATGTCATGAGTCTATCTCATATATTAAACTCCAGTAGCTAATGAAAACAATTGCTTACATTAATGGACTTTTTTCCACGATATTCTAATTTTTCGAGTTTCACCTGTATTTTGGCTGGTCATACCAGATTATATGCCATGGTTTTCATGGAAGCCATGGAGGTGTGATCTGTGAACTGGACTCTGCTGTACAGTACATGGAATCTGAGAATTCTACATAGAATCCATGTGATACATTTGACTTCATTGAAGAGTTTAAAAGCTACACGACTGAGTACACTCTGACATACTTACACTGTAAAAACTGCAAGCATGCAGTTTGTCTGAAAACAGAGGGAAAGGAAGAGTGGAGGCAAATATATATATTTATATGTGTAGCAACAAAGCTTGTTGAAGAGATAGAATGAATCCCAAAGGATTTTCTTCTTCTCTGGTGTGACTTTCCTCTAACATTTTGTTCTGTGCATTCTTTTTAATTAGGTCACAGTTTACAGTTTGCAGATATAAAAATACAAGATGCATTCATGGAAGGATGAAAGATACTAAAAAGCTTGACTGCATAACCCATTTATAACAATTTAGAACAATTCCACACAAAACAAGATGGGCGAACCACCACACCTTGTAGTCTATTAGAAACCCTTCTACACATACCTACCCATCTGCTTCATTCAAAATACCACCTTTTAGTCATTCATTTGAGCTTCTGAAATAGCTTGCAACATAAAAGCCGTAAAATAACGAAATTCTTCTAAAAATGAGTTAGCATAAAACAATAAATAAGAACAATAGGCAGTAAATGCACAGTCCTTGTTGAATTATTCTTCATAAAATAGTGAGTTAAGTTATATTTATTCCCATTGTACAGGTGGGAAAATCAGGCCAAGAAAACATGACTTTCCCATGAATGCATGCAGTGTATTCCTCTGAATGTTTACTGAGAAGCAAGTCTCCCTGTGATCATTGGAACTCAGTCCCTACTAAGTGTGCCTAGGATTGCAGCCTTCCAGATAGATTCTTTGTTTTCAGTAGTAACTCCTGTAGCATTCAGCAGACCTCACTCACTCCATTGCTGTGCTGAAGTTTTAACTTAATTTTAACCAGTTCAAAGCTTCTGTTAATCTTACTGCAAAAATAAACAAACATGAATGATACAGTATTTTGAAAAGTGCTTTGAAAAGATCAATGAAACATACGTATTGTTTTTTAATGAACACATTCTAGGTTTCATGGTCTCCATTGAAAATATCCATCCCTTTTTGACAATGGATGCTGCTAATCTAGTCCGAGGATAATAGCAAAGACTGACAGGTCCTGGACTGAGGTGGCGCTCGAGAGCACCACTGCACTGTCCCTTGGTCTTTTAATGTAATTCCTTTTACTTGATGTTAATGCAAATTGTTCCTTACTTAAAGTAATAAAGGAAAATGAAGACACATTTGAAAATGAAAGTTGACTCTAATCCATTTGTCATCTAATACTAGCCTCTTTATCTTTGCTGCTACCTAATCTGGTTAAATGTCCCTGTTGTAGGATTTTATTGTAAATCCTCTATAGGGAATAAGTCTCTCTCTCTCTCTCTCTCTCTCTCTCTCTCTCTCTCTCTCTCTCTCTGTGTGTGTGTGTGTGTGTGTGTGTGTGAGAGAGAGAGAGAGAGAGAGAGAGAGAGAGAGAGAAAATTGGATTACTCGCAGTGAAATGGTTCTTTGCTTTGCTTGTTTCATCTTAATTTTTCCTTGTGAAGGTAACTTACAATTAATTTTCCTCTTGTGAAGGTAACTTACAATTCAGATTGTACGATACAAACTGTAGCAGTTTTTTTAAAAAAAAATATTGTTGCATTCTGTTTGCGTTATTTTTTAAAATAAATAATAGATTTACATTGTCTTGGAATCATAACATAAAAAGATGTGCCCTTGTGTCTTTAAGCATCTGTTTATAACCATGCCATTTTTCTCCCTAAAACTTAGTGTACTTACATTCATTGTTAAGAAGCTGCTTATTAGTATACTTTGAACTGAACATTGCTGCACAGTTTCATACCGGTACATAGCTATTCAAAAGTAAGCTCCACTGAATTCAAAGGATCTTGCCCTCAAGAAAATGTGTATAGGATTGCAGTCTCAATCTCTTTTACTGCAGAGCAGTGACCAGTTGTTCTTTTCTATTTAATGGTCTGAGTACTGCAAAATGATTTGTCCCGTTCTCCGGTTCATATGGAAAGAGTTTTAAACAAAGCAAAACAGAAGTTGGTCCTTCTGATGAAAGAGGAGGATGTAAATAGTTTCTCCGTAAGGAAATAATAGAACTGCCTGTTCTCAAAAGGCACGAAGGGAAAATTGGGGGTGAAATTTGAATTGCCAGGCCTCCATGTTTCCTTCTTGTAAAGATTTGCCCTTTATTTTAGAGCATACAAGATCCAATGGGAACGACAACTTATTACAGGGTGCAGCAGATGCACAATTGGCTCTGGCTTGTGCATGCCCACTAATATAACTTTTGAACTGTCGACACATGGGTCTCACTTTTGGCTAGATCTGTGTGTCCTGGAATGAACTCTGCAGCCTGCACACATCTGACTGTGGGTGAGAGCTGTGTCTCAGCAGTTTGAATGTTGTATTATTAGCAGGTACATATTGGTGAAAGTGATCCTTTTAACTCCTATACCCCGATAACAATCAACAATCAATTGCTCCCTTAGGCTTCCTTATTCCAGGATGCTGAAGCCCCTTACAAGACCACAATGCATCCTGCCTTTGTCTAAGCACAGTAAAACAAACAAACAAACACAATATACTACTATCTGTTCCATAAGGGCAGTTCCCACCCACCCACCCCATTGGTGGGTGGCCTGCCTGTAGATCCTGAAAACCATACAGATGGGTTACAAGGTCACCAGGAATGGGTGTTGGGACAATGCAGTGCATGGGATTAAAGAAGTTTCATTTTACAGGTCAGGCTTTTGCAAGCCAAAGGGTGGTCCTTAATAACAATGAGCTTATCTTGACCGACATCTTTAGCAAACAGTTTGAGAACCAGATCATTAGGAAAAGCAGGAACTAATAAGCTTGTGTGAAAATGGGAGGGGGGAACTGAGGCTATTTTGATGACACTCTTACTGTGTACAAATGTCTTATGCCTAGTTTTATAGCTTGTGTGTGTGTGTGCGCGCGTGTGTGTTTCTAAACTGCTTCCTTAATGTTTGCGCTATGTAGCTTTCTTAACACAGCATTTTCCTCACACTCTCCATTTTCTTTTTTCACAGTCTAACAAAGTCCCAGTTGTGCAGCACCCACACCATGTACATCCTCTCACGCCGCTTATTACGTACAGCAATGAGCACTTCACACCAGGGAATCCTCCTCCACACTTACAAGGCGACGTAGATCCGAAAACAGGTAGGGTGAACAATGTTTGATGAGGAGCTAGGCTTTGGGGGAGGAAGCTTCCTGAAATATCTTAGAGTTAGATCATTTTGGGGGTGGGGGGCACACACAAAATATTCACTTAAGTAAGTCTATTAAAGCTAACAGTCTGCAGGTTACCAAAAATAATTTTTAAAAATGAACATATTGACTGTGTAATTGATCTCAGGATGCTGTCTCCTGTCATTTAGGCCCTCAATCGCATTTTAGTAATTATATAGAAACAACAACAGTGTGTTCAATTTCTAACATCTATGCGTGTGATGGAATACGTTGATCAAAATCTAGAAACTGAAATGACAAGTTGTCCCCATTGTTAAATTCTAATAGACAGTGCAGCAGTCTGTGATGCTATACAGGCATTCACTGTTCGAAATAACTGATGTTGGAGGTGCTATTTTGACTAAAGGTTTATATCATAAATTACTTTAGATGTATGATAAAGAACATTTCCTAAAAAGAGGATAAGTGGAGATTGCCCTGCTTTTTGAATAGTTTATTTGATCTTCTTAATTTCAGAGTCATTTCCTACTACTTTTTATATTATAGTATTTAAAGGTTCTATAGTACTTTTTTTAGCTCTTTTCCTGGATAAAGTCAGTTTTTAACCTTAGCTTTTAATAATTCTATTTTTTAAAATGAAATCTAAATCCTGTGTGTAGTTATAAAACCACATTCTTGAGACCATTCTGTTGACTTCATCAAGATTATTACAGAGTTATGTATGTGGCTTGCTGATTTTAGCCAATGAATAAAATGCATAATCGTGTTAAGTGATCTTTTTGGCTGCCAATGTCACAGGATCGAATGCTCTCTTGTAATTTTTAATCCCACTGCTACATTCTGGAAAATTTTACTCCAGTCCAAAGTGATTATTGTGGACACATGGCACTCTCTAAACCCTGCTTAGATTTATTAGTGTTAAAGACTAGATTTTACTTATTTTGTTAACTAAAATATATATATCTTGTTAGCCTGTTGCCCTAGAGGATGGAATAGTGTCAGTCTTTGTTCTTTAGACTGCATAGAGTCCTCAGAGGGCATTTCCCCCCAGTTAGTCCAAATCCTTGCATGTTAATTAAAAAGTAAATTTGAAACCGTGAATACATGTTAGAGCTTGTCAAAGAATTGCTGTAGTTGTGATTAACATATTTAGATAATGCATCCAAACTCAGTCTATGAATGAATGAATCAATATGCCACAATTGGGCTTCCTTTGGATTGTGTTTAATGCTAATATTGCATAGGTTTAAAAGGCTCTTCATCCAGCCATCTCTGTATCGCAAGTGCATGGCAGCATAGTCTGACACCCATTTAAATAATGGTAGTACAGGGAATGGTTTCTAAATGGTTATCGTAAAACATATGATTAACGTCCATAGACTGTTTACTTTTCTTCTGCGAACATTCTTTCAAGTGTGCAAACAGCTCACTGTATGGTTAAAGCCCAGTTAATCTGTTTGGATTTTGTAATGGAGAAAAAGCTGTGTCTGCCCGAAAATGTCACACAGGAAGATTTAATTTAGAGATTAAAAGCTCCCTGAGTGTCTTTTTAAAAAAATCGTTTTTTTAGCTGTGAATACAGTGCCTCTTCATTTTAATGCTTCTGTTCTTAATTCTACTTTTGCTATAATTTGAAGAGCTGGGTTCTCTTGAGGTACCCAACCATGTAACTTTTACTCACCTGAGAAAGTTTGAGCACGCAAGCACTGCAAATTATGATCTATTTATTCCTGGGCAGTCTTGCAGAACTCTTGGGATAGTTCCAAACAAAGTGTTTCAAGGATCTCATCCTTTACACTCATTTTATCTGAAAACATAGGCTGCTCTTTTCTAAGGAGCAGTAGATGTTTATGCACATATGATCACCAAGTCATGATGTGCTGAAGCTCCCTCTTGAGTTTGTTTATGGCTGGGAGGCATTTGAAACTGGTTCTTCTGCATCCAAAGCAAAACAATCCAAACCACTCATAATTTGATCAGTTATTACATATAGTTGTATGTATTACAACCAGTGCTTTCCCCCCCTTAAAATATGTTTAGGGGTACTCTCATTTTCCTACTCATATTGAAATACTGCCCCTCAATGAAGCCAAACTTAGATTCACAAAATGTTTAGGGGTATGTGTCCCCCCAGGAAAAAACCCACTGATTACAACCATCACTTGGGTGGAGACAGTGCTCCCAATATCTAACCTTGGCTGAGAAGGGCTTGAGAATCACTCACTTCCCAGCTTCTCTCTCATAGTTCAATTCCCTACTTCCTTTGGCTTTAACCATGGTTAAGGATTAGTGTGCACTGATTCTAACCAGGGCTAATACTAACTAGGGTTCCTTTCATGATACGTTTAGTTTAGAACAGTGGTGGCTAACCTTGACACTCCAGATGTTTTGGGACTACAACTCCCATCATCCCTGACCACTGGTCCTGTTAGCTAGGGATGATGGGAGTTGTAGTTCCAAAACATCTGGAGTGTCAAGGTTAGCCACCACTGGTTTAGAACATAATAATTAATTATGCTTATGGCCATCAAGGGAGAATTTGCATGCATAAGTGGAGGGAGCATACAACCCTATGGCCCACCATTGATCACTTAAATGAAATCAGAAGCACTGTGTATGCCCAAACCTTTGCAACTGAGGATGCCTTTTCTACCTAGAATAATGTGGATTAATGTAACCTTTCATACATATTTCTCTTGTGTGTACAATACACTATGGTTACTTGTGCTTGGAAAATGTCGTATTCTTTGTTAATCCAAGGATTTGTTTCTAGATTTAGTATCTTGGAGTCTTTTCTTAGTCATTAATGAAGTTAAATTTGCCATTCTATTCTCTAAATGTATTTTGGAACAGTGAAAAACTTTACTGTTTTGTACAGAAACAGGATGTGATCCATAGGAAAAGAGTAATTAAAATAGCTAAGGGCTAATAATGTACATCAATTAAATGGATGACTACCCCCCACCACCTCCTTAGTTCATTGTTTTGTTTCATTTTCTCAGGACTCCATCCCCACCCCCAAACTTTCCTTTACCATCAAGGTTTTAATGTTTCATGTGGAAACCCTAATCAAAATCAAAATTAGAACAAATGTGGCTTATATAAACTCGTAACAGGAACCTTCTGGAAACAGAAAGGCACTGCAGCCATATAAAATGGTTTATTTTAGAAAGTACCTTTTTGAGTGACCTGAAGGTGTCTGCACAAAAGAGGCGACACACATGATGGTACAAAATGAAAGCAAGGTGGGAGCCTCCATCCTTTTAAGACTTTGGGAGAACAAAGTCCTGCACGGTCTTTGACTGTGGGGAAGAAAACAGATCAAATGTCCTACTTCTCTAGCTGAGTCTCATTTGCTTACTGTACTAAGTAGGACGCTCTGGGGACGATAGGTGAAGGCAGCAGGCCATGTCTTGAGAATAGGAAGTAGAGTTATGAAAGGCAGAAAGTGTGGTACTCATGGTGTAGAAATTTGTATGACTTTCCTGCCTCCTTTTTCTTTTCTTTTTTAATCCCCCTTTTCCCCCTGCCCTGACCCACTTTCATGATGCTTCCTTTTCCTCTTCCCTAGGAATTCCACGGCCTCCGCACCCTCCAGATATATCTCCTTATTATCCACTATCACCGGGCACTGTAGGGCAAATCCCCCATCCGCTAGGATGGTTAGTACCACAGTAAGGAGTTCCATTTTTTCATTTTATTTTTTATTTTTCATTTTTGTACATATGTGGGGGTGGGGGAGAGGGGGAGGATAATTGTGCTTATTTGCTTTGCCTGAAATGCGTACATTGAGTTAAGCATGCTTGCCAGCTGCCAGTTTATGGCATGGGCAAATCAATAACTTTTGCTCAATAAAGATTAAATGAACTAAAGTGACGGGTCATTGCGTGTTAAATAAGAACAGAGCATGAGACCATCATTTCATGTGTCCTGACATCAGAGGATGACCCATGGATCATAAATGTCAAACATTTGTTCTGAAAGGGTGGGGTGAAAACGTTCTGGATAGTATAATTTGTAGGATTGCTGTTACTAGTTTCAGAAACATCCCTTGCGGATACCCTATTATTTTTATAGTGCACTACTATTGCGCTTTGTGTAATTGCATTATACAGTGGTACCTCGGGTTAAGTACTTAATTCGTTCCGGAGGTCCGTTCTTAACCTGAAGCGTACTTAACCTGAAGCACCACTTTAGCTAATGGGACCTCGTGCTGCATCTGCGCCGCAAGAGCACGATTTCTGTTCTTAGCGGAGTTCTTAACCTGAAGCGTACTTAACCCAAGGTACCACTGTATTTGCATTCCCCTTTAATTCTTGTTTCCAGGGTTTGGGATAATATTTTTTTATGGGTTGGAACATGGCTTAAAAATTGGGAGGGAGCTAAGTGAATCATAGAATTGTGGAGTTGGAAGGGACCATGAGGGTCCTCTAGCCCCACCCCCTGCAATGCAGGAATCTTTTGCCCAACATGGGTCTCAAACCCAGGATCCTGAGATTAAGAGTCTCAGGCTCTACCGACTGCAGGAGGGAGCTCATGGGGAGAACCTAATTTCAAAATGTGTAATAACAAGAGGGAAGAAGAGTTCTAATGTGTAGGCAGTATTTTTTGCAATGTCTAATGAATAGGTGCAGTAATGGTCTTACTAATCTGAAAATTAAAATTAAAAGAGGCAAAATCTGAAAACAATGCCTCAAACATTTTGACTACTTGTCTTCATCAGGGACAAGCAAATCTTGCACAATCCTGCTCCACTGCACTAGTTGAAAGAAGTGATTGCAATGCAACGTGCTCTAAATTAATAGTTGTAATAAGCCACTGTAATAAGATTGTGTGATTTACATGAGTCTGAATATGACAATTAGTCAAAATGCATTAGATGCAAAAAAGTACATTGATGATTTTGAGTATTAACTTGAACCAGACTCTCTCTCTCTCTCTCTCTCTTATTTACCCCCTGATTTGTGGTGTTGGCCCCTCCTTTCCTTCTGCTTGGCTTTATTAATCTAATTTTAGCTTCAAATAATTTCCTTTATTACCTAACTCAGGTTCCTTATGTCCCTGCAACCTTTTGGTTTTGAAATGGGAGAAAGGTTGTTTGCACTGAAAAAATAGCAACCTAGTAATAATAATAATAATAATAATTTATTATTTGTACCCCGCCCATCTGACTGGGTTCCCCCAGCCACTCTGGGCGGCCTCCAACAAACACTAAAATACATTAAAATATTACAGATTAAAAACTTCCCTAAACAGGGCTGCCTTCAGGTGTTTTCTAAAGGTCATGTAGTTGTTGATCGTTTTGACCTCTGAAGGGAGGGCGTTCCACAGGGCGGGCGCCACTACCGAGAAGGCCCTCTGCCTGGTTCCCTGTAGCTTTGCTTCTCGCAGTGAGGGAACCACCAGAAGGCCCTCGGCGCTGGATCTCAGTGTCCGGGCTGAATGGTGGGGGTGGAGACGCTCCTTCAGATATACAGGACCGAGGCCGTTTAGGGCTTTAAAGGTCAGCACCAACACTTTGAATTGTGCTCGGAAACGTACTGGGAGCCAATGTAGATCTCTCAGGACCGGTGTTATGTGGTCATGGCGGCCACTCCCAGTCACCAGTCTAGCTGCCGCATTCTGGATCAATTGCAGTTTCTGGGTCACCTTCAAAGGTAGCCCCACGTAGAGCGCATTGCAGTAGTCCAAGCGGGAGATAACCAGAGCATGCACCACTCTGGCGAGACAGTCTGCAGACAGGTAGGGTCTCAGCCTGCGCACCAGATGGAGTTGGTAGACAGCATAATGCTATACTACTATACTGTAGTATATACAGCTCAAATATATTGGCAGAATTGGAACCTGTAGCCTTTTATGTGGCCACCTGGAAACAGTGGTTTCCTTTTACAGGTGGTACACTATTGGATTCATTTTCCTGGTCCTATGGGCCTATTTCTTATTTTTATAGACAGAATGTGTGATCCCTAGGGGGGAAATTCTGCAGTTTTAGAAAACACATCCTGATTATGCTACAGAAAGTTCACACTTCAAAGGAAGAAAATAATAGCTGGAAAATAGAATCACTAGCCTCTTGTGCTCCCTGTGACAGTTATCCAAACAAACACCAGTAGCCTATACCTTTGGTTTCTATATTGTAGTAGGGCTTTTACAATGTCTTGTCGTTTGATGGGCTACCTACATATCTTCTGTATGCAGTAGATTTTACAGAATTCATAATAAATGTTTGGGTATTTCAAAGACATTTTAATCTACAGCTATCTCTCCCCTCCCCCCCCCAATTCTTTTCTTCAGAGAGATAACTTTTTTTACCCCATGCAACTTTTTGAAGAGCCCAAAGAGCATAAACATCAAATTCCTTTAAAAGATAGGACTATACACCTGGTATTTTTTATTATTATTTTAACCATTTATGGGCTCTACTCTCTATTAAGATGGGCTGTGAGTATATTTAGCAGAGTAACCTTTCAAGAAAAACTCACACCCCAAATAACAACTTACCCGTTCAGTGGATACATTTGAAAGACAGATGAAAAGGACCAGCCAACGCAGACAAACCTCAATCAGAAAAAGTTGTGTAGCTTTCATGAGGATGCTGTTTTGCATGTTGCTGTATTTTTTAATTATTGTAATGAGGTATGATTGTCTATTGGTTACCCACAATACTTCTTGGGGACTCTCCCCCGGTAACTCTTGTCAACACTTGTTAATCTGACAAAAGGCTACAAATTAAGCTCTGTTAATTTAATGTTTTCTCACCGAGATCTAAATACCGAAAGAGGCCCAAAGCGCAACTGAAGTCCTTTGATTCACTGTACTTTATTTTGGTATAAATTTACATTCATTATTGTTTTCCTTTGGATGTGTAGCCCTCAATTAGTGTGATGGCTCCATTAAAGCAAGCAAGACTTCGCCTTTAATTATTACAACAAAACACCTAGTTTCAGCTTGGGGAGAGGGTCTCTATTGACATAAGCAGAGGTTATAAAATTTAATTAGCCATTCGTATCAGATTTATGGCATTCAAATTGTTCTGTGTTTCTTTCCTTTGATCCGTGCTGTACAATCCCCAAGATTTTTGTTCTGATCAAATGAGAATAAAGCTTACTGTGCAGAGAGAGAGAGAGAGAGAGAGAGAGAGAGAGAGAGAGAGAGAGAGAAATTTAAAATGCCAAAAATACATACCCCTGGTTTTTTACTCATTCTTTCCCCCCTCCCCCCATCTTTCTAGGCAAGGTCAACCAGTCTATCCAATCACAACGGGGGGATTCCGACATCCCTACCCAACCGCTCTGACTGTCAATGCTTCCATGTCAAGGTGAGTTCAAAGTACTCAGGTCCAGAATTAGGGGCATCTGCTACTTCTATTTATACTCTCTGTATGGCAGTTAAGCTTTGCTTAAAAAATGCCTTGATTTAGTTATGCAATGATCTTTGTTTTAGTTTGGGGCGGGTGGGGGGAACCTTCACATCGTTGCCAGTGACAAAGCCTTGTCATGTACCGGTAAGTCCGTTCTTGAAGATCAGTGCTTTTGAACTGCATTTATTTTAATTCTTAACTAACTAGGGGGAGGCATCATTATAACCCTATGATATTGAGAAGCCTGGAGGTTATGCTGTTGCAAGTTTTGCTTTCTCCATGGCTCTCAGTTGAAGCAGGGTTTTCTATGAAGAACAGGGTCTGTCTGCTTTTATTATGCAAGCAGACTTAGAAGGAGGGGTGTTGCATTTTCTTCTCATTCCCAAGCTCAAATTATTTTTAGTTGACATAAAAAGACCCACCTGATCCTCTAAAGGGCTTAGAAGTATATATTTTCTCTCTCTCTGCCCCAACCTCCAATTAATTCCAGCTAATTTTCCAAGGGCTGCTAGTTTTATTTACAAACTGCTTGGCAGCACTATGTTTAAGTAATCACTAATTGCTCCTAATGATAGTTTTATTCTCTGTTCATCTGATTTTCAGTCTAGTTAATTAAATCGGTGGAGGTTTAGACTTTCCTGATGGGCTGAAACAGCTAATCCATTTTGATGATGGTACATAATTAAATTAGCATGCATTACATAGCAAGGTTCCACATTTCCCCCTCAACTCCCCCCTCCTGGACCTTTCCAATCCCTGCAGTTAATACGTGAAGGTTAGATTACAGAGGAGGAAGGGTTTGAGGAAGCAAAGGGCATGGAGAAGCTAAAGGAAACTTCATGGCTAGCAGATAACTCTTCTCTTATAAAGTTGCAGAGTGAGGCAGCAAACCAATTCTGCACACACAAATATAATTAAAACCCAGATTCCCTAATGCTAACCTTTCTGCTAATATTGCCCATTTGTGAAAAAGACTGGCAAGCTGAGCAAGGGCAATAAAAATGAGTCTGAGTTCATCTTAATTATTATTAAGGCTGTTCTATTTATCTGTTTAGTTTTTTGCAAGGGGCAGGAGAGAGAGAGAGAGAGAGAGAGAGAGAGAGAGAGAGAGAGAGAGATCAGTTCTATCCCTTAGATATGCCTTTATGAAAGGGATCTAGTTAAAAAGGGTATACAGCAAATTAAATACATTATTGTGGTAATGGGACGACAGAAGTACAAGTCTATTATACTTACAGCAGTTATAGGAATTGTATGCTCCTTGCCCTGTTCTAGCACATCCTTTGATATTCATTCTATTCAGCAGCAGGGCCAGGACTTCTCAGAATTAAGTGATGGGTCATTATACTTTAAACACCATGGAGAAGCCAAGATTGGCAATTAAACAGCACTTGCTGACACTCGCTTGTGCCACTCTGTGACCCCCTTTAGATTGAGATGTTGGAGCTCGGGGCCCTCAGCCTGCTAAATTGGTAGCAGGCACTTCTCCTGACGAGGGCTGGCTCTGAAATCTGCCGGCTTCAAAGGGAGCAAGATCATGTATAAACCATAATATGGGTGCACCGTGGCTCAAAAAAAAGGAGAGAGAAAAAGGGGGGGAAGGCAGGAATAGATGAAATGTTACAAGTGCAAGGGGAAAATGAGGGAATAATGACAAATCTAATGCAACTCAAAGCAGAATTGTTGCACGAAAAAATGCATCCCACTGCTTGTGCATAAAATCAAGGCAGGCAGATGACATCCAGTTAACAGAAACATGTCAACAGTGAAGTAAAGTGAGAGTGAGTAAGAGAGAAGCCCCTGAGACAGCCAGGAACAAAAAATTAGTTGTCCTTAACAAGTTACGGCTCATCATTATATTCTGGCTTGGAGCCATAAAAGCAGACAGGGGTATATAATGAGCTGCTTAGAATTTTTTAGGGTGTTTATTGCAATTCATAGAATACTTGTCTGCGGAAAGGAATTTCTCAGTCAAAGAAGGGTGTGTGTCCTTTATATGTGATAGCACGCTATGCAAACAAACACGCAGAAAAAGGGGGGTAGCATTTAAAAAATAATCTGCATGTGCGTGCACAGCGAAACATGTTCTCTATGTTTAACGGGCAAAATGCATTAAAATGTACAATGTGTGCTTTTATTTCATATGTGAAAATTTCAACCTTTAAGACCTACTGTATGATGAATAGTGTGATTAAGCATTTTTGCTGACATGCAGTTTCTTACATTGCTAAATACGCTCTGTGTAATTGAACATGCACCACACTCATATGTTTATGCTTGTCCTCTTTTGACATGCATGAGTGCAGGACATGTGCCTTTTATAATCATTCCTCATTGTATTGAATAGGTGGTTTGATTTAATATTTAATTATATTTATTTAATAATAATAATAATAATAATAATAATAATAATATAAAAAGATGATAGATTCTCCCTCCCCCTTCACACAGACCCAGAATTAAACACTATAGTAGATTACTATCTTCTCTCTCCCCCTCCTTCCCTCCCTCTCTCTCTCCCTCCCTCCCTCCCCCCCCCCTCTCTCTCTCTCTCACACACACACACACACACCACAGCCCTCTGTCAAATTCTGAAATTGGGCATCAACTCATATTTGACACCTCTCTACTACTGAACATATAACTTAGCCCACTTCTTTTATGCCCTGCTACACCCCAAAGGCTTAGCAAACTTTTATGGCTTGCATTGCAGGCGTTTGGACTAGATGACCCTTGTGGTCTCTTTCAACTCTATGATTTTGTGATTCTATGACCACTTATTTTACAGCTGAACATAAAGTTTGAGTCTGGATAAGTACCTTTGTAGTTATAATCAGAAATCCCATGCAGCTTGTTTGTTTGTTTCTAAAAAATATACAAACAAATTTGAGGGTAGTATTCTATTACGTTTTATTCAGAGTACACCCATTGGAATTAATAAGCATGATCAAGTTTGGTCATTGATCTTAATAGGTCTACTCTAAGTAAAACTTAGTTGACTACCACCCTGAGCTTTTTGTATGGTGGAGTCTGTTTTCTGAGATGCCAGAAGTAGTATCTTCTTTACTGCTTGATGTTTCTTTTTTAAGTTCCCTGCTCTTTCTTTGGCATACCCCTTAATTTTATTTACCTTCCCTCCCAACCTCCAGAAATTAAATGTTAGTTAAAGTAGAATAATAATGAAATTTCCATCCTGGTGTTCCATAGGTTGTTTATTGTGTTATTTTGTAGCAAGGTTTATGATTGTATGCAGTAGCTTTGCCACAACCTTTTCCATGGTAAAGTGAAGAATATTACATACCTTTAAAATCTACATTAGGAAAAAAATGTGGTTCTCATATTATCTCTGTGATGCGGGAAGTTCCCCATTCTTTTCCCATGGGAAGAAACTCCTTCACACAAATTCTTCTCCATATGAAATTATGATAGACTGTTGATGCTTCACTACATAAAACAATGTACAAACTGGTGCTGAAAATGACATTTTGGCAAGTCAACACAGTCCCTTTTGTAGTGTAGTACACCTGGTTTCTCACCTTGTCTTCTCTTCTTCTATCACAAAACCAAACCAAAGTTAATACAATATCTACTTTCCTTGTCCCTGCAACAATTCTTAGTTCCGCCTCCATAGTCATTCGCAATAATGATTTGCAAACTTATCTTGGAAATGAAAACACCTCTCTGCTGTTTATAAGCACTTCTGGCTGTTAAATAGAACTTCCCCTCCCTGTCTTTTCTCTGCATGGCCCCTAAATCTGCTCTGGAGGCTTGGGGGGGCAGAACATATTTAGGGGGCATGTGGGAAGGTTACATTGTGCCGCCTAAAGTGCTTGTGCTAGCAGAAACCCAAGCTTTCAGATCTAATAAATTGTTTCGGGGGATGGAGGAACGGATTGGACATTGACCATTCCCATCTTCCCTGTGCCCCCTATATTATGTCACTCTGCTTTTCCCTCCTCATACAAGGAAAACAATCTGCTAAGGGCTAGAAAACCAATTGTATGCATATCCCAATTTGGATGAAAACAGTTTCCATAATTAGAATGCGATAACAGTCTACCAGTTTGAAGGCTAGGTTTGGTAAGATTGAGGAGTGGCAAGTCTTTTTTCTTTCCCATTCTCATTGCTTCACCCCCTTCCCTTCTCATTTGATTCTACACCTTTCCCAAGTGCCTAGTCCAGGCATCCCCAAACTTCGGCCCTCCAGATGTTTTGGACTACAATTGCCATCATCCCTGACCACTGGTCCTGTTAGCTAGGGATCATGGGAGTTATAGGCCAAAACATCTGGAGGGCCGCAGTTTGTGGATGCCTGGCCTAGTCCAACCTTACTAAGGGAAGGAAGTGAGTTGGTGATGAGTATATCCATGCCATGAATGAAAGGCTTTGAAGTGTTTAAGGCATCCATGCCCTGGGGTCATCAGGAGAGGCAAAGTGACACGACTACACTCTGCAGCCAGTGGGAGCCGTGTCTAGGGCAGGAGCATGTTTTATACCTCCACCTGATACCCAGACACTCAACACACTGGTCACGAGACTACAACCTTCATACCTAGTCCTATTTAACTAAGTGGAGGCCAATATGACACAACCCTACCAATATCTGCAAAGCTTTATTCCCTCCCAGGAACAGCTTGTGGGGTGGGGTGGGGTGGAGCCATGACACTAGCTTCCTGGCTGGTGGTTGAGTGTGTTGCTCCTGGGAGCAGCAGGAATGAAGTGGTGGGGAGGTTGGTGAGGGGCAACCAGCCAGGATCTTCAGATTGGCTCTGCTGCTGCATTTGTATCAAGCAGACCTCCCCGGTGCCTTGCTCCTGCCCCTTCCAGTAAGCAATAGCAACCCACCTGTTGGGAAGCTAGCACAGGTGATCTGCTTGGCCTCACCTACCAAGCTGCTTCTGGTACTAGCATATGCCATTGTTGTTGTCTATAGCTTGGTTATGCTAGATTAGAAGGGAGAGGGACATGTGCAATTTTGCATGTGGGTTGAGGTGAAGGAAGGACTCTACTTCTCCCATCTCTCTTTGGTTCAGCACACACATACACACCCCTTCTAGAGTAGCGTTTTAGGATTGAAGAGTAATAGCCTAGTCAACTTTAATGTTGCTGCTACTTATTCTGAGTACACTTGAACACCTTATACCATTCATTAATCAGTGTATTGTTTTGCTACTAGAAAGCATGTTTCTTGTTTAAAGAAAGATGGCTATAGGAACATACACCAGTACATGATTCAATATTTATTTGACTGTACATTTGGATCTTACCACTCAAATCTCCCATTTTCCTTTCAATTGTTTCCTGTTTTCCCTCTTTACAAAGTCCCTGCTTTTAAATCTCAAGTCAATTTCAAATTTGATTGCCTGTGCCATGGAGTTATAAGACAACGATTAAAAAACAACAAAACCCCCAATTTTCTTACGCAAAATTTTAAGAGACTATAGCTAATAAGGTGAAGAATTGCATGTAAATTGAGGTTCCACTAACACTTGATATTTATAAGCAATGAAATAAAGAGCCATTTTGTAATCCTCAGCCTGATTTGAGGTTCAGATTAAAAGTTCAAATCCCCAGAGGCTGCTTCCCCATAATTTTATATGAGTAGGACCTGCACTATACAATGAGGAAGGGGTGGTCAAATTCCAATCTGTTTTTAACCATGAACTGAATTATTATTATTATTATTATTATTATTATTATTATTATTATTATTATTATTATTAAAAAGTTGTTATTTCTGTTCATGATAGTAGAATAATTATGATGTTTAAAGTATCATTTATTGTTGCAGCCAGTTTGCATATATGCTTGTCTAGAGTTTGTTTGCTTTTTATATGCCTTTTATTATATGCGTGTACACACCCCTCCCCATTCATTCATTTTTAATCTGACGATTTACACAGCTTTCTCTCCTCTAGGTTCCCTCCACACATGGTCCCTCCACATCATAGTTTACATACGACTGGGATCCCTCATCCGGCCATAGTCACCCCAACAGTCAAACAGGAATCTTCCCAGAATGATGTCGGCTCACTCCACAGCTCGTAAGTACTTTTTTAATATTCAAATCTATTTTACAAACTTTTATTTAATGTTGCTTATTGTAGAAGGTGTGGAATATTGGAAGTTGCCTTATGACAAACAAAGTAAAGACCATTGGACCATGCAAGCTCAATATTACACATATTGGCAATAGTTTTCCAGGGTTTCAGACAGGGAAATATTGTGGATCAAGTGTACTACCTTCTACAAGCAAAGCATACACCTCTATCACTAAACAGCCCTTTTCCTATGGGATGGGTGTGCTGGGATTTACAAGCACCTAGACTAAACAAAAAAATAATTTAAAAAAATCCTTCCAGTAGCACCTTAGAGACCAACTAAGTTTGTTATTGGTATGAGCTTTCGTGTGCATGCACACTTCTTCAGATACCACACACGAAAGCTCATACCAAGAACAAACTTAGTTGGTCTCTAAGGTGCTACTGGAAGGATTTTTTCTATTTTTTATTTTGTTTCAACTACGGCAGACCAACACGGCTACCTACCTATAACAAGCACCTAGACTGTGATTATAATTTCTTAACTTTCATTAGCCTTTGAGTTGTTCAGGGTGAATTAATGTCAAAGAGACATGAGCCTGCCCACCCCAGACCTGAGAAAATCCATTTTCCTTCATTTGGAGAGTGCCTGTATAGATATATATGAAGTCTATGGTTGTGGAACGAGTCAAGATAGTGAACAAATGTGTGTATTTGAAGTACTCGGGAATTCCTTATCTTTTTATTTATGGGTTGCTAATAGCAAAGTATGCAGCTTCTGAAATAACCTCAGTTATTTGTTTCCAAAGCAATTGCCAACAATTCTGGCTAAACCCCAGTGTATGTGATCCCATGTAAAGTCTGTTGTTTCTAGTAAGACTTGGAGAGAGGTATTGCCCCACAGATGTTTTGCACATTCATATGCTGTGTATTAAATAGGGGCCATAATTTAGTATATGTGCTGCCAAAGCGAGCACAAACAGGGGCCGTAATTTTATTGGCTAAGATCATTATTAACCAAAAGCATTTTGAATGGTTAACCCTGGGCCCAATTTTTCATCCGCCCAGACATTGCATTAAACCTCCCGCCTTCAGAGTCATCACAATCAGCTCAGTTGGTTTTAGAAAAGCAAACACATTTCAGAGCCGCATGGAGCGGATAAGCATCAGGAAGAGGCTATTGCCTTCACACACTGCTTGGCACCTGGCTGGCTACTGCTGGAAACCAGATGCTGAACTATGTACAGCATTGTTCTGATCTTGCAAGGCTCTTCTTGCATTCTCACGAGCAGGTTCACTTGCACGGGCTTTAATTTCCCATTCTCAAACAGTTTGGATACCTGTCTCTTCGTCAGCCTCTACCCTAAGTGCTTCATATCTCAGCACCTATTCCTAGGCAAGAAAATTAAGACCTGGGGTTTGAAGGCTATCTACTGCCTTGGGGAGAGTGGTTATAAACCAGCAGAATAACACCTACTTTATGCCCCAGGTTCACTCTCTAGCATATCCAGTAGCTGATTAGATTGGAGAAGACCTGTCTGCTGGAGACTTTGAGAGCTGCTGCCAATACTGGGCTAGCTAGACCAATGGTCAGGTTCACTATAAGTCAGCTTCTTCACACGTTCACTGTGTGAATTATTAGATGCCTGTGTTACTTGATGATCCACAGGGGAAGTTACAGGCGGGGAAGAGAAGAAAATTGTTGGAAGTGTTTATAACTATCCTGGACAGTGGGGAGGATCCCTTTACTGTGAGGGCAGTAAAATGGCTCCTTGCTACCTCTGCATCTTATGATAGTTCACCTCAAAGCTCATATTTGCTTCAGAGTCAGGTACTCTAAACTGATGGCTATGTGTATTTTGGAGCATAGAACCCTAGGTGTGCCCATGTAGATATGGCAAAAGGTTAAAAATCAAAGTAAACAATTTTTCCTGATGTAAAAAAATACATGGAGTAGTGTTCTGTAATCTCATGAAGCGATATTATATATGTAGGTTTTAATAATATATTGGATGTGCACCAAGGGTAGCTCTCTCTCGTACATGGCTGCTGGTATGATGCTTTACTGAAAAAATGAAACTATGCTGCCAATACTCGTGGTAGACCGGTATAACGTAAGCAACACATAAGCAGCACACTGAAAACTATCAAACCATTTCACGTTCTTGAATCTTATATTGGTAGTCAAAGATTGAGAGAAATATATGCAAAATCTTATACAGAAGCCACAAATAGAAAACTCCTTAAAGTTTTTTTCTTTTCAAAGACTTCTCAGTTTTTAAGGTTTTTGAAAGGTTTTGCATATATTTCTCTCAATCTTTGACCACCAATATAAGATTCAAGATTCAAGAACGTGAAATGGTTTGATAGTTTTCAGTGTGCTGCTTATGTGTTGCTTACGTTATACCGGTATGACGCTTTACAGCTAGTTTCAGGATTTTTGAGTTTTTCTTTGCTCCCCTCAATGTGGTTTTAATGATGGAGGCAAAGATTGGGATAAGTGCATAGGAGTATTTTGATAATGTTGTACAAGCTCCTTCTGTCTGTTCTTGTCAACCATCCAGAAAACATCAGGACTCCAAAAAAGAAGAGGAGAAAAAGAAGCCACACATAAAGAAACCTCTTAATGCATTTATGTTGTATATGAAGGAAATGAGAGCAAAAGTTGTAGCAGAATGCACATTGAAAGAGAGTGCAGCCATCAATCAAATCCTTGGTCGAAGGGTAGGTAACTAGTCAGGATATGTATGTGCAAGTTTGCATGTGGGATAGAATGAGAGTGCAATACATGTCTGAAATGAAAGGGCACAATCCACAATGTTATTTTAAGTGTGATTGTGGCATTTGGCTGCCCAGTGGAACTTCTGAGCTTTCTGGTTGAATACTTGTGCTTTGAAACTTCCTTGCGTTCCAGTTACACAGACAAGGAAATAAACTTACATTTTCTCCATATGCATGTGCACCTGCACAGCGTAATCATATGCTACATACTTCTATCCAGCAGATGCATTTCTTTCTTTTTCTGTTGATATGACCCCACTTTGATGTAAACCTTGCCTTTTCAACTCCATCCACCTCTCCATCAGTGCTTGGGCATCACCATACCTTGGTTGCTCTGCCCCTTAATTTTGAGACATGTCTTAGGAATCCCAGCATTCTTATTTCTCTCTGTAAGGTATCTCTAAACACACCACTGTAGCCTATTAGTGAAGAACTCTGTACTTAGAAGGCTGTAGAAGCTTTTACTTTAAGCTTCAGTCTCCATTCTCTGGCTGTAGGAACCTTAAGTCTGGATGTTGTATGAACTGTAGGCCTCTATTCATGAGTCCCATGTGAAGCTATAGTAATTTATGTAACTGGTAGCAGAAAAATAATAGTACAAATAAACTTCTTACATACGGAAAGTGGAGTTGTATCTTACAGCAGGCCTTCGCAACTTGTGGCAAAGCATAGTTCTGAAGACAGGTAGCAAACTCAAGATTTATTGATTTCCTAGCAAGCTACAGCTTGTAGGTTCTATTTTACTTGTTCTGTCACACATTGTGCAGGCCTGCCTTACAGGCATTAAAAATAGGTGTTTGATTAATGTATGTCATTATTATTATTTGGAGGAGGCTGGTTTACCAGAGTGACAAATTGTGACAAGTGGGGAAGGGAGAGTGTGGTCTACTTTATGGGCATTTCTTGCATGTCTCGTTCAAATGAATGCTGGTTAAAGGGGAATAGCTGTTGGCGGCTGGTCCATCAGAGTGAGTGGGGCTCTGTCCCATCAAGACCTCACCTGCCTGCCTTCTTACTTACAACCATTCCTGGGATGGCACTGCCTGTCATTTTCCTCCTCCTTAGTCTCAGTGTTGCCCTCTTACAACACAGCAAAGAGGATGATGGCAACAAAGCTGGAATTAGTTGGTTCTGCCTGTCATTGCCTCCTGCTTCTACTACTGTTGGTCTTCCAATGGGCACCATCTACCACTGGTAAAAGTACTTGAAGAATTACACTATTCCATTTTCAAAAGTGAAAGGCTCCATCGGTATAACCCAGCTTAAACTAACCTGGATAAAACAGAGTTCTTAATAATAAATAAATAGTCTGCATCAGTTGATATGATTTAATTGGCTGCCATTTTCCAAAGTTTGAATGTGAATGCACATTGTACACACGCTGTATTACTGACGTTCTGTTGTGCTTGTGGTTCTGTTTTCTCTCTCTCTGCAGTGGCATGCATTATCCAGAGAAGAACAAGCTAAATATTATGAACTAGCCAGAAAGGAACGACAGCTCCACATGCAGCTTTACCCCGGCTGGTCCGCTCGGGATAACTATGTAGGTGGCTATGTAGGTGGAATTTTTTTCAGTAGTAGAGCTTGTAGACAAGTACTGCTGTAATCTGCTGAAGTACACCCACACACGGAAGACAAGCACTACCAATCCGGTAATTCTAGCGGATGTTTTGGTTTTGTCGCCAACCCATTTGGATACAATTGGCACCCATTCAACTGAGGTGTGTCAGTAGAGCTCTGAGAGGGGGAAAATTCTGGCTGTGTGTCTTCCATCGGGGCACCAGCTTTTACAAAAAAAGAAAACAATAAAATAAGAAAGAGCTCCCTCTCTATTATCACCCTCATCTCCTTCCCTTACCCCCCAAATTAGTGCCTTGTTGCATACCTGTGTGAGAGTATAGTGGAAAGTGGAAGAATGGCTTACCCTAGCTTCAGAGAAGGACTGGCAAAGACTTGTTGAAGGTCTTGCTCTCAAGTGGGGCTAAATAAATTATTCCACCCTCTACTGTTTTATATTATTGTACTGTTGTCTGTCATGGTCACAATTTTTTCATAAATGCTTTCAATTCATTTCAGTCTTTACCAAACATCTTGGTGCTAGCTATTGGTGAACTATTCCTGTGCAATTCTCATTTGCCACACTTTCTTCCATTGAGTTAGGAAACTGTGGCTGCTTGGTTTCAGAGATCAGTGTCTCAATTTAACAAGAGAGATATGTGCATGGAAGCTGCCTTTTGCATGCATGACAAACCCTGTCTTTGTGCTGGCAATGCAGATGCATTGTGAATGAGCATTGGACACTGAAATGTTCATTCAAACCCTGTTGAAGTGGCTGGCTTCATCTTTAGATGTGAAGGGGATGCAAACCTGCATAAATCTGCCAATTAATACGCATGACTGTTTGGTCACAGCTATGGCTGAATTGCAACCAAAGCCCCATAGACAGGAAATAAGCATAGCATGTACATTCAGAAGGAAGTAATAGCTCACTGATAAGTATTTCCAAGTTTAAAGATTGTACCTAATAGAAATTGGTGAAATCTGTAAAGCTTCCCAGACATAATTAATTAATCACTGGAAGGCACCAATCATGTAAGGGAAAATTTAAATAGAGGCCAGATGTCATCAGTATCAAGACATTATTGCAAGATCACAAGTGGAAGTGGGGTAATCAATTTATTTCATTTAAAACATTGCTCCTCTGCTTCTGCCACAGATACTTTTGAGCTGTTTCGCAGAATTAGAATAATATACAAGATGCCAAAAAAGCTGAAATACACCCACACAGCCCCAACATATTAGACCCTACCAAACAGATGCTTCAACCAAATCTTGCAAGCACTGTGGAAAAGTTAATACAAGTAGGCTTTGAGAGACCTCCTGGGCAGCTGGTTCTACAAAGCCCTATAATTGAGAAGGGTGTGCTTTATATCTGGTAGGATGACCGGATCCTGTAGCTTTAAGAGTTATATTAGAGAGGTTTCACCTTAACATGAGAAGCTGGACCTCTGAAATTCCTTCTTCATACAGGTATAATAGGTACAGGATCCCTGACCTCCTTTGCCTCCCTGTCACTGTATTGTTCCTGCCAATCTTACCTCTCTTATTGCAGACACTCTGATATGCATTATACTTAGCAATTTTGTTGAATCTGCTGTCTCGGTTATTTCTTTAGACTGCAGTCCTATGCACACTTTCCTGGGAGTAAGCTCCATAGAACTCGGGCTTAGATTGTTTTGTTTTGTTTTACAAAGGCAGGAATTTGTTCTTCTGTAAATTAGGTAACCTATGTTCTTATGCAGCTGCACATATTTGCATGCATAAGCCTATAGCCCTACATGGAGAGGAGAGGCACATTAATATGCTACCAAGCAACATTTAATTAATTTTATTGAGAGAAAACAAAGACAGCATCTTAGTTTAATATTTTGGTTCCTAAAGATGAAGTGTTGTTTAAAACTTATAATCAACATCTGTGGTATCATAATCCTCACATTATCCTTCCCTAGTTCTTATTTCTTCACATGCATAAGAGAGTATCTGTATACCCTCTTTTGATGTGATTTCCCTTACAACCCAGGAGCTGTCTCTGACCATTTTTGCCACCACCAAATTCATAGCCCACATTTTGTGCCATGAATGGAATAGAATGAAACTGTCAGACCACAGGGCCGATTCATTCCTGGTACTCTGCAGTCTGATTCCTCTTGGGAGTTCCTGGGGGAGTAAGCGTTGGGATGTGCCGTGATGCTTGAAAGATTTTCAGGAAACATTTCCTCTGCTTTAGTGACTGTGTCACTGACAGATGGGCATGTACTGTGTCTTAAATGTTTGGGACCTTTACATTTGTCCTCAGCGTGTGAGCACTGAAAATCCCTTTCTTCTCAAGCTAAAAAGGACAGGATAAGAAAGCCGATACGTCCCCAGCAGCTTGAGGCTCTATCCCCACCTGACCTTCAGGGGGAACCTTACTACAGTAGGAGAACTCAATAGCTTTGGATCACACAAGCACATGATCTACAAGGGTTTTACTTTTTTCTGCATAACACTCAGAATTCTTGGAGTCTATCCTCTTCCACGTGCTTTCTTTGGACAACAGTCTTTCTACAGATATAGAAAGGAATGGGGACTGCACTGTATGTAGTGACTAGATGACCCTCTGTATCCTTTTCATCTTGCATTTATATGTCACACACATGATAGCGTCTGCCATACCTAATGAAGTTTTGGAGGCCTCTGTGCACATATCTTAATTTTTTCACAACTTCAAGCAAAATTAAACATCAGAAACTAAATCCTTGGTTCCAACTGTCCGGTCAAAATTTAAGTATTAAATTTAGGGTTCATATTTTTATTTTTATTTAAGCAGCATGTCAACCGGGATAAGAATTTTGTATACTTGAACGATATTTTTTAAAAACCACGATGTTCTGCTCCCTGAAGATAGATTAAAAGTTGTTATACAAAAACATGAATTTTCATTTTAAAAATAATCTCAGAAGTTCAATTTCAGTCCCAGGATGTATGGATTCAGTTTACAATACCCTTGCTATTCAGTTTCCATGGGACTACAAAAACTTATTTTGATGAGCAAGACACAAATGTACAGTACTAATAAATTGACAGCTGGCTCACACATGACAATGCCCCTACCCCAAGATCACTTAGATCACACAAGGTCTCACCACCAGCTCACATCTAATCTATGCTTATATAAATTCTCTTGTTTGTGGGAGCTGGCGCATCTGCGGGATGCGTATATATCAGAGGTCTAAGGTTTTTGAGCTTGTACCACTATGGAAATTGTAGCGGTTTCATATGCCACACCCACATGGAAGCATCAGTTCACTGTGACATCACATGAAGATGGCCCAGCTATAGTTACTTGTAATTTTAAATTAAAAGGTATAAGGTAAAACAAACAAACAAACAAACATATCAGTAAAACAACAGAGTAGAAAGATTACTAAAGCTACTTACAAAAATCACAAAAATACCTAGAGAGCTATGGGTTCAGAGTGGAGAGCTCACTAAAAGCGCCTGCTTCATCAGTGAAAAATAAAAATTCAGTGTTAGGAAATACTAAAGAAGGACTGATATTATCAAATAAAAGTATGGTCACTCTGAATACTATGTACATTTCTGGTCTTCTGTCTCAAAGAGTATGCCAGTTTGCTGAAAGAGCAACAGTCTTTGGGGATTCTTAGTTTGGAAAATATAAAACTAAGGAGGGATATGATAAGGATTTATAAAACCATGCATTTATATCAAGTGAATGATGAGGGAGAACAATAGAGTAGAGCTTATTAGCATAAGGTTTAGAAGTAAAAAAGGAAGCACTTAAACATGCAATCCCTTATTAACATTTATTATGGTGAGATATAATGTCTCTTAGCTTAGATTGCTTTTAATTAATCAAGAATTAGTCAATGGCTCTTAGCCATGTTATAGCATCTCCATCTTCAGAGGCTCTAGGTCTCTGGTGACCAAACGCTGAGGACTAGCAGTGGAACAAAGTTTCTTGGTTTTAAGCCACTGAGAAGCATCCAACTGCCTGTTATTGGGGAATGAATATTAGGATAGGTGGATATTGGGCTGATCCAGTAAGACAATGCTTTTGAATACTGTAAAATGTAGCAAAATTGAGAGACAGCTACATATTTTCCATGCATTGCCAAGATATCATATAACATGATATCATATGTTCCTATGCTGAATGGACCTGTCTGTGTAACATTTACTAATATTAGGTTATGTGTTTTTATATTATAAAACTCCCTGTGATACTCGGATGAAAGGTGATGTATAAATTTAATTATTATTAACACCAGTGATGAAGAACCTGTGGCCCACCACATGTTGTTGGACTGCAGCACCCATCATCCCTGACTATGAGCCAATACAGGCTTGGGTTGACAATATGTAGAGAGCCACACATTCCCTATCCCTGCCTTAGGCACTGGAAATGTCTATATGGTGGCTCAGTAAACAAAAAGAGGTTTGCCAGTCCATCTACCAGTAATTATAGCTGTTAGACATCATGTGTAAGAGCTTGTGAACGTTGCATATTCTTCAGTGAAAAGTATGCATCTCTTCCAGAATGCCAGGATTCTAATAGAAACAAAACATCTTTATACTGTTTCTCTTCCCACAACGTTGCCACTTATTTAATATTATGTACTGGGTTCAGAAACTTGTTTCTGAGGAAATATGGAAGGGCCTTGTTAGTCAAGTTCATCTATATTAACACAGATTTTCTAGCTTGGTTCGAAAAGTCAACCAAACTATCTGAAGTGAAAAGATGCACTTGTCAGGTATTTTTGATGGATTACTTTCGAAGGGGAGAATAGTTTTTTCTAAAATACTTATTACAGTGTCAGATTAAATGATAGGAATTTACTTTTCAACAAGCTGTCTTGTTATCTGATAGTAAAGGAAGTTGGTCAAGTAGAAACTTATAATTGCATGACTTTTATGTGGGGATGGGGACTTGAATTTCCCACCTCTTCCTCTAGAAGGATTAATTCAGTTATACCTATTTTGCTACAGTCCTTTTGACCCAAAATAATAAACTCTCCATGAAAGATGTTATTTACTATCCTTGTCACTTTTGTTGGTAAAATAAAATCTATATATTTTATACCATAAATTTAAAACTGTTTCAATAATATTGCATCAGATTTTTTGATCCTTAGTTATGCAGTACACCATTGAAATGACTGAGTTGTTTTGGCCCCCTCTGTGGAATTATTTATGAAAAGGCTATGAAACATTAATCTTTGTGGATTTTGAGTATGGTAGTACTATATAGCTGAGATACTAGTTCCATTCTGCAGCTCACCTTATATGTGGTAGAGATTAAGTTGAGGCTTAAGTTGGGTAATTACTCCGTTTCTCTAGTAGTGACACAAAATTCCCGGCAGGTGCATTAAATCTTAACAAAACAAGCAAGCACAGACACAGCCTTCCATCAGCAAAAGTTCACCTGAACAAGACTTTATTTGTCACATCCAAATCGGCAGGGTAGCAGTTTACAACCAGAATGAGCAAGGAGGAACAAGTTCAAAGACCTTATGCCTGGAGACCTGCATGAGCTACATTTTCAAAAGGAACGTTCACATCTCCTCTTCTTACTGGTACATTCCAGGGAACATAAACATCATAGTGGACATGCTGAGCTGAAACCCAAAATGAATCGCTGAAGTGGGAACTAGACCAAGCTATTGAAGAGAAGACATCACAGATCTAGGAAAGCCTCTCGCCCACCTACCTTAGGGTTGTAGCCAAATCTTCACTAAGCCCAAAGCTTTCTCGTTCTGAGAACATGCTTTCAGTTCACCCGCTGATGAACAGAGATCTAGTCTCTGTTACTCCCTTGTGAATTTCCATTAATATCTCCTTATTAGAAGCAGAACATGCAAGTAACCACCAGGCTAACCACACTACACAGAGCCAATAAAGCAAGGTGAGACTGAGCAGCCTTTTTATGTTTGCTCAGCATTGCCAGTTCTGTTGTAGGGAAAGCAAATTTGCTGAATATAGACACGAGCCCTATTCAGGCCTTACACTAATGAGGGAAAATGGCATGTGAGAGGGCAGATGGGTGTGAGCATGCTAGCTTTACTTCACATACACCCACAAGGTTGCTCTCCATGACTAATTGCAGCAGGGAACTGGCTTCTGCTTGTGATATACGTGAGCTCTGCATCATGGAGGAAGCCTAGCCAAGTGGGAAAAACCTCCCTGCAGACCGTTGCAGCTCAGCTTGTGAGAGGCAATGGCAACAGTGATGGGGTTGAACCTAGCATGTTTACCCCCATCTTCCTTCTCAGGTGTTTTATTTCCTTACTGGTATAATACCTGAATTGAACTGCTGTCTTTTCATTTATTGGCGTATTAAAAATAAGAATGATGCTTCCTTAAGGTTCATGGTGAAGTTGAGCCTTATTTCTAATACTTACATCTTTCTTGTTGTTTGTTTGTTCAATTTATATACCCCCGCCCTTCATCATAAGATCTCAGGGTGGTTTACAAAATAAAATACAAGATAAAAACACAAGTGAATAATTAAAACAAAACCGTTGGCAGGAAAAAGTTTCCTGCTGAACGCAGGTTTGCAATCCATTTTTAACTTTCTTTGTTCATGAGATTTTGTCAGACATTGTAGAGCATATTTTGGGTACAATATTTTCCCACCCATCCCCAGTCCCATTTGTTCTGACTGGATGAAGAGCAGAAATATGCAATGGTAATTTATGTAACACAAACAGAGTATTGATTGCTGGCCAGTTTTGGATTCTTTATGGGAAGTGTTGACATTAAATGCTCTGACACAATTTTATCCAATAGCAGTCTAATATCAGTAGTCTTCAGCGTTTCAGATCCAAGACCCACCTTTAACCCAAACATGCATTTGGCGACTGATTTATTTTATCATACATTTATGTGCTGCTCTTTGTACATGCTGTAAGTTATACTCTTAGGAGTTCTGAAGTGTCGCTATGACTAGAATGAAATGTTAAGTAGAAAGTGGGCAATTTGAGATGCTTAAAAGCGTTGTGTTGCCACACACATTGAAATGTTTTCAAATATGTACAATTCTAGCAAGCTTTGCAGAACATTCCTTTCCTCTTGCCTCTTTTTGAAAGTAGGTTCTGTAACAACCCTTTCATGTATTTGTGTTTCATTCAGGGCAAAAAGAAGAAAAGGAAAAGGGACAAACAGCCAGGAGAGACCAATGGTAAGTAAAATGGAATGTTTTACATATTCCTTAGTGGAACGATGAAGGCCATAAGTTACTAATACTGTGCATAAGAGGAAAGTTTGAAATCTCCCAGCCTTCTTGCCACAGGGCTATTACTACATCCAGCTTTTTCCTGTTGGATTTTAAGTACAGTTAAATTCTTATTGCTCGCCTTTTAAAAACTAGTAAATGCATGAATAGCATATTATAATGGTAGTTATGTTTGTCCTTAATAACTGCAGAGCTACTCACTGTAGAGCCATAGTTTGTTAATGCCTGTGCCATTATTACCAAAGGTGTGTGTGAGAGAGAGTTTGGTATTAATCTGGGCTGTTTCTGTGTGATCTGATGCATGCCTTTACAGTGGTAAATTGCAGCCATTTTTTAAAATTAAGGAGGTTTGCCATTCTTTTTAGAAAATTAGAAATACTGCATAGGCAATCTCATAGTCAATTTTGAAAAAGCCCTGATTAATTTTTTTCTTTGAAGCCTTTGTATAATTTGTTCTTTTTTTTCAGAACACAGCGAATGTTTCCTAAATCCTTGCCTTTCACTTCCTCCGATTACAGGTGCTAATGTCATTTTCAGCCATTTAAAATAGTTTTGTAAATTGCTCTTATTTTTTTTATCCTGCCATTTTAGATTTTATTAACATTGAAACACTGACATTAGAAATAAATTTTATCATTCACACGTTTGTAGCATATATATATATATATATTTATAATGTGCTGTGGTTAGTTTTTTCTTTGTTTCTGATTTGTTATTCATTACAGTTGCTATTAAACAGTGTAATGCAGTAAAAATAACTCATTTGTACTAACTGTGCAAATTGAATATGCAGTATTTCTTTAAAGAGACTGATATAAAAAGCTTAATAATGAACCTCCTTAATCTAATGGCATTTTATGCGGCACCCACTAAGTCTTCTCATGCCTGCATGCGATATATCTATATCTATATAGATATATATAGATATATAGACATATGCCTTTCTACTCAAACATATCCATTGCTATTCACCTGCTTTACCTGCATACCACTTGCTTCCATGCTTCTGATCATTTTATTTCTGGCTGAAACTAACATATCCATTTTGCTATCTGCTTATTCTGAGCCATTTCTTTTTTTCTTTTTTAAATTATTATTTTTTAAAAATACAAATTGAATGTTTATTCCCAAAGCTGCATTATCCCCCCCAGAAGAAAGCATGTTAGATATTTCTATACTAAGTTCCTTGTCTCCCTCCCCCCCCACCTTTTTCCCCTATAAAAAGAAGTACTTCTATATCACCAGAGCAGTCCACCAACTATTGTTCTTCACAAACCCGCTGCATTTCTTGGGAGCTTGTGCAGAAACAGTAGACGGGGTTGTGCCTTCAATGCCTCTTAAATCAATTGCAATTCTTCCTATTATTATTATTATTATTATTATTATTATTATTATTATTATTAAAGACAGTCCTTTCCAAAGGGATACTGCAGCTTTAATTGCAACAGCTAATTTCAAAAGTTTGATAGATGTGACAATCACTATTTAAAGAAAATAAAACAATCAAAAGTTGATATTTTGCAGTTAATAATGAGGTCATTGATTTTATTTCCTTTTATTTTTATTTATTTTTCTTATTTTTATTTTTTATTTTTTATTCTCCTTCTCTCTCTCTCTTTCTTTCTCTCTCTCTTTCTTTCTCTTTTCCTGCTCGCTTCTTTCTTGACCTCATTCAGACCTGAGCGCTCCTAAGAAATGCCGAGCGCGCTTTGGCCTTGATCAACAGAATAACTGGTGCGGCCCCTGCAGGTGTGTATAGTCTCCCCACCCCACCCCGACTTGCTATGGCTGGTTTTGCAGCTGGTTTATTTGGTACTTCCCCCTTCCCCTCCCTTTTCTCCTGCTTTGTTGCTTTGTAGCTCTGTGTTGTGATCTAGAAGACACAAGGGAGTGGGATGCTGCCGTGAATGATCATCTCTTTCTGTTTAAAGGATTTCGCTCTCTTCCGCCCCCCACCCTCATTTTTGTTTCCTCCACCCACCTGCTCACTGCCGCTAGCTGGAAAATTCCCACTGTAAGACAGCATCAGCCTAGGCTTGCACACACAATCCAACCCTCCTCTCTGGATAGTTCCATACCATATATAAATTGCTAAACACCCTTTGATGTTTAGCAATTTATATATGGTATGGAACTATCTGTTGCTAAACATCCTTTGATACCACAGTGCAGAGTTCAACAGAGAAGACACAGGGCTAAGTGAAGAGAATGCACAGCAGGCTTAGGAATTGTAAGTTTGTGTCGCCTTGTGGAGATCCTCTTTCTTTCTTGCCCTTTGGTCTGCGAGATTGCCAAATGAACTGGGAGAAATGTTAGCTGTAGCTAAGATTTCACATCCAACTGAGCTCTATCCACCATTGTGTTGTATTTTTTTGTGTTTACCTTGTGCTAACAGATGCAAATACTCCAAAGAAGTGTCGGGCATTGTTCGGGCTTGACCGACAGAGTTTATGGTGCAAACCGTGCAGGTATACTACCCACTAGGCCTTTGGGAACTAAAAGCATTCTGTCATCTTAGTATTAAATGTGTGGTTTATTTTTAACCCCTCCCCTTCCTTGCTTCTACGACATTGATTGCTAATAAATTTTGATCTTCAGAATTCTTTGCTAATTCAATGCAAATTTCTTTTCCTTCTTGACCAATAACCTCTCTTTTGGTAGTAGAACTGGGAGTTGGTACACACATCCCCAAGATGCAGAAACTAACATTTTCTTGGTCAAACAAGTGTGTTAAGTGGACATCCATACAAGTGTCTATGTGTATGCTCTCAGTCTCCAAAGGATATCTGCAGCACTGGTATTTTCACTGTGATGAAAGAGGATACAAATTAGAATATCTGCTTGGATCTAAGCTAATAATATATTGGGAGTCTATATAACAAATTCTTCTGTATGTTTTTGAATCAATCTTGTGTGCTTATGAAAGCTCAACTAAAATTCATATTAGGCACATTCATAAGGTGCCTGGCAAAAAATATTTGCAGTAGTCCATTTGTCGCTGGCTTGTTAAGTTGACATCTGCTTGGCAAGTTGTTTTGGGATTTTAATCAAATTACAGGACATTGTTCTGCATTGTTTGGCTTAATGGCACCGAAGACCAAAACATTTGAAACAACCCATGTTCTACTGCAGGATAATTTCAGTATGCACTTGTTTCTTGGTGAAGGGAAGCAAACTATCTCTTGTTGCATTCTTTTTTTCCCTTAATATGGTTAAATTTGTTATTTCTCTGTTCTGATCCAAGCAGTCTTTGAATTTGGAATATTATGATGGTAGGTATCTCAGTCCAACACACACTTTTTTCTGTATGTAGTGCTTCCCTCCTCACCTTTCCCTCTGATTCACACCCATACCATGTGCTTCATTCTGTTTTTTTAGACAATAGAGCAGTTATTCATATTATATGCATGCCAATTCTGTTAGTTTTGTGATGCCAAGCTATACACATGGATTGAAAACGTACTGTACATCTAATTGTTAGATAAAGTTCATGCATTTTCCTTTAAGGGCGGCATTCCACCTAAACTCTGTAACTTCCCATCAGATGCATGCGTAAGCACTGTGATTGTGTGACAGAAGCAGGGAAATAGCACAGGTCATTGTCAATGCAGATTATTAAATACCTTTTGAAAATCAACAAGTTCAAGAAACATTTGAACAGCCAGATAGCAACTTTAGCTTTGAAAAAAATGAGACAACTCATTAGGAGAGAGAAATTCCTCTTAACACTACTAAGCTTATCTGGCAGTTATTCTAGTACATAGAGACATAGGCGGCCATTTTTATATTTGTCAAAACTAGAATGCTGATGGAAGGTAGGAATTATGCTCTAAATCCCTTATCAGTAAAGGGACTATTTTGAACTGAGATCGAGGCCAGCAATGTTGGCTCCACACATCTGGTCACTGCAACATAAGCAAAGGCATCCCTAGCCATCTATCTTGCAGGATATACAGTACTAAATACTTTGGCAAAGGCTTCGTTTGGGGCATCTCAGGTGCTCACTGCCATATTCACCTTCTTGGTTTGTGCACGGGCCTGAAATTCTCTTTGCCCTGGGAGGGAAATGAGATTAAAGGCCGTCTTTTTATGTGTCTTGGTTTGGTTGAAAGTGGCCAAGGTGCCTAATTGTGAATGGGAAGGTTGGGATCAAGGGAGCCCGAGAGGATGTCTTTTGAGGATCAGATTTGGCTCCAGATGCCTGTCTCCAGCATCAGCCTCTTTTATTACCTTTTTACTGCAGCCAGTATTTTATTGCTTTAAAACTGCATTTAACTGTTTTCAAGTCATATTTAAAGAGGATCTGCTACATGATCTGTAGTATTTTCAGTCAAATGATCATTGAATTGTGTGTGGAGAGAAACAAATTCTTTTTTAAATACAAAATAGCATTTTCAGCTCAACATAATTTCAGTTTAGTTCTAAAAGCTTTGCGGTAGGATCTTTAAAATATCATTCTTGACGCTACAGAGCATGCATATTAACACTGCAAAAAAATTTTTAAATAAACTTTAACTTGAAACTGTAGGTCATCACTTTCTCTCCTTCTCTCCCTCCCTCTTTCTGCTTGACTCCAGTGTTTTGTTTTTCTGGGGATAGATGCCATGCAGAGTTCAGTAAAGGAGCAAATACTGGACATGTTTGGGTGGGGGGCATCCCACAAACCCAAGACAGTTCTTGATTTCTGATAGCAAAATTTTACTGAGAGTAAAACGAGGACAGTTGGGACAATATTAGTATTAATTAGTACTTAATATTCCAAATACGCATTAGTCTGTGAGGATAGGTAAGTATCATGGCCCACACTTCATGTGTGTATCATACCTAGGTCAGTACTGTCTAGAACATAGAATTAAATACTTTAAAGGTCAGTTAAATTAGATATAATGCTTTTAGATAGAAATTTGGTTTTCTATAGCTGTTACCAGTGCCATCATAACTAGCTGAACAATAAAGTGCTTTTGGGTTTCAATTCCAGTATTTGCATCATGGTATGCCATCTACACTATATTAAAGCATATATGTGCGAGACGTTTACCACTGGACTCAGGGACACCTTAATTATTCAATTAATTAATCTAAACATGCTTTGGAGCTAAAAAATTTGCCCATAATCCACTGGGTCTTAAGTGCAGAGAGAGAGAGAGAGCTTTGCAGGTTCCATGGTTTATTAGTGCTGTGTTTATATTTCACAGTTCTGTGACTGCTCTGTGTAAGCACAGAAACCTTTGTTGAGTGCTGAATAAAAGAGTTGTAAGATTATTATTATTATTATTATTATTATTATTATTATTATTATTATTTTAAAAGCAAGTTCCTGGACCTTATAGTCAGGAAAATCACTGCCAACATTCTGAATTTCCAAACAATAATAATAATAATTATTATTATTTTTTGTACCCCACCCATCTGGCCGGGTCTCCCCAGCCACTCTGGGCGGCTTCCAACAAATATTAAAATACATCAAAATTGTTGTTGACCAGAGAAGGAAAATACACCTATGGCTTGCATAGCACTTTGTCCCTTGCCATAACTCACAAAATAAATTGTTCAGGATAAGAAAATAGGCCTGCATTTATTAGTTATTATAGAATTCAGCTTTTCTCGGCACTGATTTTTTTTTTTTTACATACTACCCTGGGCTTACTATTTGTTTTCTACAAGCCTCATGCTGATGACCTACTGTTTACTCAGCTATAAATCTATACCTGATGCAACACTAATCACTCACGTCCTAAGAAACATCAGTTTCTCTTGTCCTTTATATAAAACTGATTTGCCTGAACCATATGAGACTGATTCTGATTTTGAAGTGATTTCTGTAAATGAACGGCAGCAAACAGTAACAACTGAAACACCACCTTCAGTAATGACGCTACATTTTGCCATAGCGTGTTCTGGGTTTTCTTGGCCCGATGCTGCAGGGAAATCCTTCAGTTGTAAAGAAGAGTGGGTGTCAGGGAGGTGGAGGAAACTGAATTTGGGCACTGATCCCAATCCTATTAGGGACAACATTGGTGATGTTGTCCCTAATAGGATATAACTATACAGACATGTATAGTTCTCTTCAGCACCTCAGAACAAGAACCCATCTTGAACCTTGTTGGCTTCTTTATGGGTTTACCATTGCAGGCTATGTCTGTAATGACCAAATCTTTGAGCAAGGAGGTGCAACTGTGAAGTTGAGTTTGGTGGGAGGGGTTAGCATCTAGAGACCCTACCCATTGATCCATGGTGTATGCATGCACACACATGCTCCTCTACCCTTCATCCTGCATGGCCTGCCAGAGCCTCCCACTGCCTCCCACCAACAGCATGGTGACTGATCCAGAAGCTCCCCATGGCATTGACAGGTAGAGCTCTGTGTGCTATTTGGAAATCCCTGGCCTGTAAGGCAAGATAATAGCACCTTGCATGCCAATGCAGAACATATAATGGGATCTCCTAAATATTAGCACCACTCTGTTAATATAATCTTGCTTATTTCCCATGGGTTGTTAAAAAAAATAAAAATGCTGCTTTGAACTGTTGATATGGTAACATTGCTTCCTTTCTGCCTGAAGGGACTAATTAAAGAGTAAGACATAAAGAACATGAAATAGTTCAGGCCAGTGGACTACATCAATTTCTTGCTAATAGATTTCCAGTTTTTATTACTTTAGGTAGGAGGCTTCTAGCAAGGTTCTGTTTAGAGCCCACCAATTACTCTTTTTTATCTTTTAACTTGCCTTAATAAAGCATGGTTTGCTGTTGCTTGCCATCTTGCACTTTCTCTTTCCTTTTATTTTCTGCTCTGTGCTTTGTTGCTTTAATTCATAAGGTTTTACATGCATGGCTGTCTTTAGTTTCTAGCATGTATTGATCAGCAGGCTAATGTGGTTAAAATTCTCCACTGCCCTCAAAATTGACTTTGCTGTGTGGAACTTTGGGCAGAACCTTAATCTTATTTTATTTTTTTATTTTTTGGAAGGGAAAAGTTGTTAATCTGTTCTGTTCCAGAAACCTTTAGGAATTGACAAGAGCAAGTTGCTTGGGTTTCCTAGCTAATCTTTTCTAAAATGTGGCCCATTTTATTTATTTATTATAAAAATATGTAAAGGTAAAGGGACCCCTGACCGTTAGGTCCAGTTGTGGACGACTCTGGGGTTGCAGTGCTCATCTTGCTTTACTGGCCAAGGGAGCTAGTGTACAGCTTCTGGGTCATATGGCCAGCATGACTAAGCTGCTTCTGGCGAACCAGAGCAGCGCACAGAAATGCCATTTACCTTCCCGCTGAAGCAGTACCTATTTATCTACTTGCACTTTGACATGCTTTCGTACTGCTAGCTTGGCAGGAGCAGGGACCGAGCAACGGGAGCTCACCCCGTTGCGGGGATTCGAACCGCCGACCTTCTGATCGGCAAGCCCTAGGCTCTGTGGTTTAACCCACAGCACTACCCTCGTCCCTTCATAAAATATTTATATACCACTAAATCCTAAAAGCATATCAAAGCAGTTTACAACATTAAAATGATTTAAAAAAACCATAGCATAAAAGATTAAAAACAATTCAAGCGGGGGGAGCTACCGGTAAATTTGGAAGCTGCTTTATGCAATTTGCTCCATTTTGACCAGTATTGTTTACATTGCCTGGCAGCAGCTTTCACACAGAGGTCTCTCCTAGTCCTACCTGGAGATGCCAGGGATTGAACCTGGGACCTCATAGAGTAAAGTGCAAATGTATCATTAAAGGTGCAGTGACAGAGCATCAGTGAAGTGAAATGGAGATTGTGACATGAGACTAATGCTTGGATTTGAAAGTGTTAACTCTCAGATTACAGATGACTGGGTGATAGTGTTACTTTACTGGACTTTTATAATTACACCAGTGGAAAATTGTGCCAGCTGACCTTTATAATTCTACATGTGGGTCAGCTTGGAATCATTCACTTAAGCCCTGACACCTGATGGGGGCATTGGTCAGTTTCAACACAGGGTCAACTGGCCACATACGATTACTTGCCTCTCAGCCTCAGCTGAGAGTCTCATGCTAACAGACGTGAACTTCAGTTGAGAAAGGTGCCTTGTATTACTCCAACTTGAGTGCTTTGGGCAAAAAAGAAAAAGATCAAAACGTCGTGTTTGCTGCGACCGGTTTTTAGAATCCATTTGCCCTGTGGGAATCTGCTCCAGAGGACCCATTCATTGTATGCCTAATATTTTTGTTCTGCCACCAGATGTGTCTTAGGCAGTAGTTGCAATGCATAGATGGCATTCTTTATGTAAGTTGGATAAGCCAGGGTGCATAGTGGCCTGATTTAATAGCATTGATAATTTTTGTGAAATTCTTAACCGTTTTCTGATTGTTTCTCTTTACAATGATACCTGTTGTTGCTTCGTTTGTGCACTCCACACCTAACCAAGATTTAAGTTTTCTTTTGAAGTTCTTTTAATTTCTGTAAATTAAAGTAGGAGCCAAACAATTCCTTCTCCCACCCCACCCTTTACGAAAATAAAATAAAATAAATGAATGTGTGATAATCCACAACCTGCAGGTTATACAACCAGTTATTCTTGTTAATTTGGACGGTATTTCTGTTCATCTTCCTTTTCCTTCATTTCCCACTTTTATTCTTCCTGTTACTCTTTCCTCTTTTTTGTGTCTGTGTGACGTTGATTTTTTTTTGTTTGTTTTTTGTTTTCACACGGTGTGGTTCTAAACAGAAACAAGCAGGAGTGGTAGATCCTCGGCTACAGTTTGTCGCAAAGGTGGGGTTTCTTCCAAGGCAGGCAGGGAGATATTCCAGAAGCGAAACTCCAGAATCAGTCTTTCAGAATGCTTGGTGCCAACTGAGAGGAAGTATCTGCCATATTTTCGTTTGTAGGGGAACGAGAATGTAAACAGCTAAGAATAAATTCATATGGTGCTAAAAGAACATAAAACCAATTGCTTTTAAAATAATTTTAAAAATTGCCTAATGGGGCAAAGAGCAAATTCCGCTAGTTAGCAGAAAGACGGATTCCTTAATCGTTGTCCAGAGGTAGCCAGCACCATTATAATAATTGGGTATAGCTAAACAGAGCCCGGCATAGTTGGTTGATGGCTCTTTGCTTTAGGGTTATTATTTTCCCCTCCAAATAGCGTCTTTGCCCTTCATTCACAGATTGCTCTCTCCCTATTTCTAGGAGAAAAAAAAAGTGCGTTCGCTACATACAAGGTGAAGGCAGCTGCGTCAGCCCACCCTCTTCAGATGGAAGCCTACTAGACTCTCCACCGTCTTCTCCCAACATGCTAGCCTCCCCCACAAGAGACTCAAAACCACAGACTGAACAAACCCAACCTCTCTCGCTCACATTGAAACCCGACCCACTCTCACACCTCTCGATGATGCCGCCCCAGCCGTCCTCCATAGCCCTGACTGAAAGCTCCACTAGCAAATCCAGCGGCCTGCCTGCTAGTAATTGTCAGAACGGGGCACTGGACCATCAGTCTGCCACTTTACCGCAGTCCGCGCCGTCCTCCTCTTCGCTAGCGCGACCCTCGACATCCTCCTTGCATTCCCATAATTCTTTGGCTGGGACACAGCCTCAGCCTCTGTCACTCGTCACCAAGTCTTTAGAATAGCTTTAGCCTCTTGTAGCCGTTTTTAAATTTTATTTCGTTTCTTTTTGTGTCAAGATTTCTCCCCTCCCCCCTTTTTTCCGTTTATATATTTTTTAAAAATTTGTGCCATATGGCTGGCTACATTAGTTGATGTGTATCGAGTTCATTGGTCAATATTTGACCCATCCTTATTTCAATTTTTTTCCCCTTTTTAAATATGTAGATGGAGAAAAGAAAAAAAGCCTCATGATTCTGCCAAAATTTTTATCAACAGCTGTTTAAAGTCTTTGTAGCGTTTAAAATATATATATATAAATATATATATACATAACTGTTATGTAGTTCCAATAGCTTAGTTTCAAAGACTGATTTTAAAAATGAAAAAAAGAAGCAATTTTGAAGCAGCCCTTGCCGAAGGCGTTGGTTCTTTATTATTTGTATTAAATACGAGCTTGCGAACCAATCATTTTACATCTGGTTTTTAAAACTTTTTAAGGGCACAATGAATGCAGTGCCGCTATTTTTCCCCGTTTTTTTTTTCCTTTGTGTGATATAACTTTTCTTGTGATGTTACTTGTTATTGTTTAAATGTACAGAAACAAAGGGTTAAAATGTGTTAATATACCTTGTTCCATGGTGTTGTTCTTTTTTGGGGGAGGGAACGCTACTCAACAATTAAAAAGTATCACAACGCTATTGGACCAGTAGTATTTATTGCTTTAGAGATTGCTTGTTGTATCTGTATGTTTGTCCATTTTTTAAGAAGAAATGCTTTCCTTTCTTTTTTTCCTTGAAACATTGTGTAAAGGTTTTTTCCCCCCCTTAGTGTAAGCAACATATATATAACAACTCATTTGTACAAGGTTTTTAAGTTTATATATAAATGTGTATATATATATTTTTGTTGGCTTCTTTTTTATTTTGTTTTAATTTCTTCTTTTCTGTCACACAGTTGCCACCAAATGGACATTTGCAGATGGATCAATAGTGGTAAAAAAATAAAAATAAAATAAAAAGCTTTAAAAGCCATTACATGAAATAAGACTTGAAAATTTAGCACGGGACTTTTTATCAGTGCTGTTGGAAAAACAGCAGAGTTTCCCATTCAGAACTGCAGATGACTTCCCCTGCCACTTGTAGGCTGTGAGCAAAAAAATCTATGTGCCAAAATTCTCAGTGATTTTCTCCTTTCCCAACAATTTTTATGCTGTATTTTTTTTTTGTTCATCCTGTTTTGCTGTGATGTTACATAGGTAGATATGTATGTAGTTTTTAATGTCACCTATTACAGACGTGTTTGGTAGCAGATTGTCCAGAAAGCATTTTAAAATGAAGAGGTATAAACCCTAAAGGGCCAAATTCTGTATATTAGATTATTCATAAAATGAAAAATCAGACTGCCACTTTTATGTACACTTACTACATACAGGTAGGTAGCAAACTTTAAAAAAAAAAACCTAGGCATGTTGATGTTGCAAATTTTTTAAAAGAAGATAAATGCTGTATAAAGCTGAAAAAATGTTCATCTGTTCATCCAGTGCCATTGTAGTTGACATGAAGCGATTGTAAAACTGTCTCCAGTTTTCTTCTCTGGTTTATTAAGATGCTAACTATGACATTTTTTGTGAATCCTTTGAATGTTTCCTAACAGTTGTGATGTTACTGTTCCGTTTTATTGCTCTTATTCCGATTTTTCATTTCTAATGGTTTGGAAGCCATTTTTGTAATGAATAAATGTCCATGCTGTACAGTATCTGTAGCATGCAGTTCTGGATTAATAAAAGCAACTTAGTACGTGCAGATGGACTTGCAGCTCATTTACCTAGAGGTTTTATTTAACCCCCCAGCACGTCCGCCAAGAAGGCTTTCATCAGGATGTGCTTTTATCTGTTTCAGGAAAAGCAGCTTTAAAAAATGCTGAATAAACCAACATAGAGGTTGGGCAGGTTGCTAAGTATTTTGTGACTGCCTAGTCCTGAGGTTATTTTATAATGTTTCAGATCAGAGCAGCATAGGATTGAATCAAGGCCATTTGGACACTGTGTTTATTCACCAAACCCAGATAGGTAATCTTCACTGAGAGATTGTCTCTCACCCAAAATACACAATCTGAACTAAATTTGGATACTTTAGCCTCTAGGCCAGGAGCAGCCAACTTATGTTCTCATCTTGGCCACTGGCCATGCAACAACCTCTGGAGGGCATCCATGGTGGTTCTCTCTGCTCTAGACTATGCATAGGGGCAACCATAATTTGAAAGGGGGTAGAGCTTCTGTTGCTGTATGAGATCTGAAGAGAACTCAGGTGCCTCTTGGCAGGTTTCAAGAAGCATCTCAGAGGGAAAGCACAGCCACACTTAGGATCCCGCTTTCCACGGTTCCTTGCAGTATGCAAACAAAAGAACAAAAAAGGGAGACTTGTAAGCTTCAGATGAACACGGAGCTTACGTATTTCTTAGATGGAGTAGAGTTCCCTTATCTTACAAGGAGTAGCAGAAAGTAAATTAGAGAAAACACGCTGAGATGCTCTTCAGTGCTTCTTGAAATGTACATAATATCCCACAATGTTGCAAGGGTATGGAAAAAATGATAATGCCATTCTACTCCTCCATACAGCTCTTGAAAAGAAGTCCATCAGGAATCCTGTCTCTCTTTTTTTGAAATTTGGACACCCTTTTCACCCACAGTTCTTCCCCACTGCAGTAAATTCTGTTGTCAAAAACTTGGAGCAAATATCTTTCTCCCATCTTTGCAGACAAGATCATCTCTAGAATTCCGCTGCCATTCATTTGAGGATTTTAATTATTGGTACAACCATGCGTCTTCCCTATGCCTGTTGAATGGAACCTCCAGCTTGCCTTCTCCGCAAGGACAGAATGCATTTGAAGCACATACAGTGCTAAGAATTATTGCAGCCAGGAATTTGTAGATACTTAGTAGGCTAAATTCAGCTTACATTTTGTGCATTTCAATTCTTCTGACACATGCTTTCCCATCAACTAAAACTCATGTGGCTCCTCAGTTCTAAGAGCTCCCCAACTTTGGACACTGTTGTTTGGAGAACAGCACACATTTGAATAATGTACATATCCTTTACTTGGCAGTATGTTGTGTTTTCTTCTTAATGTTGCATTATCTGCATGACATTATTTTCTCAATAAAAAGGATTACTGTATCTTTTTTTGCAACTTGTAGCCATCTGTGAACACCAATAACTCATGTAGCTGAGAGAAGATGTATTTGAGACATTAGGATTGCCATATTGTTTGAGAGCAAAAAAAATGTACTGAGGGAAACACTGGAACGTCTTGTACTGGATATTTCTCTCTCTGAATTTCTTAGTCTTGGACCTTTTTTTTGCAGATCGACAATAGATTAAATGGTAGAGGAATGGTGGGAAGAAAAAAAAGTACTGATCATATGTTTTTCCTCTCAATCAGAAACTATTAAAACATACAAGGAAGAATGATTTCCATCCCATATTTCTTACTGCCCTATACTGAAAGCTCGAAACAAGTAAGGATATAAAACAAAATGAAATATGCTACATAAAGTATATTTTTAAAAATCGCCTCTAAACTAAATCAGACAAACCTATATAAATTGGACACACATACATACATACATACATACATACACACACACATACAAATATTCTTCTGTTTGTGCTATGTTGTATAATTCGTTTCAGATTATCTCATTTTCTTGGCAGGGATGCCATGCCAATTATTATTATTATTATTATTATTGCTGCTGCTGCTGCTGTTTTACCAATCGTTTTATACAAAAAAGTAGATTTCAGAGTGCCTTGATTAAATTTCCATAGTGGGATGCCTGGCAAAAATGTAGCAGGCACAACTTTTGCTATATCTCTTAAGTGGGAAAAGCTTTACTTGATAAACCTCTGCTCCACACAGTTTTTAAAAGCACAGGGCGCCGCCAGGAAATTGTGGTGGCCATGTTTTGTTGGAGCTTTGAGACCAATAAAAGTGCAACTAGAACAAAGTTAAGTTCACATAGTGGTTATTTCTAAACATTGTGTGAAATTCGGCCCCTTAAGATCGTTAGGTTGCAAAGACAGCTAAAGCCACCCTGTTATCTGCTGGTCCACAGCCCAAATCCTTTTCCAACATCCTTTAATTTTGCTTTTTCTGCCTGCTTCCTAGCTCTATCCCCAACCCTGCTCCCGGGTTCTTCTTTTGTCAGTTTATTACCTGCGTGGCTAAGCTTTTGCAGGCAGAGGATCACACTGGCCCAAGGTCAACTCTCCAGTGACATTTTTTTTCCTCCGACAGGGCATAAAAAACTTGTTTATTGCTTACTCTGCACTCTTCCACTACCTTGCCTTTTTCCCTTGCCCATTGGAGTAATTTTATCATGTTAAGATGCAAAGGACTAGGGCTGTCTTTACCCACATCCGGCCGGATCCCAAGGTTTTTGCAACACTTCCGGGTTTGCTGCTTTCACAACCAGAAGTTTACGTTACCCAAGGGTCACGTAAGCCGAGGTGCAACTGTACTTCTAAAAACTTCAGGGGGCAAACCCCATCTTAAAAGAGGGGTCCTGTCTTACATTGGAGGTGCTGCCTCTCCTAAGATGATACCTGCTACATGCAACAATTTATCTAAGAACAACAAAAGTATGCTCCTCAATTTAAGTATACTGCGTCTGCATTTACGCATATGTAATTGCTCAACTAAAATTCACAAGATTAGTTAAAACGTAGGTAATAAGGTTGCAGCACTACTTTTGAGCCACTCTCCTGATTCTGGTATGCGTGTGGTAAAAAGAGTCATTCAGTCTTAACTGCAGTAGTGTTAGGGTCTTCTGTCACTGCCAATTGAAGAAGCAGATGTGTGCATTTCAACTTTCCGGATTCTTGTTTAAGCTATGAATATATGCACTCTTATCTGAAGCAGAGCAATACGAGTCATTCTTCAGCAAAGGCTAGTAAAGGAATGGTTTTTCTGCACCAGTTAGAGGAGATGTGGTGACATTTAAAATATAATGGGAAAGGGGAAATCTAAAAAAAGCATTAACAGACACTTGACAGGTTGGGGTTTTAGTAAAAAATCATTAGAAGCCTCTTTCCCCTCTCATTGCTCACTGGATTTCTTCCACCCCTTGCAGTATAAGGAGGGCACATGAGGATCAGGTTGGATTACTGAGGTGTCCTGCCTCAGTTACAGATTGTTACACCAGCCGCCTCCAACCTGCATTTCCTAGCCGTGGTCACAGCCCAATTGCTCACCCTGACTTTTGGCAGTGCGGAATTAAGTCAATTGATGGCAGTGGATCTAAGGAGTAAATTTTAGGGGGGAAAGACTGGCTTGTTCCATAGGTTGGAACCAACATGTGGGGGCCTTGAGTAGGGAGTCCAGAAGGTATTTATTTATGAGATTTATTCTCTGCTTTCTGAGAAAACCCTCCACAAGACACCTTACAACATTTTGAAATGCAAATCTACTTTCATAAAACCATTTAAAGCCCTGGTCATCATCAATAATAATTGGGGGTGGGGTGGCTAGCACAAAACAATAATAACTGAGCTATATCCCTACTCTCATTTACAACCCCAAATTAAAAGCTTTTGAGAACTAACAGGCTTTAAAAGCTGCCTTCTTAAAAGACCCGAGACATGGAGCCTTATCTTTGTAGGGATTTCAGGTGTTTGGGGCTTTAAAGGTCAAAATCGGCATTTTGAACGGGACCCAGAAATGCAGTTGGTGTGGCGTATTTTGACTGCCTGCTTCTCACCAATAGCCTGGGAGCCATATTTTGTTGAAGCTTCTGAAACATCTTCCATGGCAGCCCTACACCGAGCACATTACAGTAGGTCTGGTGTGGTTTGAAACTGAGGTGAGATTTGAATTCTTCAGTCAGGACTCCCAAGTAGCATACCAAGCTAAGCTGGTAAAAGGCACTCCTGGTGACCATTGTCACCTGAGGTTTCCCAGCCAGCAAGGTGTTTAGTAGCACCACCAAATGTTAAACTTAATCCTTTAAGGGGAGTACAACCCCATCAAGGACAGATTGAAATCCATCCAGACTTACCAGATCTCCCACTCAAAGTATCTTGGATTAAGCAGTCTCCCAGCCCTTCTAGAAGCTTCCTGATATTGACTGTCCATGCCTTTCAGAACAAAGATCAGTCACAGGTTGGAGCCTAGCGTAGAGTCACCTGTACAAATCAAACAGCGAAAGACATTTTACTCATTTGTTAAATGTATATACCACCCACACGCCCTGGCTCTCTGACCAACTTAAAGTCTCCTCACTCTCATATTTGCACCAGAGTTGTCTTTAAGTTAAGAATGGTGCAGATTAGACATGTCAATTAATAGTTATATGACCCATAGCTGACCTACTCACAATCTCTCTCCCGTCTTAATTCCAGGAGTGTGGCAGAAATGCAATTTTTTGCCAACCCAATAGTTTACATTTAGTGGGTTTTTTCCAGTTCATTCAGCGAACTAAATTCCTTTCTAATGTTCACTTGGGTAAATAGTGTTTTTTCCCAACAGTGGTCAGTGATTTTGTAGTGGGGTTTAGAATGGAAGCTGGAAAAACAATGTTGTTTCAGAAAATAAACTCCAGGCAGCTGCTAACCTATAAGATCCAATGAGGATCTGAGTCAATCAGAAGATATTGATGCCAGAGTTAATTGATCTCTCAGGTTTGGCAAAAGTTGACTTCTATATGTGAACTTGGAAACCATTGTTTGTTTAAACTACTTTGTGAGGACAAGCCAGGAGCAAACTGGTTTCAAAACTTGGCTTGTTCATTATAGTTTTGAAGCCACTTTCGTAGCTCTGCAACCACCTACAGCTAACTCTTATTTTCTGCAGGTCTCTCTTCTTCCTGTGGGCCAACGAGGCTCAGCGGTACTTTGAGTTGCTTAGTAAGGAAAAATTTATTCTACTTTACTTCTGTAGGTTTGTTTTGTAAACTTGTCAGCAGCAAATATTCCTATCCGACGGGAAACTGAAAATAAAACACTGAAGCAAAAGATGGACAAGCTAGGACAGTTGTCATTTTAATGAAGCTTTGAGTTGAAAGGTGCTTTGAGATTAAAGGAAAAGGATGCAAAATGTTAAATAACTAAAGAAATGCATATAAATCGATATCATATTTGGTTCAGGTTGATGATGCAGTAGTCAACAGAGGAAATCTGGAGAACACTATCATTAGTTATCAGCATTAGAAGCATTAGTATTATCGAAAAGTCACAAGCCCACAATGGACAAAACAAGTGAAACTGGAGATGTTCCCGTATCAGGCCTGAGAAACTGAAATGGTTGTAGTACCAAGCAGTGGGTTTTTTCGGGGGGGAGGAGGCAGGGGTACACATACCCCTAAACATTTTGTGATTCCTAAGTTTGGCCTCATTGAGGGGCAGTATGAGTATAAAAATGAGAGTACCCCTAAACATTTTTTTTAGAAGAAAAGTACTGGTACCAAGTGTCAGTGGAGCTTTAGAGAAGTGCTTTGACACTGAGCTGACAACATCAATGGGGAGGCAATCAGATACAGAGAATAATAAAAGGGAGATCTAATGATTAGTGGGAACCAAAATTTTCCTACTTACGAGTGTCTTGATGAAAGCATATTGGGGGCATACCAGCAGAGAATTGAAACCTAGCAAGGGAGCCATTTTGAGATCACCTGTAGTTTAGGTGTCAGGTGAAGTTTGTGCCATTCACATCTCCTGTGGCACTGACATCTGCTTGAGGGCTTCCCAGAGGCATCTGGTTGGCCACTCTGGGAAATAGGATCCTTGAATGATAGGTCTGACTCTTATGGCATCATTTACCAGAGTAAACGTTGCAGTGGAGTCAAGTTGTTGCAAGAGAATTGGAGGAATGAAAACGAACATGACGGCACGCTGCTCTCCTTATACTCTCTGTTTCATGAGCCATCCAAAGTTTGCAACAAACAATATTATAATAAGAAGTTTCTTACACCAGGAGTATTTTTCCTTTATATACTAATTTTATCTCCACATCGGATTTATGCCACGTAATGGAAATTTTGTTCTGACATAAACCACAACCAATCTAAAATATCAAAATAAAATAAAATGCATAACAATACTTACGAATCACATTTTTAATCTAAAGGCTTTTAAAATAAAATAAACAGATGCAATTTTATAACGTATTATGGCGAGTGAATGGGAATTTTAAATTCATTACTTCTGCTCCAGTTACAAAGTGCCCTGGTCCAGACTATGAGTTTAAACTTCTGTTTAAACTGTTCATTTATAGACATCCAAAATATAAGCAGTGGGGAACAATCAGTTAATTGCTTAGTCACAATTTCTGGCAATGAGTTCAGTTGCACACACTGGTTCCTTGGATAGGACAGGGTGGCGCTGTGGGTTAAACCACAGAGCCTAGGGCTTGCCGATCAGAAGGTCGACGGTTCAAATCCCCGTAACGGGGTGAGCTCCCGTTGCTCAGTCCCTGCTCCTGCCAACCTAACAGTTTAAAAGCACGTCAAAGTGCAAGTAGATAAATAGGTACTGCTCCAGCGGGAAGGTAAACGGCGTTTCCGTGCGCTGCTCTGGTTCGTCAGAAGCGGCTTAGTCATGCTGGCCACATGACCTGGAAGCTGTACGCCGGCTCTCGGCCAATAAAGCGAGATGAGCGCCGCAACCCCAGAGTCGTCCGTGACTGGACCTAATGGTCAGGGGTCCCTTTACCTTTAGAGACAATATAAATAAGCTGCTATCACCAGGACAAAGAAAGAAAAGAGGAATGTTCAGTATGAACTACTTCTGAAATTTCTCTAATGCTTAAAATAAAATGAGGTCCTTGTCTGATGAGAGAGAGAGAAAGATCAGGGGGGGGAGAGAGAAAAACTATAGCTCTCCCCAGTTCTTATGGAATTAGGACAGTGATGGCTAACCTTGACACCCCAGATGTTTTGGAACTACAACTCCCATCATCCCTAGCTAACAGGATCAGTGGTCAGGAATGATGGGAGTTGTAGTCCCAAAACATCTGGAGTGTCAAGGTTAGCCATCACTGAATTAGGATATGACTCTGACTTTTAAAAATTTAGTCTCATTCCTATCTGCCATTGACTCTCCCTAGCTTTCCACCTCCTTACAAATATCCCTCTTCCTTTGCCACTTTAAAGCGATCAAGTAGTGGTGTAAAGTACATAGGTGTAAAGATAGAACCCATTAAAAGACTTGGTAGCTCAATAAAGTTCTATTTTCTTATAAACACTTAAAATGTGTATTTGTGATTCATTCTTGGTTTATTAAGGGAGCAGAGAAATGAAACCATATACACCAAGAAAACCAGGCAAACCCTTTGAAACAAGCTAAAAATATGCATTGACTAAGCATCAGATGAACAAAAGACAGCTTGCCTTAAAACCTTAAGAGTGTGTAGTCTCAAGAAACACTTTTATTCAATAAAAAGGCAATTGTCGTAGAATTCCAGCAAAAGTAAACTAAACACAGTATCTGGCTTTAAATTAATAAATAAATCATGTATCCTTTTTATGGTAGTGATTTGGGTTCTACCCAGCCATTTTGTGTTTGTTTCAGAGTGAAGGGGTTTAATAACATCTGGGGGCTGTTTTCAAAGACTTTTTAGAGAAGGAAAAATTGGTTCCAAAAATAGTGTTCACAAAGAAAAGCCCAGCAGTTATGCTTCATATCTCCTAAGCATGTGTTGAAAATAACAGGCAATCTATTGACATCACTTATGTAGACAAATTAAACTGCAAAAAGGGTTCCAATGCCTTTCCTTTGGTGATCACTCATAGCTGAGTCAGAATGTCTTCCCATTGAGTCCACTGGGAAGTTCCATAGCTGGCATACTTTCTGTCCTGTTCTGGGGCTGTGTCAGCAGAATGGGAGGGCTTGGATTCCAATGGATCCAAAGTATCCCCTGATACACCCCAGAATGCCTCCTTTCCCCCCACTCCACCACCTGGGCACTGACAGTGGAGGAGGGGCAGCTACAGAGGTTTCCACAGCCGCCAAGGAGGATGCCTTGGTGAGTGAGTGTCCTGGTCAGGCTTAGAGAGGGATGTCCATATGGCCTGTGGAGAGCTGTGACAGGGACATGGGTGGACTTTGGTAATATGATGCCTGGAGCAATAATTCCTTCTGGTGCAGTTTACTTGTATATTTACCCTCATAAATATAGGTTGTTGTTGCTGTTGTTGTTGTTGTCATGTGCCCCTTTGACTCAGTACCTTATGTCCACCACTACCCTAAATCTGGCGCTGACAGGGACCATGGGATTGCAGCCTTAAGAAGTTGGAATTACTGTGGGGATAGTCTCCTTTAAGAGGTAGGCTGGAAGAAATAATAGGTAATTATAGATAATGATGTCAGCAATTTCCAGGTGTTCCACCTCCACCTGCTGTCATTTTGTGACTGGTGGGCTTCAGTAATTTCCAACCCTTTCAACTGGGTCCTGGCAATAGAAAATTAGAGAAACTCTGCTTTACAGCAACCATTTTTTTGACAAAGGACTGGAATATTTTGTTAGAGGTGCATAGTTTTGCAGAGAATTTCAAACAGAACACGGCAGCACAACCAAATGTGATTACTGAAAGTGTGGTAGTTCGGTTAGAATGGGTTACAAAACAACATGCTCATTTTGTATGTTGTGTCGGATAATGGACCACCTATATTAGAATTTGAGTGCTTGGCTTAATCAAAAGAATGTACTCAGTGGAGGAGGAAACACCTGGTAACATGGAATTGTTTCATTGATTTCGCAGGGGAGTTGGTAAACTAAAAGTGGAATATGATATACAACTGACTACACCAAATAGACCAAACATACATACCCCCATACATGTTACTCTAGTATTGCCAAATCTTTAAAAGCAAACTGGATAAATTGGTGGACTTTCAAATTACTGGAAATTACTTTATCACTCTTTGGTGATAAAACTAAGGAGGAAAAAGGATCTGTGTCTATATCTCAAACAGTTAAATCTATATGGAGAGAGAACATTTTTCCATTTCCCAGCAGAGAAGAAATCTTGAGTGCGCTGGCAGGTGCAAACTATTTCACTACTTTGGATTTCTCATGTGGATTTTGGCAGGTCCTCTCACAGACTGCAGCTCATGATTATGCACTTTAAAATTCTTTATTATTCATATTTTATTTCAGTTTTTTAACAGTAGGTGTTGATTACAAACTACTGTTTTCTTGTCCCACAACTACCTCTCTTATCTCCAGTTATTACAGTTTTGTATTAAGCATTTTTGCTTAGTGGAAATTGCTTGTGTACAATTGGGGCTTTTTTGTGGAAAAAAGAAAAAAGAGAAAGTGAGATGGGACGAAAGAGAAAGGTAAAAGAGATGAAAGAGAATGGAAAGGAAGAAAAGAGGAAGATGGAAGTCAATATTGTTTTATTACACATGCTGTGCCAAGGTATCTGATTCCACCCCCCACCCCACCCTATTTTTAAAGTTTGAAATGGCACATATTTTTGTGGGCTGCTAATACTAGGAGTCATAGATGCAAGTATCCATTCTCAGGATGAACTTTGATTCCCAGATTTGTAGATACACTGGCTCTAGACTTCCTTTTGCCCATCAAATAAGTTTGAGTATATGGCCCACTGGGGTATTACATCCTTCACACACCGTTGAAAGGTACTGTTTTTTCATATTACTATTTGGCTTAAAGTTTCCCCCCAAATCATTCCATAGAAAAATGCAATTGCTTGAGGTCACAGAAAAGACAAAACTGATATCTTCATCTGGTGTAAGACCCTGGAAGGACATGATCAGAAACTACGAAGGGGACTTGTTCTTCTTTTTTCTTTGGCAATCACTCATAGGTTAGTAAGATTGTCTTCCATGAACACAGTCTTAACAGTGAGTCTGTAAGTGACTGTGGAGGCCAATTCTCCATTCCTTCCACAGTGGGGACATAGGTTTCCGGGTGGGAGTTGATCATGGTGAGGGTTTGCCAAATGTGCCTTCCTCTTAGGACATTTCTCCCTTTTGTCTTGAGTTTGAGCATCTTCAAAGCCCATGACACCTTTTGTAAAGGCTGTTCTCCAATTGGGATGCTCGCAGGCCAGTGACACCAATTGTCGGTGTTTATACTACTTTTTTTTAGATTTGTCTTGGGATAGTCTTCTGTAGCTATTATAGTCTCATTTTTTTTTGCCATATGGAAAGAATCTCAGAGGGCAGTTTGAACCAACAGCATTCCACCCATTAGATCCCACTGACTTAGATAAAGAATGCAGTGCTATTTTTCATCTATATTTTGCCTTACTTTCTCCCTTCCACCACCCCCAAAACACAAATACAATAAAATGTAAACATATTGACAGGTTTGGATTGCCTGTGTATCAGATTGATGCCAATCCATCTCTATTGTGTGATCCCACAGTGTTTTAAATGCTGCAGAGTGTAGTTGTGTTACACCATGACCTCTCACAATCATTACTACAAACCGAGAGTCTATTTTGTCTGATTTTATTCTCCCCAGAGCAGGAGGCTGGTACCTTATTTTGTGTGTGTGTTTACATAGAGAAGTAAAATACAAACTCATGTAATTATATCATTTTGTACATTTAAATTATCCCAGTTTGTGCAATAAAGTTTGCTCTTTGACTATGCTAATTGGCATTGACAATAAAAAGGAATTCATAGGAGCTTTTTCTGCAGCCTGAATTGCCTTGCCACTTCCATGCCAAAAATAAGGGACGCTGTAGAGCTATTATATCAATTCTATATAGTCAACATAATGTGTTGGATGAAAGGGCTGTTGGTTTTCCTGCGCCCCAGTCCCAGCAATTGACCTGTGGACCACTGCTGGCCTGCAAACTGATGGAGGATGAAGGAGCCAGGTTACAGTCCTACTTCTAAATTGAAAGCCGCCCTCTTTCTTTCCTCCTGCAGCAAGCCCAAGAGATCAATTGCTATTGGATGTGAAGCTGCTGGTGCTAACAAGTTGGTCCCTTTTGCCTCACTTAGCTTGGTGACTGCAGTACAGTGGCCTGGCCTCATGGGTCTCAGGTAGCTGGCACACTAAAGTGTGAATTTAAGTTGGCCCATAAAGCAAAAGCATTTAAATGAGACAGAACTTGTGCAGGACATCCAGGTAAATGTTTTGCCCATGATCAACTTTATGTTTAAAAAACCATTAATCTACTACGTGTGTGCATGTGTATGTGTTTGTGCATATATATATATATATATATATATATATATATATATATATATTCTGTGACCTATGGGTTTTGGAAGAAGGGGCAACAATATTTGACTATGCTTGAACCTCAGCTTGTAGATATATATATATATATATATATATATATATATATATATATATATATATATATATATATATATATATTGGACTGTGGGACAGTAAATTATGAAATTCTTTAGACTTGTTCATTTGGAGGAAATTCAGCTTTCTGTGCAGCGAAGCCCCAGGACTCTTCATGGTTCTGTAGCAAAGTCAATAACGCCACTTGGTGTCATCCACGCAGGCAAGAGCCAGTTGGATTAAAATACACACTCTGCTGTGTGGTGTAACGTTAGTGAGCCTATTCATATTTGTGGAGCATTTACAAGATGTGGCTCTGTGTGCGTTATGTCTTGTTTGGCTGCAAACCTTTTCCCCTATATATATATATATTTCTGGTCTATGAGCAAGGCAGGAAAGCACTGAGAAAACATCACTATCTTATTTGCAAAACAATCCCATTTATTGCTGCTGGATGCCAGGTTTTGCCAGATAACTTTGTTATCTTCCCTTGTCAACAGGCTGCTGTTTCCCACTCAAGTCCCAATTGTACGTTTTAAAGATGCTCTCTCCACTTTCAAACTCAAGTACAAAAGATCCAGGCAGGTGGTAGTTTTAAAACACAGTGAGTTGGCATTTTTAGGTAGGTGGGGACTAAGTTTGGAATGGAAACACGCAGCTTTTGAGCCTCTCCCCCTCTTCCTATGAATAGCTGCCGTTGTTCTCTCAGGCCTTAAGCACCGGTTTCAAGACCACCTTCAGTCAGCCAATCAGCACTCTGTTATTTAATTATAACAAAATTCTTAGCTGTGTCTGCTGCTGCTGCTATAGCTTCTGCATGGGCAAGTGGGGGGTACTGGATTGACTTTTGGAGCCAGGCAGGCTTGCCAACAATAATTTTCCTCGTCCCAGAGGGCCTACGAAGCCTGGAGCAGGTTCCAAGTTCCTCCTAAACTGGCTGTTCAATTTCGGCTCTTTACCAGGGGGCTTGAAAAGGGTTATAGAAAGGCAGATAAATGCACTTCTTGTTGCAAGCGTCCCTGACAAACCAGGCCTCAAGAACAGTGATCTCATTTCTCCCTCATTATTAGTAGGGCCAGATTTTTTCCATTAACAGGTAATTGAGTAGAAACTAAAATAAGCAAACTTTGTTTTATCCAGGGCATTTTCTTGCTTGCATGCAAAGGCAAAACACTCTTTTGGAGGAGTTTGTTCAGGGAAAACATTTCTTTTCTTCACAATTCATCTCTTCTGGTATGTGATTGAAACCATGGCAAGGGTTTGGTTTGTTGCTTAGATGTCGGTGCCTTAAGAACAAACAATACTGTTCTTCCAAAACTAACTCGCTAATAGAATTATGATTGTGACATGAGCCTCATGCATGTGCACATACACACACACGCCAGTCATGGGTCTGGGTTTGGTTCATGATTCAGAAAGAGAGAAGGCAGCCTCAGAGACTCACATTTCAGGTGTGGAGAGGAGGGTAAAGGGTACTGAAGGTCCAAGCAGGTTTATCAGGAATTCAGGAGATTCTAGGATACCTAGCCTTCCTTCTGCCAGAGTGCTGGGATTTAGGATTAGAGGGCTGAGGCACTTGACTCATAATATATATAATATATAACATCCAACAGTTGGGCCATCCAATCCAGAAGTTTGTAGTGATTTCAAATATTTATATGCCACTAAAAATAGTTTCCAACATGGCTATAGGGGAGTGATTTAGGCATGCATTCCCTTTTGGGAATCAGATGAATGAGATCAGTTGGAACTGGATCAATGGTGCAGCTCCTCTGCATTGTGCACCTGTGCAAGTGTGCAGGTGCTAATCTTGCCTTTGCCTTTCTTTGAGCCAGGCTGCTCTTTAAACAAAGTAAGTAAAGCCATGCACTCCCTTCACGTCCAATCCCATTTGGAAAGCTTTTCTCTGCAGCCAGACAGATTGGCAGCAGGATGAAATTATACTGACTCGAGGCTGCATGGAGGTAGTAAAAACAATTTGGGCTTGGGTTTTATTTTTTTAAAGGGATGTCAGTGGAATTTATTTTCCTTCTCAGAGGTGTTCTGTGGTAAGTGTAGGTGGTAAAACCTCCAGGTTCTTTAAAAAATTGCAATCGAAATGAAGAACGGTTAATTTCGCAAGGATTGCACAAGTTCTTGCCTATGTTAAAATCCATGACCATTGGCCACTAACCCAGCCACCACCACATCCTAGATGTTTTGGTACTTGGCGTAGTGAGATGAAAAGCAGTTGGCACACATTGCCACCGTGCCTGTGCCTGGGCTGAGCCCTAGCATGAAAAACAAGTTTGTGGCTGAGTGCTGGTCCTACTGGGCTTGCTGTTAGCTGCATCCTGAGGGAAACCGGGTTCAATTCCCTACTCAGCTGTGAAGCTCAGTGGGTGACCTTGGGTGAACCTCTCCATTCAACCTACCTCCTATAGTTGTTATGAGAATAAAATGGAAGGGCACAATATATGCTGCCTTGAGCTCTTTAGTGGAGTGACAGGGTTAAAAACTGTTATAAATGAAGCTCTGCCCTGACAGTAGCAGTGTGTGGGATGGGGTGGAGCCACCCTCCTGGCAGCTTACCTTGATGCAGTTGTGGTGGGGTGGAAGCAAGGGTGAGGCAGCAGCAAGGGTGGGGTCAATATCTGTACCCACTGCAATAGAACGTCTGTGGATGGGCTTCCAGACTCTGACCGCATGTTTGAGACTAACTTTTGTATTTTCTAACCAAGGACACCTTGCCTGTGTTGTTTCTGCTATAGCCTTGAACGAGGCATGAGTGAGAACTTTGATTACTGTAAGTAAAGCATTTAAACTTACTTAAGGTTGTAATTTATTCACTCTGAGAGGGGTAGAGGTGGGGGAGCACAATTGTGAATGCTTAATACTGCGACATTTAAAGGTCTAACAACCTGTATTTCTCATGCTTTACAAATGCTGCATGTATTTCTGTTTTAAACTCTGCCGGGGGCCTTTTTGGCTAGAGAGTGAGTCAAGCCCCTCACACTTCTTGAATTCAGGCAGTCAGACGTTTTTCTTCTGTATTTTCCACATATGTATTCCCCAGTTATTTCCCAACAAACATTACATTACTTTTCAAGTGGTCAAAAATACCCTGTAACATAGCCAATATTATTATTTCCATCTTGCAACATTTTGCCTAGGGCCATTCTGCGAGTTCATTATGAGGTGGAATTTGGGATTGCTCACATTGTTAGCAACACAACTCTTTTTTATTAGTCTCCACCCTGCCCCACCATACTATCAATCATTTCTAGCATTCTCATTGACCAGGCATAGAATCACTTAGGTGTTATCCTATGTCTCTGTTTTTACAATTTTAAACCGACCCTCCTCTCCTCTTCCTCTTGTTGTTGTCCTGTGTGCTCTATACGCAAGCATCTTTGCACTTTAGCTGATGTGACTCTAAGCATCCTTCCTTTGACCAGCAACACCAATCAGTTAACATACACGACATCTTTAAACTTTAATACATTTCCTCACTATAAACGCCACCAGTCAGCTTCCGTGTAGGTAGGCTTCCATTGTTAGTTGTCAAAGTCCTCTTGAGTGGATTTCCCACTGTGTCGCTTTTGTGTGAGTCAAATCAAGATTATAGGTAACAGAGAAGAAAAAGAAGAAGAAGAGAAGGTTAGACCCTCATTTTAGAGTTTAAGAAAAATCTGCCAGCAGGTTGCAGTTCAAGTTGGTAATATACATGAAAGGAAGAGTCCAAGCTGTGTCACCAGTGTCACTATATTAGGCTTTCAGGAGAAAGCATACAAAACACATATTGTAGTGGTCACACACAGAGACATAAATTTAGGAACAAGATCTGCCTTAGCTTGAACATAGTTGGCTCTGATAATAAGGAACAAGGAACAGAGGCTATTATGAAACGAAACCCAGGTGCTTGAATGGATTGAGCTTTGAGTTGAGTTCTCCCAGGAATGGAAAACACAGTCATACATACCACTCTAATCTTTGGCACAGGTTGGATTCTGTCCTCATTTTTTCCTGTTCATTTGCCCATCTCCAGGTATAAAAGATCATAGGCTTTATTTATGGATCAGTTTTCTATTATGTGATCTGCTGATCTGGATGAAAACAATTTACTAGTTTTAGATGCTGCTTAATTTCATCAGGGTGTAGTGTGGTACCATTTTGTCTCCAAAATAAGTCCCTTTGTGAAAATACTTTACAATATTCACTGTATTTGGGGGGCTAGATGATTTCACAGCAATATTCTGCTATAACTTGTATGTCAGGCAGCTTGAGACCAACCACAAAACAAGTTTTTCTTTAGAAGGGGATTATGGCCCTTTGCCAGTTTTTTTGTGCGTGTTTCCCACTGCATAGAATCAGATCTGCCTCAACATATGCAGAAAGCAGCCTTCTGCAACCCTGTGCCCTCTAGATGTTCTGGAATTGTAGTCCAAAATATCCAAAGCTGATGAAAGTTGACATAAGGATGGGAATGTATGTGCCACAATGATAACATTTTTTATTATAAGGACATGAGAAGAGCCCTTCTTTACTTCATTACTGCCAATTTAGACCTCATTAGTGTATATGTGAAGTTGGGATGCCCCCCATGTGTATCACATTAGATTTACTTAGACTGAAGCATATTTCCCATTTGGTTGCCCATTCAATCAGTTTGGAGAGGTCCTTATGAGGCTCTTCACATTCTGCTTGAGTTTTAATATGTTAATGTTATTCTAACATCTCAAACTTGCTAGTATTTGGAGTTTTCATCTTTATATGATGGTGTCAACGTTGATACTTGTTTCTCTTGTTGGTTGGCTGCATTATTTGGCTGGTATTTGGCTATGTTTTACTGTTTGCTTTCTATTGTACTGTATACAACCTACGTAGAAGCTCTTCAGATGAGATGACTGATAAATGTAGCAAAATAATACCGTATTTTTCCGTGTATAAGACTAGGGTGTTTTTTTTAATCAAAAAATTAGGTTTAAAATTGGGACTCATCCTATACACGGGTAGTGCTGAGGGGTGTTTTCTTAATTTGGAGTCCCCCAAAATAGGGTGTGGGGCGTCTTATACATGGGGCATCTTATAGATGGAAAAATACAGTAAGTAATACCATTCTGAAAAATGTTATGCTATCCACAATTTGATCACTTTGCTGTTCATCCCGAGTTATGATCATTATGAGTAATTAAATACCATTGGTTAATCAAATATATACAAGTCTTTGGAAGGTCTCACAGCAGTTTCCCATTGTGAGAACTGTCCATTTCCTAAAACCCTCTGTTTCTTGTTGTTTAACCAGTTACTAATCCTTAAGAGGACCTGTCCTCATATCCCATGACTACTAAGTGTACTCGGTGCCATTTGATGTGGAATTATAGGCTCAGCCAAGGAGAACGTATTGGAGATGGTCTGGTCCTTTTTAGATTACTCCTCTGAAAAGGTAAGTGGGCAGCCTTGGAAAGTGGGATTAGCATTTTCCTATGTAGTATATGTGGAGGATGCCATCTTGCTGTTAAAATGTGCAGGAAAGTAACCTTAAGCAACTTCCAACAAGGAATGCACTTATTGATTAATCAATGAATACATAAAATAAACAGCTGGCTGCTTTAAACTTAAACTCTCACAAGAGCTATAACACTAAATAATGCAGCTGAGATGTTTTGGAGTATCCTTGTAAACTGAGACATTTAATAGGGGGAATTCTGTTTTCAGCTGCTTTGCTCCACCGTATGGAACATTCTTAAAGCAGCCAAGGCTTATTACTGCATGGCGGGAAAGAGGTAATATTATGTATATTGTGGTAGTGGAGGACAGTATTTGGCAGTGCTAAAGGAAAAGTGCTAAACCATAGGTAGGCAAACTAAGGCCCGGGGGCCGGATCCAGCCCAATTGCCTTCTAAATCTGGCCCGCGGGCAGTCTGGGAATCAGTGTGTTTTTACATGAGTAGAATGTGTCCTTTTATTTAAAATGCACCTCTGGGTTATTTGTGGGGCCTAGGAATTCATTCATATTTTTTCTTCAAAATATAGTCTGGTCCCCCACAAGTTCTGAGGGACAGTGGACTGGCTCCCTGCTGAAAAAGTTTGCTGACCCCTGTGCTAAACCTACAAGTTAGTGGCCCCGATCCAAAGATTTCCCCTTGTGCAGCAGTGTGTCCACCCAATAGATGGTTGGTGTTCTCTGCTTTGACACCCATTTGATGCACAAGTTGTAACAATTCAGCCATGGGACTGCCATATTGAGATGGAAGAGAGTTTGATGATATCAGGAAGGAGGCTGTGTACAAACTATACCTTTTAAAGCACATTAAAAGCATAAAAAATAAAAAAAATTCCTTCCAGTAGCACCTTAGAGACCAACTAAGTTTGTTCTTGGTATGAGCTTTTGTGTGCATGCACACTTCTTCAGATACCGTGCATGCACACGAAAGCTCATACCAAGAACAAACTTAGTTGGTCTCTACTGGAGAGGAATTTTTTTTATTTTTTATTTTGTTTTGACTATGACAGACCAACACAGCTACCTACCTGTAATTAAAAGCATAGTCTTTCACTCAATGAATTCTGGACAATGTAGTTTATCCCTCACAGAATTACCATCCCCAGCAACCCTGAATGAACTACAGTGCCCCAAATTCTTTGAGGGAAAATAATGTGCTTTGAAGGTGTGATGTGTACATATCCTTAATGTTAGGTCACTCAGCCATGAGATTACAAAGGGGAAGAAGCTACAGCACAATAGCGAACTATATTGCCTAGATGCACTTCCTGTGCTCCATACTGCAAACAGTGATGAGACTGAGGTTGGGATTTAAGACTCTGTCCTTTCCAAACGGAGCAGGGGCAACCTCTGGGGCTTTTTCAATCTGTTGTCAGAAAACACCCACAGTGCTGTTTGTCCTGTTATTTTCCACATCTGATCAGTATTGCTGATGTATTTTGATAAGGAGAATTTCCAGAAAGGCCTGCAAAGGACATTAGTTAAAGCCACAGCACAGTTAAGCATTTCAACAGGCTTGCAGCCATTTTAGAGCCTCCACACCTGGTTCTTGTTAATTTCTCTGAGCCCATCACGATACCATTGTGGTACCAAACAGTAATGAGATGAAGAGGTAGCATTTCCACAGCAGGAGCAATCTAGGGACATCATTATGAATGTTCTTACAAAATTTTGCCTCTCTACGTGATGTCTCCATATCCGAGATCCAGTCTTCTGCCAGATAGAGAGAATCCCAACAGGGCTCAAGGACTTAATGGAATGTATGCTCTTTAAATTGCTCTTATTATTTAAGACTAAGGTACAAAGTATAGATGTATGTATGCAGGGCATTTCTCTCCATTACTGGCAACAGAGAATAACTGTTTCTCTTTTAAAAAAGTTATGTATTGACCCAGGGAACTAATAATCTGACAAACCCAGAGCTGATTTATAAAATTTACTTGATCAATTATGGAGTCAAAAAAGCAGTCTACAGAGACGCCCTTTTCAAACATCTAAAGAGTCATCATAAGAGATATTCCTGGATATTTTGATGAATATGTGCCTAGATCAAGATTATGATGTGCCCTCCTATGTTTTATACTCTTCTATGTTAACAGTGCTTCCATTTATTTCCATAAAGCAATATATAATCAAACTAATTACTGTAGTCAATGCAGGTCCTGCCATTAAAATGAAAGAAAGGATAGGAAAAAGTAACGGCGACATCATCTGGGGCACTTGACGGATTAGATTTGGCCCCTCCTGCCTTTTTTAGGAAAGAAAAATGAGTAAATCCAGCATGCTGTTTTCTGTTGATTACCTGAACAAATGTGCTTACCATTTCAAACCACTTGGCCATCTTTCCTTCAATAGATTGAAGTCATCTGGCTGCCTCCTGCTTTTAGACTCACCATCTTTATATTGTTTAATCTGTAATTAGTGACAGAGCTTGTGTAGTGGCTAAGGCTGACATGATGCTCTTCCTGGTTTCAATGTCACCACCTTATCTGCCAGCTGGTACAATGTAGGACAAAGCACCCCTGCCCTTCCTTACTCTTGGCGCTAGCCAATTCACCAAACAGCTTTGCACATGAGATTGGATGCCGTCTCATAATATGACACATAACCTTGATTTCCACAGGAACTGCCTGCCGGTCTCTCTCTGCTCCTTGCATCACAGGTAGGGGAAGACCAGCCCGGCTCCATCCATCTGCCTAAGAAGGAGCAGCTGCAGGAAGCTCTCTTCCCTCTTACCTGCCAGGAAGTAGACTCTGCCCTGGGAATGCCAGTTGCCCTGGGACTACAGAGCTGAAGGGAAGGACACTCTGGCCTCTGCCACCAGTCAGGGGAACAACGGCTGCTGGATGACTAGCACCACCTCTTTCCAAGCCAAGTCCACCAGCCATGGAAAATCAGTCTGGCTCAGCTGCATATTAATGCCTCTTTCTTTGTTTGTTAAACTGCCCTTTCATAGAAAAATAAGACAGCAGACAACATCATTAAAGCATGATAGTGCAACAATAGCATCAATAGAAACATTAATCGCATATCAAGAAAACTAGTTAGTAAATTAAAGGTCAAGAATGAAGAGCAGGGCTGTCTTAAGCATATGCGGTGCCAGGGTGCAAAGATCCACTCAGCGCCTCCCCTCCCAGGTTGCCCAGTCCCAGGTGCGCAGGAGGGCGGAGCTGGCCGCCCACTTCAGTGTCTTGCTGGCTCGGTTGCCCACAAACTTGTGGTGCAGAGCTGCCCACAGCAGAAGAACCTGCTGTGGCGCTCCGACCGAAGGACGGGCTCTTCCCCGGACTCAACTCTTGGGCCCTGGACTCTCGGCCCGGCGCCCCTGAGAGGCCGGCGCCCGGGTGCCCCACACCCCTAAGCACCTATGGGTAAGATGGCCCTGATGAAGAGCTGCCTCTGCTGCCTAGGACAGTTGTGTGGCTGCACAAGGAGGAGGAGCAGTGAACCATTAGTTACAGCCAGGCAAAACCTTCAGGTAGTGATAAAGTGGGGTATCAAATCCAAACTCCTCCTCCTCCTCCTCCTCCTCCTCTTCTTCTTCTTGTCATGTTCACCCATGGCAGTTTCTTTTTCACGATATGCTCCAGCGCTAGGGCAAGAACTGCTGCTGATACAGTGTGAGGCAGGGGAGAGAAGAGACCACAGATGAGCGGACTGCCAGATACGGGATTGTAGGCATGAAGGTGATGAGGTACCCATTTTGAATTGATTACATGAATATACCACACATATCTGCTTTGAAGCTGGCTGTGTGTTAATGTGCAAGGATATTCTTGGGAACTAGCAGATGGAGAGAGAGAGAGGCTGGAACTAGTTCGATTACATTTGCCCAGAAGGGCAAACAGAGTTAAGCTAGTTCTTTTTTTCCTTTTTAGTCCCTTTCCTTCTGCTAAGGTGAGAGCCAAGGAGGGGGAGACAGAGAGGGTCTGGCAGTGCCCAGAGAAATGGAACAAAGTTTAGCTGGCTGCTTCATTCTCCCAGTGGGCTGGAAATGGGGAGGGAGCACTGAGGAGGCTCTTCTGCAAACGAATGCTGCATTGCAGGGGGTTGGACTAGATGACCCTCAGGGTCCCTTCCAACTCTTCAATTCTAGGAGTCTATGATCCTCTGAATCAGGGGGTGGGCTAGCTTCCAGTCTGATTAATTGCAAGTCTGGAAGATGGGCCTAAGCAATGTGCTTAGAGTTGTTTAGGGATATGGAAAAATATTTACCTCACCCTTGCACAATTTATTACTTATTGTTTGACAGAGTTGATTCCTTTTTGTGCCAACAGCTATCATCCTGGGAAACACAGTGGAGTGTAGCAATGATATTAAACACGATGCATTCTGCTAGGATAAATGGATATTGCGGTGCCCCAGCAAAGCTAGCCAAAAACCACACGTTAAAACTATTTATTTGAAAGGGTAACATGTCTCAACATTTATCATCAGAAAATGAGCAAGTATTATTGGCTAAGCTGAATGATTCAGGCAGCCCTGGCTCAACTTCTTCGAATCTGCAGCTCGCCTTTGATAACGGCTCACTAACACATGCAAAAATATATGAACTATTCCAAAGAGTAAATGCTATAGTCAGCTTTATTTCCCAACTGAAAATTACGTTTTGTTGCATGGCTTTAAAGAGGTGCTACCGGTATGTCCTTTCATAGAATCATAGAATCATAGAGTTGGAAGAGACCACAAGGGCCATCCAGTCCAACCCCCTGCCAAGCAGGAAACACCATCAAAGCATTCCTAACAGGTGGCTGTCAAGCCTCTGCTTAAAGACCTCCAAAGAAGGAGACTCCACGACACTCCTTGGCAGCAAATTCCACTGTCGAACAGCTCTTACTGTCAAGAAATTCTTCCTAATGTTTAGGTGGAATCTTCTTTCTTGTAGTTTGAATCCATTGCTCCGTGTCCGCTTCTCTGGAGCAGCAGAAAACAACCTTTCTCCCTCCTCTATATGACATCCTTTTATATATTTGAACATGGCTATCATATCACCCCTTAACCTTCTCTTCTCCAGGCTAAACATGCCCAGCTCCCTAAGCCGTTCCTCATAAGGCATCGTTTCCAGGCCTTTGACCATTTTGGTTGCCCTCCTCTGGACACATTCCAGCTTGTCAATATCCTTCTTGAACTGTGGTGCCCAGAACTGGACACAGTATTCCAGGTGAGGTCTGACCAGAGCGGAATACAGTGGTACTTTGATCAATTTATTTCCAGGTTCCTGAAATGAAGACCTGCGAGAATAATCTAAGGAACAATGCAGGGACTCTAAGAAATAATGCAGGGAATCTGCTATAGTTTGGCATATCCAAGCAGAGCTGCCCCAGCTATCAGGCACAATGGCAGTGGGGAACCCTTTCCAGAGGGCCACACTGCTTTCTGGGGACTTTATGAGGGCCACATGGCAGTGGTTGGAGGCAAAGGTGAGCAGAGCAATGAATATATTTTTAACCTTTGCACAGTGGCCTGGTTTACACATATACTGACACACCCATCTCCATCCTCCATGCAGGCAAACAAGAGGCATTCACAATGTTCAATAACACATTCCAGCCAGACAAAAACACCCAGAGAGGGTATGAAGCAGAACCAGAGCCTGGAAGGAGTCCCGGTGGTCCTAGAGGCCTAGAGCAGTGTTTCCCAACCAGTGTGCCTCCAGATGTTTTGGGACTACAATTCCCATCATCCCTGACCACTGGTATTGCTAGCGAGGGATGATGGGAGTTGTAGTCCCAAAACATCTGGAGGCACACTGGTTGGGAAACACTGGCCTAGAGGACCTCTGGGCCTGAGGAGACCCATCTGTGAGCTAGAGGAAGGCAGTCATCTCAGGCAGCAGAACTGAGTTCCCTTGGGCATCCCCTCTGTGGGGGGTGGGGGGTGGACATGTGGCCAGCCCCATGTTCCTGTCTGCCCTCAGTTTCAGCTGGCAATATGGCTGGTTTTGTACATGAAATGGAGACCCATCTTCCACCTCCCATAACCCTTAAGCATCAGACATTTCTCTCAGACAGAGGGTGGGATTCCCCTAACAAGCTCCATCCGTGGAAGCTCTGTGCAAGGACTTCCACTTTCATCATGGGACTTTCCCACCTCTTCCTTGTCTTGAGGGGAACAGGATAACCCCCTAAAAAAAAAATTAGCATGCATGGTGTGGGGAGAGGGAGGCCATTCTGTCTGGCAAACTGCAATTCTTGCTCCGATGGAACATTAATCACAGCACAGCACTGAATCCTCCCAAGAATCAATAAGAACAGCTTGTGAAACTCCAAATAAGGAGCTGCAACCACAAGAACATCATACAAAATTCTAAAGGACTTTGAAATTTGCCACAATTTCTGCAGCCTATTATCTTTACTTGAAAGTTGGGACCCTGGAGTTCAGTGGGGCTTGCTCTCGAATAATTGTTCATAACGCTGCAGCCTTACCCTTTTTGTTCCATTGTTTTAACAATAGAAGTCACAAAATAGGTGAACTCCATAGTCCTATTGAGAAACGCATAACTGTGTAAGGCAGTTTATCATTCCTTCACCTGAGCACATCAAGCGTACAATGCAGTGAGCTGGTATTTATTCATTTCCCCATACAGAATGAATAAATGCGGGGCAAGGCAAGGCAGAAAGACTAACCAATGCAACCTAACATAGCATTCATCTTTCTAGTCAACTGCTGGTCATTCAACATGGTAGACTCCCAGCATTCCAGCTCAAAGCCTTGCTGGCCTCCAGAGAGCACTTGGAGGTCCAGCTGGACAGAGACTTCACTCTTCAATTTCCATGTCGGAGGCAGCTCTGTGTGGGCCTACAGATCAAAAGCTCCATGGGTGCACTGGCCCAGGATAAATATGTAGTCCCCTTGGTATCATTGCAGCCAAAGCCATCTAATTGCAGTGAAGCCCAAATAATGTTTGTTTGTTTTATGTGATTAAAACATTTCTATGCTGCCTTTCAGCAAAAGCTTCCCAGGTGGTTATTCGTTTGGCAGCACCCAATCTCATATTTTTCTGTCTTGAGGATTGTAGCAAATACTGGATCATTTAAGCCATTTGGAAAAGTCGAATTAGGTTTGTTCTGTACTTAGGTAATCTGTCAAGAGGGGATGCACATCTATGGATCAGGTTTCCTTTCTCATTGCTAAACGTTGCCCTGTCTGTAGCTCAGCTGTAGAGCATCTGCTTTGCCTGTAGAAGTCCCTGGCTCAATTCCCTGCATCTCCACATAGGACTGGAGGAGACCCCTGTCTGAAATCCAGGAGAGCTCCAGCGAAATCCATCCAGAGTAGACACCGAGCTAGATGGACCTATGGTCTGCATCTGTACAAGGCAGCTTCTGATGTATGTTGTGTGCTAGACTGACTTGTAAAACAAATGTGTAATCATGGAGTGGTGCTATGCTGAGATTCACTTTCCACTGGTGGCTGCAGATGCAGGGCAAACATCTGTAGCGAAGAGGGCTTTGCTTATGTAGCTGAATGCATGAAGGCTTTCATGCAATGTGAAACCCTAAGCACCTGGGGTTTCAGATCCTGTGGAACCTGTTACACATACAGCTGTCTGCAGGCATTCAGACCTTAGGTACAGATGCCAGGAGAGGTGCTATTCAGCAGGACGCCACTCACATATTGGTTTTATCTTTAACTCTGATGCCTGTAGAGAACTGAAATGGCTTTCATTAAATGAGCTGCAAGCCTTCCTCTAAACATGGCCTCCCACTCTTGTTATTTTCCCTGTGACTCTACTGCTTCTGGCCTTGGTTTCTTCACTGCTTCAAGCACTACTACTTTGTCTTTTATGGATATTCACAGGCAGCTCCAACCCCACTTATCATTTCTAATACAGCACGTTTGCCATCGATCCCCCCAGCCCATGCTTTCCTATGGCAGAAAGATGAACCTTTATCTGACAGAATCCATTTCCCCTCAAAGAACTTTCCTCCACCCCCTTTTGCACTGGGGAGGAGGCTTCCCTATAAAAGTGTGTGCAGCCACGACCCCCGTCTTTCATTCATCTGGTACGTTTTATCCCAAAGGCTTTCCAAAGTGTCCTGTGGAGCAGGAAACAGTGGCACCTGTCACCCATCTTTGGAGTGCCACCATTATGCTGACACTGACACAGAATGACAAGATTTCAGGGTTGTGATATTTAAATTTCTTGAGCATTTCTGTAGAAAAAGGAATGTGACCATTTTGGTTTACCACATCATCAGCACCCAGCATGAAATAAACAACATTGCAACGCAGCCCTGACACCCTTGGAGTGAGTCTAAGCCTTTTATCCAGTCTCTTGGCCCAGTTTAGTACAGAACAGTTGCTGGGACTGATTTCCATATTGATATCGCACACCGATGGCTACAGCCTCTTAAGGACATGCAGTACAGAAAAAGAACATAGGAAATATTAGGAACGGGAAAAGACTATTCACCACATTGATGCCTGTCTCTTGTATTACAGCATTTCCCCCAGGACAGCATCTAATTGCTTCTTGAACGAACCCACTGCCTTTTCCTCAACAACCTTGCCCAGTAGGCCATTCCAAACATTTATTATTCTTTGAGTGACAAGACAAGTCTCCTCTGAATTTGTTGTTTGAACTTCCATTTATGCCCCCAATCCTGTCATGTATCCACATGGTATCAAAAGTAACATGCATTGATTTTATGCATTCACCTATGGTTTTTGTATACTGCTAGACCCCCTTAGACAGTTGTTTTTTTTTCTCTCCCTCTAAGTTGAACAGATATCTTCTTTTCAAAACCAGTCGGTTAACTCTTCTCCCATTTTAATGGGGTAAAAAAATGTCTGTGGGTGCCTGAGCTGGGCTGATGCAGGGGGCAGGGGAGGAATTTGGATTGGTGTCCGTCTACCCAGTTCAGCTGGTCTCCACTGGATTACAGAGGGATGCCAGTGTCCCTATGCTGGGGTGGAACTTCCCATTCGGCCTCTACATGTGTGGGCAGATGAAAGTACCACCAGCAGTTGCTGCTACTGCTAGTCCTTAAAAAAAACCCAAAACAGGTTGGGGAGGGGCTGAGCTGGGCAAGGGGCTGAGCCAGCTCCACTGTGATCATGAAATGGCATCAGGCCTGATCTGGGATTGATTGCTTGCCCCCATCACCACCTTCTTCTTCAAGTGGTATACATAATGGGGCTGTGGATGAAATGGTTGTCCTGCTGCTCCATTAAGCCCTTCTCCTCCTCAGGGAACTGTGCCCAGAATAGTATTGAAAGACCTTTGACTGGATTGTGCCTTAGCATTTATATAGCATTCCTCAAGTACTGCTAGTTATGCCTGAGAAGAGCCCAAAGTAACTCAGAATGAGATATAATGGCTCACCTAAGCCCACCCAGTAAGTTCATAAATGACGCCTACGTTGTGTGTGTGTCATTCCTTACATAGCCAAATGGCACCACTTATGCAAAAGCGGGAGGTATCAGCAGGCTTAGGAGATCCAGGTGTGCTATTATACTAACCCTGAAGATTGCAGATCTTCCTCACTAATTATGTTTCTAGCCATAGCTATAGATTCAGCGCAAGTTAAGCCTCTGTGTTTCTTCCCAACATCTGCACAAGACAAGACAAGACTGGTCCCTGGCCTATTGCTCTCTTACATCCATGTGAGGGTGGAAGGTCTGCCCCCATCTTCTGGAAGCGTCATTAGCTACTAATTTCTATGGCAGCATGCCAGTACCTGGACAACTCCTATTGTCATGCAGAGAAATACTTAATGAATAGAGCCATTAATTTAACAAAGAGACTGGTTTGAGTAATTCATTTTTCTACAGAATCCCATCACATAGGCATAACACCACATACTAGGAGGGGACCCAAAGATGACATCTCAGCTACCTCCCCCATCCTGTAACAGGGATGCTAGGGATGCCACGATCCCTAGCAAATGGCATTCAGAGGCATAGTGAGATAACATTATATACACACCATAGAGTGTAAAATAGCTAGTCCCTAGTAAAAAGGTTAGCTAAGGAGGAGAGCTTTGAATTTTTCCTAAAACACTATTCAAATTTATCAGCAACAGCATTGAGAACATCAGTATTAAAAAGGAACACATGCAAGATAGTCAGAAACTTCTGTATTAATGTTCTGACCTCTGTAATAACCCATTTGCTGCTCTCCTTTACGTATATTGTTGTGAATATAGATGGGTCAGTCAGGAGTGGGGAACCTTTTTCAGCCAAAGGGCCACATTCCCTCTTGAGTAACCTTCCAGGGGGCACATGGTAGGCAGCGCTAGAGGCAAAGGTTCGTGAAGCAACTAATGTAAATTTCACCTTTGTACAGCAGGCCAGTTTCTACACACCCAAACCCTTTCTATTCCCCATCAGAGTTGAAGGACACCTTCTAGCTTGGCAAAAAGACCCTAGGGTGGTGTGAAGCAGGACTAGTGAAGTGTGTGGCTGGAGAGGGTCTGGCCTGGGGAACTGTCCCAAGAGGCATGAAGGCTTTCATTCAGCTCCTGGGCCCGAGGTTCCCCATCCCTGAGGTAAAAGTTCTGCTGGGGGTCAAAGTCTTGCCAGAACAGATGAAAACAGACCTTGGATTGTTTGCAAGTGTTTTCTTTTCTTCTGGCCAGAGCTCATCTGATCGTCAGAGTAATTTGTCCTCTCAGACCTACCAGAGTTCATTGGCACTGATTGCTTTCAGGTGCTTATACAGCCACATCTCTTAAGCCAAGTTGGGCACTATATTGTGTTTGGCTTCATCCTGAGACTTTATGGATTTATGTGCTTCTTTTTCAATGAGCCTTGCTTGGTTGGACAAGGAACCAAATATTGAGAGTTCTCATTGGGAGTTTTGTCTTTGTAGCTTTCGGAGTTTCCTTCACGGATATTAGTTTGAGAGCCAAATTATGCATTTGGAGATATGCCAGCACAGGGAGAGCTGCTGGGGTGCTGTACATCAGGATACTTTATCTGTGACGGCCTTTGTGCCAGAAGTGAAAGGTGGTGTGGACATAGACCAGTGACAAATAATCTTTTGATAGTGAGGGGCTATTTGCAGAGATTTGGCACTGTTAAACTGCCTCTAAAAGGCTTAAAATAACACTTAAAATAGTTGTGTTGGTGAATTCTTTCATTGTTTGTTACATTTACCCTTAGCTTCTAGCAATGACTTGTTTGCATGTCTTGTTTCAGCTCTTGACAGTATCTGTCAAGGAGAAATGGCTCTTCAGCTTCTGAAGAATGAATGCCATTGGAAGAAGCAACACGTAACTTTTCATAAACCAATGTGGCTTAAAAACAACAACAAGGAAATCCTTGAGCTAATTGCATTCTTTCAAACTAGATACCTCACTTCAGAACCAAGGGTCAACTGAATGATGATGTGATTCAGATGCTAAACAATCTACTCAACTGAATGAAAATTAGGTTCTTCAAGATGGTGTTGTCTTGTGAAGAAGCATTAATTTCAAAGTTGCAGGTTTCCTCCAAACACTTCATCTTGATTTAGTTACATTGCATTCTGAATGTAGACCTTTCAGAATAAGAGTATGTAAGGCCACTTGTGAAGGGAAATAAAGAAACAAGTCACCTCGTTAGATATTTTTTTTTCTAAGTTTGTGAGATGTGCTGGGAAGACTTCAAATGCAGCATAAATACCTCCTCTTGTCAAAGTTCATTTTTTTGCCCAAATTTCAGTTCTCAATACAGGCACATTTGTGGATTATCAAAAAGAGAGGCCACAAAAAAGGGGAAGAGTATTTTGAAAAGAAAACATAGGAAGCTGTCTATGAGTCAGACAGTTTCTTCATGCAGCTCAGTAGTGTATATTCTGATAAGAAGTGGCTGTGTGGAATTTTAGACAGGGGTCTCTCTCCGTCCTAGGGTCTCTCCCAAAAGAGGCAGAGGAGAGTGGAGGAAAACATGGATAAAAGAGAAAGCAGAACAGGAAAAATAATGAAAGAGGCAAATAGAAGAAAAAGCAAAGAAGAAACATTTAAAGGGGGAAATAAGGAGATAAACGAGGGACACGGGTGGCGCTGTGGGTTAAACCACAGAGCCTAGGGCTTGCCGATCAGAAGGTCGGCAGTTCGAATCCCCGCAACGGGGTGAGGTCCTGTTGTTTGGTCTCTGCTCCTGCCAACCTAGCAGTTCGAAAGCACGTCAAAGTGCAAGTAGATAAATAGGTACCGCTCCGGCGGGAAGGTAAACGGCGTTTCCGTGCGCTGCTCTGGTTCACCAGAAGCGACTTAGTCATGCTGGCCACATGACCCAGAAACTGTCTGCGGACAAACGCTGGCTCCCTTGGCCAGTAAAGCGAGATGACCACCGCAACCCCAGAGTCATACGCGACTGGACCTAATGGTCAGGGGTCCCTTTACCTTTACCTTTAAGGGGATAAGCGGTAGCAAAAAAAAATAGAGGGAAGTTCCTTTCCTGCCCAGCTAACTTATCTAGGAAATTTATCTGATAAGTTTCAAATCCAGGTAAGTTCATATTCTAAACTTTTATTACGAATCCAGCATTTGTAAGCTTACTCTTCTGAAAAGGGATATATGGTACTCTTGCACAGTTTGCCTTTGACAACTTTAATATTAAAAAACAGCTATTAAAAGCAACTGTGGAAAAAATCAACTTTGTGTGTAAGCAGTTTCGATCTTATTGCTATATCACAGTGAGTCTTACTGAGACCTTGGTGCCACATTGGATGCCGTATGTCATTTTGGACATGCAATGTCCTACACATTGCATACACTTGTCTCTATAAGCAATAAAACTCCTGTAAAAGAATCAGCAATTTGTCAAATACATCTTCACACCTGTACACAAGGTCTACTTGGCTGTAGACAATGGGATGCTTTGACCCACTGTGCCTTTCTGAGTAACTAACCTCTAATACTAGGAAACTTAGACATGTTTTCTGCAAACTAGGTTTCTTGCGGGAAATCAGAAAGATGGCAAACCTTCAGTGAAGGTAGGAAACAGCAAGCCTAGCCTAGTTATTCAAACTATTCTAATTGATTGCTTTGTCAATGCAATTGTCCCACTATTATTATGCTGTTCTTTATCCATATTATTTTCTGTCCTGTATTTTAATATTCTTTTTTTTAAAAAAAGTTGATAGAAAATTTTGGTGTTAATGAAATGTCATGTGAAAAGCCATGTATCTTATTACCTCCAAATTTCCAATTATTCTATCTCAGAGTAGAGAAGATTGTGACACTGAATGAAAAACCAAGTATCGGGATCCAAAAAGCTACTTTAGTGCCTACAAGAGTTTTAGCTTCTTCAGCAGATTACAGTATTTAAAAAACTTGCTGAACAGCAGAGCCATGTATCACAAACTGTGTTTCAGATTCCCTTTAGTTTCAAATGTATTTCTCATATGGTGTGTGTAGGTGCTGCTGATGGAGGAACGTAAGTCCGAAGTCTCTTTGTGTGTGCAGAACTCGTTGAATGGCTCTTTGTCCCCTAGTCAAGCTTATCTTGTAAACAAAGGATAGCTCAGGTGCAATGCAAAACCATATGCTCACTTTTCCCATTTTCCTCCATTTATATGTCATAATTTCCTGGTGTGAGACAACCAATAGTGTGATGCTTCTTCCAGACAGGCAAACTGTGGTTTGTGCTGGCCCTGCAGACCAGGCAGCTAGACTGGTGACTGGGAGTGGTCACTGAAATCATATAACACCAGTCCTGAAATATCTACATTGGCTCCTAGTACATTTCTGAACACAATTCAAAGTGTTGGTGCTGACCTTTAAAGCCCTAAACGGCCTCGGCCCAGTATACCTGAAGGAGCGTCTCCATCCCCATCATTCAACCTGGACACTGAGGTCCAGCTCCAAGCGCCTTCTTTAGGTTCCCACACTGCGAGAATGAAGCTACAGGGAACCAGGCAGAGGGCCTTTTCGGTAGTGGCGCCCGTCCTGTGGAATGCCCTCCCATCAAATGTCGAGGAAATAAACAACTATCTGACTTTTAGAAGACATCTGAAGGCAACCCTGTTTCGGGAAGTTTTTAATGTTTGATGTTTTATCACTTTATTATTAGTATTATTATCATCATTATTAATATTAATATTCTGTTGGGAGCCACCTAGAGTGGGCAGGGTATAAATAAATTATTATTATTATTATTATTATTATTATTATTATTATTATTATTATTATTTATATGGCTTGTCCTGTCCTCATACTGGGAAGGAAGGAGAGCACTGTAACTTGCAAGTAAATGAGGAGGCAAAGGAAGATATGTAGTCCAAGGCACATTCTAAGTTTTTCATATATTAACAAACCATGGTTTAGTGTTGCATCTGAAGAATCCCAAAGAATGAAAGGAGTTAGGCTTCCTAACCTTTGTGTTGATTAGGATATATAGAACTATACTTTCCAAATTACATATTGCTTCATGATTGCTTATTGAAATAATCAAAATACCAGTTTTCATTGACTCACACGAATTAGTGGTAAGTAATAAGCACTCCAATCAACCAGCAATGTTTCCAGTCCTAATATTCTATTTCCTTCACATTGTCAACCATTTCATTGTATGAAGGAATAGAGTCACTGCAAAGCCAGCAAGTAATTTGTTTTGTTCAAGGGTTGCCTTCCTATCTAGGTATGTAAAACTGGTTTTATCTCACATTTAAATTTGTCTTTTGCCTGCTATGATTGGTTTTGCAACATCAAAAAGCTTCCAGCATCTTCAAAAAATCGAGAACAAACTCCCGGAAATATGAAATAAAATTTGAAAAAGGAACCCTACTTAATACAGCCTGCTTCTCAGTGTCGCTTTTTAAAAAAAGAACAGATCCACCTGGGATACTGGTGACTAACAACTGTGATAATAAGAATCCTTTTTGATCTCAAGGCCCAACATTATTCATATTTTTTTCCTTAGCCTCAAACAATGTCTTTAGATAGCCCAGGTAAAGGCAAGTCAGAAACAAAACAACATCATAAAACACTCCTTTATGCAGACACTTTCAGCTGCGCTACACAGCTCACATTGTCTTTGAACCCTGTGTAATGAGAGAAATTTTTTAGACTCCAGGGACTACTCTGGGTTATGTTTTTACCTCGGCATACAGAGTGAATTTTGAGTTTCTCAGCTTAAGAGAGATGCTAGGCATTTTTTCTGCAGCTCTTTCCTTTTCAGTGATTTCTCCTCTAAACGCCCAGAAGTGAGGGGAGCAACTGAATGAACCCTCCAATTGTCGTTAAAAGGCTGGTGTTATCTGACATGGAAAACCTTGGACATGGGCTCCACCCAATCCTTGTGTGGCCATGAACTGTTGTGATTTGTCCAGAGAAACAGGAACAACGGGCACGCTCCCTGCTGGCCCAAACATCTCTGGCCGAACTGCTGGTCGAACTTCAAACCTCTGGAACAGCAGCAGAAACCAGAGACCTAGCTCCAGGAAGCTAAGCACTCTTGTACAGTCCATTCAGCAGCAGATGCACTACAGAGGCTGGCATGAGCGTTTTATACAAGCATTTATTAGGCGAACAAGCGGACAAAAGAATGCACACGTGCAGTCACCTCCATGTTCTGAAAACGAAAGAGAAAGTACAGACTGAAGAACGGAAGTTCCCAGCAGCACACTGGAACACTATACAGACATGTGACAAGCTTCCATCCTCAGTCTGTTATTAAGGTGCAATGGGAATTACAACATGAACATCATGGGCATTATGGGCTGCAGTCTCTTAAGCCTCAGTATCCCCATCTGGAACACATTGTAATATCGATTTATTATCTTCAAGGGTTACGGCATCAATCTACAATGCCATTATGAAGGAAATCGTATGAGGATATGTAAAGCGAATTGGATGTATTGAGAAACAAATTCCGATCTGCCATCAAATTCAATGTGGAACATTGCATTTGGTTGATCTCCACACTCAGTGTGCAGGACAGGAACTCTTTCTTCTTAGGCACTTACTTCCTTCTATATCACTGCACAGTACAACTACTGGGATCCCCTCCCCCCAGGTTCTCCTACTGGTGCACCCACATGGCCCAACCCCACCATCACCCTACCTGAAGCCCATCTACTAATAATTTATTTATTCCCCGCGCATCTGGCTGGGTTTCCCCAGCCACTCTGGGCGGCTTCCAACAAAACATTAAAATACAACAATTCATCAGATATTAAAAGCTTCCCTAAACAGGGCTGCCTTCAGATGTCTTCTAAAAGTCGGACAGTTGTTAATTTCTTTGACATCTGATGGGAGGGTGTTGCACAGGGCGGGCGCCACTACCGAGAAGGCCCTCTGCCTGGTTCCCTGTAACTTTGCTTCTCACAGTGAGGGAACTGCCAGAAGGCCCTTCGCGCTGGACCTCAGTGTCAGATTCCAGTGCCGGAAAGATGGTTTGGTGGCTCTGTCCCAATGCTTGTGCCACTACTGAGGGGGAATCCCCAGGGCTCTTGTAATGCAGTTAGGCAGTTCTGCCACCCAATGGTGCACATAACTGCCATGCAAATTCATCTTTAAGAGGAAAGGTGGGATATAAAATATATTTGTTGATTTGTAAAATATATTTTTATATGCCTGTTGTTTTTGTCCATGGAGTTTTCTTGGCAGGCATACTGGAGTGGCTTGCCAGTTCCTGCTCCAGGTGGATCATGTTTAGTCATAACTCTCCACTATGACCTGTCCATCTTGGGTGGCCCTGCATGGCATAACTCATAGCTTCTCTGAGTTATTCAAGCCCCTTCGCCACGACAAGGCAGCGATCCATGAAGGAGCTGGAGGAGACTCTTGAGAGTCCCATGGACTGCAAGAAGATCAAACCTATCCATTCTGAAGGAAATCAGCCCTGAGTGCTCACTGGAAGGACAGATCCTGAAGCTGAGGCTCCAATACTTTGGCCACCTCACGAGAAGAGAAGACTCTGTGGAACAGACCCTGATGTTGGGAAAGACTGAGTGCACAAGGAGAAGGGGACGACAGAGGAATGAGTGCCTGGTGTGCTCTGGTCCATGGGGTCACGAAGAGTCAGACACAACTAAACAAATAAACAACAAAAAATATATTTGTTTATTTAACAAATAAAACTGTAGGGGGGGGGAATCCCAATAACATGAACAAAATAGCCTACTCCCATTCACCTTCTCTGATCTTCCTAAAAATAAAACAAAATAATAGTATGCAGCTCTTTTATGGACTTACCTGTAAATAAAATAGGTCAATTCATTCCCAGCGAATAAAGTACACATTCTAGAGATGCTGCAGCACAATGTTGTTCTATTACATTTATATCCCTCCTTTGCCCCATACATTACAGAGCTCAAGGCGATATAGAGAGGCTACTGGTTTCACCCACTATCTTTATCTGCTGCTCAGGAAAATGGACATGGGGTTGCTCTTCTAAATTATGGGGTGGAACAACAGGCTAACGTGATAGTGATACACACAACAATTACACCTTTTTGCACGTCAGGCACTGCCGGATTACCAGAATAATCCTGCGAAAGCAGAACCCCTGCTATAGACCAGCACCGTATGAGCCTACTCCACCCAACCTTGCATTTCATCCACTCGGATCTGCCAGGCCTTGCATTCTATGGAACATCCTTTATGAGCATACTGTACGTTTATCTTCTGAACTAAACCCACAGTGGGATCTAATTTCAGACCTATGGAGGCTGATTTACCTCCTTTTTCAGGCTATGTACTCATTTGAACTAAAATTATCCAGCTGCCAGTCTCCTTGATAGCAATTACATCTTAAGAGAATGAGAGAGAGAGAGAGAGGGCTGTTCAACTTCATGTATTGGTAATGGATTTTTTTCCTTTATTTTTCCTTAGGGATAAAGTTGCATGGGAAAATTAGGCATATTAAGTCTGAGAAAATAGTGAACAAAAATACATATTTTATATTTTTTTTTATCAAGTATCCTCCTGCTACCAATTAGAAACATTCTTTAATTCAGGTATTTTAGAATTGTGGGGCAATCTTACATGATGGACTACAAACCCGTTTTCAATCGTTATTTAAGGTCATTCTAAATATGCATAAGAATAGTACATTTTAATTTTCAATAACGCTGGCAGACTCCAGTTCTCAGATTTTAGCATAACCAGCAGGAAAACTGTTTGATGTTTTAATTATGTCCCAGGAAAAAAAAATGCTGAATATGTTATAAAAGAAAACTAAAAGGGGGGCATATCACTGTTTGTGGGGGAGAGATGTTTAGCACATAGCATTAAAAATGTAAACTAGAATAATAGTAATGATGGTAATAACGAATGCAGCCAGTCAAATAGTTCTCTTAGGCAAAGTAGGCCAAAGATGTAAAGTAATATGTGTCAATTACAAATCACCCAGCATGAAGGAAACGGAAAAGAACGTTTAAGTAGGCATAAAGTTTGAAGGAATGGGAAATAGCCTTTTTTTTTTTTTTTAAAGGCTAATGTCTTTAAAATTATAGTTAAGACTAGCCAGAACCCTGTAACAGTTCCCAACAAAGTATCTCACCGGATTTAAGAGTTCCTGATTAATGCATTGACCTACTGGTCTCTGATGCAATAAGTTCAAAACCCAGCTGGGTATTCTCATTCCAGATGAGGCTTTGGGGACTTCTCAAGGCCCAATCCTGATGGCATGAGGGTCATTTTCCTCAGTGAGACTGAGAGAAGTTGTCCCTGAGGGAAACAAGGAATGAGAACCTGAGTCGTTTTGAATGACCTGAACCAGATGTATAGAGCTATAGTAATTTAAACTAGAATAATAGCTGAGGATGGGGTGGGGGTGGTGGAGGGGGAATCTTTCTGATTTTAATATTTTTCCTCATCCTGCAGCACGTGGCTTAAGTCAGCGGAAGCTGATGCAAACTTATGGAAAAGGAATCACCAGGCCCGTTTTGGATGGGAAAGCAAAAGCACAAATATTAAATGGGGGAAGGGGAACGGCATTAAGAGGTTAGGAAACAGAACTGCTTTACTGTTTGAGGAACAGTCATTTCTGCATTTATGGTATGTTTATATAAATGATGTCATCTCAGCCCTAACCTTGGGGTGTGTGTGTGGTCTGACACTGCTTCCATGGTGTGGAAGCTGCAATGAGGTTGTCCTTCTTTGCATTACCTAGGTAACACCAGAAAATATGGACCACTTGGGAGGAGTTGGCAAAGTGGTATCTCTAAAGCTTGGTCAACGTTGTCATGGGAAGCAGATGCATTGTGCTGTGGGTGGGGGCCACCCCAGGTGTCATCACTGAGGGGGAGGGGGACAAAATGACAAAAATATGAGTTAATTTTTTTAAAAAAATAAATAAATTGGGCTCACTAAACTTTTTAGTTCAGTCAACAAACGCAATGAAACACGGCTGGCACTGGGGGCTGCACTGTGGGGGCCGGCACTTACCACAGGGCCTGCAGCGTGCCCAAGCCATGCGTTTCTCCTGGGAGTGACATGGCGGCTTGAGCACCTGCAGGCTCGCCGTTGCCTGAAACGGCAGCGTGGGGCTTGCACCTGCCCACCGCCTCTCCCTCAGCCGCCCTACAGCTGAGGGGGAGGCTATGGAGAGGCTCCACACAGTGTGCCATGCCTCCATGGGCGGCTTGCCCCGCCCCCAGCTGCAGAACTGGCAGCTGCTACACCACTGGCATTGTGGGCTCCTCCCACATGTTCTCAATGGGCAACCAGATGCCTGTGGGAAGCCCACAAGCAGGACCTGAGCAACATGGCCCTTTCCCTACTTGGGATTCCCAGCAATTAGTGTTCAGAGGTGCGCATCCCAACAGTGGAGGCAGAACATAGCCATTGTAATGAGCTGCTGCCTCACCCTCCCTGATAAGCACTTCACATATATTGTCTGAGTAGTAGTGTCAGTTCCTATAAGGCAGGTCAATGTTATCATTACATTTTGGATGGGGGAACTGGAGCTGAGGATTACAGGTAGGTAGCCGTGTTGGTCTGTCATAGTCAAAACAAAACAAAACAAAAAAAACCAAAAAAATTCCTTCCAGTAGCACCTTAGAGACCAACTAAGTTTGTTCTTGGTATGAGCTTTCGTGTGCATGCACACTTCTTGAGATGCACTTCAGATACACTTCAGATACTGAGGAGACGGGCATGTCTTAAGTCTTTTCAGGCCCACTTCTGAAACTTCTTTTGTGGCCCTGGAGCCAGTACATGGTAGCCCCTTCACATCCCCACTGAGAACAGAATGCTGGTCTAGATGGTTCTAAATATAATTTTTGCCTAATATGCACATTAAATAGGACTTAAACATGAAGGTAGAGATAACAGCTTACCATACCACTACTGTGGAGAATGTACACTTAAGATATAATAGCAGCAAAGATTTTGCTTGTACACATTACCAGCTTAAAATACAGCTAGATAATTCTTTTTCTCAATTCAGATCAAAACTGGTTTTGGGGGGAAATGCATTCTTTCATATTCAGGATAGATATGGATTCTGCCAATGCAGCAGTGAAAGTATGCTGGGTGCAGAGGAAATGGGACTGGGTACACAGCCTTTGTGCCTTGACATGCAGTTTGAGAATCATTTCCATTTAGGGGTAGTAACTATTTTAGTGCAGGGTTCTCTGGTGCCATGTTGTTCCTTCTTCTAGACAACATTCTTCACTTCACTGTAGCCTTAAGATTTTGCTGCAGGTGTGCCCTATGGGACAGAGGATGTCTTGATGAATAACAAGGTCTCAGGGGCTTAACTGACAGGCAATGGGTCTTGTGATAACACTCAACTTGCTCTCAGGGCCCTCCCATCAGATGTCAAGGAGATGAGTAACTATATAACCTTTAGAAGGCATGTGAAGGCAGCCCTGTATAGGGAAGTTTTTTAGGATTTAAGGTTTTATTATGCTCTTATATAAATTAGAAGCTGCCCAGAGTGGCTGGGGCAGCTTGGTCAGATGGTCAGAGTACTACTACTACTACTACTACTACTACTACTACTAAATAATAGACATTTCTAGCAGATGCACAAAGGATGTTGAGATGGCAAAGATTCCCATCCTTTCTCATGCATTCCTACCTTTCACCCTATGGGTGCTCCATCGCCTTCACCTGAACACTAAAAGTTGAAAATAGATTGGATCAATAGGCCTACAAAATGGACAGTATGGCCAGCTTGACCCCAGTGTATGCTAACACATGTAAAATTATTAATCTAAACAATTCTACAAATTTTGCAAATTCCATTTGTAAAATCCACTTGGCTGATAGAAGATCAAGGCTTTTACCTTTCTCATTTCCTTGCTTTTGATTACTATGTGTTTTAATTCCTGTGTTACTTAGTGTACAAACCCATTATCCTGCCTTTTTCTTGCTGCAGCCAAGATGTTACAAACTATCACTTAAGCTATTCATGTAGCATTTTATCCTTTCTTTCCAAAGACAATTGAGACTTCAGTCAAAGGCCTCTTGATAAAAGGAACTGGAAGCCAGAGTACGAGATGGCAAAATGCCGAAGAGTGCTTTCTGCACACCTGCAAAATAAAACTGTTTTCCATTACTTTCAAAATTATGCCAAAAGATTTTGCTTGTTTACCTCTTCTTCTTCTTTAGTTCCCATCCCATCCATTTCTCATTTAACCTTGAGGCTCCCTTGATTCCACCCCTCATTGAATTCATAACAATGATTATTTTCTTTGTTGGGTACATTCTGTATAATTATGTTGCCACTACAGTCATCATGGGAACATTTACTTAACCTGGTCTGAAGCTTCCCTACGCATGGAATTCAATTAGATTTAAAAGTAGGTGACATTTAACATCTGTGCTATATTGTTCAGTTCAGAGAAATCGCTTAAGGTTGTTAATAGTGCATTAGTGGGGCATTGAATAAAGATCAGAGAATGCAGATATAGCTTGTTTATACTTCTACTGTTGGACTTTCTCACATCTTTGGGAAAGGGTTTGATGTTGCTCTGGGCTTCCTTTCTGAACACCTGTAATACCATGTTTTTCTTGATTAGTTCACTGTCATAAGTTCTTATGACTATACACAACAAAAACTAGTATTTTCTGGCAACCCTGCACATTGCTACCTGAAGCTTGCTTAATAAGTCTCGTAGTGATTATTATTATTTTTTTTAAAAACAACCACAATCCCATCATGTCTGTTCTAACATTCTGTTTCTGGAAATATACTGACAACCTCTATACCCAACGATCATTGGCTTTTCCAGTTAACAAGTTATAGAAATCAAGTAATATTTCTCATAACCTTTGGAGCCATGGCAGTCTGTGAGTTCCAAAAACCATATATGATATGACTGCTGATGCTGACAAGCTGTGGTTATAATGAAGTGCAAATAGTTGATACAGGTGAGCTCTGCCTGTATGCAGCAAAAACCAGTTTGCTCTGATATGACCTTTTGAGAGAAAGCGGAGGAAAGTCCACCCTAGGAGACCAAAGCTTATGGCTCCCATGTGTTTGAAAGATTGTAAGAATGAGCTTTAGCATGCGTTTGATTGAACAATGCTGGTACCTTGACAAGTTTGGTGTTATGGCTTGGTCTCTCCCACAAACGCGAGACGACTCTGGCTATTAATTATTTCAGATTTATTGCTAAAACAACAAACTAGGACGGAGCTCCTCTACTCACCGTCCTCCCCAGAAGATGGAGTTGCCCGGACTGAGCTCCTCCCCCTTCCCCAGCATGGAAGCCCCCACCTTCTCTTTCAGTATCTTTCACGCGTCTAGGCCACTTTTGAAATCCTACGAGATTTGGGAGAAAATGCTTCCTGCATTCCAACGTCTGACTCATTGCCTGCTTCTCCTCCTCCTGTCAGCATCTGAGCTTTGCTGACATTTGGAGACTGGCAGCTTGTCCACCAAATGGTGATGATACCATGTTGGGGTCCCTAAATCTTGAACCAGGGTCTGTATTACCAGTGAACAACTTGGGACCGAGTGCAGCATTGGCACCATCAGTACTTGAAGTCTTCTTCAGATTTGAATTGGAAATGATACTGCTACACCACCTGAGCTTGAAAGCAAACCAGAATAGTTATACTACATGCCAGTGAAAGAGGTTTTGCTCGGGCAGTAGGGCAGCTGCCTACTCATATAACTACAATTAAACGATAAACAGGGTGGAGATACAATGGCTACTGCAATAGAGACATGACAATATCACCAAGGCAACTATCTGTAAACAAACAATAAACGTTCATAAAATGGTAAAAGTAGTTTCTTTCCAAACTAGGAGGGTTAACCGACTGAAGGACACCATCCTCTTTCTATGTTCCTCCCAATGGAAACATGCTGATGGGCACAGATACACCCCTACTTTAAGCCATTTATATACTGTCTTCTGTTGTATATTATTTACTACAAAGCTCGATGACTAAGCCCTTTGGGAACAAAACGTCTGATTACCAGAGTAACGTCTGAGTACTGAACCACTGATATATTACAAGTGGATTCTTTATTTACTGAGTTTGAGATTATTTAAGATAAAACCTATTTTGGAAAGAGACTACTTTTGCCATTTCATGACCATTTATTGTTTGTTTACATATAGTTGCCTTGGTGATATTATCTTGTGTCTATTGCACTACTCTTTTAACTTCTAAATTTCTAATTCTGGTTTGCTAATCTCACTGCACAATCCTATGCCTATAGGTTCAGAAGTAAATCCCACTGTTTTCAATAGGGCTTACTGTCATTTACAATGTGTATAGGACTGCAGCCTCAGAGAGTTAACACAGAACACATTTCATTCCCTGATCATACATGCTACACATCCAGTTTCCTTAAGATTTCTGTTTCCCCCTTGCCCCATTGCACTCCCCATTCACTCAGCATTTTATTGCTTCCCTTGTTGCTTTCAAATTCTGCCTCCTGCTTTTTCACTTTTGCTTCTCCTCCAGATAATTATTCACAGTTCTGTTGTTTCCAGCTTCCAGAATGCCCCGCTGCAGTCTACATCCTCTTCTCTCTCCCCCCCCCATCCTTTTGAGGATGGGGAGGAATTATATGCATTAAACATAATTCTGAAAAATTACTTAATTTTTTTTTCCTAGGGAGAAAAATTTGCCACCATCTTTTAAAATTTTATTCCAAGTACAAATTATTTCTGACATATGCTTCTTGTGAAGAAAACTGTTTTGGAATAGATGGATGTTTTCTCTTTTTTAAAACTTGCCCAGTTCCTTACACACAAAGGAAAAGAGTAAGAAAGGTGATCTTCATGCGGCAAGAACAAGTGCAGAAGTGAATTCACCTTTACCGCTTTGCTTCAGGTGGGTTGGGAATAGGGATCCATTAGAGCAATACTTCGCCGCATAATTAGAGGAAAATGGGGTTTCCTCCTACCTTGCTTTCCTAATTGTTTTTCTCACCTTAAACCTGTCCATGGACTGATAATTTATCTTACCCTGGATTTAGGAGCCTAGCATAAAAGGAACTCACTCACCAGGAGGTCTTTTCCCAAGTGTGTCCAGCTCTAATTTTAACAGAAATGCTTTGTACATATAATTATAAAACCAAGGGCCACTAAGTGCAGCCACGGAGCAAAATCTCGACTGTTCTCTACTCTGTTTTAATTATGAAGCCTTAGAGCAAGAGAAGAAGAAAAAAAAATCTGTTTCAAAGCCAACTTGCTGTACAGGCCTCAATAGAGTTAAAGGAGAAACATTTTAAGCTGATGAGCTGACACTCGTAGAAGCAAATATATTAAATAAATCATGATTCATTTTGGGGGGCTAAGACTGACTTGCATCAACTCCTGGAAAAACCGGATCCTTAATGAGTGACAGTTTGGTGTTTTCTGTCACTTCCTACAGTAATGGCCCCAAGCTGACACTGCTCTGTGGGAGTTTAATACTTCTGAACAAAAGTTTTTTGGGAGTGAGATAGACAAGGTAGAAATCCCAAGGTGACTGAAAGGAATGTCTAATGACTGGAAAGACATATTTACCGGCAGTCTGTATGTAAGCTGTGACAGTTGACAGGGCTTGATTGTAATAAATATAGTTGATGAAGAGAGGACTGACAGGTGAGGACAGTGAGAGAAAAAGAGTCAAAAGAGTCTGCATTGGCTGAACCTTATTAACGGTAAGTTGGTAACAAAGCCGAAAGTCATGAAAGCAGATATTTTGAACTGAAGCCTAAACAGTGAAATGCCTCCAGTCTGCCTGCTGCTACAACAGGCAACAATTTGTTGACCTTTTCCCCCACAGCTACTTTAGCAGTAATCCAGACCAGGGTAGAATGGAAGTGTTAGGGGCAACTGATATGCACCATGTTATGATTAATCCCTCTACCAGATTACTCCCACTGATCAAGGTTGTAACAATTGTTTCCACTTCTCCAACTTTTGATCAGGGGATATGATATCTGCCACTGTGGCTCTGCAAAACGATGTGATCTTGCTTCTGGGAAGAAAAAGATTGAATCCGCCACTCCTTCTAAAGGAAATTAGCCAAACAACCCAGCATGTGCTTCTCTAGGAGCAAAAAGAGTTGTCTCCAAAAATTGAGGCTACTCTATAGCCCATTAAATAATAACCCTTTCTTTCTTTTTTTCAGTAGGAGACTGAGGCTAGCATTGGAATTTCCATTAATGCTGCAGTCCCTCACCACACAGAGCGAGAAAAACATCACTCACTGAAATTAAATACCATGTTTTCTTAATATCATATGTGCTGCTTTCTATGCTTGGTATCTGATATCATTAACTCTTAATCATACCCGCCGCTTATTTTTAACAATGATTATTCAGAAGTTCGTTTGTGTGAATGCGTGTGTGTGTGTGTGTGTGTGTCTTCTCTGATGATAGATTGAAAGGGTGCTAGCTCTGACCATTTTTTAATTAAGGGGGGGGGGAGAACAGTGTGCTAAGTTGCCTGAAGGAATGCAAGCAAAAATTACAAGTTCTTAATGTGGAGGTTAATAAGACACAAAAGAACCCTGCATTCTAAATGGCTGCTGATTATTCCATCCAGCCTCTCAAAGGTGCCTCCTTTATTGTAAAGTTTAACACCTGATTTAATGGCAAAGAATACTTCTTTTTTTCTTTTTCAATATATTTTCACTTTTACGGTGCAGATCAATTGGTTTTATTGGCATCTGAAAAGGCCATTAAAGGAAAAGCCATCATAAGAGGTTTGTGATTCCCCTTCTCCACACTACAGTAGCTTCAAGTATCGCTGCCACAAAACAAATTCAGGGAAGTGCGGGGCGGTGGGGTGGGGGGAGAGAACCTGATGAGGCCATGCGGGCGCACGACAAAGGCCTCTACAGCAGCACAATTCTTATGTGTCAGTCATTTTAACGTTCTTTCTTTGTTGGCTGCCTGTCTCCCACAAGGCCGTGGTTCAGGCAACTTTACTTAACACGGCTACCTTTCTCTTGGTGGCAGCATTCAGAGAGGCAGCCATCAGCATGGAAGATGTCAGCCTAATTGACACACATACCCACTCGCCAATATGTACACACAATGGGCCTGATTCCCAGCTGTCAAAGCAGAGTGCAGCGTGAAGTTTCCCGCAGTAGACAAGGTTGATTTACACCAGCCGAGATTCTTATATTCGATGCAAATATTCTGTCAAATCGACATATTCCTGCTATAGGTGTTTAACATATTTCTACACAAGCACATATGTACTCCCCCCCATCCTGCATACTATGTCTGTGATTAGGGTGAAATGCATACTCATTTTTCAACTATTCATCGGTTCCAAAGGTAAGCCCTGTGAGGATAACACAACAGGGTCACACAGAACATGTGGGAAGGGGCATGTATACTGACAAATGCCTGTACAAAGCTTCTGGGCATACTGATTTGCACTTGCTCAGCCCCCGCACATATGATCAGGAACCTTCCGAAACAAAGGTAGTCCGTTACACACTGACAGAAAAAGAGCAAATGCATTGCCAAAAGAGGACACAGATTTGCATGGGATAAAATATCGCTGAGATGAAAAATTTGAATCAAGGACTGTAATTCAAATTAAAAATAGCTCCCGTTACAGTGGGGGAGACTGTGACTAGGCGTTGTATATTCCTGCTCTTTCTGCTGTCCAGGTGCCCCTTGGAGAGGGGGTGGCTTCACAGGTCTTGCTCTCCTTGCTTAACTTTAAACTGGACTTGGACTGGACACTCCTTCAAATACAGGATGCTTTCGAATAGAGGACTATCCTCTGACAAACCCTTCAAATAGAGGACTTTAGAGGGAGACACATGGCCATCCTATCCAAAACTAGGGCTAATATGCACACCATACTGACTGTTCATGATTCTTACAGACCATTGCCAGTTGACTTTGATAGTCATGAGAATGGCTGACTCCTCATAAAAGCCACTACTAGTTTCTTCCCTCTAATTCAAGTTGTCATCTTTCATCCACTTTGTCTTAATCACCTTAATTTAATCTGTTTGTTTCCAACCTCTGCCTTCAGATCTGGATAATTCTCCATTGCCACCAGGTTCGTGAGAAAGACAGCTCCTAATGTTTCCTGGCTCAATGGTTTTTTTTAAAACTTGGATAGATTTATTCTGTTAACAGCTGAGGATGTGGTGAAAGCCCTGAACTAAAAGTGTCTGGGAGTATGCGTGTTGGATGTATTCCTTCAGCAGTGTAAAATTCATAGCTAAAACGTCAAGCACATGGACTTCCTGTGAACGTCTGTGCCCGGGATAAGTGATGCGATGGTAAAACAACACAGTGACTTGAATAGCTCAGGGGCCAAGGCACATTATGCAGCATACCCCATGGCTGCTTTAGATTTGTCCATGTGGCAGTGAGCTGTTTATGATACCATGCAGATCGGAGAATTTCCCTCCCATGCTTTACCAAATGTTCCCCAACCCAAACAATGCAAGGTCTGCATATTAATGACTTACCACATGGAGAGAACCACCACATGTAATGTATTGTTTTGTTTTGTTTTTAATATTGCTGGAAGCCGCCCAGAGTGGCTGGGGAGACCCAGCCAGATGGGCGGGGTACAAATAATAAATTATTATTATTATTATATGGCTGCCATATTTTATGCAACATGCCTTTGTGATGCTCTCTTTCTGCGAAACAGACCTTTAATATTGCCAATATTTTAATGGTTACAGAATGACACCTGAAAAGTACGAAAGAAAATATTGAATGTAGATAATACATTCCCAGGGTGATGTGTTCGTCACCATGAAGTAATTTTCTGGAGTAGGCAGTACAACATTTGGGTGATATTAGCAGTAGTGCACCAGGAAATACAGTAGAAGCAGCACTTGGGGGGGGGGGAGAGAAAATAGGCCTTTTGGATAATTGTAGACTTCCTGAGCACTCATATCATTAGTACAGGGATGACTAGCCTGTTGTCCTCCAGATGTTGTTGGATTATAACTTTCATGAGCCCTAGCTAGCACAGCCAAAGCTCAGGAATGATGGAAGCTGTAAACAACAATATCTATAGGGTTGTAAGTTACCTATCCCTGCATTAGCTTCACTTTCTGGCAGTTTATTCTTCCCACTCATTCTGTCCCTCAGACACCATCCTACTGTTAGTAAGACTCCTATACATCTGACTGCTTCCTGAAGAATTGTCTGCTGCCCTTTGCTAAATATGTGCAGAGGTTGACACCCCCCCCCCCAAATGCCTCACTTCAAGGTTACACTTTGCCCTGATGTAGCATCATTCCAACTGCACTGTTGGCTTAAAGAGGAAAAGATGGCAGTAGTGGGGAGGCAACAACATTTTTGTTTTAACCAACAATAATTATGAAATCATGCTATTTAAGATTTGATATGAGGCATAATGGTAGCCTGAGAACCCACTAAGAAGAGAACAGCTGCTGATTAAAGTGCCAGCAAAACTACATTAAAAAAAAGTTGGTGGAGGAAGCCAACACTCCTCCACCAGCTCTAAAGGTAAAGGTAAAGGATCCCTGACAGTTAAGTCCAGTTGCAAATGACTCTGGAGTTGCGACGCTCATCTCGCTTTACTGGCTGAGGGAGTCGACGTTTGTCCGCAGACAGTTTTTCCGGGTCATGTGGCCAGCATGACTAAGCTGCTTCTGGCAAAACCAGAGCAGCACAGGCCCCAAAATTGAGAAAAAGAATCAGTTTTCTTTTCATCTTTCATCCTACCACCACACAAACTGTGAAGAAAAACTTCAAACATGGAATTGTGCTTCAGCCCTAGAGAGATAGTTCCAAGCATCTATGGACATAAATTACTTCGCTGTCTCCATTCTTGGGCACACACATCTTTAGTGCTTTGCCTAAAGATGAGGCAGATCGTGGTAACAGCTGGCTATTGTACTTCCAAAGATGAGGTATCTCTTCTTCCCAGCAGCCTTGATTCAACCTGACACAGCACCTAAAAGAGCCTCATTTGAATGTCAGTAGCACGTTCCCATATTCTACCTTAAGACTCTTACCAGATGCAGACTCGCAGCATTCTCACTAGTTTTATCTCCCTCTTCTTTTTTGCCCCTCAAGCTGATGAAGAGCTTGAAAGAATATCAACACTGTGACATTTTGGTTGGCCTAATCAAGGAATGGCTTTGGAATGCTACTTCTAGGCCAATATGGCCATACTTTTCAAAGTATTCTTGTTTGCTTGTCTTCATTTCTAATACATTCTTCCAAATCAGGCTGACAACAGCAAAATGAAAGAAAAGAAAAGACTACCTAACCATAGTACTAGGACTCTTTTCTATGGTGGTATTAGAATGGAGCAACATGAGGAAGACATTGCAATTGTGAACAATAATGACTTTTGATAATGAGGTCCTAATAATTTATTTCTGCAACGAAAGACTGCATAGTGATGCAATCTGAATAATCCCGATGGAAGAGCAACCTACTTAAAAGTCTTTATATGTGCAATTTAATAGTAGGAGGGTCAATTTGCCAGCATGGACACATCATTCAGGGGGGGGGAGTGTGTGTGTGTGTGTGTGTGTGTGTGTGTGTGTGTGTGTGAGAGAGAGAGAGAGCCCACGCAGGGGGAGAAATATTATTTTTCCTTCAGTGTTTGGTGGATGTTAATGCCCAGACCCTCAGCTATACTACTGCTGTTTTCTCCTATACAAGTCAGTCATAAAAGCCTGCCAAACACATTGGATCTCATTATATTCCCTGTCGTTATAATAACTCCATCAGAACACCCAGAATGTAATTCACTCCTGAGGACTGGTGTTTTTTTTTCTGAAGAAAGTGAGAGAGAACACAGTTCTGAATTATGAATAAAGAGAAAGATGTTTTGGGGACTGATGTGTAGGTCACCTATCAATGTAGTCAAAGAGCAGAATATATCAGGTGATGCCTTAAGGAAAAGAGGGGGGGGGTCCTGCAAACTGGGCCTAATGCTATCCCTCATGTAAACTAGCTGAGCTCAACAGTTACTCCATCGAATATTTTGGCCCGCTGTGTTACAGGCTTTTACACCAAGTTTGATTACAATAGTAACATAGAATTGATTTTCTGGGGCTTAGGACAGTTGGCAAACTTGACTAGACTTAAAATAAAGCTCTTTGATTCCATCTGCAAAATTAGAGCAGATTTGATAAAGTAAAGATGTATCCTTTGAAGTATTCCCTATCAACATAAGTGCTAAGAACACTTGAGTGAAGGAATTTTAACAGTTTTGAAAGCAGTAGCAAAGGAACATCAATAAGGATTGCAGCTGAGGGCATGCCCACAAGGCAGAAGACTAACTGCATCTATCCTGCAGGCAAGAAGCAATTGCTAAAGATTTCAGACTTTTTAAAGTTCAGAGTTCAACTCATAAAAACTTTATGTTTAACTTGTGATAGGTTTTTGCTCTGTGGTTTAGGTTTTGTTGTAAGACACTCAGGTACAGCATCGGGTTTCTAAAGGGAAGGAAATCTCATTTGCTTGTCCTCATAGGAGTAAACTCTTCTCTTTGTTTTGCATCAAAATAATGTCTAATGAAGAGGCCAGGAGATGGGGTAGCATTTTCTCCTGGGGTCTGCAGAGAAGTCAGGGGCTTTATTGTATACTTTGGGGGCAGGAATAATTTCCTCCCTCTTCAGGAGATAACCAGTGGTGACCATGGAGTATGTTCATCTTCTCCTATCCTATAGACATCTCTGACACAGCATATATTCTTGTTAGGGACCAACCAGGCTAGCAGATGTCCCTGAACTAGAGCTGGAGGGTATGTACTCTAGGTCATTTGCAGATGCTAGAGGAAGCATGAGCTGGAAGAGCTGTGGAAGACCGCAGAAGGCATTTCTCTGTTGACCAGGCAAGGGCAGAAAGCTGGTCTTTTCATATTCTTACCAGGCTTGGCCAGTGTGGAGACCTCATGCTGCCTTTCTTTCACAAGGGTTGGCGTTGCATCCTCCTCTTGCCTACTGAAACCTGGGCATAAACACACATTCGAAGGTAGCTAAAACTAAGCCAGCTTCCAGCCTCAGGCTATAAATTTCCTCTTGGTTAAAAATCCCAGAGTCCCTAATAACATTGCTGAGTGCTTGTTCATTTATTTATAAAAAGTATTTCTATACTGCCATATCATAAAATATATCAAGGTGGGATGCACTATAAAACATAAAACATCATTTAAAATTACACACACACACACACACACACACACACACACACACAGAGAGAGAGAGAGAGAGAGAGAGAGAGAATCACTCAGGTGCCTGACAAATCAAAAATTAAACAGCGGCAAAGGCCTGTCTCTGTCTCTCTCTCACACACAACTTCAAGAGACACCAGAAAGTAAAAAGCAGGATGCCTGTTGGATCTCTGCTGGAAGAATGTTCCAGAACATGGCACCAACATGCTAAATGGCCAACTTCTAGCTGAGGCTGTCAGGTCTCTGTAACACGGGGCAACCAACAGCACTCTTCTGGAGCCGGGTTGTTCAGGCTTTGTATATCAACAAAAGAACCTTGAACATGGGCAACCATTGCAGGCATTTTAGGAGAGGTGTCACATGCTGTTGGCATTCTGCCCCATCAGGAGTCTCACTGTTTTATTCTGCACCAGCTGGAGCTTCCAGACCAGGCACAAGGGCAGCTGCATATGGCGCCCATTGCAGTAATCCAATGTCAAGGTTACCAATGCATGGACTACAGTGGCTGAGTTATTCCTATCCAGATACAACCAGAGCTGATGTACTAGAAACAGCTGGTAAAAGGACTCTTAATTGCTGAAATGTAGATGATTTATCCTGATGAACTTTTCCAAATGTACCAGTTTCATACCCTCCAACATCTTGAGTTCCAAAACTGGGACACACTTCTTCCTGTCTGTGCTCCCACATGAGTCATGTGACCTGTACAGAGCACAGAGCCCCAAATACATGCTTTTGGGGGGCATGCTTGCACAGTGCTTAAAAACATGTGTTTTGGGGTGCCACACAAGATCACAGCCCCATAAAAAGAACTTTATACCAACTACATTCATGAACTTTCACAATTCAAGATTAAAGGAACAGAAGAGATTTTGTATTGTGGGTAAGAGTTCTCTTACCTACAAGAGATGGCTTGCTCAGGGCAATCAGCTATGGCTGGTTTGAACCCAGGATTTATTTTAAAGCATGAATTCATTTAAATAATTAACACATTTAAATATTTAACAAATTTATTGTTTTTCTGTTTCTTGAATTACCCTAAAGATCTTTGCTTTAGTTTTGGCATGGCTTGGCTCCTTAGTATTATGACTGTTTAAAAACAACAACACTGAAAATAACCCTCATTCTTCACTTTCTAGGTAATAATTAACGTCGTGACAGCCTGGCAGACTTGTACTGTAAAATCTCCTCCTCATCGAATGCAAAAGGGTTGCTCCTATGAGGTGTCTCCTCGTGAATTCTGCAAAAGCCAATAAATATGGGCTGATTATACAACCCCCAGGCGGTGCATCTTAAATAGTCATTAAAAACAATCATTATGACTGGAAAGAGCTGCAACCGGCTTCTGTTGGAATGCTTGCTTATAATTAGGTAATCCTTTTCCAGAATCAAAATGAATGTGTAATCTGAGAACAAAGCAAACAGTTTGAAAGTTCTGAGCTGGCTGTGCCAAGATCTAATGCATCAGACAACCTCGAAATTAGCACATAAACGACAACTGATGTGTGGCGGAAGAAGCGAGGCATTTGTGACGTTGCAATGCTGGGTTACCCAGGGCAATCACTCATGTGCTTCACATTGAGGTAGCAAAAGAAAGGTGCTTCACTAATCCTGAATACATTGCCCCTTTAGTGCACAGGTGGGCAACTTGATGCCCTAGGGCCCCCAACTTAACTTCAAAAGTCCTCTGCAAGCAATAACTTCACCAAGATCTGCTGGGTAGGGATGAGGGAAGGAGGGATGGGAGACAAAAGGGGGAGAGGGGGGGAGAGAGGGGTGGGTGAGTGGTAAAGGGAGATGGTCCCTCTCTTTGGCTCTGGCCCAGCATGGCCACTGGCTTCCGTTTCACCTACCACTAGGGAAGGGCAATCAGTCAACTTCTGTCTCTACCCCCATCTTTCAGCCCAGACGCTGAAGTCCAGCTCCGAGGGCCTTTTGGCGGTTCCCTCATTGTGAGAAGTGAGGTTACAGGGAATCAGGCAGAGGGCCTTCTCGGTAGTGGAACACCCTCCCTTCAGATGTCAAGGAAATAAGCAACTATCTGACTTTTAGAAGACGTCTGAAGGCAGCCCTGTTTAGGGAAGTTTTTAATGTTTGATGTTTTATCGTGTTTTTAATATTCTGTTGGGAGTGGCTGGGGAAACCCAGCCAGATGGGCAGGGTATGTATGTATGTACGGTATGTATGTATAAATAAATAAATAAATAAATAAATAAATAAATATTATTATTACTACTACTACTCTTTTTTTCAATCTTGTTTTTCAGTTCTCCACATTTCCACATCAGTTTGAACATTTTTTAAAAAAAAAAAACTACTCATGAAAATTCACCAGCATTTGAATGTGCATTTCTCTTAATATATATATATTTGTATGCAATTCTGTCCAATATACACATTTTATTACACGTTACAGTAATATACATGCATATGTTAGACAAAAAAAAAATCTGTTCTGAAGGCAATCACTGCCTTAATCACTATGGGTTTACTTTCCTGTTAAATAGCATCCTACACAAATCTGGAATTCTACGATTTTGGGAGCAGACAGGGAGCATATCTTACAAGCTTACCGGCCAGGAATGGATTTCCAAATGCCTTTAAAGCCAAGGTCTTGCATGATACCACACATTCCATTTTCTATGAGCCTAAGGCGAAGGAAAAAAGGATTCACTCTCATTAGCCACTTCAGAATCATTAAAGAGTTCAGAATCCAAGAGTTCATTTTTTTTTTTAAGGGAAAAAAATCCTTTGTATTCTCCACAATGATTAAAAGCCTCTCACGTAATGGTGGCTTCCCACCGGATTCTAGAACAGCAGCAGCGCCCTGATCACAAAGTGAAGCACTTACAGAAATTGCAAGAGCAAAGCAGACCCTCTTGCCTGCTCAACATGAGCAGGGCACCCACATGCCACTGAAAAACAGAGGACATATCTACATGCCCATCACTGTAGACCCAGTAAAATTCGTACGCTAATTTATATGCAATGTATATTGCAGATAGAAAATAATAAAAACCGCAACAATGAAGAGAAAATTTGCTAGCTAAGAGCAGTCAAAGATAGACAAGGCACAACATTGTAATGCATTATCAGTCTCCCTAAAGAAAGCACCCTTTCACAGACTAAGTAGATTATTCCCTTTCCCAACCTGCCCTCTCACTGATGAATGGCCAGCCACTCCAGCTAACTGGCATTTAATCAAAGGTCCTATGTATTCCCTAATATTAAATTCTTCCAAAAGCTAGAATTCACGAAGTCTCTACCCTGTCCATTTGCCACTCCAGTTGTCACACTCTCTTCTGCTACAAATTAAACAAGGGTCTTCATTGCTCCTTGCTCTATCTCCAAATGATGTTCAAGGATGTCCTCAGTCATTATCCGTTCAGTTCATGTCTGCATTTTAAAGCAGCTGCGCTGGTTGCCAGTTTGTTTCAGGACCAAATTCAAAGTGGTCACATTGGTGTTTAAAGCCCTAACTGGCTTGGGTACCACAAGTCTGAAAGACCACCTTCATTCCTAAATATCTTCTGTGAAGAGCAGCAGAGGGACCTGCTTAGTTGTTCTGCTACTCTCAGAAGTGCAGGAAAAAGCTTTCTTTACCCTAAACTGTGGGACTTGTTCCCCACAGACAGACCTATCATCTTCCTTGACAGTACCTGCCATATGCTGCATACATAGCTCTTTACTCTGGTGTTTGAAAGTCAGGGTTTGGTTTTGTGGTTTGTGTGGTAACTATTTTACTTGTTTTTATCATTGTATGATTACATCGTTTGTAACTCACCCCGGAGAACTTATTTATAACTAACTAACTAAGATGTTATCGTGACCTGCTTTTCTCACTGCATCAGCCAAGTCTCACCTCTACTTCCGAACTGGTACCAAAGAGTGAACTGGAAATAGCTTTCCCAGGTCCTCCAGTCAGAAGTCTTCCTGGTTCACAAGTTGTACACGTCTTACTAGTGAGTAAAGCCCATACCTTCAGCAGTTCTATGTCACATGGGCAGGGCATGAGCCAGGAAAGGATATGATGTTACTAGTACCCCACAAGTTTTCTCCAGAGTACTGAAACTGTTGGAGTGAGGGGGTCCATAGTTTGCAGGTAGGGGTGGCTTGAGATGTGAGTGTGTGGCAGGTGGGAAGATTGAACAAGTCAGAGACAGGATCTGAGGTGATATGAAACTGCTCTTTATGCACTGGCCTAAAATCTGGGTTCAAAATGATTTTAGGATTTGATGAACTTCAAAACTACACAAGGTACCCATGCAACAGAGAGGTGAACCCTTCTCCCAACAAAAGCCATATAATCCTTCCAAATACATTTTTTTTGGCTATGTGATTGATTCTGTTCCGTAGTCTGGTCATGCGATTCCTTCCAAAGAAACCTTGACAAAAGAATCCAAAGATAAATTTTAAAACTGGGTTAACTCATCAAATTGGCCTGGGGGGGGGCAATGCAGGGGGAGAGAGAAGAAAATACAAATGAAGCAAAGCTTGTAGATCAAGACATGTGTTTCAGATTAGCATTGCTTTTAAGAAGTCATCAGGCACTGAGACTATGCCCTAGATTAATTTTGGATTGTATTTCTACTAGTAAAACCCTGAATCTTGTTCTGGGATGTAATTATTACATCTGTATCCCCCCCAATCTTTTCTTTAACATACTTTATGTTGTGCAGATTTGAAAGGCCAAGACATTGGAAGCTCCACCTCATAGCACCTGCAAGCTGCAGGCATGCGGCCATCTGGTCAACTGAGAGAATGCAAGGCTCGTGACTGAGTGGATCAAATGATTTTTTTTGGTTTTGTTTTGTTTAAGCACCTGCAGAAATGTCACCTGGGAGTTTGAACCTATTAAGGTTCTTGTAATTGAGGCAAAAGATGATGTCGTTTATGATGGTACATGAGGAGAGGGAGAGAAAACGAGAGAGACCATGGTTAGATGACAGGAAATCATATTTCCAACTGAGTTTAGGGAGTGCATTCTTTGTAATGGGGTTAGCTAATCCAGATAGTAATAAGGATAGGAAAGTCAGCAATCATAATCACGTTTAATGGATTCCAGATGGGGAAATATAATTGTTCTCATTATCATTGTAAAAACCCCAAGGAAATACAATCCCAAGATCCTCTTGCTTGACAAGCAAGGAGTGGGGGGAAATGACACTGGGCTGTAGTTATGCAGATAAAGTTTCCTGTTGGTTTTATTTATTTTTGTTGAAAAAATACTCACCCCCCCCCCAAACAAGCCCCACACAACCCCTAAATATGATATTCTATTTCCAGTGTGATGGTGAGATTACAGTACCCCACTGAAATACCAGTTTTAAAAGGCCTTTTCCCTATGAGCCTTCTTTCTATGGTATGAGGTGGTAACTTGCTGAAAGACTGTGGGGCAAGTTGAAAAAGAAAACCATTGCTTTGGTCTTATGTCTGTGCTTTGTAAAATCTGTAATCTGCCTAAAGTGGCATGTAGCTGGAGAAATTCTCCTTTCTTTGGTGTAGCTCAGGGGTCGGCAAGGTTTACTTTGCCTGGGCCAGTTCACTCCAGCGGAGATCCCTCTGTGGACCGGATTGTGCATGCCCACGATTTCCTGCGTCTGCATCTGTGCAGACGCGATTTCCGGCACCGTGGAAGAGAATCCCCACACCGTGCTATGCCGGTTTAGCGCAGCATGCGGGGACTCGCCAAGCGGGTGGCTTGGTTCGGGGATGGCTCATGGGTCGGTTAAATGACCCCCGTGGACTGCTTGTGGCCCATGGGCCTTAGGTTGCTGACCCCTGGCGTAGCTGTTCATTGTTGTTAAGGCTGAAAACTGGAGCTGGTCCTACAGGACTAATTGATATTATCTCTTGCCTTTTACTATTCTGCCAAAGTGTGTTCCATGTGTACCCAAAAGTACTGTAAATGGAATTTCTCTAGAAATTGAATGTAACCTTGCTAGCGTGTGAAATGAGTGCAATTGTGCAGTAGTTGGAGCTTCTTTGGCACTGCACTTTTTGGGGATTGGGATGTGTAGACTGATCTTTTCCAAACTTGCTGGCATATTGAATGTAGCACCTTAACAGCATCGTCTTTTAAGATTTTAAATAGTTCAGCTGGAATGTCATCACTTCCACTGGCCTTGTTATTAGCAGTGCTTTCTAAGGCCCATTTGACTTCACTCTCCAGGATGTCTGGCTCAATGTCAACTGCCACACTACCTGGGGTGTCTGGGACATCTGTATCTTTCTGGTATAATTCCTCTGTGTATTCTTGCCGCCTCTTCTTGATGTCTTCTGCTTCTGTTAGATCCTTACCACATTTGTCCTCTATCATGTCCATCTTTGCGCGAAATGTTCCTTTCATATTTTCAATTTTCTTGAACAGATCTCTGGTTTCCCCCATTCTATTGCTTTCCTCTAGTTTTTTGCACTGCTCATTTAAGAAGGTCCTCTTGTCTCTCCTTGCTATTCTTTGGAAGTCTGCATTCAATTTCCTGTATCTTTCACTATCTCCCATACATTTTGCTTACCTTCTCTCCCCTGCTATTTGTAAGACCTCATTGGACAGCCACTTTGCTTTCTTGCATTTCCTTTTCATTGGGATGGTTTTCATTGCTGCCTCCTGTATAATGTTACGAGCCTCCATTCATAGTTCTTGAGGCACTCTGTCCATCAAATCTAAATCTTTAAATCTGTTTCTCACTTCCACTGTGTATTCATAAGGGATTTGATTTAGATTGTATCTGACTGGCCTAGTGGTTTCCCCTACTTTCTTCAGTTTAAGCTTGAATTTTGCTATAAGAAGCTGATGATCTGAACCACAGTCATCTCCAGGTCTTGTTTTTGCTGACTGTATAGAGCTTCTGCATCTTTGTCTACAGAGAATATAATCAATCTGATTTCGATGCTGCCCATCTGGTGATGTCCATGTGTAGAGTCGTCTTTTGTGTTGTTGGAAAAGAGTGCTGGTGATGACCAGTTTGTTCTCTTGACAGAACTCTATTAGCCTTTGCCATGCATCGTTTTGAACTCCAAAACCGAACTTGCCAGTTGTTCCTTTTATCTCTTGATTCCCTACTTTAGCATTCCAATCCCCTATAATGAGAAGGGGGTAATAATAATAATAATAATAATAATAATAATTTAAGGTGCCCAGTACCAAAGGCTCTAGACTTATTTGCTTGTAATTTGGCAGGTTTTATCAATTCTGGAGGGGCATGAAAATGCCAGCAAATTCCACCCACTTCCATTAAAAAAAAGGGTGTGGGGGTACTCATAGTCATTTTTCATTATTATTTCCCAAATAGTGAAAGAGTGGGTTGGAGTGAATAAAACAGACTTGGATGGACACCATGTTGAATTGGGCCAACTAGGAAATACCTTGGATCCAGGTGGACTGTTTTATCATTTTATCTTTTTGTAAAACACTTTGAGGTTGCTGTTTTTACAATCAAGCAATGTATAAATTATATGAAATATGAATACAAAGATATAATGCTGCTCATATAATTATCCATAATGATTTCTATTTCCTACCTATTATAAATCTCTTCCATAGCGTGATGGATGCTCTTCATTTTTAAAACTATACAGGATTTTGACTCTCTCTTTTTCTCTGTGTTTGTGTCTGACACACACACACACACACACACACACACACACACACACACACACACACAGGCAACATGGGCTGCTTTCTTCCTTGCTCTTAACAGCCTCGAACTGTAACAGAAGTGAAAAGCATTAAAGTGTATGTCTCTGTACTCTGACTGGATCAGAATCTTTATTTTACAGGAAGTATCCCTTAGAGAGATACACATCTCAATTACACTTCATATTCTAGTAAGACTGCCTGGAGATAGGAGCCATCAGACTTACAGAATTACTTGATCCATGGCAGAGTTGAAGTATTACTGTTGTACTTTTCTAAAAACAAGAAAACATCTTTTTAACAATGTTTGCCTTTCTTTATTTTACCTATAGGCAGTGGGGAGAATATCTACTCAGGAGCCTCTCACTTTGTGTATATGCGTGGGCTTTCAGAATCGAGTTGCAGTTGAGTATTCAATACTCTTGATTTTTATTTTTATTTTTAAAAAATGGAGAAGAGTTTTCCAAGGAAAAATAGCAAACAAAATCTCCCCCCATCTGAGCGATGTCATATACCACCCCCATGATATTATTATGTACACCCTCATTTTTGTTCATCATTTTATTATTTATTCACTGCATTTATATTCCACTTTTTCTCCAGGGAGCTCAAAGTGGCATACACCTCCCCATTTTAACCTCAAAACAACCCTATGTGAGGCAGTGACTGGCCCAAGGTCTCTTAGTGAGCTTCATTGCTGAGTGAGGGCTTGAGCTCTCGTCTCCCAGGTCCTAGTCTGACACTCTAACCACTACACAAGACTGGCTCTCTGACAACAAGAAAAATCAGATTGCGTATAAGAAAGTACCAATCCTGTTTATTACAAGAGCTTCATTAAGTGAGCTTATGAGCCATATTTGGACCCTAACACCAATCTCAAAGCCTGTGCCAGCAGGGGCGGAGGAAGGGGGCGGTGGGGGCGGTTCGCCCCAGGTGTCACCACTGAGGGGGGTGACAAAATGCCGGGTGGCACTCACCGTGGGGCCTTCAGCACACCCAAGCCTGTAGGGCTATAGGGCAGCTGAGTGGAAGGAGGCAGGCAGACTCTGGAGGCTCCATGGTGTGCCCTGCCCCTATGGGCGGCTCGCCCCGCTCCGCCCCACCCCACCCCACCCCTATGGGCGACTTGCCCTGTTCCTGGGCGCGCCACCCCAGGCACCCGAGCGGCTTCCTCCGCCGCTGTGTGCCAGTAAGTATTGGGGAAGGAACTCTGCAAGTACTTGTGTCACAGGCTGTTCAGAGCTTTGTACGTTAGCTTTGTGCCTTGAATGGGGCCTGATAGCTCACAGGATCCCACCTCACTATTTCACATAATAACCTGGAAGTGGCACTGTGCACCAGATGCAAATAGTTGCACCACTACTCCCCCTGCAGCAACAATTGTTTGAAATAAAAAATTAGAGGCTCTAGAACAGGCACCCCCAAACTGTGGCCCTCCAGATGTTTTGGACTCCCATCATCCCTGACCACTGGTTCTGTTAGCTAGGGATCATGGGAGTTGTAGGCCAAAACATCTGGAGGGCCGCAGTTTGGGTATGCCTGCTCTAGAACATCTAGTAACAGATGAACTGGAACTACAGGAGGTAGCTGGGGGGCAAGTGGGGCCTTCCTGATATACAGTGGAGATATTAAGGGATTTTGCACTTTTCTGCTCCCAGGGTTCAGGAACTTTCCTGAGATTTGGAGCTAGCTGGGACTGCCCATCCCCTGAAACCGTAAAAATCTTCATTTTAAAAAATATGCATTTCCGTTGTTCTGTTTGAGCAGCAATTAGTGCCTAGGACTTGGAAGTAAAGCAGAGACGTCATTTGATTTTCATGTCGTTGGCTTAGATATTCTACAAATTGTTGGAAATACACATTTGGACATGAAAATGAAACCTCATGGAAATTTTGGCTCTGCTCTATATTGAGCATATCAACACCAAGGAACATTGTCTTAACATTTGTTTTCTTTTGGCCCCAAGGACCTAACTTATTTGGGGGTAAGGTTTTTAAGGAGGCCACCAAAATGCACACAGGAACTCACACATCCACACTCTGGTCAGTGACTTCATATGTGCAGCCAGTACTAGGGAATTTTAAGTGCTGGAGAAAGTGAAAAAGCGAAGGGGAATAGACATCTACGTCTAGCCACCTGGCTTTCTGTCTGTGTGGCTGGATCATCCTTTACATTTTACTTTATAGAACTTAAGTACCTACAGGAAAAAAGCAAGTATTCCATTTCTTTTGAGGTCAGTTTTGAACTTCACTCCCTGCACAGTTGCCAAGACCAACTCTCTGAACTGCAATATGAGTTGAAGACTAGCTTGTTTTGTTTTTTGTTAAATTGCAACTGCTTTCCCCCCCAAGATCTCTGAATCAGCTGCACCAACCTCTTTCTCCTCTGAATTTCTATTAACCAAATATCTGTTGTTTCAGTACAGATAGGAGGTTGCCAGCAGATGGAAATGCAGATCAAGGCCAGGTAACATTAACCTAAAACCCCACTTGCACACTGCATGAGCATCGTATGGCACCAGCCCAACCATGAAAAGAGTTTTGAACCAGATTAGACTATTCAGAATACTATTGGGTATTACTAAACTACATGACTCCCATTCAAAGGCGTTAAAACCATGCAAGATAAAGCAGGATACATTAACCTTATAGATAAGAGTATGTGATTTGAGGAAGTGGCCATATTTTCTGTTGATTCCATAGTGCTATATAGCAGCTCTTAGGCAATTGAACAGGCTGTTTAATGTTCGTTATGAAGTGGTTGTGAGAAGGACAGGTGCATTAGCCCTTTTACCGTCATCTACACTGATTGTTACTATGACCGTCTCATAAAAGTTCTAAATTGCCAGCAGGAACAAAGGAATGAGATGTTGTGGATATAAACCATGTGCTCATCCCTGTGGCAATGCACCCTCACTGTCGGTTGATAACAGCAGTTACATATTTGCTGGAATTTGCTGCCAAGGAGTGTGGTGGAGTCTCCTTCTTTGGAGGTCTTTAAGCAGAGGCTTGACAGCCATCTGTCAAGAATGCTTTGATGGTGTTCCTGCTTGGCAGGGGGTTGGACTGGATTGCCCTTGTGGTCTCTTCCAACTCTATGATTCTATGATTCTATTTTTCTTAAAATTTTACTTCTGTAGTATGAGGAGAGGAGAATATTGAAGAGATAGTAAAGTATACGCACTCCTTCTAACAGTGAACTCAGGTAGCGAGTGACGGCAGAATTGTATCTCAAGTGGGGCCACTGAGAAACGGGAGGAGGCATCAGAGCTACAATTCCCAGAGTGGTTTAACAACCAGTCCCTCTTCCCTGGGATGTATAGCACAGATGCTGCCTTAGTGAAGAGAAAGTACCACTAGCATTCATATGAAATGTGTATATATGTGGTACACTGCAATGTCTAACAGTGCATTCCTATGCATGTCTACTCACTCCTAAGTGTCAATAAGCTAATGAGACTTACTCCCAGGTAAGCGTGTATAATGCAGCAGCCTATATCACCCAAATACTGCAAACCTTGGCACCCTAATCTGGAAGTATCAAAGGAATTTCAAACCCTCCAAGTCTCCCTATTTTCCAGGGACAGTCCAGGATTTACAGAAGCCACCCTGGTTTCTTGTTTGATCCTGAATTGTCCTGCTTTTCCTTGAGATGCCTTCTTGGTACTGGCACCCACCCTGTGGAACACCCTCCCATCAGATGACTTTTAGAAGACATCTGAAAGCAGCCTTGTTTAGGGAAGTTTTTAATGTTTGATCTTTTACAGTGTTTTTAATGTTCTGTTGGAAGCCAGCCAGAGGGGCTGGGGAAACCCAGCCAGATGAGTGGGGTATTAATAATAATAACTAATAAATAATAATAATAATAATAATAATAATAATAATAATAATAATAATAATAAATTTATTATTTTCATCATATAAATGTTGGAGGGTATGGCATTTACTGCAGAATAACTGTGTTTAGAATCCAGGTTCTAGTGGAGATGATTCCTCCTTTGACATTATTGTTGGTTTCAGTTCAGTATTTTCAGTTGCTCTGTGGACATCTAGCTACTGGTATGTCAAGGAATAATAAATTAACAATGCAATAAGATCAGACAAATTTAAACACATTTAAATCCCACTGGTTACAGACATGGTTAACTCTATCCATAGAGTCAGGAAGACTTTGACTGGATTGTTGTCTGCTTATTTCCTTTAGGCCTCAACTTTGGTCAGATGGCCTTGTTTACACTGGACCCCCTGCAACCTAGAGTTATGTTCTCTAAGGAGAATGGCATTAGAAGGTGAACACTATTTCCTGAATGAAATCCAGGACCTTGTATAAAGCTGCATGGCAATAGGAGGAAAATTAATCATAATAATGCAGAGGATGAAGTGTTTGGCATTTATGTAGCTGGCTCTCAATTATCTTGGAAAATATGGGCCTCTTTGTATTGTATAAAATGAATATACCATTCAGGTTTAATCTATAATGAATCAGCCACAAGAGATATAGTACTACAGTGTGTTCATGACTCTTTAACCTCCAGCAATGATGAAAGAAACATAAAATAAAGCGAAAAAGACCTCTACTCCATAGTAAAGAAAGTGTTGTGGCTGTGATAGTCCTGGGATAAGTGGCTTTTGAGCACCGTTGGTAGTCTTGAAGAAAGCTTAGTGTCATTATCTAGTTGTTTCACCCACCAACAATTGATGACCCAGGGTAATTTTATGTGTCTTACCTTTCCTTTCTATAATATTTCATTTCTGTACAAAAATCTATATGCACATCCCATCTTTTTCAATCTTTAGAACAAAATGATATGCTAAGATGCATCACTAAAAATGTCATTGCCGGCAAGTAGAAGATGAACAATGCATCTTACTGGATCTGCTAGAGAGAATATGCACACTGTTATGTTTTACAAGAGTTTCTTTCTTGTCTCAAGACAAGAGCATTGCACCTTAGAAGTGTGCAGAGCACATGGCCTAATAAAGTTATCAGCTTGTCTCCTTTATTGAGAAACACATCTTTGAGAAACTCTTTTTCCTCTCATGGAGTTTCTGAAAGAGGTTTGAATCCAGATGTGTCTCTGCTTATTGTGTCTAAAACAGGGGTGGTGAACCCCAGGCCTTCCAGATGTTGTTGTATTCCAGCTCCCATCAGCCCCACTCAGAATGGGCAGGGAGGATAATAAAAGAGCTTCCTGGTTATGCATCAAGAGCCTCTGATTGCGATGCTCAGGCTTGGTCATGATGCTGACACCTGGGTTGTCCTCCAGTGCTACTGGATCAATGAATCAGACTGGCCTCTCTTAGTCAGAATCCAGGCCGCTCAACATGGGGATCCCTGGTCTGATGAATCTGGAGGGCCCCTCATTGTTGGCTGATGTTCTGGGTGAAGATGCTGGCACTGTGGTCCCAAGTTCTGGCTTTGCCTCACAGCTGCATGCCTGGCTACTCCTCAGTTCTGGCACATGCTTGTTCCTAGGCTCCAATTCCCAACATATGCTTTGACTCTGAATCTCTGGCACAACTCCTGGATCCTGGCTCATTTCAGACCTCTGTGTGACTCTTGCTGGCAGACTTGTGCATGGGCAAGTCCCTGCTCAACAGATACCAAGCATCTGGGTATATCCTGGTGTGTGTGTGTAAGTTTATATGGTGATGTAAAATAAAATATGCAAATGAAACATATAACAGAAACACCATATTTTTCCTTTCCAGAATGATGTTTATGCACCTAATTTTTTTTTAAAAAAATCTAAGTGGTGTACAACATAAAAACAGTATCATTCTTTTTAAAAATGCAGCATAAAATCAGGAATATAAAAGCACATAAAAACAGGAATTCAGGGAAAGCCTGGACAAAGATATGCCTTTACAAGATGGCTGAAGCAACTGATGATTTCTGATTCATGTAATACATTTCTGACACACTCTCCCTCTCTTTGTTTTCCTCTTTAAAAAATAAATAAACCAGTGCCTCAGCACACTCTTTATAAACTCTCTTCACACAAATATTTACTTTTACGGTTTAAGTTCCACCCTCTACACACACACACACACACACACACACACACACACACACACACATTGCATGTCATCCGGGTCAGCATCGAGGCTTGAAGCAGGCCGTCACACAATCTAAGTTTATGAACAGCAGCCAAGTCCTATTAACTGGCTAATTAATGGCAAGAAGGGTCTGTCACATACCTTGAATACTCGATCAAGAGACAAAAATGTGACCCCCCTAAAAATGGGATATCTCCCCTCTATCACACTTCCCAGACAACCTGTTTCCTTCCCATTCCTGAAACCCTTTTTCTCCATCTTTCAGCAAGTGTGAAACAATTTTCTCTTTTCAAGAGCCTAGTGGCAAGCAGATTAATGAACCCTTAACACAACACGGAGCACGACTGCCAAAGAAAATGTCTGAAATGCATTCAGCGGTCCCCACAGTGCACCGTGTGAGGGGCAATTATAGAAAACAAAAGCTGCAGAGCAGTCGAGTTAAGTTTCCTGCCGTCAGAGGGCTTGCATCAGGCCTGGGAAACTGCAAGAAGAGGAGGCAGTGAAGGGGGTGGGAAGGGGTTGCTGTTTTATAAGCAAGTACAGGGTACGTTTTAGGACTTCCTATGGCTAGAGAGTCACCAAGCAGAAGTCAGCTCCAGAGACAGAAATGGAGATCCAGATTTTTCATAAGAAGCAGGATACAGGGGGATCCCCATCTATCAGGTCATATTAATCCTCCATAGAATTGTTCTGTATTAAAGACTCAGGAAAACACTCTGTTGTTTGTTTGCTTTTTTTAAAAAAAGCAACTGCATAAGTCTTTGTGGGTCCGGCTTATTCTCTCAGTCTCTTAACACATTCTTGACTGGAACGCTAACTTCTTCAAATGCAAAACAGATGGACGAAATGTAGGACTTGGGGGTATTTGTTTTGGAACAATGTTATACATAAACAGCAATAGAGGAATTTCCAGCAGCTGGGACAGCCCTCTGAGACTATACAGTCTTCAACTCAAAAGAAAGCCCCAAAGAAGGATTTTATTTTTATTTTTTTGCTATCTTGCTGTTCACAGTTTGCGGAATGGGGGGGGGGGCTGTGAAGTACAGCAAAGCTGCTGGTTGATAAAGAGTACTCCTAAAGTGATGCACTAAATATCTTTCAAAAAACAGGGTGGGGACTTCTGGTTTGCAGTTAGGCCCAAGCAGGGGCGTAGGAAGGGGGGCGGGGGCGGTCCACCCCAGGTTCCATCATGGAGGGGGTGACAAATTATCAAGGAACAATTATTGCCCTACTAGGGTGGTTCATAAAAAACTTTTTTTGGGGGGGGGGAATGCCTGCTCCAAAGGTCTTATCTTACTACACTAGGGATTATATAGCTATATATGAAATTCCATGCATATCAGTTAATATCTTGACCCTCCTCCATGAAAATAGCTGTTTACTTGGCTGTTTTCCTGTCGTGAAGGCTGAAATTTCAATTCAGTGGAGCACTTACTGTTCCCAACCCTAACGCTGCGGAAAGCTATCTAATTAGACTTTAATTTGATTTTGACATGTTTTTAGGAGGTAATTTAATTATTGTTTGATTTTATATCAATGTTATGTATCTGATGTTAGCCGCCCTGAGCCTGACTTCGGCCGGGGAGGGCGGGATATAAATAAAAGGTTTTTTTTACTTATTATTATTCCTTTGTAAGAAATAATGCAAAACCATTTTTGCAGGCAAATAAAAAAATAATAATAAATCAATGTGTGTGTGTGTGGGGGGGGGTGACAATAAATTTTCCGCACTGGGTACTACCTGACCTTCCTACGCCTCTGGGCCCAAGCTATCTGAAGGACCATATTCCCTCATACAAACCTGCCCAGGTTTTGAGATTTTAGGGGGAGGCCCTTCTCAGTCCCACTACCCTCACAATCCTGCTTGCTGGGGACATAGGAGAGGGCCTTTCCAGTGGCTACTACCAGGCTCTGGAACTCCTTCCCTGGAGAAGCTAGACTGGCTCCCTCCTTGCTGTCCTTCCTCTGGCAGGTGAAGACCTTTTTGTTCCAACAGGCTTTTGGTAATTGACTGCTTTTAATGAAAGGGCTGGTGCCATGCGGTTGTATGCTGTAAACATATTTTAAATAGGGTGCAAAGAATGGGGAAATGCCCCCCTCCACTCACAGAACTTCCTTCATCCTCTGTCTCCTCCTCCTCCTCCTCCTCCAGCTGCTTTGTATTGGATTGTGCTTTAAGTGATTGAGCCTGCAAGCTTTCATTTATTTGACCCATAATCCAATTCTGAAATGACAAGCCTAGACACCTCGGCTACATTTTGAAGATCAGCTTCTGAATTCCTTCTTTCCCCAATAGGATTTTTCTAAGCTCTACTAACAGTCCATGCAAATGAAATTTTTTAGGATGCAATGGACAAATACCTTTTAATTTGGTACAGGCAGTGACATTTTAAAATTTATGCATGCAAACAGCAAACACCTCAGTCATTTGTGCACATGGATTGCACACTTGCTGAATGTATCATCTGAACACTCCTTATGGGTTTGCTTGTTGTGTGTATTGTCTTTAATACAGGCACATTTTTAAAAGGTAGTTTCAGCTTACTAATATGGTACTGGAAGGTAGGAAAAAGTCAACATCTCAAATTTGGTTTTTCTCAGTTTCTCATTTTTCCAATCTTAAATTCAATTATCCACATTCCCCCAGCAGTTTACAAGATGTTGTTGTTTTTAAAAAGTTATTGTGTAAATTCATCAGCATTACAGCGTGAATTTTTCCTCATACACACATTTTTTTACAAAACAATTCTCTAATATAATGCATTTGTGTATGTTCTTTTCACAAATGTATGCAGTTTTATGTACACGTTACCTAGTATTTGCATTTTTGCACACAATACTTGGTTGGAGAACTGTGTTACAAAATTTGGAGTAGTGCAAATTTTGACGGATGGCTGTGCTGTGGTTTGCGTATTGTTTCAGAAAGTGCAAATTATGTAGGTTCGCCTTTAAATGTGGACTGAATTTCTCCCTCATCCCTACTGGAAGATTTGTACAGATGCTCTCAGAGATTTATTATCCCTAACAAAGCAACAATCTACCTGTGGGAACTGATCAATACCTGTAAATCACCTTAATGTTACTTTTCAGTTTCCACATTCTACAGGAAACCATGCCCTTTTTTACAAACTGCTCAAGCGATTGTTAAGTTTGCAGACTTTCTTCACTAGAAGGGGTTATTATCAATATTCTTTGGCAAAGAACAACCTTTAAAAAAACAAGCAAACAAACAAAAACTGCTGTGATAGAAGCAAATGAATATATGTGCTGCAAGAGAGTCCTGTTGTAAGGCAACTGAGGGATCTTGCTGCTTATTGGCAACTCTCCTGAAAACACAAGGACATGTAGGGGGGTAGGGAAACCTGGGTTTTAACATTGTGTAACTGAAGTTTGCTAAAAGCCACAACAATTTCCAAATCCAAAATGCCTTTTGGAAATAAAACCCCAACACTGGAATAACGCCTGTTGATACAAATGTGTGGAAGATTAGATAGGAACGTTTTATCCATTTAAAATTAACAACTCGTACTTTAATAGTGTATCAGAGACTTTGGCCTACGTTTGTATTTTTTAAAACTTACGAAATGTAACCCCGAAAGCTATTTCGATAGTGGAGTTTTCCAGAGGAATAAATGAGAAAGGAACAGAACACCATTTTGTATAGTCCATTAGGAACTAAAAAGTTCTGCCTGCCTTTGCCATTGTCACCATAGTTAGAATCCATTTTTTTTCATACCCACCCCAACACCAACACAGGTGGCACTAGTTAATTGGTTAGCTGGTGTCAGTGTATGCTACAATGTATATGCCCAGAAAGAAATAACCCCAAAATCAGAACAAAAAGTATGCAATTTTTCATTTCCTGATGCTATGAATGAATGAATCTTTATTTGCGTCAGCCATCTGCCATAGCAATAAAATAACAATACAATATACAAAGAATAGAAAGAAAAAGTCAATTATATAAAATACATTTTTGGGTTTTGAATCAATAGTCAAATGCTATGTTTTATACCAGGCACGTCCAACTCCCAAGAGACCGTGATCTACTCACAGTAAAAATACTGGCTGTGATCTACCCATTGTCATTGCCAGGCAAAGTTGTTGAGCTTTTTTTTGGGGGGGGTCGATTACTAAGGATCTAGTGATAGACCCGCGATCGACTGGTAGATCATGATCGACCTGTTTGACATGCCTGTTTTATACCAGAACTTTCCAAACTGTGTGTCGTAACATGTTAGTGTGTCGGCTGTAGTGTGTAGGTGTATCGCACAAACGCTCCCCACACTCCTCCCAGGTCTGTAAAGGAGTTAGTTTAACCTCCAGTTTGCTAGTAAAACTGAATTACTGTGTTGCGAAATGATGCATGTCCAAAACGTGTGTCACCAACTTGAAAAGCTCTGTTTTATACTTTAGCAATCTCGTTGCTTCTTGTTGCCTATTTTGTTACATCTCTATGAAACTATGCATCTTGGGTTCAGGACTTACAATTTAAATGCCGTTCCAAATGCTGGAAGGAGAGGAACTGAAACAGATGCACACTTCTGCTTGAAGCCTGATGCATTAGATGTGAACTTCTCAGATTTCAACCTGTTTACTTTTGAAGGATTAGATTGGATTAGTATGCGTGGTTCTTGAGAAAGACCAAGAATCTTAAGCACACATACGCATCTAAAATGGTAAACTGCTTTGTTTGTGACAGTAAACTGGGTGACAAGCAGCAACTTAATGAAAGACAATGACTGAATCAAAGGTATTTGATACCTCCAGAATCTTGCAGAACTTACCTCACAAGGCAATAGATTCTTTAAGGACTTGTCGCATAACAAACAAAATGAAACTCATTATGTTAAAGTCAGATAGCAAGTTCAGGCAACAATGGGCTCACTTTACCAATCTGCCTACAAACATCTAGTGCTGATGTTATTATAATGTTCATAAATGCTGATGGAGAGCAGCTGTTTGAGTGGTTTGTTGGGCTTAAGCGGTAGGAATAAATTAACGATTGCTTCATCTTAACTGTGTTAAACTTGGCAGGTTAAAAAAAAATCAATTTGTCATCAGAGATTTCCGTTAAGTCAATTATGATGGGAAGATGAGGAGTTCCACATCTTTTTATCAACAAAAGGAATAAATTATTTTGAGAGTAACAGTTTAGAACACTTGGCCCTTAAGTATTTCTTAGCGGGGCAGGTAATGTGTAGCTTTTAAATAACTTTGAAAGCACGTTTCCACCAAGAAATCTGAAGAGCAGTTCATACTGGCCTTGGCAATGAGAACATAACTATTTTTATTGTGTGTCAGTCCTCGGCACACAAGGCCTATCATTTGATCAGAAAGAAGTGGATGTGCTATGTAATTGCATGCAAATGTTCTGAACCGAAGGCACTCATTGTGCAACCCTGGAAAAAGATAATATTGTTCTTCAACAAGAGTTTCCAGAAATCTTCATTTCAGAGGCAGCGAGAGAAATGACTTCTCCAGCAAACACTTCTGTTTGGAGAAGACAACCTCTTCTGCAATAAAACTTAAAGTAGATCTTTAGAAACTTTCAGGAGTTGTGACCTCTCACAAAGCATAAGCTAACCAGTATTTGAAAGCAGTTAATAATAATAATTGGAATGAATTTTGTTAGAACTGGGATTCTTCACCTGCTATTGCTAGATTTTCAGAATATGACTATTATTTACACATTTACCAGGCCTGTTTAAAAGTTGGTTACAGACAGGTCCATACATGTACAAAAAGCTCAAGAAAGGAGATCCCGACTAAACATCAGGAATAACTTTCTGACGGTAAGGACTCTCCTTCATTGGAGGTTTTTAAGCAGAGGTTGGATGGCCATCTGTCATGGATGCTTTAGCTAGATGACACTTTGGGTCCCTTCCAACTCTACAGTTCTATGATTCTATGATACTAGACCACAGGCTGGGCAGTTTGAAGATGGAACCATGTCTGATTTCTACTGGAATCCAAGGTTGTGGCTATGGGAGAAGAAACAAGACCCTCTTGGTGTGTTAAATGCTGTGAACCTCTCCATCGTAGGCTCAGGTTGTATATATGTGTAAATAAACCATAAAGACACCACAGTCTCCACAGTCTCCCATTCTGAAGAAATTGAGCCCTGAGTAAATGTTTGGAACCCCTGGAATCTAGCACCAATCAGAGATTGAGGTGGCATGCGACATCAGCATATAGGTCATTTCCTGCTCTCTGACTGTAGCACAACTGCAGTTCTGAGTTAGATCAATCTGTGGGTGGGTCTGACATTGTGCGTGAGTGGTATTGTTTGCTGTCAATGAACTTGCAATATTTACCTTAGATGGCCACTGTTTTCTGTTAGCTCTGTTTCCTGACCTACCAAGCTCTGACTCCACTAGTGGGAAAGGCCTGGGGTGGTGGTGGGACTTGCAGCATCCCATTTTGGGGAAGCACCATCCACAGCAGTGTATAACAGCCAGCAAACAGAGCAAATAGGTTCCCTGTGGTGAAGCAAATAAGTATTTCTGGGAAGTCAGAGTGAAACGGAAATAGCTTCCTCCACAGAGCAGATGATGAGCTCAGAGATAACATGAATTTTAAAGCTTGAGTGCTTTCACTGAGTTTGTTCATTTACTGTCATAACTGATAAAAAGATGGATAATGCAAAGCATTTTTTAAAAAAAAGAATAACCAAGCATGATTGCATTTACAGTTAATTTTTTTAAAAGTCATTTGTAAACCTAGTTTCACAATGGTATTAGTTTGCTATAATAATAGCAGCAATAATCAGGGCTTTTTTTCAGCTGGAACTCAGTTATGGCACCTCTCAGGTAGACATCATTGCCATTATAAGAGAACAAGTGAGGCATTCACAGTGGATTCCAGCACCTCTTTTTCTAGAAAAATAGCACTGGGAATAATGATGATGATGATAATGTTTTCGTTTGGTGCCCTCAGTAGTACAGAATGTTAATAGAATACCATAGGCCACCCAAATGAGCTGTTTGATGATATCTGTGTTGTTTTAGGAAGCTTGGTGTGGTGAACATCTGGGCTGCACCTAGATGGAGGAGGGCAAGGGTAAGTCCAGGGCATCATTAACACACCAGTGGAAGTACCAAAATGGCTGCATTGGTGCATCCATGGAGCCCTGATCTTGCCTTCCCTTGCCCCACCCCATCCATGTAAACTGTAGTGATTGTAGTGGGGATTGACCCACAACTCTTCCCCATTAAGCCACTCACTACTGGTACATTTTTGGGCAGGCAGGAGCCCCATTATTCAAAAACAACAACATTTCCATAGGATTTTCTTACTTATGGTTGGTATTCTCTTCCCCCTTATCTGCAACTTTTCTACACAGTCGTCTCTACCTTCCTTGTGAAACAAAGAAAAAAGAAAATATTATATGCACAAAGATTCAACAGCAATTATATTAGCAAACACCAAGTTTCTTTGAGCAGCACAAAGCTCTGAGATCCCATGGAGAAAATGAAACAGCTACACCTTAAACGTATAATGGAAAGATATTATCAGGGATAGCTTGCCGTGGAAAGAAATAGGAACTGGCTGGACCTTCCATAGATATGGAAATAATCCCATAATAAGGTGGGTACCTGTTTGGTGCTGCTGCATTCTGCCCACTAATCCCAATGTGTGGAATAAATATTGTGTCCTCCTGGAAGAAATCCTCTTTTACTATGTCCTATTATCTTGCAAAACTAATGCTGACCATAGTGACATTTCTGATTGAGATATCTTTCCTTCAAACATTACTATCAGTGTGTGAGTTCTTTCGTCTCCTTGTAGCAGTCAGGTGGAAGACAATGAACATAAAAGTAGATATTTTTGGGGTTACAAATTTTTAGCTGGACAAATTTAATAAATGAATAAAATAAAATAAATACAGAAATTGCTTCCCTATGCACAGGTACTGTTATGAGCATGCCATTTCCCCAATACAGTTGCCATCTTTTGATTCAGGCAATTCAGGATATGAATGGAGGTGCTGACTGGGCATTGCATAGGCGTGTTCTCCAAACCTGAGCAGGAGGAAAGACTATTGTCCTGGGGATTAATTGGTTTACTTAAACTGAGAATATAGGTTGCACTCCACAGCCCAGTGCAACAGTATCAGGACTGCACCCTTAACCAAATGAAAATATATAAGCAAGATTTGCATAATTGCAGTGTAGCCTCCTGAATTTAGGGAATGTGGGGCCTCATGCAAAGGGGTCCTATGTAAAATAGGAATTTCAGGTTAGGCTAACCTCCTTCTTCAGCAGTTACTATCCTTTAAAATAACAGCAACAAAGGGTTGTGTATAATACGCTGACCAGGAATTGTGTATGCTGCTGCATAGAATCTTCTGATACCTGTGGGCTGATGGCAGGCTACAGCTGACCTGTCTGGTCTCCCTTCCATCTCCCTCTGAGACCCTGAGTAGGGCTGCCCCTAACATTAGGCAGAATGAGGCAATCACCATGAGCAGCAGCTGGTTATTGTTTCTCCTCTTCATCCTCCCCTGCCACTGCCGCCACTGCCACTCAGGTAAGCATGTTGGGAGGGAGAAGCAGTTCCATCTTCTTTGAGCAAGATGCATTTTCACTGTCTATCAGCTGAAGTTCATAGCCAGGGAAAGGGAACAGAACATTGCCCCCTACAAAAAGAGCTGCAGATAGGACACTGCACATGTTCTATTTGGAATGAAGTCTGATTTGTATCTTTCGAAGAAAGCCAACAAGTGCATGATGTTTCTGTTGCCCGGCCCAGTTCAACAACGCTTTCAAAAACTGCTTAACTTCAGCATGGTAACAATTGCATGGTGGGGAAGCTGCAAAACAGGCACATGATAATAAAGTGATTGGTAAGGTTGCTGTTAACCTTGCTGGGCTGAAACCTCAATGACAATAACATTCAGCTAGTGACTGTGGAGCTTGTTGAGTGGCACTCACTGAGGCATTGCCAATAAGTGTGCATCATACATCACGAAATGGCTCCACATTGATTAATCCAAGGCACTGCGGTCTACAAAGTAACCATGGAATATTATGTGGGGGGGAAACAGGAGATGGGGAGCAGGCTCACATCTGACTTCTGTGGCAGGAAAACAGCTACTCACATCTACCTCGCCATTCTCTCGGTGCTTTTGTATTTTCGGGGTTTTTTTAATTGACATAGTATGAAGTCAGCCTTGAGGAGTCTTCCAACATCACATTAGAGGTAATTTCATGATGTATGAAACTAAACTCAAATTTTCAATTTTCAAATATTTTCTGCTTATGTCATGTCTGCGAAGCAGTTTGCATGAATGGGGCCTGTTCTTCACCAAGGCCCTTTGGCGTTACTTTTAAAATAATATAAAAATAGTAATAAAAGAATCTCGTAAATGAGTCAAAACATAATAAAACATCCTGAAAGGGAACTGCAGTTAAGCTAATGATACTGAAATGTGATGTAGGCTTTTCTTTGTGCTAGCCTGATTAAAGAGATAAATAAGTGGAAGATGGGAGATTTTATTTTTTTGAAAAATTAGAGTTAAAATGTCTTAAGGCAGCTGGTAATGGACCCAGTGATCTTTTTACAGTTGTTAATGGATATCTAATTGGGATTTATTTCCATGGAATTTTTGTGCGTTCAGATCACTGAAACACCAAGGGAATCTTATAGCCATAGGGATCAACATGGTCTCTCCAGAGGTCATGTTTGAAGAATGAAATTGGGAGGATATGACTTACAGTCAAAGTCCATTACCATTTAGAAACACCTACAGGAGCAATAGGATTTCTTTTCAACTACAATGACAGTGCCCTTTGGCAGATAAAAAATTATAGTGTGGTGACTGTCTGAAAAAATAACAGGTAAATAAAATACTTTATACACAGAGGGTGGAAAACATTTATTGGGATTCAAAGGTCTTCCATATCTAGTTTTATCATGTAGCAACACACAAGATTGTTCAAATCAAATGTTGGGACACATCTACCCATGACAAGTCACATGGAGTTGTTGCCCCCTAAAAGGCAACCCTTTTCAAGTTCTTCAATTGCTTCCATAAACACAGGCTTCTCCAAACAGCCTTCCAGAAGTTGCTGGATTTTAACTCTGATTATTTCTGGCAATTGACTATGTTGGCTGTGGCTACTGGGAATTGTAGTCTGAACCATCAGGAGGACACTGGGTTGGAGAATGGTGGTCTTATACAACATTCCTCATATACTGTGATCCTTATGGTTCAAGTTACCCCTGCTGAATGGCCATCTGTCTTGGATGCTTTAGTTGGGATTCCTGCATTGCAGGGGTTTGGACTAGATGACTGCCTTGGAGTACCTTCCAGCTCTACAATTCTGTGATTCCATGTTTCTTCATCTTGTGTCTTGACATCCTTCTACTTTGCACTTCCCCAGCCCAGTCCAAACCACTGGCTGCCATAGGCAGGAGTGTACAAATGCACAACAGAATGATGCCAGGTAGGTTTGCACAGTAAGTAGTGATAGGGGTTCTAGGGATGGAGGAGAAATTCAATTCTGCGGTTACTGTTTGGGGCCATAGGTCTCATGTTCCTTGTAACGTGTAGTTTCACCCTTAAAACACCAGAATAGGATAGAGGGGGATAAATTTAGTTACCACTGCTGGCAGGTTTCCCATATTGGTGTTCAAGATCTGATAAGCAAATTCAGTTCAAGTTCCAGTAGGGCAAGGCCTGGCAGAGGGTAGGTCCAGATATGCAAAATCAAGAAGCTATCCAGAAGGCAAACAAGCAAAGCAGATAGCACCCTGGATAGCTCCAAGTGGGACCTAGACTGGGGAGGGCAGACTGTGGCTTGCAGAATCTACTTTGTGTTTTTACTAAAACTCCAAGATCCACTACCTGCAGCACTGGACTTTGTTCTGAGTACTAGAACTGGGCTGAGCTCATTGTCCTTCCACATAAACATCCATTCCCAGTTACTCCAAGCTTTCTTTATTTTCTAAATGACGACTCCCACTGTCCCTCCAAAGTGTATTGTGGAATATATGTGTCCACAATTTCTAGGTGAACGCAAGTGAAAGTATTATGGTTTGCTTTTAGCAGGCAAGACAAATATAAAAGAGGAAAAGAGGAAGTGCTCTTTTCAACCCTCTCATTTGGTGGAGACATTGGCAACCATCCAATTAGGTGTATGAAAAGTATAACCTATATAGAGAAAGACGCCAATAAAAGTATTTCGGCAAACAACAACATCAGCTAAATTGCTTGTGTGACTAAAATTATGCTTTTTATGGGATAAAATGGTTTTTTTTTAAAAAAAGAATCTGTTTACAATTGAATGAATTGTGCAACCACCTATTATGTAATTGAATAACAACATAATCTTCTATAATGATAGGCAGGAGCTTTTTAATGTCTGGGATCAGGCTGCTATTTTCTTCTGACTTGGATATATTTCAGCTCTAGTGTTATGTAATTCTTTGTATTATCCATCCTTGCTTGAAATTCACCCATGCTAACTGCATTTTACTCTGCTGTTTTATTATACTTCCTTGTCAGTTTGTTTCCTATTTTAGTCATGTCTGGATAGCATTGTAAACAGGAGATGTGAGCTTTTATGTTCCTTGCTGCTTTAGAGTTAAGCTCATGCATCCATTCCTCCATCAGTGATTCCCCCCTCCCCCTTTTACTGTGGGGAAAATCCCTTTGCTGTAGAAGGGCACTTTTCAAGACAGCAGATTCCACAAATGGGATCCAACCACTTTTATGCCACATCTTCCTTCTTTTTTCCCAAGTGCACAGGACAAATTGTTTTCCTCTTTTTTTAAAAGCAAATTGCTTCGACATTTTCCATGTTTAGAATGTTGATACTATAGTTACATCTTTTTTTAAAAGTGCACTGTGTGTGTGTGTGTGTGTGTGTGTGTGTAATGCCATTGCTCTACATATGTTTTTATTGTAAATAACTTCAACTTCAATGGGAAGCGATTCATAAAAGAAATTAAATACAAACAGTAATAGAAACAACAATATCCTGACAGTAGTTGCACCTTCAGCCATCACACATATTCTGTGGAATAACAGCCACCAGTAATGACCACTATGAGAATCAATTAATTTGTGCCACATGCAATACATTTCCCAGACCCTGCTATGGACAGAAAATAGAAGCATACAAGGGTATCAATTTGATTTGTACAGCACTTCCAATGCTTCAGAATTTGGGCAGCCAAGGTAGGAAGATCCCGTTGGAAATTAATTTCCTCAGTCACACAGATGGGTCTGAATCTCCACAGATTTCAGCGTGAAAATGGACAAATGAGGTTTCTGTGCTGTGTCAGAGAATGTGAATACTGTTTCCCCTAACATATCCTAAACAAATGTTTAGCATTTTTTCTCAGCCCATTAGTTAATAACATAGGCAGGTTTGTTCCATGATCTGGGATTTGTTTAGCCATAGGCTAAAGTAGATTGGCCACATGTGGTTTTTTTGAGTGATACAATGGAGCCCCTGAAATACCCCCTACAAGTTTCATAGCGCTGCTAAAAAAAAAAAAGGTAAAAAAAGTGAGGGGAAAGATTGGCTATTGTTGCAGTTTAACCATTTTGTGTGTGTTCAGTTGTTTGTGTTTTGAGCAAGGCATCTTACGTTTGAAGAAGAGCTGGAACTAGTTGGCACCTTAATAAGAAATATTTTTTAAAAATGGAGGTGAAAGGGCTCAGTGATAAAAGAGCTGCTTTCATTTACTGCTCCAGGCATCTACTGTAAAGGAGCCAACGCAAATGTGTGAGCATCAGAGACAGTCACAGGGGGGAGGAGGCAACAGCCAGAACTGTGAGTAACTGTACATAAACATAATTTAAATGAAAACAGCTGAATAACAATTTAGGACATAAAAGAAAAAGGGAAAGGTGGAATGAAATAAAGAAAAACAAATCCCCCAACTTAACCACAGTCAAACAAGAGAGGGATATAATAAAACAGCAAATGGAAAGAGGAGGGAAAGGAAGGAGAGAAATCACAGGGGCCCAGGACTTTGATTGTGTCAAGTCGTGGGGCACTTTGTGGAATCTGGCTCCAGTTTTCAATGAGATCCCTGGCTTTCCGAGCCAGTTGGGGTACAGAGGATCCTTGCTCCAGCTTCTCATCTTTCTCTACAAGACCCCTTCTTCAGAGCTCTGCGTTCTGCTCCTACATTTTCACCTCTCAAGGTGTAATAAACCTCCCTTTCACTCTGCCAGTGACCTCTTGTTTCTGCTTCTACAATTTGTTTGACTGCCTTTCTTTCTTTTAAACCATGGTTAAGCTGGCATGGGAAAGCTTTAGCTATAGCTTAGCTACTTTGAAAAATAACATTTTTGTACACATTCTATTTACCGTATGTTGGTTGCTTGGTTTTTGGTTCCTCCATAAGCCCTTGATAACAGGAGCATTCAAAATGCAAAGCAGCTTTCTTTTCTGACATTCCCCAAGGTCGGGGAGAGGCAGGTGACCTTGCCTTCTCTTGATGTTCTAGTTTTTCTAGGTCAAGGAAGCTTTCCATTTAAAACATGGGATCACACCTGCAGCCAGAGGTCTTAAAAGCCCTGCTTACAAGCCCTACAGATGCACCAGCTCCTGCACAGCCAGTTGTCTCGATTGCTCAAGAGCCTCTACTTGCAAGCAGGACCTTTTGTATCAGTCTTCCTTCAGAAACTGTGCCGCGCATGGTTGCCGAAAGAATCAGGGCAGAACTCCATGCTCTGCGACATGTTCATGCTGTACTGGTTGTGAGAGGTGTGTGAACAGGGTAACTGAATATTAAGAGACTGCACCATGTGGTATTTTTGTATTTCTGGGTCGTCTCTCAGTCATTACTAACTGCTTCTGATTGCAGGGGAAGGGGAGGATGGTGATCGATCAAATCCAAGCTGGTGACATCGGGAAGGGATATAGTTCAGTGGTATAGCAACTGTTTTGCAAGCAGAAGTCTCCAGGTTCAATTCCCAGCATTTTCAGGCACCTGCTTCCCCAGAGCATTGAGGGGGCCCAACGTGATGTTGTGCAACATCCTGACACATGTGTGATGTGGAGAGGAGCCAGGGGGCAGAGCCGAACAACCTCTGAAAATTGACGGGGCCTGGCCCGCTCAAAAAACTTCAATGGGGCCCCTGAAACTGCCTTGGCCCTTAGGAATCAGCACCTACGACTGTGAGAGATCCTTGGAGAGTCACTGCCAGTCAGTGTTGACAATACTGAGCTAGATAGACTAGCGGTCTGACTCTGTATATAGTAGGCTCCTATGTTCCTTTGCTTGTTCCTATGGCAGTTTGTGGAAGGCGAACAGCAGACCATTTAATTATGTCTCTCACAGGAAGTTCAAATGATCATTAGTCGACTTGAAATGTGATTTTTCAAACCTTTGCTTTCAGCTGCAGACCCAGTTGCCTTCATTGATGCCTTCATAGCTTCTGTAACATGGTTTGCATGGAGAGAGGCAGTATGTGATTTTGAGATTGTACAGAAATACAGAAAGCACAATAAAGGAATAAACAGGGCACCAAAGGTCAGTCTTCTGTCTTCGCAAGTCAATACTTATATCTCTAAAGGATAATAGGTATTGTGGTAGCCTGTTACAGAACAACACACTAACATTAGAGGCTTCTTCCTGACTGCTGTTAGCTAGAAGCAGCCTTACCTCCCGAAGCACGAAGTTACCTATTTATCATTGCAAAGCTTTTACCATCCCAGCCCAAAGCTGCTCTGGGTCAGTTTCAAGCCAAGTTTATTTGCTATGTCTCAAGAGGGCTCTGAACAGATGTGGATGAATGCTTCGGATTTTTGCAGCATGAACAACTGTACCACACCCATCCATCACCAGATAGCCTTTTGGCCACATGGTTTGCAAATATTTGATGAGTACATGCAACAGTGTCATAGAACTCCATGTTGTTGTTTATTTTTGTGGGTCAGTTTTTAACCAAAGTAACTCTGAGCGACTTACAGTAAAAACCAAAAAACCAAAAAACCAAAAAGCAAACAGATACATCAAAACCAGGATAAAATAAAAGAAAGAAAAAGCTAAAAGAAAGTCCTGTGTTTTTTTTAAAGGGCTTAAAACATCTTATGCACAAAGGCAATTGATAATTAAAAGCCAAAGGTCGGGGGGGGGGTAAGGAAGGTTTTTGCTTGGTGCCTAAAGAAATGTAACCAGAGCATTCCATAAGCACGGAGCCACCATGGAAAATGCCTGTTCTCTTGTTGACTCCCTCTGGACTTCCCATGGAGGGGGCATATGAAGAAGGGTCTCAGATGATGATCACAGGGTCCATGTTGGTTCATATGAGGAGAGGCCATCCTTAAGGCACTGGAGTCCTGACTGAGTGACTCTTCAAGGCTTCTGTCTGAGGACTAGAGAAGTTTAATGGCACACCACCTGAAGAGGATTCAGAGAAGCCGCAGGGAAACATGGAGTCTGATAGAGAAGGGATAGCCTTTCAAGAACTTAAATGGGAAAAGAGGTACCCTCTCTTATGGCTGGATCTCCCTTTTCCAGGTAGCATGTGACCCAGGGTGACATTCTCAGTCATGTGGAACTGTTTGTTCTAAAACACACTGGTGGCTCTTTGGCTATACTTTTTACCAGAAAACTGCTTAAATCCTATCTTTCAGCTGAGGGAAACATACCTTGGTTCTCAACCAGCATACCATAAGAAAGACAAAGCAGTTTTTATAAGGAAATGGTTTTGTAAGATTTTAGCAAGATACAAAGCAGTAATTCCTCAAATTTCCTCACCATGTGGCAATTGCAATTTATATCTATAAGATACTAATGGTCAGAATTCATGAGCCCGCTTTTCCCCATAAGGATTTAAGAAAAGCCCACATTGCTTGGACTACTGTAAGCCTTACTGGATTTTTCCAAGACAGATATTCAGTGAAGACCAATACACTTAAAGGAAGAGAGGTATGCTAGACAAGTCTCATAAAAATCAAGGGAGGAAGTTTAAGTCTCTCCTAACCTATGAATGAGAAATTAAGGCATATGTTTTTCTGATCTAAAATTACACGAGGATGTGGTGTGGGCAGTAAGAACATACATCAGACTACTTTTGACTTCTCAGAAACAATGTGCTGTGTCCAGTGAAATCATCCTTCTTCCCATGTCCCCCAGCAAACCTGCTCCAGAGGATTGGGGAGGGGGAGACCTAGAAGAGGACAACTTTGTTCATACACTTATGGATAACTTGATGGATGGCACACAGTAGTCATCTGATAATGTCAAACACAGACTGAACCCACAATCCAAGATTATAGTAAAATGTCTTCTGGCCTTAAAAACATAGAAGCTTCTGTTTAAAATTGTTCTAGAATTTGTTGGTTGTATTATTATTATTATTATTATTATTATTATTATTATTATTATTTTATGCATGCCACCTTCAAAGGGTTATGCCCTAAAAGGTTGTCTTAAAAAACGCTTAAATAAACAAATAACAAATAAATATATGCAAAAAGTAATATATATATATGGAATCAATTTGATCCCCTCCCCCCTCTTTCCTTTTTTCCTCCTGAGATGAAACTCCTAGTTGGGGACTTCCCTGGCATTTTTCTGGCCCATGTAGGACCAGTCTGGATAGTCAGCCTTGGTGAAGAGTTGACGGTTTCTTCCCCAAATAGTTTTGATTTGAGTTCTACTGAAATGAGGCTGCACTTTAATGTTGTTTTTAATCTTGTTTTTAAGTTGTATTTAAATCAATTGTTTTTGTACTTGGTGTTAGCCGCCCTGAGTCCGGTCTTGGCTGGGGAGGGTGGGGTATAAAAAAAAATTATTATTATAATATATATATATATATATATATATATATATATATATATATATATATATTTATTACGGCCATTGGCCCAACACATAAAAATCACATAAAAGATCACAACACATAAAAATCACATTCCCAAAACAGCATATAAGTATTTGTGACTTCCGACAGAAGCTAACATAAAACGTCACCCTCTGATCAGTTACTGGGTAAATTGTCCAAAATGTCAGCAGGTCCACTATCGCGCCATGATTCATGGTTTAAAAGGGTTCTCCGGGCCATACAGAAGTCCTTTTTTCTTCTTTATAGACAAGACGCTGATCAGATATCTAGCGACGGTGAGTGTTCTGGAAGGGTCTTCATCATTTAATGGAAATCTCAGTTTGGCTTCATTGGGCTCATCAGCAATCCCCATTAAATGTGGAGCAAGAAACTTACTCCTAAGTGATGAGTAAAGAGCACAACTAAAGAATATGTGATGCAACGATTCAGGTGATCCGCAGTTACAATCACATAAAGGTGATATCTGATACAATCACATAAAGGTGATATTATATATATATATAAAGCAGTAGCACAAATGAGTGTCAAGAGTGGGAACAGGTAGCTTGGGCTGTACCTTTTCCAAAGCAGGTGCTATATCTGTGGAAGAAAGCATAGTTGCAAGGTCAATTGTTGAACTCTTTAGTACGACGAGAGAACCTTTACATCTGGTTGTCGACCCAGTCCTGTGAATTCTTAACAGCGAAAAGTAACACTTAGCTGGAGGTATTCATGGAAGCGCAGAGATAAAAGCTCACATTAAAGGAACAAGGAGGCTAATGAATCAATCACAATTATGATATCACTTTCAAAAATAAAAGCATGAAAAATTTACCTCAATTATGATCTGAGGAATTTAGTTGAATCAATAGGGCAACACTGGAATAAGTTTAGATGTAATCATGTGTTACAAATCAGGTTTTCTGCCTTGTTAGCTGGAGATCATCACTGCTTTCATTTAAAATTTGTACCTATCTCAGCTTTGTTTAAGAACACAATGTGAACATTTTATTTTTTAAAAATCTCCCATCATTTTCCCTCTTTAGCTGAGTTGAAAAGGAAAGCACCTCGCAAGGTTTCCTTTTTTTCCCCTCAAGTCACCTTTAAAAGATTGCTATTATCTTTTTATATTAAAGTTAACATATGCTGTTGAGCTTTTGTTGATGGTGATGCTTAAAGTGGGATGTTGTTTCCTTTGGAGATTCTTTCTGCCAGTCATTAATTTACATTTTTTTGAAATCTTGCACAGAGTTCTTTGTTGATGCCTGTTTTCATTTTGCTGCCTTTTTTCCCAGGTCACATATGAGGAGGATTTTCAAATAGCAAGTTAAGGAGAGAGAATAAAATCAGTGACATCTGCCACTCACTTTCACTTCCCATACCATTTATCTATAACCTTTTTGTGATACTTCTCTTATTCACTGGGCCAAGTGTTGTTTCACTGGAGCTCACTGGTAGGCAATGAATGGATCTGCCTTTAAATTACCTTAGGGGTGGTGAGCTCGAGTCCATGGCAACACACCATTCCTTAGTGCCCTTGTCAAGTTATGGGTGTTCTGCACCTTCTCCATTGCTTCTCAATAGCTCTTCCTCCCTACCTCTGAGACTCTATTGCCAAATTCATTCTTATTCCTAGTCTCTACTTGTCACATACCCTCTAACATTTCTCCAATGGAAATAGGGACATCCTGTTCAAATGATGATGATGATGATTATACCCCACCCATCTGGCTGGGTTGCCCCAGCCACTCTGGGAAGCTTCCAACATATAAAAGCATAATAAAACAGTCAACATTAAAAAAAAAAATCCCTATACAGGACTGCCTTCAGATGTCTTCTAAAGGTTGTATAGTTACTTATCTCCTTGTCTAGGAGGTTCCGTAACTCCATACCCTCTAACATTTCTCTGATGAAAATACGGATGTCCTAAGGAAAACTGGGACATCCAGGATCAAATCCAGGCATCCCCAAACTCAGCCCTCCAGATGTTTTGGGACTACAATTCCCATCATCCCTGACCACTGGTCCTGTTAGCTAGGGATCATGGGAGTTGTAGTCCCAAAACAGCTGAAGGGCCAAGTTTGGGGATCAAATCAGAAACCAGGATGGCTTCTGTGAATCCAGGACTGTCCCTGGAAAATAGGGGCACTTGGAGGGTCGTCTTGTCCCAGGGTGAGATTCAAGATTCTTAAACTGAAACTATTGCTCCTGGAGCAAACAGTGGAAGGGTAATTCCTTTCTTTCCCTGATAAGAGGAAATTTAAATTGCTGGATAAAAGAACATGATCCACCCCAAATGAAAAACAAAACAAAAACAATTTGGGCACATTAATTTCAACAAAAATGCATGGAATCTTGCTAGTTTCATGTCTCCTGTTCATTTCCAAGTTGTTTCCAATTGCTTTTCATTGCATGGGCTGTTTTGCATTGGATGCTTTATCTGGAACGCAGTGTACAGTTCACAGAGGAGTCATGGAGATGGTGGAAAGAAGCAGCGTGAAACTGTCAGATTTAAAAGTTCTATTTGTAACACAGCTCAGGTCACATACAGGTTATTAAGTGGAGCAGAGAGAGTGAGAGAGATTGACAGCCTGGGAAGTTCTTGTTCAGTTTAGATAGCAGTCAGCAGTCTGTGCACCCCCTTTAAAAATTTCCTGTAACTGCCTTCATCAACCTGGTGCCCTTCGGAAGTTTTGGACTACAACTCCCATCAGGCCCAGGCACCACAGGAGCAAGAACTGCTAATAAGTCCATAGGATTTGGGGGTAAGGAGAAAGGGACATAGATGCTAAAGGGAGGAAGGCCAGGAAGCAAATGGCTTGAAAGGGGATTTCCCTTGGGGTCTTTCCCTTGGGGTCTCCACATCACGGCATCAGCCCATGAGCACCAAAGCAATTTCACTGAAATGCAAAGCTATCTGCAACAACTCTTCTTATGCATTATCCTGAACTGTGTTTTTCAGTTCCCTGTTGTGGCTTTCCATCTCCATAACAAGCAAAATAAACAAGGCATATAAAAAAGCCCTAACCCCCTTTCTCCTCCTTTCTCCAACATCTAGAGAGAACAACAACTTTTGTTGAATTGCATCCAATAGAGAAATTGACTAAGATGAAAATCAGGAATATTCCCAGATGAGCTGTCCCTGGCTTCAAATGGCATAAATAAGCATTGCTTATTAGAAGAGAATTTGTGGATTGGTTTCTGAAACACCATGAATTTGTACTGATGCAATCCCTTGTAATATTTTCATTGACTTTTGTGATATGTGACCACTGAATCAGAGGCACATTATACATGATGCTTTGGACTATTTGCTCAGCTCTCCTTCAGGCAATTGCCAGGAACTGATCCAATAGGAATACCACAATACATTTAACCATAATATGTGCTAAGTCTCCTCATTATGAACAGAGCCAAGCCAGTCTTTCTTTTCATTATGGTGCAGAACGTTCTCTGTAAATCACGCTTTATTTTTAATAAAATAGATTTAGAACATGTTGCTGTTCAAAAAGTTGGCTGACTTTTTAAAGACAATTTGCAACAAAGATCATCAACGTAACAGTCTACCCTGCTCTGTTTAATGCAGCCTTCCAAAGATGATAAATACTTTTACTAGCTGATGCTAAAAATTAAATAGCTTTCATATACCAGATGCCACTATGAGCCATGAGAAGACTCTATAGCTTCTAATGGGCCCCCATTCAATTAATTGAACAGAAAACTTGTTGCATTAATATTATTGTGTGCAGGGAAGGGTCGATCTCCCCTTCCCTCTCTGTTCATTTGAATGTGTCATCCTATAGACATAGGATCTCAGTATTGACTACCATGCTGCAATGACGACTACTTTTCAGAATATTGTTTTGAAATTCCCCACCAACAGGAGTAGTAGGAAGTCCAGGGAGAGCAATTAATATGCCATTTCCCTTGTTTGTAGACAGCACTGGAGATCTCTGCTTTTTTAAAAAATTGCTTTACAACATTAAAAAAAAATATATGGAGGGTGTTCGGGCTGGGTGAGAAGAAGGAATGAATTTAATTCTTCTCTAGATAAGATCAAAATCTCAAGGAAGAATGCAAGGGCTTAATACTTGAGGGACAGGTTATTGAAATGGGCATTACAAACTCCCAAGGTTTGCATTTCCAAGTCAGGCAGCACAAGTTTTAGTGATGGGGTGGGACTAAATGATCCTTGGGATCCCTTACAACTCTATGATTCTTTGATATCACCATTTAGATGCCACAGCTAAGCAGAAGCAAAAAGGAACTGGCCCATTGTATGATGAATACCTTTGATGTATTAGAAATGGCACCTGGCTGACACTGACAAGAACGGAACCATTTGAGACATTGTTGCAGCAAAGTTACTGAAGCTGGTTATTTCTTCCAGTCAGATAATAAAAAATGCTGGAAACTCACCTTGTGCTTTGTGAGTGTGCAAGTTCCACTTCCGTTCACTAACCTGGACTCTGATCCCAATAGATTTTTTGTTGTTGTTTTTACCGAGAGAGTGAGAGGTTAAAAAGTATTGTATGGAAACATATACAAAAGGAAGACAAGATATTTTATTTACAAGGGTTTATTGGGGTTTATCAATATTATTTATGATAGATCATAATCTCAATTTCTTTCGTAGGTTAGTGAATGAGTGAAAACTGCAGGATCTATCGCTGATCCACATTTCATTAGGACAGAGAAGTCCAACCAAGCACTTATTCAGATATCCCTTTTGGCAATGACTAGTTATGTCCTTCCCATCTCAACCCAGTTTAGAGTAATGCTAGGGCATCGGGTTACAAAAAGAGTACTTTTCAACAAAGGAGATACAAAACTAAACAATTCCGGACCTCTGTGGTCAAGCATAGCAGAAAGAAAGTAGAGCTGTATTTGCCTGTTCCCAACAGCCATCTGTTCAGCTGGTGCCACATTTATGTCATATCTTGCTTTAAAAGTATGCCGTTCCTATTCATTTCACCCCCCTGCAAGTATTTATTGCATGGATCTTCAAGGCATTTAAGTGCGCCTGATTTTATTTGCATGCACTAATGGTTATTAGCCAGGTGTCCATTCCTAATTTCATCCTGCTCTAATTCCTCATAACTCAGTCACGTCGCAGAGCAAAATTAAAGTTACCATTCTGGCCTTGACAACTGAAGCTGCTTGATTATTTATTACCTTGCCTTCCTCCCCACCCCACCATTTAAGCTATGTGCACCTTGTTGAGATCTTTCTTTTTAACTGAAGTGATGATATTTAGCTATCCCTGCTCTATTGTCTGAATGGAGGAATCAGATGCTCTATTGATGGACTGTCTCTATCACTGATAAATCAAGTCCAATTTTGTTCCCGGGATTCTAGGTTGCAGCAGTGTCTAGATGTGCTTTTCGTAATTTATTGTTTGTTTATGGCTCTTAACAGACACTGGCAATATTGCAACCAGGAGTAGCAACAGGAGTTTCTGGGCCCAGTGCACCATATATGGATTGGGGCCTCTATGCCACTCACAAAAGATGGCACAGATTTGCACATAAATTCATGTACACTTTCCTGTCTTCTTTTGCTGGTGGGGTGGAGGGTGCCCTCCTATAACCGATGTAGCTGCTGTTTATGTAGCTGCTGAGAGCCAGTGTGGTGTAGTGGTTAAGAGCGGTGGACTCGTAATCTGGTGAAGTGGGTTCGCATCTCCCCTCCTCCACATGCAGCTGCTGGGTGACCTTGGGCTAGTCCCACTTCTCTGAAGTCTCTCAACCCCACTCACCTCACAGAGTGTTTGTTGTGGGGGAAGAAGGAGAAAGGAGATTGTTAGCCACTTTGAGACTCCTTCGGGTAGTGATAAAGTGGGATATAAAATCCAAACTCTTCATATGTGGTAGGGTCTGGTGTGGCAGCAAGGTCAGGGCCATGCATTGGATTGGCAGCAGCAGCAGCAGTCTTAACTTGTGTATCAGCATGATCCTGACCTGGCACCACCCCTGCCCATCCCCATCCCTGTCTAGCTAAGCAGCAGCAACCATGGTGTTGGGAAGGCAGCTCCACGGCTCCATCCTGCCACATGTGCTACTACTGCCAGCATGCTTGGATAAAGGCAAGACTCAATGCTTTAAAAGCAAGCGGTGTGTTTTAAGAGCATTCGTTGGGGTTATTTATTATTTATCCCTCATAATGACTACAGAAATGTTACCAGTACAGGTCAAACAGCCGCTCTTTTCTTCTCCATTCTTTTTAAAAGTAAAAAAGTATTCAAGCTTTTTGATAGATTTGTTTAAGCGTTTATGCCAGCAGCTACCAACAACTCAACCTGGGAAAAAATCCCCTTGTTTCTCTTCATATGCTTCCTGGCTCTCATCCCCAAAAGGGATCTCTTTAGAATGCAGATTTCTATTTAATTTTGGCCTTCACGAGTTACAAGAAATGAGATTCTGATTCAACATCAGGAAGAACGTTCTGATGGTAAGAGCCACTTGACAGTGGAACAGACGCCCATGAGAGGTGGTGGGTGCTCCTTCCATGGAGGTTATGAAGCAGAGTTTGGATGGCCATCTGTCATGGATGATCTAGTTGAGATTCCCGCATTGCAGGGGGTTAGACTAGATGACCCTCGAGTTCCCTTCCAACTCTACGATTCTGTGATTCTATTATCATAATCAACATATTGGGCCTAGGAAATAACCAGTAGACTTCCCAGCTGTAAGTGTTCCTTGGGCCGCCCTTCAACCAAGAGACAGAAGGAAGCAACCTGCAGTGGATGTTCTGGTAAAAGTGGCTCTAATGAAATATTCCATTTGTGTGCATCCATTGATCTCCTGATCTAATTGTTTGAACTGTTCTTGTAACAGTATTGCTAGGTGTTGTATTGTAAATTTAAATTATGGCCGTTTTCAATGTTTTAATGGAATGGTTTTATGGTGATTTTTAAAATTATGTATGGCTTTTATAAATTACTTCATACTTGTAAGAAGCTTTGAAACTATTTCCGCATGTAAATGCCAAATTTGGCATGTCTATATAAGAATAACAGTAATGATGATGATGATGATTATAATAATGACACATGTGCTACTCCACTGCTGCCATCTCCCCTTTCAGCTGGTAGGTTAAAAAAAGAAGAAGGTTTGGGATGTAGAATCCTCAGATATCAGCACAAACATCCCAGCTTCAATTATTCAGAATCTACCGCCATTAGATACACAAATGAAGGCAATGGAATCCTAATGTCCCCCAACATATGAGCTGTCATGTCTTTGAAATAAATTAATTCTAGGGGAATTTGTGTCACCATTCTGTAATACAATGCAGTTCAGATTGACAGGCTGAGCTCTTCTGCTCATTTGTGGTTTTGTTTTTTTAAAAATCCTGATTATTCACAAGTGAACAGAACACTCCTACAAATTTCACTAGGGTTCAGGTTGTTAAACTGTTTGGGAAGATTTTGCTCTTCCTTTTTAACTTTGATTTCCTCCCCCTGCCACCCTTCCTTTCAGCTTTTAACTAAATTCAGCACCAAGCAGGACAAAGCGATTCTGATGCTTTATCTCTTCCAACAGGTGGCCTGGAAAAAAGAGTTTCCTCGCAGAACCTTTACACTGAACCTATTTTTTAAAAGCCTCCCAAGGTCTGTTTTGTTTCAATAGAGAAGCAACCCACTAATTAGGGTGAGACTCTTTAAGAAAATATGTTTTCTATTCCACTGATAGTCAGTTACAAGCGATAACACTGTTAAATGTAGTGCCTAATAAATCTAGAAAAACTACCCAATAAATGTTAGTAATAACAATGATTAACAATAAATTAAATACAGAGAACCAAGAATGTACCACATTATTTTTAACTGGCCTGGTCCATCAGGTTCTTATTATTCAGTTTGTCCTCTGCACCTGGAATTTATTAGAGTGTAATACAAACTAAACAGTCCCTTAGAGAGGCCACTGGAAGGGCTTAGAATAAAACAATACACAAGTTTAATAGTGGTAACTGACCTTTTTTTCGTCTATAAAAACATATCTTTATAATGTGAGCCTGGAGGAAATCTATTGCCTTTTACCTAATCCTAATTGTTAATTTTAGATTTTTGCTTAATTCAAGCTGTTCCATATAATTCACGAGATAGAAGTATTCATGGCAAGTGTTTCAAGCAGCGCATGGGGTCACACTGCCTCCCCCCGTTTTTTTATACTTGTCTCTCAGGAAGGGAATATATACAACAGTTCAGTTTCAGTTCTGATTTCAAATATCTTACGGCTTTGAGATGTTCGGTGACTTTAATCTGACATATTTTTAAGGCATAAGGGTCATTTGGAATCTAGCATGACTTTTGAATGCCTTACAAACATAGGGATTGTGGCAAGGCAGACGTGTGGGTTGAGGCAGTCTATAAGATATATTTTGCTTAAAACTGTGTTAGATCCAGGTCATTCAAACCTGAACAAAGATATAAAATACCTGTGATCATCTGATTATTTTAAATATTGGTCCAATCTTTAACAAGATATCCCATCTAGATTTCCTTTCCTTTGTTTTTCTTTTAAAACGTAGGGATCGAAAGAGAACAGTTGACAAAAGAAAGCTTTTGGCATTGTTTATTTTGTTAGACTTCCATTGTTACAATTATGCCACCTAATGGACCGCTGTGTTTCTAACTGTATGTTCCCATGCTGGAAATTGATTTGATTTCATGCAGTGTGAGTGTGTGTACACACATACCGGTATATTAGGCCAAGCACAAGTATTTTTAAAGGCTACAAATTCTGTCAGTAAGGAAACAAATTCCATATATAACAATCTATAATATTCAGCATTTTATGCATCCTGAAATTAAACCACCATTACTTGCTTTCTGGAACTATTTAAAAACAAAACCAGCATAAGATTATTTTTGCTGCCTGAAAGGCATTACAGTTTTAATGCGTACACATTTTTACTTTAAAAAATAATAATCAGAGGGGCTGAGAAACTAGCACTAATATCACCACTCATATACACAGTGCTATAATGGTATAGAAGCAGTGTTACTCAGACATGCACAGAAGCTACATGGGACCACCCCAATTAAGGTCTTACAAGGGGGGGGGGGAGGATGTTGCTTTCACCTGTGTCATAGTCATGGATAGTGCTATTCAAGTTTTCGTCTGCTTGCACTGGAAACAAGGAGAGAGCTCTGTTCATTTCCCAGCTAATGACAGCTTAATGTTCCTAAAAATACATGGATCCACACTACACCCACCCCCAGCCTCAACCCTCCTTCCTTTCTTCCAGCTGCAACTCATTTCCCCAAGCCCATTCTCCACTTCCCTTTAAATCCAACGAGACAAGGAGGAAGCATAATACTGAAGGGAGCCTATAACCATCATCACTGAGCCATTTATAGTCTCATCCTCCATGAATTTTGTCCAATCCTCATTTTTAAAGTTACCTATGTTAATGATGGGCATTAAATCTTGTGGCAGCAATATCTACAGTTTAACAGGGTGCTATGTAAAAAATAATAATACTTGAATGTCTGTCCTGAATCTCCCACCATTCAGCTTCATTGGAGGATGCTGGGCTCTAATATTATGAAAGATGGAGAAAAACTTTTCCCTTCCTATCTACTTTTCCCACTCCCTACACAATTGTATATGCCTCCACCATCCCTCCCTTCCTTGCCTTTTTTTTCTAGACTAAAAAATTCCATATGCAGTAGCAGCTGACTGCGCTTACTTGACCTCCTCGCACTGTCACCACCACCGATTACCAAGAGGCCAGGGGGCAATGAAGTTGGCATAGTGCAAATCTACTGCCAGACCTAATCCAGCACCCCTGCTGGTGTGTTTGCACTGCACCAACCTCACTGCCCCCTTGCCTCTCTGATGCCAGAGATGGAGGTCACATAAGTGCCCCTGCCCCCTAATCATTTGGCTGCCCTTTCCTGCACCTTTTCCAGGGTTACAATACCTTTTTTTTTTAGATGTGACAACCAGAATTGTACCCGGCATTTCAAGTATTATGACACTGGCAGTTTTACTTCCATCCATTTCCTAGTGATCCCTAGCATAGAATCAACTTTCTTCAAAGCTGCCACATACCAGGTTAATGTTCTCATTGCACTACCCAGCATGAACCCAAGAATGTGGGCTCAGACCTAGAATCATAGAGTTGGAAGAGACCACAAGGGCCATCCAGCCCAACCCCCTGCCAAGCAGGAAACACCATCAAACATCAGGAACACCTGATCGGTTTATATGTGACCATGCCACCCTCACCCCATCTTACACTTACATCAATTTTGCCATTTTGTCATTCATTCACCCATTTTACAGAAATCCTTTTGGAACTCTTTGCAATCCATTCTTCATTCTTACCTCCCCAGACTTGGCCTTCTCACTCTTAACTCTTGATCACTTATGGAAAGATTAAAGACCATTGGTTCCAATGCCGATCTTTGGGAGGTGGCAGCACTCTTCCATTCCTCCATTGTGAGAAATGGCCATTTACTCCTGTTCTTTGCTTGCTGTCATTTAACTTGTTACCAGTCCATAAGAGGATCCGCCCCATGACTGCTAAACTTACTCAGCTGACAATGAGCAAATATGCAAACAGTAGCAATTTCCGCACCCATTTTTGTTTCATTTGGAATTCTCCAACATCCCTACTCTGGAGTCACCAGTGAGGAAGCATTTCGAAAGCCAAAGTACACCATTTCTTCTGGATCACTTTTTCTACATGCTTACTGACACTCAGAGAATGCTGAAAGTTTATTACAGAAGGGTTTGCCTTTGTAGAAGCCATGTTGATTTCTCTTCAGCAAGACTTTTGTATACTTGGTAATTTAATCTTTAATATTGCTGGAACAGACATTAAGCTAATGGGCTTGTAATTTTCTGGATTCCCCCTTCTTTTTAAAAGAGTGAATAAAAGGAGCAGAAGGAATTAAGAGTGATGGCAAGGTCTTTTTAAGGTCTCTCTCTGTGTGTGTTTTAAGGTGCTGTTGTGGAACGGAGCAATGGAACAAAACTGCAAAACATTTTGTAAGACAGAAAGACAGCTTTCCCTGCATAGAATTTTGCACCCTTTGAAATGATTTTTTTTTGTACTGAAAACCAAACATGATGAAAAATGGCTCCCATTAATGAAGATGATCCAGCAATATGAGCAACTATTTGTCAGAAGAATAGGATGTTCAAAGTTCATCCATGCAAACAAGATATGTACATTAAAGTGTTTTTAAACAATAATCATTCATTAACACAAACAATAAGAACAGCATTTAATTGCTCCACAACACAACTTTTCTTCTCCAGCCCCCAACTTTACCCTTATCAATATTCATGCCTGAATCTGCATACTTCAGTGGATTTATTTAGTTTGCCCCCATTTTAGGGATTTCAATACAGTTCATGCTTTTTTTTATATAATCAAGCCTTATGGAAATATTAATTTATATGCATTGTTTGTATTATCTTATATGTAATTTGCAGCAGGAAAGGTGTTTGATCAAATTGGTCTTGTTCTCCTTCTCATCAACATACAGGGGAAAAGAGAAGAAACAGACTTTTAAAAAATAATGGTACTTCCGGAATATCCCCCCCCCCTGCCCTCCCATTTTTCACATTGCATTGGAATCAAGCACAAATTTGATCCACATGAAAAATTCCTAGGGAAATCAGGCAGTGTCTGTGTAATGTTGCATTTTGACTGCACAGCAACATCAACAACAAAACTCATCTGATAGAAGGAGTATAGATTTTTGGTATCAAAGGAACCAGCTTCCAATAGAAGCCAAATAAAATTCAAATAAAAATGCATAGACATAGGTAATGATAGCTTGGTGGGGAGCTGTTCTTTTGCAATTGAATGCATTGAACACATAAACAAGCATCAGTTTTTACATAACCCATTTCTTTTGGGAGTCGAGGCCCTATACATAATTAAATGAGTTTCTTTTTCATCCAGATACATCGCGAGGCGAGGTATGCTCTCCAAACAAAATAAATATCTGTTACAATGTGTGAACCTCATGATCATTGTGGTTGTTTTCTTTTCTTTTCTCTATAGAAAAATCATATACGGCACTCGGTGCCTATAAAAACAGCTTTTCCTCATTGGGATCACGGGAATTTCATTAGCTGCATATAACAGCAGAGAACAACAATGGAACAGTTAATGGATAGGGACTGAGAATAAAATCCATGGGTCCAAGTCCTTCCTGTGAACTTTTTGGGACTTGTTCCACTTTTGCTGTCCTTCATATTGCAAGGACCAGGGGTCAAAACGCCTGCATAAGCACTGTGGAAAGAGGTGGGAAGTGTTGGAAAGCAACGCAGTCAGAGTCGACATCCTGAGACGTTAGAAGAAAATAACCCCAAAACTAGCCAGTTAGAGCTGAAATCCCAGGCTTGGAGTTGATGAAGCTGGAACAGAGAGAAAGCAATGTTTTTTTAGCGGGAGCAGCAACAAAATGTTGCAGTGTGGCATGTTCACTGTGTCCAGGATTCCAGTCCCTGCACTTTTCTAATCCTCATCTCAACAGTCAGTAAGCGGTACAGTGGTACCTCAGGTTACAGACGCTTCAGGTTACAGAGGCTTCAGGTTACAGACTCTGCTAACCCAGAAATATTACCTCGGGTTAAGAACTTTGCTTCAGGATGAGAACAGAAATCGGGCAGCAGCTGCGCAGCGGGAGCGGGAGGCCCCATTAGCTAAAGTGGTGCTTCAGGTTAAGAACGTTTTCAGGTTAAGAACGGACCTCCGGAACGAATTAAGTATATAACCAGAGGTACCACTGTACTCTGTAACCAGTCACTGAAGTATTCAGTCCTCACCAGGCTGTTTGAGGGCATCCCTCCCCACAGGTTTTTGTTTTTTAAAAAAATATTTTTCAGTTGAAGCCACTTTCAGGTGATGATGATTTAGGAATTTGAAAAAGCACTAGTAATTTCAGCCCCATGATTTAGCATTCAGTGCTACCGAAATACAGCCTCAACCTGTTCTTTGCTGTACCTACAACCAAATCACTATATGGCAATTTGCCTGACTGTGAGTTGCTTCCCATCGTGAGTTGATTGTAAGTTCATGTCCCCCATTTTGGTCAAACAAAGAATGCTGAATTTACCACTTAACTCCTTGCATTTTAGACAGAAACAGACTTTAAGCAGGAATAGTGTACTCTGCATATACAATGGGACCTCCCTGTCATCCTGGAGGGAGACCAGTTCATTACACACAAGAGGTTGGCATAGGAACAACTTTGCCAGCTAATCAAACCCCACCCGTAACACATGGTATAGCTTTGTTTTGGTTTGGAAGGAATATTGGCTGGGATCTAATTCAGATGCCTGGAATCATCACATAGTTTTGTAAGCTTTTTAGTAAACTATTTCAGTGCTAAGGAAAGGGCTTGAAAAAATCCAGATCTGTACTTTTCTTAAGCCGCATAAAACACAGGAAAGAATTAAAAAGTGCAAATAGAAATGCAAAAGTCTAACTTCACTTGTTCTTTTTAAAAAGTGTGGCCAAAGAATCTCCTTTTAAAATCAATGCTCATTGCTCCAAGCACTTGATATTTTACAGTGAAAATATCATTAGTTTCATTTCAAAGCTAGAAAATTCATAAAGATGGACTGAATTAAGGTTTTAATTGACTTTCTAAAGATGCATAGCTTTGTAATATTTTTTTTGTGGGACGTATCTTGCAAACCCTCCAACATTTCTCTGATGAAAATAGAGACATCCTGTAAAATGTCTCTAAATGATAATTTTACTATTTATACCCCACACATCTTACTGGGTTGCCCCAGCCACTCTGGGCAGCTTCCAACATATATAAAAACATAATAAAACATTAAACATTAAAAAAACACTTCCCTATACAGGATTGCCTTCAGATGGCTCGGGAGTTGGATAACTCCATACCCTCCAACATTTCTCCAATGAAAATAGGGACACCCTAAAGAAAAATGGGACATTCCAGCATCAAATTAGAAACCAGGACAGCTTCTCTAAATCAGGGATGTCCCTGGAAAATAGGAACTTGGAGGGTCTGGATACATAAGGTAGTGCCATAGTTAATGGGAAGCCTAGCAGATCTTGATCGGAGAAGGATATACTGTTTATATGAGACCATTTGTGTCATTGCAAATTGAGTGATTACACACTCCTGTAGGTCAAGATGTGCTCCTTATAGTGGCAAGCTGGTCCTTAAACTACTCTGAATGGCTAAGTGCAAGTGCCTTCAGAAAGCTAAGCAGAGAGTTCAGTGAATTTTATTCCCTGTGAAACAGCAGGGAGCATTTGTACTAGTTAAAAAAGGGCAATCACACAGTTTTTCTATTGACACTCGTAAGCAGCACATCAGATTCAGAACACTGACCTGAACATCACAGCATCTGTTTCTGAAGAATTGGAAAGAATGGGGGGGGGGGGGAGAATACTGCAGTTTAGGAAGCCTAAGCTTGTGGTAAACAGGAAGATAATTGCTGTCTGGCATTCTCACATATGGTCAAGCAAGCTTTTCCCAAAGGAAAATGGGGATTTAGGTGACCCCTCCACAGACTTGGGTCATGTGAGAGGGGCTCTGGGGCACTGGCCCAGTCCCTGACATGGCTCTGCCCCCAACACCCATGCTTTTGGTGTGCACTTGAAGGAGAGCTGCATTTAATACCAATGGATTAGTCCTCTACATGAGTGAAATTCTGATTTGGCAGTGGTGGCGGGGCAGGGGGCAGCTGTGGAAAGCACCAGAAAAACACATAACTTCACTGTGCACTAAGGTGGAAATGTGAATGCACCCTATGGGTAGAGAAAAAAAGGTTCACCTTCATGCCTGTGGTTTGTTCAAGTATGGGGCTAAGGAATAGGATAAGAGCATGACATTAATAATAATAATAATAATAATAATAATAATAATAATAATAATAATTTATTATTTGTACCCCGCCCATCTGACCGGGTCCCCCCAGCCACTCTGGGCGGCCTCCAAAAAACACTAAAATACATTGAAATATTACAGATTAAAAACTTCCCTAAACAGGGCTGCCTTCAGGTGTTTTCTAAAGGTCATGTAGTTGTTGATCGCTTTGACCTCTGAAGGGAGGACGTTCCACAGGGCGGGCGCCACTACCGAGAAGGCCCTCTGCCTGGTTCCCTGTAGCTTTGCTTCTCGCAGTGAGGGAACCACCAGAAGGCCCTCGGCGCTGGATCTCAGTGTCTGGGCTGAACGGTGGGGGTGGAGACGCTCCTTCAGGTATACAGGACCGAGGCCGTTTAGGGCTTTAAAGGTCAGCACCAACACTTTGAATTGTGCTCGGAAACGTACTGGGAGCCAATGTAGATCTCTCAGGACCGGTGTTATGTGGTCATGGCGGCCACTCCCAGTCACCAGTCTAGCTGCCGCATTCTGGATCAATTGCAGTTTCCGGGTCACCTTCAAAGTTATTTAAGTCTTTAAAAGAGATGCTGGAAAGACAAAATCTCCTCTCTGAAAAGACAAGGTTTTCCCATTATTTTGATCTGGATAGTAGGCATGAAAGACTATCTTCAGAGTTTAAAAACAACCTTGTGGGATAGGACATGAAAATAACAAAATACCAGGTGCAAATCCTATGTTTCTGGACCAATAAAAGTATACACAAGAAATTATTATTTTTACTATTATTATTAATTAAATTTGTATACCGCCCTATATCCGCAGGTCTCAAAAAACCAAGGTAGCTACAGGTTATCAATTCTTTTTGACTTTATAGGAAGATCTGCCCTGACTCTGAAATCCCAATGTTAGTATGAATCCTTCTTTTTGACCCTGTTTATTTCACTTTTGTGGAACTAGCTATATAAATAATAGCATAAAGAGCAATAGATTTTGGGTATGTTCAGGGCAATAAAGCTGCGCACTTTAGATTTTGCCTTGGAGGAAGGGGCAAAAGTAAATTCCTTGGAAAATTGAACGTTCAGCATGGCAAAACTGGCTGAAGAAGTGCAGCACCAGAGGAAAAATCACGTCCCCATTAAAAAGCACCTTCAATGGCTTTGACGCTGCAATAAAACAATGAGATGCTGAAATGAGTGTGAAGTGCTTTACCAAGTGAGGAGACTCTATCATTCCAGCATGCAGCAAATGAGAAAAACAGATCCCTGCATTTCAGAAACGTGGAGAAAACCTAAGCCTTCTAAAATTTCATGTATTGCTTCTTCCAGTAAAATATGAAAAATCGGGTAGAAGGGAGGGAAATGTGTCTATAAATAAATGGATATTTTGCAAATAATATACATATAAAAATAATTGGTTAAAATATAAATCCATATAAAAAGAAGGATTTAGAAACATCTGGTCATATTTTCCTCCCTCTCATGTTTTATCACTGATAAAACCATTCTTACGCTCTTTCCTTAGTGAGCTCATCGCTGACCCCGTCTCTCTCTTCCTCCCTCCCTCCCTCCCTCCCTCCCTCCTTCTCACTTTTTGAAAACTATATTGGTGGAAATAATAAATAATGGTTGTTTTTCTGCAGCCCAATAATACAGAGCAATTCTTTGCTTCCGTAGGGCATTGTATCAGGCTTGGTCAAGAGGGATTAGTTCTGTGGTGCTGGGGCTCACTCATGCCACCAGTGCTCCAGCAGTCTTTTGTACTGCTAGACAAGACCTAGTAGCGGGTTCATGAAGGCAGAGGCAGATTTCAGGGGTGGGTGGGGTGCAACCAGTTCAGTTGCACTGGGCACCACAACTAGGAGGTAGCACAGGGCCAGATTTAGGTTTGATGAGGCCCTAAGCTACTGAAGGTAATGGGGCCCTTTATATGTCCAGCTCTCCTTTGTCAACAACAAATTGCTGCTGTTATTTTGTGTTGAATATATGCTATATGGTAATTTATGGACCTAATAGGTATCTAAAGCCATAATGGGCTCAAAATAAATAAATTATGTATTACATGAAATCAATCAGTAGGCATAAGACTCTTACCTTTAGTCTATGCTTCCTGATCACCAGTCTACAAGCACTCTTTAGTATTAGACAACAGGTACAACAGCTTGACCTACATTCAACTGTGCTGCACTGCAGTCTGCAGCTGCATGCTACTTGTTGCCGTGCAACCAGTCCATGCAGAATGTAGGCACCCTATATATAGAAATGAGCAAACCAGTGATGTTTTAGGGAGCAGGCTAGCAGGCGGGGCCCATTACTTACATCATAGGAGTCTACACAACACAAAATACTGTTGCTGTATGTAGGTTTTATTTTATTTGTTTTTTATCTTATATTTTGGAAATGTACATCCAGTTTTTTCCCCTTTAATTTTTTTGGGACCCCCAAGAGAGTGGGGCCCTAAGCTATAGCTTGTTTAGCTTCTACGTAAATCCGGCACTGAGGTAGCATGAAAGGTAGGAGGGGTGGGTGGGTGCTGAATTTTGGCATCGCACAGGGTGCCACTGAAATTTGAGACCCCAAGATCTGTCACAGATTAAATAGTTTGCTGTTGAGAATGGCTGCCTGCCTCTGCAAGGCAATTCCTTACCAATCAGGCCATGGTGGTAGAACAAGCCATGGTGGCAGAGGCAGAAAAGGTCTCAATGAACACTGGGCAAGCATGCACTTACTGGGTGCTGCTGACATCAGTAAGAGTGGCTAACAAGCCAGCAGCCATGCACTTACATAATGCTGATGAAGTTATTCTCTGGTTCACCAAAGGCTAATGGCAAAGCCAGTAATTTTTCTCAAATCACCTTGCAGTACTGGCTTATTTCTCCAGAAGTGGCAACAACCATAGCTAAAGTGAAAGTAAGACTTGCTGCTTTGCTCATGTGCGCATCTGCCAGGGGTTTTGTGTTGCTGCCTGTGAGTTGCAGGAAAGATAGATATATACTGTGTCAGACCAACACGGCTGCCTACCTGAGCTCAGACTTAAGTTTCAGGAAAACAATAACACCTTTGCCTAGTGCCACAACCATAACCCAGTTATCAGGGAGACCTTCCTGGGGATAGCATTCCATAGACTGAGAGCTACTGTAAGAAAGGTATGTTCTCTCCTCACTAGCTTCTGGATCTCCCTCAGAGGCAGCACAGACAAAAGGGCAGATTGAGAGGAGTTCCATTCCAGGACAGACTATGCTCATGTGCCCAAGACATTGACTCTATAAAACATATTTTGCTGCACTGTGTGAAATTCGAGCAAGCCAGGGCTGAACTGATATTACCCTTGCTAGTACCTTTCCCGGGAAAATCAGAGGCTTACTATGTCAGGTTCCTACTGCAAGACCGGACAAATGACAGAACATTAGCAGTGGCGAAGTTTCTATCAGTGGTTGCAAGAACCAATGATCCCTATTCCTAAGTCTGAAAAAAATGCTTGTGTAACCTGAAGGCGGGCTGTCGAAATTGTGTATTGTTTTGTAATGAATTGTTGGGTCTCTGGGCCGTAATAAAGATTTGATTGATTGATTGATATATAAACATAACTAATTAAAGAGTATGATCAGAATCATATCTAAGGCATCACTGAAAGTTTCAACAGCATAACCCTCCCTTTTGTGTTTTACTGTGATAGCCAGAGTGCTTAGATGTGCCACCTTTGTCATATTTATGTCACACTATTTGCAGTCTATGAAATGTATATTCTCCTATCTTTATATCAAAGTATGAAGAATGCACATTCTCATCGTTGCACTTCTAACTGGAGGAGAAGTTTCTGCTGTGCAAGTTCTATTGCAGTTCTTACATGGCAAAGGCAATTGTCACCTCCTTTTTTTAAACTCAGCTGCTGTGTTGCAGTTGATCAATTGCAAGAACACTACGAAAAAAAAGTTAGTCATACATGATCAGCAAAATGGCCCAAATGATGTCATCCATCAACATGGACATCGCAATTTGCCCACTATTTTCTCATAAATCAAATCGCAGTCCCACAAGGAAGAAGAGCAGCTCATGAAGGGGCAACATGGCAGCAGTTATCGGCAGAGTGAAAGAAATGCTCCCTCAAGGATTCAGTAATTATTTTGACTCGATGGGAAATAAAGAGGGGAAGAGATGGTAGTGGAGAACTGGAGAGTGTCTGCCTCACTTCATTACTATTCCCCAGACTAGAGACGCAACATATGCTTTTCATTGGGAAGCCAATAATTCTGAATCTTGGGACAGGTGAAAACTTAAATGACATTTGCAAACCTTGATTTATATCCCTGCTTAACTCTGGAACATGCTTGCGATGTAGATCTATATGTTCCCATAGATTAGTGGTCAATGTCTATGTATTTGCAATGACTTATTCCTAGACGTTGCCTAGCTTTGTCACATAATTAAATATTTTAGGTACTAATCTTTATGTATAGAAATATTCCTTTCTTTAAAGTTTCTCTTTTATTTTATAAAGCAAACTCCAGTTCTCTCTCATCTCATCTCCGAATTTCCCCCACGTGGAAATGTTGTGCTGGCTGGAAAACTCATTAAAAGTTATTTATGAGCTGTTAGTGATCCCATAAGGATTACACCTAATTCAGTTTGTAAAGCTTTGGAGTTACATTGCTTCCCAGGAATATTCCTCACAACAACATGGGCCACCTTTCCCATTGCCTGACTTGGTATTTTAGAAACAAAACATGTCCATTAACTTCTTAGTGAATGGAGAATTCTCGTCATCTTGACTTTGGGACACTCATTTAGTGTCGGATTACAGAGGATGCTTATGACATTTTACATGGCCTTGAAATTAGCCATTTGCATTGTCCTCACTTCACAACTGAGAACACAAATGAAAAACTTGCATATTGGATAACTGAATGGACCATGAACTAAGCCAGACTGATGCATCGTGGTCCACTTACATCATAGCTGCCATGGTCCACCGACAGCCTCTTAAAAGCCATTGTATGTATAAAGTGGCACATAGAAGCTCATGTAACAAACAAATCACATGCCTGATAGAATGCCACATTATATTTGCTCCGGTTGCAGTTTGCAGCTTCCCCCAGGTTGAGCTCCAACACCTTCATTCTTTATTGCAGCATTTAACATGTATCTGTTTTAAAAGTTGAGAGTCTTTATGGCAGCTTTGAGAAATCTAAAATAAAAGTGACGTTTGAACTGAGCCCCAACTGGTTTGCATAATTGCTGCAAGGGATTTTAAGAAATACCTGCCTTGAGACTTACATCATGGCAACGTGGTAGCACAAACTTTGCTGAAAGAGGAGACAATATGGGTTCTACAAATGTTTGCAAGGAAGATTCTTTCAGAATGAAAACTGGGTGCTACTGTAGTATACGCAGGCCTTTAAAATGCTTTTTAAAAATTACAAATTTCCCAGGGCTGGTGTAATAGATTGTACCATCTGAGCTGCTGTTGCCTCTTCATCTCTCTCCCCCCCCCCCCCCGCTACTCCTTGTCCTATTTGTGATAAGCATTCCCCTCTCCCACCACACTCCTGCTTTAGTCATGACAGCAAGGCTGTCCACCCCCAGCTCCACCCTCCCTGCCTCGCTCTAGGGAGGACCCTAGGGGTCATTAAACAAGACATTCCAGGCAGGGTGGCTGCTACTGCTGTGGTTTGTTAATGTGGCTAAGGGGGCCTAAAATTATCTCATGGTTCCCTGCCCCCCATCTTTGGTTTTATAGGTATTTTTTAATTAATACCTTCTGTAAACTGCCAAGAGGTTTTCTGTTGAGTAAGTGAACATTGTTAAATTGAAAGGGGGAGTTTAAGGTTACAGTACTGTAACTACATTGCAAGCATACTGAATACGTCAATGTATCATTGCAGCACCAATAATAAAATTGAATACAGGATGATGATGATTTATTCGATTTCATATGTGAGTAAGACAGTCCTGGAACCATGTAAGAAAATGTGGAACCCACCCCAAATGGAGGACTTTACACTCAGATTTTGGCAGACTCTTTCAAAAAGACACCTCACTTTGCCTCACATGGTGTTTCATTTTGTATCCAACTCATTTTCTATTCAACATTCTTCACCCTCGTAAAATCCACCCTTTTGATCCCTCTCAATGCTCTCTGTCCCAAACCATTTGGATGGTAGGTGGGACACTGTCAACCAAGATAGGATGCCTCTAACAACAGAGCACTTGATAGGTATGAAGCAGCAGAGAAGGTCTTTTTCTCCCACTTATTCCTCTTCTTTTTCCATCACTGCACTGAGGCGAACTGTTGTACCTATGAATAGAAATCTGTGGAAAAAGAGAGAATTCAATCCAGGTATCTTGTGTTTCACTCCACACTTTCCACAGTCAGTCCATTTCTTTCCTAACAATGCTTAATTGGTTTGCCCGGCCCACCTGGTAAACTTCTAAAAAAAAAAAAAAGCCAGGTCAGGCCTTCAACAAGGAGAGAAATTTTAGGAGACAAAAATAGCTCACTTGGGATGTAACAAGTTTTGTTTCATCAGCTGTCAGGCAGCTACTGCTTCTCATGTATGGTGGGAGGAAAGCAGGGATGGGGAAGAGAATGTGAGACAAGAAGAGTGTTGTTTCTCAACTGATGTGGGGAAGAAGGAGGAGAAAGGTCAAAGATGAGATGATCCATGATACCTTGCTTCTGAAATTGTCCTTCTACTGATCTCTGTCTGCACAGATTCAGATTCTCCAAGAACATCATTAGCTGCCTTGGTTGTTGTCGTCCAGAAAGTCACCAGGAAGCATGGTGTACAAAGTTCTTTCTCCTTTTGCATACTTGTATTTTATTGCTGGAATCAGTGAATGTGGTTGGGTAAGAGAAGAAACCAAAAGTGTATAGCTGGATGAATTGCAACTCAAATTAGAGCCATCATTAAACCGAGTTATGCTGAATTGCTCTTGGGAATTACAAATAAAAGAATAAACATTTTGAAACATGTCTCATGCTTAATCATATAACTCTGAGAACAAAGACCACATTTCTTCAAAGTTCTTAGCTTTTCCTCTCGTACAGTACAAAACTGGCTCCAAGATTTGTGGTTCAATTCTACCCGAGTACCACTTGGCAATGTTCCAGTTATATTTAGATTCAGTCTTGTTTTCAAATTAATCTCCCTTTTCCTTGTAAATCATCATTTCCCGTTTATTGTCCTCAAGGCAGAACTCTCAAATGTTCCTCAGTATAAGGGACACCCTTTCTTTTGTTCCCTTTTCAAGCTGTCATGTCTCTTCTCGTGAGCTTTCAAAATACAACCTGGTTTTCCCAGGGCCACAATCCCGCGGGGGCATGCAAAACACTTTCCCTCAGAGTTTTCGTCTCAGACGCCGAACTGCAGAACTCATGCTCTTTAACTCTCTCCAACCCCATTATAAAAATAAAAAGGTTGGGGAATTAAGCCCAGGAAATTTTTAGAGGGTTAATCAGGAGGAAACATGTATTATGGTAGGCACAGGCAATCAGCACTATCAAAACTGTCAGCATTGATCACCATTTTAGCAACAGGGAGTGTGTGTGTGTGTGTGTGTGTGTGTGTGTGTGTGTGTAGAAGTAGCAGACACTGCATGAATAGTAGTGTATGACACTTCTCTGGATCAGGACAGCTGTCTGTTCCATTATATTACAGATCATGCTCGCTGTCACTGGACAGTAATAGGGAATGTCCCATGACAGCATCAGGGTGTCAAGTGAATGTACCATGAAGTAAGATGAGGACCACATCTTTTCCATTCGTGCAATTGATCTCACAGACGAAAGGTTGTGTTTTGCCCAGCTACTTTACTTCAGATCTGGGGGAAGGGTTCATGACTGAGCTTGTCTTAATATTCAGAGACAACTAGAAGTCATTTAAAAACTCAGAGAAAGGGTTTTAAATCTTCAGATGTTTACTTTTTTTTTTGAAAAAGTCAAATCCATTTTTTTAAAGTCCCCATTGTTCCTGTTTGCAGGTGTTTCATCACCATTTTTCATATCTGTAAAAAGGGTCGTAGCAACACAAAGAAAGAAGCAGATTTTTGAGACTGAAAACAAAACAAAACAAAAAGCTTCCTCTGTTAAATATCCAGGGATGCGGAACCTGCAGCCCTCTAAATGTTTTTCAGGCTACAACTCCCAGCAACCCCAGCCAGCAGGACCAATGGTCAGGGGTGATGAGAGCTGCATTTAGGGCTTACAATTTGGGGTGTTTGGGGGGAAATGTGGGAGACTGCGTTGGACCTTTAAAAGGCACAGAAACACGGAGGAGCCGCATCCTCCTAATTTATTTCCCTTGCTGTGCCAGTGAATAGACAAATTGCTTGTAGATGGGGGAAAGTTTTATGAATGTTTTCCCAATAAACCCATTTCTTTATAACAAGCCTCCTTTCTGTGCATCACTAATCACCGGGGCTTTATGTCCCTAAAAGGGAAGCTTATCACTTTTGTTGCTGCATTTTGTCACTGCATTTGAATTTTTTTTAAAAAAAAACTGGAAATGTTGGGAGTCTTTTTGCTTTCATTTATTCAGTGTATTTACAAAAGGCCCTCAAATGAACATGTGGCATCAGACAAACACCTGGCAATCAAAGGACCCGGAGCCAGCTGTTGCCTTTGCAATTGGAATAATAAGTACGTGATACCAATCCTTTCCTCTCGCCATTTGTATCTCTCATGAAAGCAGAGGGAGGTAACGTTCAGGCAGACATTTGGAGGGATTCAGCCACAAAGGATGCTTCTGTTCATTGTGCGCTTAAAACGACGGCACTAAAAAACTTTCCCCAAGAAGTAAACATTTGAACCGCCGGTGATGTTTTGCAACTAGGCTTGGAATTGATGACGAATCCTTCTCTGTGTTCAGATACATGTTTCTTCAGGGCACGCTGCTTCTGACAACTTGCTGTTAAAGCATCTAAGTTAAAAAACAATTCATTTCTGACCTCCCTGCAGCTGATCTGTGCAGTATTCCTCTTGCTCAGGTTCATAGGTCTCCTCTTCCTCAGGTGTATAGAGCTGCTGAGCTATTGAAGACCTTGAGTAACAAATGATGCCTGGATTGGCCTCTCATTCACAATAAAAGTCTCAGTCAAAAATAACATGCCTCGTTTTTTCTTTCTTTCTGAGGCATTCAAAACGAAACTCAATTGTATATCTTGTGCCTTGTTGAAAACAGTATTGGAGACTACAGCCATACTTCAGCCTGTGTTCGTCAATAAAGTTTTATAAAAGTAACTCATAAAACTGCCAAGGAAGTTTAACCAGGGTATATAGCAACGATGAATGCAATTCATTTGTGCTGGATGAAGACTGGTTCTCTTTTTTTTAATCTCCTGCTCTGGGGTCTTTCATTTGAAACGTATGGAGTATGTAAGCATTTGGCATGGATGTATGTGGTTTAACAAAAACATTCCAGAGTACCATAATGTGCACACACAATTGCTTCAGTGCATGTGCAAATATATACACACCCTACACAAATCTCACCCCACCCCACCCCCACAAAGAACAGATGTGAAGAAATGGCAGCTACAGTCCTACACTTGAGGTAGAAGACTTTAAACATGACCGAAGGAGAAAAGAATGAGTTTTCCAGACAGCAGTTGATAGACACAATCCCTTGACTAGTTCATACCCTCTCTGTTGTCCCTGTCATAAGATTTGTAGGTCGGTCTCAACCAGTCAGTGGGGCCAGAGGCCAGAGGCCGTGACCTGTTGATTTACCAAAGTATGATCAACTCGCACAAATTACAGGCGTAAGAGAGTCCTGACAACTTCAATATGATGAGCAATGAGAGCAATTATTTGTGACATGTGAAACCAGTGTGAGAGCATAATTCTGTCACTGCATGACAAGACGTTATTAGCAGGGGCATGCAGCAGCTTGAACTGGGAAGAGCTTTAAAAGAAGCAGTGAGAAAGAGTGGGTAATTCTATGGAAGTGCTGGAATAACAGAGCCTCTCTAACAAAGTAGCTAACAGCTTAGTCTCCTTGTGCTAGGTAAAAACATCCTACCTTCATAGGCTTGAAAGAAATATGCCCTTTAGTCAGGGAAGTTGAAGAAAGAAGGGAAAGAAAGTTAAAGTAAGGATTCTGAAGATATTTGATGGAATTTCTAGTTTAGTTTTGTGCAGAATTTTCTTCATTTCCAATGGCATTTATGCACTTGCTTTTTTTTTATTAAAAAAAATCCATATATATGTAACTACATTTGGCATTTTACAAACTTAGATATGGTATCATGAGAAATATAGCTAAGTGAAACGTTTCAAATTTTAGAGAAGGATGCTATAGTTTAGTCACTAGGTGACACTGAAGTTAATTATATCTGGGAGAATTTCCTGTTACTGTTCCATTCTTGTTTATAAAGGTTATAAAGAGGCGATAAAGTTCTTCTTAGCTTCCACTAACTATGAAAGTTATCTTGGGCAGAAGCTTTGTGCTAGTGCATGCAGCCCAAGAGCTCCTGCTTTGATCCTCTTACTCAAGCACGAAAGCAAATTGTGAAGCACTGGGCTTAAGCATTGCACCCAAACCTGCGATTGTGGTTTGTTTTGTCCAAAACCCCCATAAAACCTCATTATTAGCAAACCATGGTTTGCTGTTGTCTTCTCGGCTGTGGTTTGGTTGGGCAAAGCAAGCCATGAGCATGGGTTTGGATTTAATGCTAAGCCAACCACTTCATCATTTGTTTTTGTGTTAAACTAAGCAACAATCAAAGTGGGAGTGCTCAGGCCACATGTCCCAACATCTGACCCATGCACCGTATGGTTTAGTATACCACATTGAATGGCTCACCATTATGTATGAATGCAACCAATGTTTACATTGCTTCGCTGTAACAAAATATGGTGCAAACAGTTGCCTCTGTAGTGGTTTTCATCAGTGGTAACAATTGGTACCATGAACCTTTGGGGTCCTTCTAGACAGAAACCTGTTTCAGGAATTCTACCAGAAACCTGCTGGAATCAGGTGTTTGAACGTTGTATTGACCTGGTCATGCTGGAAGAGGAGGTAAGTGAAGCTTTTCTTTTATCTCTTTAGGAAGTAGGGTAGAAATTTATGCACTCAGTACTACTTCAACAGTGTCAACTTTCATTGTAATTTATAATCTCCTTTAATACTCATTTTAATTCTTGCTTCACTACATGCAACTACTTTGAGGAAAAAGCGATCGTTATTTCACTATATGATATCTCCATGAAATAACACAATTATAATCAAGGGTCAATGTTACTAAATTGAGACATTGTTAGAGAGGAGTATGTGATTATTAGCCCTTTCCTATTTCCTTCTTCATTGTAAACAGTAGTCAGTTTACATGTTCATTTTTCTGACTTTGTGGGAGAAAGCCACTTGTGATGGGTGCTGAAAGCTTTTGACTGTATTTACCCACTTTTCCAAGAATATAAATTATTTCAGACAACATCAGACCTAAATACATGGTCACTTTCTGTTAAGGAGACCCATTCAAGAGATAAGATGAGATCAAGATAAGTGAGTACAGATGTAAAAAGTCAAATGGGTTTGTTTGAAGTTTAGGTACATCGGCCATTATTTCAATGAAATAAGGAAGTCCTGCTTTATTATTTCATAGTTTCTTTGCCCCTTTTAAGAAATTAAAATGAGAAAGGTAATGGCTAAATTGTGCCATCTATTAACGTGGTAAGTGTTGTAAGTTCTTGAATGAGAAAGTGTGATTAGTGCCAATTTTGTGGTTCATTTTCCTGTCCACGAAGTAGCTATTCCTTTGAACACTATGGTGTGTGAGGATGCAAAAGAAAAATAATAATTACAAAACGAATGTGATGGAAATAATATAAGGGGAATAACTCCTTACCTGTGAACTACCTCCCCCCCTAATTTAGATGATATAGGGTAGTTCCACAGACACTTGCCTGGGACTTAAAGGTAAAGGTAAAGGGACCCCTGACCGTTAGGTCCAGTGGCGGATGACTCTGGGGTTGCGGCGCTCATCTCACTTTATTGGCCAAGGGAGCTGGTGTACAGCTTCTGGGTCATGTGGGCAGCATGAGTAAGCTGCTTCTGATGAAACCAGAGCAGTGCACGGAAACACCGTTTACCTTCCCACTGGAGCGGTAAATATTTATCTACTTGCACTTTGACGCGGTTTTGAACTGCTAGGTTGGCAGGAGCTGGGACTGAACAATGGGAGCTCACCCTGTCACGGGTATTCGAACCGCCGACCTTCCGATCGGCAAGCCCCAGGCTCTGTGGTTTAGACCACAGCACCACCTGCATCCCTGCCTGGGACTTAGCCCCACCAAATTCGGTGGGACCTACTTCTGAAGAAACGTTCATAGGATTGCCCTGCTCATGTTTCATTCCCCTCAGTTCCTGGGTTATTCAAACTGCACCAAGTTCTGGGGAATTGTTTTAAGCCCAACAGTTCAAATGGGGGAAACTATAATGTGTTTATAACTAGCAGATGTATTACAGTAAACACCGATGACCCTCACAAAGTTGTGCATGGAATATTATTTTGCTTGGTTTTTTTGAAACCAAGGTTATTCCACCCCCCACCCCCCACCCCAAAGAGTTTTCTGGTGCTCTTATTCAAGAATGGCATTGAAGTATACAAAAGAGAAAATAAGTATGCTAGTGTTTTTAATCTTCAAGTAACCTGTGGTCAGTCTGATAGCTATAAAATAGTAATGTTTTGGACTTCTAGTACTAAATTAACAAGTGTTACTCTAGGGGATCATTATATTTGTTTTCACCTTGTCCTAATCACAAAGCAAAACATGTATCTCTTTATGTATTAGGCAAACGGACTGGAAAGTTGTTCTCCTAATTATGTCAAAAGTAAATCAACTTGCCATTCTAGTGAAGATCACACATTGTAAAATACAGATTGTGCCTATGAGGCTAATCCAGTGGATGTGCAACTATTCTGCCCCATTTCAACATTAATCTGTGGATTTGCTTTTAAATCCACACAAGAATTTGGATTTAAAACATGGTGGAATCTCACGCAACAAGAAGCCACCTTCTTGTCCGCCAATCACCTGCAGCGCCCCCTTTGCCCCCCAAATCTGGTGGATCTCTGGCTTGCACATGGGCAGAATTGACCATAATCCTATGTATTTAATGTATGTTTCAAATATATTTTCTCTCTCAAAATATACATTTCTAAATGTCTTTTGTTACATTTTTTGGGCTGTGCTGGAAGTGCAAAAACTGGTGGATAATGGATACGTTCTGATTTACACATTAGTCAGGGAGGTGAAATTTAGGATATTTCACAACAGAATTTGAAGCCTGGAATACTTTCTGCTGCTAGTTTAAATCCCTGTTATATACCACATATCACTCTCTTCCTCCTGATCCCACCCCCATGCAAGTTATTCCTACCCCAAGTGCAATAAACGTCTTTCAAAGTCAGGAGAAAAGGCTTCATGGGGAAATGGGAGACACTCAGTCCCATAATGCTACCTACCTATTGATGTTTGCATGTGGCTGGTGGAAAGGGCTCTACAGAGCATGATCTGAATAATGCTGTATCTGCAGGATGATTGGAATCAGTGGATCATGTCCCATTAGAAGTAAATGAAGAAAATCCAACTGCTGTACTGACTTTATCTCAGGATTGAGCTCTAAATAGAAGATATCAAAAATTGTGAAGTGCTCTTGGGATCAAATTTGATCTATGTCATCTAATTACAGATAAAGCTACATAGTATTTAACATCTCATTAATTTAAATACATTGGGCCTTATCACACCATATTAATTTTTCAGTAGATGTCCTTATTGATATCAAAGAAGACTTGGTGGAATAAAGGGGCCTATTGCTGAAAAACACAAGAGAGAGAGAAAACATATCAAACTTAGGAATGGAGGAACTCTTAGATAGTTAGAAAGAAAATAAAGGTTAAAAGGGAGATCTGAGAAAAAGAAATAAAATGTTTTGCCTTTTTCTTTCTGAAACTCATCATTTCTCTCATTTGTTTAATATTCTGAAATTTGCAATAATGGATAACTATCACTCAGCAGTATTTGTAACAGTTCTGATAGAAGTATGCTGGATGCATATACTTTTTAAATTCAGAATTCTATATAAGCATGTATAAGAATAGTGTTTAAGTAGATAAGAATCTGCAGGATTTGAAATGTTACATTTGGTAAGCAACCTAAGGTTGAGTTCAGCTAAGTCATACTCAGAGTGCACCCATTGAAATCAATGGGTTTAAGTTATTCGTGTCCATTGATTTAAATATGCCTACTCTGAGTAGGACTTACTTGGATTCAACCACTAGGATACAAAATGTTTGTACCAGTGTCTTGTAGCTTGATCCACAGCTGATAAAGCTCCATGGTTTTGACCACTTTAGTCCCTAACTGTACCTCCTCCTACTTCAATATGGCAGGAATCAATGAAGAGGACTGTGACATGTTATACTTTATGGATTAGAAATGGTGTGATGATGGATGAATGTACCAGAACTGTGTTCCAAGTCGTATGCGGACTCCAGAACAGTAGACTCTTCAGTTTTTGGACATTGTGTGAGCCGAGACTCAATAGACTTCCAGCATTTTATATACATTACAAAGTAACAGGCTGAAATAAAAGGCTCAAGAACATGGTAGAGCTACAGCCAAATACAGGTGTGGTAATGCTTTTAAGAATCTTCGGGTAGAATTTTCCATTTCCCAAAGTTTGGGCACTAATGCTTTACTATGATTTTCTGCTAGTTTCTGGCACACTCTGTGTAAACACAACTATCTAATTTATCCAATGATTGTCTTCCAGCCTAAATTGATAAAGAAGGATACACAAGGTTAGCCAATAGACTTACTTCTGTCTCTAACTTTTGTCATGTACAGCTGTGTAATCCAAAGCCCACTAGTCTAATCTAGGTTCTTTATCCCTGTCAGAATGTGCCTTGGGGACAGAGGATTTTGCAGATTTCCCTTTTCACAGGCAGAGTAGAAGGTCTATCCATGGAAACTTCCTTGTTGCAGCCAGGAAAATATCCATGTTTGTCCCTGCTGCATCATCAGTGGTCTGATGGCTGTAGGAGAAGAATGGGGTATTCAGCAATTTTATTATTCCTCCACTAATCTCATTGTATTGCTCTGTTAATTTAGAGCAGCCTTCATCTGGCTGGGGCTGATGGGAGTTGTAGTCCAAAACATCTGGAAGGTACCAAGTCGATGAAGGCTGATGTAGAGAACCAAACAGTCTGTTGATGATACTTCACATGGAAACACACCAATAGAAAACTTGCAGGTATATGAATGTGTGTACAGTAAGGTCAAATTCAAGCATATAAATCCAGAGGCTTTTACTGATTCCCATGGGCTTTGATTAAGTCTCTTAGAGAGGAGGGCTTTAGTTGGACTGGACAATTAAGGTTTATTTTGGAAGAGCCCAGTAAGGGGTAGGACAGATTTCATTTGAACTGAAGGGGAACATGTACTCTTTGAAATAATACTGAGGCAAAAGCTGTGGTGTGGAGTTAAAAGTAGTGGGCAAAAAGGAAGAGGTCAGGAGCATGGCAGAAGTAGGACAGGATCCAGGAGAGAAGCAGCAGCAGATAAAGGGAGATGTGTGGACAGGGAGGGAATAATCTTAAACTGTGACACAGATAATATAAGATACAGTGAGGAACAGGGAAAAAGAAGACACAAAGAGAGAGAGAGAGAGAATGTTTAAGGAGAAACTCAGGAAACAGAACAAGGAAACCAAGGGAGAACTACATAGATGACCTGGGGTAATCTTCTGAAGTTTCTGTATACAAGTGATGCCAGGGGCTGGTTGATCGGCAGCAAAGGAGCAATAGTTAGCACCCATCCAGCTATATATGATGAAGGACGTGAAGCATCCCTTCAGATGTTATAATTAGTTTAAATTGTGTTTCCTGTGGTGACCGAAGAAACTGATTATGGATCAACACAGCTTACCACAGGTATCACGTCTATAGGTAATAATGATGACTGATACGTCACTTTTTGTGTTCATGCTTCATCTCCAGCTCTAGCGAATGCAGTGCCAAAATCTGTCCTCCAGTTTCTCAATTTTGTGTGTGAAAGAGGGCTCATCCGAAGGGTACTTGAGAATTTCTTTAGAGTTTGTCAGTGCAGCGTTTTGAACTTAACTTATCATTGTGAGGTGGTTGAAGGCACTGTAGCAAACTTTTCTCTAGCACTCTGCAACACCTACCTGGCTCCCTGCTCTGAAAAAGTCTCATGGGAACCGTTGCTTCATGATGATGAATACAGGCTCTGCGTCGGTTTATAAGGGGAGAGGCAGTCCTTGAGGTACAGTGGTACCTCAGGTTAAGAACTTAATTCGTTCGGGAGGTACGTTCTTAACCTGAAACTGTTATTACCTGAGGTACCACTTTAGCTAATGGGACCGCTGCGCCGCTGCCCGATTTCTGTTCTCATCCTGAAGCAAAGTTCTTAACCCGAGGTACTATTTCTGGGTTAGCGGAGTCTGTAACCTGAAGTGTCTGTAACCTGAAGCATCTGTAACCTGAGGTACCTGTATTGTGGTCTTGAGCCATTTAAGGCTTCATAGGTCAAAGACAGCACTTTGAATTGGGCCTGGAAGACAATTGGCAGGCGACAGACTATGATGCTGGGAGATGCTCTCTTTCATCAGCACTTCATCACCATAGTTTTTAAATAATAGCCAGGTGGCACCCATTCTTCAGTGTTTCCATCCAGCATGCACCTCTTATGCTGGGACAAGAAACCAGATTGGGTGGCAAACTGGCCTTCCATTATAGTGTGCAGCTTAACTGTTTTGTTCTGAGGCAACAAAGCAGAGAAGCGAGATGCTCTTAACACGAGATTGTGAACAAAGGCAGAAAGATGGCGTGATTTCAGACCAGTTCTTAACTGGCTTACGGAAATGTTGGTTCCAAATGAAATGCACATGTTAAATTTGGAATGGCTAATGCAGAGTCTTTGTTTTAGCAGAATTCCCCCCCCCCTTTGGGGGGAAATGTAAAACATTCAGATTATTAGACATTTAGATAGATTATAATATTTATATAGGGCTACATTGGCACTGTGAGATATTTTAGTAATGGTAGTAATAGTAGCAGTAGTAATGGTAGTAAATTTCATTTGTTTGGCAATAAACTAAAACAGCAGTAAAAAGAAGAAAAGCCAAAACCAGTATACACACATAAAATACATCACACACATATTGTGTGATATTATTATTTTTATCATTACTATCCAATCTCTCCAAAAGTAATCTAGGGCAGTTTACAGAAATTTTCATTTATAGCACACTTTTGAAGTAGAATGTCCAACCTGACTTTGTCACAAAACCGCTTTGAATAATGATGTGCTGTATAGCTAATTTAATGACTTAAACATATCTTATGTAGGACTGGTTATAAGCACAGTAGTAAGTAGTTGGGGTGGTGGAAAACCAGGAGACAAGTGTTGGCAGAATTATACCTTCTAACTCTTTATAGGATTAAAAAGGTTTTTGCTGTGTGAAACTAGAGTTTCTGTTCTTACATTCAGAAGCATTTTTAGCTTGCTGAAGAATGACTTGGTGAGAGATTCTAGTTTTCTTATGGGACCTTTTTGATAATGGACAGATTCTTTCTCTTCATAATGATAGCTGAGGTTCTTGAGAGCTCAGAGACACTTTGTTCTTTGTTCTCAAGAAGACAAACTGTTATTTCTTTCCCCTGAAGAAATTTCTAATATGAAGTATGGAGTATCAAGAATTAGGCTGAATGGTGATGTAAATCCCACTAGAAATAATGTATCCATTATTTCATTTTATGCCCATCGCTCTAGTTTCCGCCTGATTTAAATCAGCATGAAGAAAGCTGTGGATATTCCCTTTATAAGAGCTAAAATAAAACTCTTCATTGAATATTTACTAGTCCTGATTTGCTTCCTTTTGAGGTAGGTTGGGCTATCATAATATGTTCCAAAAAGAGAATGAACATTTGGCACTTCAGTAGCCTTGTGCTTTATAATGCCATCATGGGGATTGCAACAGTTGAAAGGTTAAAATATTTCACTTCTATTTTGCTGGTTGGGCATTCCAAGATGGTTTCCCCTTTAAAAACAGCTGTGTTTGTTTCTATACAATAAAGCTGTCTTCGCTAAATAATAGGTTTTGGCCTAGAATTATCAACAGCTATTTTCTTACAACTGATTTATTCTACTTTGTGCCATGTTACTTAATTTTCTACCCATGGAAAGGAGGGAAGATATCCGTCAAGTCTGGCATCCAACAGAGTAGGGCAAATCTGGAGCCCACCAGAATTATTATTTTTTTCATTTCATTTTCATTTCATTTTTCAAATTTTATAGACCCATCCCTGAAAGGAGACATGCCAAGTGAGCTGGCTGTAGCGCCTCTGACATATGGTGGAATGAAGATGGTTCCAGCCCCTTAGGGAATAGCTGAATCTGTCAATTTCATTTTCGCTCCATTTCTGATCTCTCCGGTCTTAACTTCAGTTCTCTGCATTGTCATATCAGTTCTGATTTTTTTTAAGCCCTCATGAAAATTCAGCAGCAAAATTTCTCCTAAGTTCCAGAACTTGGAATGCCCTAGTCACAGGACATCCAACTCCCAATAGACTGTGATCTACTCACAGTATAAAAAACTGGCAGTGATCTACCCATTGTCGTAAAAAGACTGGCAGTGATCTATCCAAAGTTGTTGAGCTTTTTGTAGGAAAGGCAAAGTTGGGTGGTGGTTGTTGTTTGCTTTTTTGTAAGGAGATCGCTGAGGGGCCAGAGATCAGCCAGGATCTACCAGGAAAACCCCAAGATCTACCAGTAGATCACGATCTACCTGTTGGACATGCCTGGCCGAGTGGAATAGATGAACTCTCACTAATCTCCTAAACATCTCAGTAGAAAGAGCCTAACAAGTCTCCATTGGGAAAGGAGTTCTAGAATGCAGGTACAATCACACACACACACACTTTCTAGTGCTGAAAGTTTTCATGTCAGATAGTGGAGGCACTGGAAGCCATGTATTTTCAGCTGATGTTAACTTGTGCAGGGCGGACCAGGGCAAACTATCAATCTCTGCTACTTTTGATTCATCCATCTTAGAATATTCTGGCCCCTTTTACACAGAGCGAGAGCTCCATGAAAGATGCATCTTTTGCTGCATTCCCACATGACTGTATGGCTCCTTCACACCCAATTGTCACTTCCATCTGGTGGGAGGGGGAAATAGCCTACAAGGATTCTGGCTTATGTTACTTCAGAGCTCTGACTCTCAGTTGCTACTTGTTAAGAATGGCTATTTTAGTCTATTGCACTAAGCAGCACTTAATTTTTGAAACAATAAGTGGCATGGCTTAATTTAATTAAGAGGGATGTTTATAAGAACTGATACCTTAAACTCTGGCAACTCAGTGTCTGGGCTCAGTGTATAATCTCTCCCTTTGTACCTGTGCTCTAAGGTGTGTATTTCTTGCACAAAATGGGACATTAGGGTCATTTCACAATATTGAGCTTCAAGGTAAACCCAATTGGTTAAACACTCCTAGTAGCTAGAGGACTGACCTCCACATTCAGAGGTTCATCTGGCCTAAGGGCTTGAAAGGTAGAGCTTGGAATAAGTGCTCTTTGGAATCATTAACCACAAAAGAAACATGATCAGAATATTTCTCAAAGTTTTTAGACCTCCAAAGCCTCACATGTCATCCAATTGTTTCATTCTGAGGTTCAGTAACATCTAGTGTTAAAAGTGCAGGTAGTATTTCTCTAAGAAGTATTATTTTATTAATAGACTGGGGAAAACCAAAGCAAAGTAATAATATATGGATGAGTGAAGACATGAGTGCATTTCATGTGTGTTACTAGTGACTCACTGAAACCTTAGCCTGGGAATATTTTAGGCTAGGGTAGTAGAGGTGTCCAGAGCACTATCTAGTTCTGATTTTGGGGATCAGTTTCAGTTTCAGTTGTTGTGACCTGACAATATTGACAAGGCTCTGGTAGGTGTCCAGTCTGTTGACAATAATGACTAGGGGTGGGTGAATCTGTCAAGTCTGGGTTCTCTCATTTTCCCAGTCTCCAAATTTTCAATTTTCCACATTTCCACATCATTTTGAAATTTGTTTGTTTGTTAAAGTTCTCATGGAAATCATCAAGATTTGGTGGTGGATTTTTCCTAACAAACATATTTTTGTATGTAATTTTGCCCAATATACACATTTTTGCAGAGGATTTTTTTCTCAAGATAATGCATTTTGTATGTTTTTTCAACATTTATATGCAATTTTATGCACACTTTACATTCATGCATTCATGTGCACATTACATGCCTGGAGAACAGCATTACAAAATTCAGAGGAGTGCAGATTTCAAAGGATGGTTGTTTTTCAGTTCTCTTATTCTTTCAGAAAGTGTGAATCAGGTAGGTTCACTTTAAATGTGAACTGAAACAAATTTCTTCCCCATTCCCTAAGGTAAAGGGACCCCTGACCATTAGGTCCAGTCGTGACCGACTCTGGGGTTGTGGCGCTCATCTCGCATTATTGGCCGAGGGAGCCGGCGTACAGCTTCCAGGTCACGTGGCCAGCATGACAAAGCCGCTTCTGGCGAACCAGAGCAGCGCACAGAAACACCGTTTACCTTCCTGCTGCAGCGGTACCTATTTATCTACTTGCACTTTGACATGCTTTCGAACTGCTAGGTTGGCAGGAGCAGGGACCGGGCAACGGGAGCTCACCCCGTCACGGAGATTCAAACCGCCAACCTTCTGATCGAGGAGCCCTAGGCTCTGTGGTTTAACCTACAGCACCACCATTCCCTAGTCATTGCTAATAAAAGCTAGCTGAAAATGAGGTACTTAATATGCTCCAGTAGCCAAAAGGATGGGGACAAAACTACACCAGAGAAGCTAAAATACACCTGGAAATATTTATTGTAACTGTAAGTTTATGTATAATATAATGTTATTAAGGAGAATCAACAGCACATTATATATGGATAAACCTTGGGGAAGGAAGCAATATAAATGGATGCTACAATCAAATGCTAAAATATTGAAAATTAAAGTGAGCTATAACTTAACCATTGCTGAAATTTACACTGACCCACTTAAACTCTACCAGAGCTCTACATCATTCCAGCATTCCTTACTACATGGCCTTTTCAATCTAAGAGAAGAACATAGCTACAAATCCAGAGTGAAATTCTAGGAATCAGACTCCTGCTGTCTTAAATGCATGTTACTGGAGGTCAGTCTGGTATCCAGGATATAGGATCCAGGAAAATCCCGACAGAAAATTAGTCCAGGTAAAAAATGGAAATAAATAAATAATAATAATATAGTGAAGCCTGAACCTGACCCAGGAGAGAAATAACTAGAGCTGTACCAAAAAAACCCCCACCTCAATACAGAAAACAACCCAGTGTAAAAATATTACATGCGGTAAGAATGGAATCCAAAAGCAAAGTTTTCTCTGTATGTGTGTTCCAGAGAAGAGATGTTACAGCATGTACACACACGTACACAAATATGAAAAAACTGTATAAAAAAAGAAGTGACGCAAAGATGAAGTTCAGAGAAGAAACAACCACTTCTTTCTGTTCCCCAACATTCCAGAAACCTTTTCATGATTGCTGATATATTCCTTTAATTCCCACTTTAGTCACAAATAAAATTTGTTCTGTATTGGTAAATAGCAGATCAAAAGACAAAACACCCCCAGAAACAGTTTTCCATAAAGACTGCTCTCACGCCTTATCTGGGTATAGGGAATCTCACGAAGGTCACTCGGAACTGCTAATGAGCCTTGTATCTTCTTCACTGTGGAATATGATCTCAGCTTGACTAAAGCTTTGCCAAGCCTTCTGTTTCTCACATTCCAGCAGGGTCCAGACAGGCAGACATTTCTGCCCTTAACACAGACATTTCGACCTCCTTAAAACCAGAGTCTTCTTGATCAAAGTTGCTTCCAACTTCTGGGGTGATTATCTTCACCATGTACACAGATTCATAGAATCATAGAATCATAGAATTATAGAGTTGGAAGAGACCACAAGGGCCATCCAGTCCAACCCCCTGCCGCCAAGCAGGAAACACCATCAAAGCATTCCTGACAGGTGGCTGTCAAGCCTCTGCTTAAAGACCTCCAAAGAAGGAGACTCCACCACACTTGGGATTCATGTCCCAAGATGAGCTGGCAGAGTGGGTCCAAGGAATAGTTGATGCCTTGGTATTTAGGTAGGTGAGGGCCCTTCTCAAAAGGTCTACCAGGCTTGCGTATTGAGCATGCTGCTTTATGAAGTGAGTCATAAGGAACTTACACTTGCCAGGAGTGAAGCCTCAATGCCTTCCATATGTGCTGTATCAGGAAGATTTGGGGCATCACATGGCAGGACAAAAAGATGTGCTTTCCCAAGCCCACATTCTGAGCATGTCCGCATTTCTCTCTCAGCGATGTCTATGCTGGCTTGGTCGTGTCGTGTACACAGAATGGAATAAGGCAGGATCTCAAAGGATGTGGTCTACAGGGAGATGGCTTCGGGCACTAGGCCCAGTGGCAGACCAACGCTGTGTTACAAAGATGTCTGCAAACATGACATGAAGGCTGGCAACATTAACCATGCTGTATGGGAATTCCTTGCAGGTGACTGCAGTGTCTGTAGACAAGACAGTCAGGTCGTGTATCCACAGCAGTGGCCGGAGAAGGAATGATTGCTGGGATGAGAAGAAACACCATGATGTACTGTAGCAGCAAAACCAGACATCTTCATCTGTCCCAGCTGCAATAAAACATGTATCTCCCATATTAGTCTCTACAGCCACAGCAGGTGCTGTAACTCTCCAATGGTTTGACTTTACCCCCAAAGGCACACTTCTCTGTTGTCTCCTGAGACAGACATATGCCAGACAACTGTACAACTATTGTCTGGATTAAACTGGTTCCTTTCGAGAGGCAAGGTGGAGATGATGGCTGACCAGCTCCAAGTGCATCTGTATAGTTATCTAGACCAGGCATAGGCAAACTCCAGCCCTCCAGATGTTTGGGACTACAATTCCCATCATCCCTGACCACTGGTCCTGTTAGCTAGGGATGATGGGAATTGTAGTCCCAAACATCTGGAGGGCCGGAGTTTTCCTATGCCTGATCTACTGTAGACCCACTTCAAACTGAATTCATTGAAGTGGCCTTAGTTGCCCTGGTTGAGGACCTTTATTGGAAGAGAGATGGAGTCAACCCTGCTAGTTCTCCATGATCTCTCTGTGGCCTTGGATACCACTGACCAGTGAATGCTCCTGCATTAGCTCCATGGGATGGTTTCATTGTTACCTGCAGAACCTATAACAGAGATTAGCATCTGGAGACACTATAAGGCACCATTCTATATCTGACACCCTTTAATATCTATATCCATTTGGAGCCATCATCTGGGAGATTTGGAACAGTATAATGATGACATGAACCTCTGTCTCTCCATATAAATCCGGAGAGGCCATTCAGGTACTGGACCAATGCCTGGAGGCAGCACTATGCTGTATGAAAGCCAACTGAGCTGAATCCTAGTAAGATAGAGGTTCTGCTGCTGAGCAGCTCCTGGGTCTGGGAGTTGAGAACATGGCCTGTTGTGGATGGACTTGCATCCTTCCTGGAGCAGCAGCTTCATGGCTTGGGAGTGTTCCTGCAGTTATTGCTGTCCCTTGAGGCAAAGGGGCAAGGGTTGCTTATGCCCAGTTCCAGCTAGCTTATCAACTATGGCCATTCCTGGACTCAGATAGTTTAACTCTGGTAACCTCTTGATAAGACTTGCTTAGTTTTTTTTTGCATTTCTTTGACAGACACATTTTTCTAGAAAAAGACTTAGGGCATCTTCACATAAAAAAATATTACTGCAATTATGTTCCATGAGGTGGCTGCCCTTGAAGACAGCTTGGAAACTACAGCTGGTGCAGAATGGTTTTGCTTTGGATAAAATTATGCTCTTTTCCTTTTCCCTTTACTTAGGCACACCCACCATGAAAAATCCATGTGTTTACAATTTTTACTCTTAATTATGTTAATTTAAAGCTACACTTCCAAATATATGAAAACACCCAGACTTTGGAAATTTGGCAGAACTGGATACATAAAAATGGACAACCCCTATTCATTATAGATGGAAATGTATGTCCCTAAATTGCTTCCTGATTTGAGGAAGAGATTTGGTTGCTGCAGGCATCGAGGCAGTCCTCAGTATGGTCCTCAGCGCAATTACACTGGGAATAGTGCCACTGACTTCAGCAGTGTAACTTTGCTGTAAGCACTTTGCGATTGGCCACTTAACTGCACTTGAGGTCGCAGCCAGACAGCCTGATCCACAGAGCATGTCGAAACAAGTTCTACTTGTGCCAGCATTTTGCTGGCAGAAAGAGGCAGGAAGTGCATGCAGTTCGACACCTCCAGAGAGACTTTAAATCAGCACAATGTGCTGCAGGCAAGAAGTGAAAGAGTTACTGAAACAAAGAATGGTTGTAACCCTTTTATAGCCCAATGCACTGATATACATTCTCTTCTAGAGGCTTAGAATTGCACTATCCCGAGGCTTGGGTTGTTAACGGACTATAGCTTTTCAGAGATAGGTAGAGTTCATATTGTAGAGCTGTCATTACCTATTCACTCATTTTTGTGACTCTGGTCAAACTGATTTTTTTTCTAGATTTCCAGTTGCTTCAAATTTTGCCACAAGAAACTCTCAGCAGTATGACAAGCACTGCTTCAGTACCTGGGTGAATTTCTTAGTGTATGTGCTGTGATGCCTACTGGAATGTACCCATCACAAATAAAACACCCCCATTCCCATGTGCTATGCCTGGAACACTAGCTTTCAAAAGGTTTGTATCCTGTAGAAAGAAAGAAAAAAGTTCAAAATGTTCCTTTGGAGGTGAAATTGAGTAGACCCGAAGCTGGTTACAATACGGTCTAGTCAATTTGACATCACCTTTGAATTCTAGGGTAGTAGGTAGTAGGCTCTAGGAGCTTCTGCAATTAGGATAACAAGGGCAAATAGCCTTATGATATGCTAAAGCTAAACACAAATGTATTTACCTTCCAGCTACCAGCTGCATAGAATAGAATAGAATATAGAATAGAATATTTTTATTGTCATTGCCCCCTTCGGGGACAACGAAATTACATAGTGCAGGTGGAAGCTGTGTGCATGTAGAAGTTTGTAAAGTTTACCTGAGAGGCATCCAGTGTGGATTTTTAAATTCAAGTTGACCAATTCATGCTTTCCAATGCTTTTCCCCAAAATGCTCAAAAGTACCATACCAGTCCAACAGTGCACTGTAGACAAAATAACAATTCTGTTTATCTTCATCCCGAAATAGCCACCAAATAATTCACCTTGACGTATATATTAGGCTCATCAGATATGTGCCTTACCAGAGTTCAAATGATTTGATATAACATGGTGAATAACTGAGCAGTCAAAAACAAAGACCTTTTCTGGGCAGTGCCATTTTTCAACTTTCAAACGGTCTTGACACTAGAAACATAAGCATTCTTAAAGCCATGTTTGGTAATTACACCCTAGGCAAGCAGCAACGAAATGCATAACCTAAGCAATCTTTTGTTGGGCCCGTTTTTATACTACTTCATTTTCCAGCTTCTTCTATACAATAAAATATGTTATTTAATAAGTTTCAAGAAGAAGAAGAAGAAGAAAAAGAAGAAGAGTAGGAGGAGTTTGGATTTGATATCCCACTTTATCACTACCCGAAGGAGTCTCAAAGCAGCTAACAATCTCCTTTCCCTTCCTCCCCCACAACAAACACACTGTGAGGTGAGTGGGGCTGAGAGACTTCAAAGAAGTGTGACTAGCCCAAGGTCACCCAGCAGCTGCATGTAGAGGAGCGGAGACGCGAACCCGGTTCCCCAGATTACGAGTCTACCACTCTTAACCACTACACCACACTGGCTTTGCAGCTTGGATTGCTTGGTTATGTTGTTGTTGTTGTTTAGTCGTTTAGTCATGTCTGACTCTTCATGACCCCATGGACCAGAGCACACCAGGCACTCCCGCAGTTTGGTCAAACTCATGTTGGTAGCTTCGAGAACACTGTCCAACCATCTCGTCCTCTGTTGTCCCCTTCTCCTTGTGCCCTCCATCTTTCCCAACATCAGGGTCTTTTCCAGGGAGTCTTTTCTTCTCATGAGGTGGCCAAAGTATTGGAGCCTCAGATTCAGGATCTGTCCTTCCAGTGAGCACTCAGGGCTGATTTCCTTCAGAATGGATAGGTTTGATCTTCTTGGTTATACACTTCCTTAAAAGACCCAGTGTAGTGTAGGGGTGAGAGCATTGCACTAGCACTTGGGAAACCAGAGTTCAAATTCCCACTTGGCCATGAAGTTCACAGAGTCACATGTCTCAGCCTAACCTACCTCACAGGGTTGATGTGGGGATTAACTGAGGATGGGCAGAACTATGCACACAACCCAGAGCTTCTTGGAGAAAAAGTTGAGATATAAAATAAATAAATAACCCTTTTGCTCAGGAGAACCTGAATTTGGCAAACAGGCCTTAAAGTACTCCCCTCCAACTTCTGTCTTAGGTAGAAGGTTACATTTTTGAACAAGCTACACTAGATATTTTACCCCTGTGCAAACACACCCAGGCATTTAAAGGTAGGAAAAAGTATAACAAAATCTTCACTGACTCCCTCCCTACATCATTTTTCACACAACTATCAAGCTACCGGTGCTGGATGAGGAGGTAATGTCTCATCAGTGAAAATGGGGAATGGGAGGGGCTTCTAATATTGCTCTAGAGAGATGAAAACCTTTTCCTGCCACATATTTAGGGTGGGTGACAGATTGAACTAACTGAAGACAACTGAAGTACTGGTGCATGTGGGTGCATGTAAGCAGAAGAGGGCGCAGAGTTTGCAGATATGTGGCTCCCAGAGCAACTACAGTGGCATAATGGGTTGAGACTGAATTGTGCTTGATCAATTGGGTTTTCTCTCTCCCACTCACTGCCATGATGGTGCCATCTATGATCTTAGTAGAAGATGGAGTACCTTCCAATGTTTATCTGTTAAAGGTAAAGGTAAAGGTAAAGGTACCCCTGACTGTTAGGTCCAGTCACGGAAGACTCTGGGGTTGCAGTGCTCATCTCGCTTTACTGGCCGAGGGAGCCGGAGTATAGCTTCCGGGTCATGTGGCCAGCAGGACTAAGCCGCTTCTGGTGAACCAGAGCAGCACACGGAAACGCCGTTTACCTTCCCGCCGGAGCGGTACCTATTTATCTACTTGCACTTTGACGTGCTTTCGAACTGCTAGGTTGGCAGGAGGTTTATCTGTTACATAGGCTAATATGCAGATTATACCACCAGGCACATTTTAAGAATTTTAATGTTTCCATAAGAATAATGTTATCCATGATTGAAACAATTACGTGAAGAACTGCAGAGCACCAGTAACCAACATTTCAGTGTGATGTGTTCAATGTGCTTAAAAATATGAAAAGTTTTTTTTTTAAAAAAATCCTAATATGCAATAGTTGCAAAAGATAATAATTTACAAATCTTCAGAGAAAACACAGTGATGGAAAAGAACCACAGACATTTTAATGACACAAAACCAGATAGAATTCTTATAATATCTTGCGGCTTTGCAGTTCTGGTATGCAGGAATATTTTTGTTAAGGCTTTGCTAGGAAGCATGTATGGGGATAACAAGTGGACAATGATAGCACGTCCTAAATTAACATCTGAGAGGAGCATTATGAACAATATAGTTTCATTTTGAAAAATATATTATTAAACCTGCAATATGCAGTAACAGGTATTGGGGAAAGGATAATAATTTAACTTCTGATGGATTGCTGTTGCTTTCTTATATCTGAATCTGTTTTTCTGTACTGTCTTAAAATTTAAATGGTGAAACACATCTGAAAATTCCCTAGAATCACAGCAATTATTTTTTAAAAAACTGCAGAATTGAAGGAATCAAATGACCCTTTATTATGGACCGAACTGATGATTTAAACATGCACTGAAGAAACTATTGCAAACATCTGGCTGGAAATCAGTTCTCTAATTCATGCAGATTTTTTTTTAAGCCTCCCAATCCATTTAGGCTTATTAGATTCAAGAAATAAATGTCATTTGTTTTCTTGTATATAGAGCTTTAGAATGAGACAACTGCTAAAAGAAGAAACATGTCTATCCTGCTAATCTTTTTTCCAGTTCCAGTGAGTTAAATAATAATAATCTAGCATATTTATAATCCCACACAAATTGGTCAAAGCCAGCAGTATATGATAACAGCTAGTTTAATTAATTCCTGTGTATGCAAAAGGGAAGTGGGGTAGAATCTGGTCATAAAACAGATACAAAGAAACCAGATGACTGGAATCAGAGCAATTTTTATGGCTGTTGGTGTTAATTTTAGAAACTATAAAACACATTGAATTGAATTTTGCTATTCCCAGTGGGCAGCAATCAAGCTTTGGATTTTGTGGTCCATGTAGTCACAACTGGAAACAAACTAAATAATGAAGAATATGAACACTAATTTTAAAAATGAATGCCTTCATAGGTGCACTGGTATTTGTACAAGTATTCCTCTGCCAAGAGCCTTACTTTTCAAAAATTCCGAAATCATTTTTTCTTAACATATTGCTGGGAGAATCAATTTAAAGGTACTGAAAAACATGAAAATGACTGAATGTCAAAATGACTGCCTGACAAGAAATCTATAGCTTCAGTTCATATTTTTAAATGCAGTCTAAATATTGTCTGAAGAAATAGTCATTCCGACTTTAAATGCTGGCTGCCAAATGATAATTATATTGTTTTATTTTAAATCATATGATAAGAGTTGTGTCATTTGACAAAATAAGCAGAGAGTGGGGGATTGGGTTTTTATTGCTTTTTTAAAAAACATGTGGAAATACATTTAAAATCAAATCACTGATTGTTTATTAGAAACACTAAGCTTTTTCTATCGCTTTCTCCACAAGTTAGCATTGAACTTGGAGAGCATGTTGAGAACTTAAGCTAAAAGTGCCCTCAATTTAGCTATATTCCTTTTAAAAAAATCATTTTTATAAACACCAGCCTGACAAAAGCTAGAAAACTGGCTTTTGAAAAGTGTATTTTAGAAAGATTTTGGTACAGTGCTGATTTTAAATCTATGGGAGGGGGAGTTAGGAAGAAAGCAACAATTCTTAAACGCAGCTTTAAAAAATAATAATCTTAAATTCTGATACACCAACAGCATTGGAAGTAGTTTATAATTTTAAATGTAGATATTCAGTATTTCATGTAGCTGGAGTGCCAAGGGCATTGGTCTCATTATCAAATAGATAAACAGAGGAATGTGAACTTATTGCAGACTCTATCTTTTTCTCCGTTTTCTCCATTTTCTCCGTCCCCCCCCCCTCCGTTTTTGTTTTGCTGTTAGTGTTATCTTCAGCCTTTTGTAACTTGGAATGTTTTAAAGAATCAAATGCAGCAATAGACTCCCAGCTAACAGAACTGAAATCTGAAAGCAAAAATTAGAGGTCTTCTGTTTTACCTGAAGTTCTAATAGGAACTGGATATAACAGTTCTGCTTATGAGGCTGTGACGTCCTGAAAAGATGTTCTGGTATTGTCTCTTGCAAGAATGCTATGTTTAAACACTGCAGAACTTTTTCCTTTGCCCATGCTTAGCTTACATATATTTCACTGCCTCCTCATACAGACAGAACTCTTAAAACAACATTCATTTCTGGGACGATTCAAATAATAACAAGATTGTTGTTATTGGGTGAACGAGACATGGTGCAGCTTATGGTTTTAGAGCAAGCTTTTAAATAAGGATCACATTTTTAATAGGCTTCAAGCCCTATCCCTAGGAGCAAATGCCTATATCCTATTGAAAGTAGTAGGATTTAAGAGGCTACAACTATGAGCAGAAAGGCTTCTAATACGAAGCCAGATTTAACTTCCATTATAAGAAGTGGTGAACAGTCAGGATCCAGAATTCTTTTTTCTTTCAGCATTGTAGTAAACTGTGAAGTAGTGTTGGAATTCATAAGATGTGGATCAACAATTCTTGAGACCAAATCAAGTCGGGTTCAGATGCTCCTTCCCTCTCCCCACTTTAAACTGTTGCTGAACTATGGGTCCAGGAAGCAGCTGTTGTCGGGGCAGAGGGATGGGGGGAGGTTCTCAAGGCCGGAACTTTTCCCCAGGAAAGACAAAACACTGAACTACTAAACCAGCGTTATCAGTAATGGGGAATGCAGTGAGATGACATCTTTTGCTGTATGCATTGTTTTAAGGGGTTACATTTACACAGGGTTGTGGGGGGTTTTTTTGGAACAGGTTATATGATTCCCGAATCCTGCAGAATGCCAAATCTCAGGCAAAAGCAAGGTTGTTTATTGGCTATTAAGGAGAGGAATGTTGTGATCATGAGAGCTGATGTGGTGTTTTGTTTTTTTGAAATTAGAAACTAATAAAAATATCACACTCTTCATGGCGAGTAGTGTGTTTAATTGGCTCACAGTAGGAAACAAGCAAAGGGTCAAGAATGTTTTCTTCACTCAGAGAACTGTTGTATGCTCTTTCCATTACTTGTGAATGAAAAGCAAAATAAAATAAAATAGAATGCTATTTACAAAAGCAACTAACAAGACTTTGAACATAACGTAGTGTGAGCACTGTGTGGACTGAATTTTAAAAATACGTGTTGTGGTGGTATAGAAATAGGGAGTATGTTGCTCCTTATGGAACGGAATATCCAAAAGAAATATTCTGCTTATACAGTAAACATTGTTAGATCAGGACTCTTTCTGTTTGAAACAATTCTGCTTTCTAGCAATTAAATGCTTCTTTCAAGAGCAGAAAAACAACAACCCTCTTCTAATATTGTATTATTTGCTCTTTCTAGGTTTTATTTTTAATACTAGTTTGCTGCCTCTTAATGGTGGATTAATTTATGCATGCATGCACAAAACAGTTATAGATGGTTCAATGTAGCATAGGCTTGAAAAATTATAAACAAATGCTAAGTGCTGTACTTTATCCACATAGACATACTTGGCTTTTTCACAAGTGCCTATCTGCAAGCCAGCTCTTTCTTCTAGGTTATACTTTACTGCCACCTTCTGTTTCAATGCCCTACAGCTAACAAGCTCATTGAAAGCAGAAATGGAAAAGAAGAAATGTGTGCCTTGCTTTAATATACAGTACTCAATTTAAATCAGGCTCTATGTATGTCTTACTGAAACCTGAACTTTCTTTGCACTCTGCAACATTTGAGGGGGGTTTTTTGGTGGACATTTCACAATAGATGCTTCAAAACTATACTGCGAAAATTACTTTCTGATTATAAGGTAAGCACTCTGCGTCTACTAGTGAAACTTTGCTCTGGTTTTCATCCATCCATCAAATCTTTGTCGGTGCCAGGAAGCAAGAAGAGCTAAGGGAAGAGCAGCTTATTTATGGAAGTATTTATATGCCATCACTTATCTACTGCAGTATCAGAGTGGTGTACAGCAAGAAAGCATAAAGTATCATTAAAAACAGTGCAAAACAGGAATTAAATCGACTACTAGCCCTTCAAAATAACCTTTAAACAGCAGCATAGGCCTGTCGGCATGGTTACTGTGAGATGTATCCCATCTACAAAAATAAAACAAATCCCAGCATAGCTTACATAATTTGATAAACAAAAATAGCACCGTCATAAGATAAAAAATAAAAACAATGTGTAAGAAGTGAAGCAGAAAAGGCAAGACACCAAAAGCCAGCATCAGATGTAAACTATTACTGCAAATGCCTGAGCAAATATAGATACCCTCACCTGGCACTGTCATGACAACAAAGGATGCCCCAGGTGAGCCTCCAACTGCACTGGGTATGCCTGCAGTATGCATCAGGTGAGTTGCTGGAAACTATGGGAAGGGTGTCTGTGCTAGTGCACAGGCCCTGCACTAAGAATAGGATGCTTGCTTAAATGGGCCCAGGTGGATGAGTGGGCCATTGACTTGATCCAGCTGGTTTTTCTAGGGTTGCCATATTTCAAAAAGTAAAAAAACCAGTCCTAGTTTTTCTTATGTTCTTGGGAATTAATCAAAATAGCAAAGACAGTGACTGAACTCTCTGATGGGATTATGTAAATAGATATTGTATTATGTTATAAACTTGAAAACATACATAGACCTTTGGCATGACTGTTGTGGACAATGCACCTGAATTTGAGAAGCAAAAAGCAAAACCAATCCGGGGATGGTAGCTGTAAGTTGTTTGTTTTTCCCAGAGTGGACCCATTAAAATGAATGGACCCAACTTAGTCATGTTCCTCAATTTCAACGCGTGTGCTCTGAGTAAAACTTTGTTGAATACCATCCTAGATATTTCATTTCTGTTTGGTTTAATAATTTTATGCATTAAGTATCCTAAATATGAATGAATTCTGTGGTGAGTGATAATACATTTAGTATCACATTTTAGTATTTTGAACCCCCCCCCCCCCCGCAAACACACACGTATCAGATCACATATATCTCCCTTCTAGGGAAAATATTCCAGCACCAGCACTGCAGCATCATGATCCCAGATTTAAACTACGAAAAGCTCACTTGCAACTGCTTCTATTGTTCACTGGAGTGAACATGCATTGGCTTCCTGTATTGTTATGGACACAATTAAAGGCGCTGCTTCTTACTTATAAAGTACGACGAAGCCTGGGACTTGAGTATTTTGGGGAACTCCTTCAACTACGTAACTTCCACTGAGATAGCTCAGCAGGGGAAATTCATATCTGTTTGAGGGCTGCAGTTTTCTCCCTTGTGGTGCTGACATTCTGGAATTAGGAGGCATGCAAAGAAGTCTCATGAACCAATATTTTCCCCGCTACATTTTTTAATTTGCTTTCTACTTTGGAAAATGGCGCTACTGCTTATTTATTGAAGTTTATTGGATGGATTTATTGTTCTCTATTGCATTTCATTGCTGCTTCTGTTTTGTTGTTACATCACCACGGACAACCTTTTAAAAATGTAATTTAAAAATGAATTCATTAAAATGGGATGCGTAGTGGTTTGCAGGATCAGTGAATGGAAGTACCTAAGTATTCAAACTTTTTAGAAAGTTATGCACTGTCAGCTGGCCAGATTTCCAAAGAAGCTTGACATTTCTTTTGGAAAATGCTCTGACCCAAGCCCTGGCAAACCTCCAGAGCAAGGGAGTTCTACAGCTGCGGAACAGCCGCCAAGGAGGATGCCTCTCTATCTGATTCTGTTGCTCATACTTGGCCCATTGATGGTGTCATCAGGAGGTCATTCTCAGCCAACTGTAGCGATCACTAATCAGGCTCTCTTTCAGAAATGAATTTAGGTTTAAAATCCACATGAAACTATTCTTTCAAGCCGGAAAAAATATCTGAACGAGTGCCTCTGCTTTTACCAGTTCACCCTTGTCTTCAGATACTCAGAGCAGGGCCTTTACCACTTTCCACCACTCAAAGAAGCTTGCTATTTGAGGATGAGGGACAGAGCCTTTTCCGTGGTGGCACCCGGTTTGTAGAATATCATTCTCTTACAAGTATGACTGGTCCCAACACTTATCATTTCAGCACCACATTGAGACGTATTTATTTGCCCAGCCATTCTAAGTGTTATGACTCGAATATTGTTTGCTCTGCTGTTTGCAGCTGCTTTATTTCTTTGATAGTGCATTTTCATATACACTATTTATTTTATGATTTGGTAGGTTCCTTATGATTTGGTCCCATCACCTCCTGGCAAATAGAAGGGGAAGAAATGGAGGCAGTGAGAGATTTTACTTTCTTGCGCTCCATGATCACTGCAGATGGTGACAGTAGTCACGAAATTGAAAGATGCCTGCTTCTTGGGAGAAAAGCAATGACAAACCTAGATAGCATCTTACAAAGCAGATACATCACCTTGCTGACAAAGGTCCGTATAGTTAAAGCTATGGTTTTCCCAGTAGTGATGTATGGAAGAGAGACCTGGACCATAAAGAAGGCTGATCGCCAAAGAATTGATGCTTTTGAATTATGGTGCTGGAAGAGACTCTTGAGAGTCCCATGGACTGCAAGAAGATCAAACCTATCCATTCTGAAGGAAATCAGCCCTGAGTGCTCACTGGAAGGACAGGTCCTGAAGCTGAGGCTCCAATACTTTGGCCACCTCATGAGAAGAGAAGACTCCCTGGGAAAGACCCTGATTTTGGGGAAGATTGAGGGCACTAGGAGAAGGGGACGACAGAGGACAAGATGGTTGGACAGTGTTCTCGAAGCTACCAACATGAGTTTGACCAAACTGCGGGAGGCAGTGGAAGACAGGAGTGCCTGGCATGCTCTGGCCCATGGGGTCACGAAGAGTCGGACACAACTAAACAACAACAGGTTCCTTTTAATTTGTGTTCTGTATCTGTATTGAGAAAAATATTAAAATCTGCCTTTTAATGCATTTTTTTTGGGGGGGGGGGTTGCAGTTGTATGGGATGCAATCTTTCCTGAAAAGGTTTTCAAGATGTGGAAACATTGTTCTTGTATTTACTGACGAAATGCTGAGTGGAAAATGGTATCAGGAGGGACTCTGTCAGAGTGATAAAAACTTATCTGCTGGCTCATTTGTGAATACGGTTGTAGAGTTGTGGGCTGCTGTCCTCTGAAATCAATAGTGCAGGTGTCCTGCAAAGAAACAATCACCCCATTCTTTGCTTATGCTTCATCTGCTTTCTTCTTATTTGTAATGGTATTCTCCCTTCATGAATAAGAATGTCAGGAAAGCATTAGCACTATTCAACCGTTGTGATCAGAACAAGGAAACACCTGGAAAATCCCCAGGGGGTCTACAGTTCTGCATTAGAAAACTCAATGTTTTCCATAAATATGCGTAGATATTCTAATTTATTCTAACTAACTGCATTTTTTAAAATCATTATATATATTCATACAGGTTGGTAATTCATACAGGTTGGCAGAGCAGGTGAGTTGAAGCCATGTGAGAAAGAGGACTGTGGATGAACAAATTTTCTGTCCTTTGAGTGCTGATAGTAAATAATAATATTAGATATCCTTTTAGCATTAGTGACTGGAGCGACATATTTAGCTTCACTCTTCGGTTTTAGAATACATTTTAGTGAGCTGCCTAAATTCCTCTGGGATATATTTATAGTACTCTGCCTATTTTCCACATTAAGAGGAAAGATCTGGAACATTAGAAAAGCAACACAAATACACACACAAAATGGGTGCAACAGAAACCTAAATAGATTCTGCCAACCACAGCACTACCAAGTGAAATTCAAAAGCATGTATTGGAAATATCCTCACCTTGTTAATATTTATCGTTTACTGCATTTATATACTGCTCCTTCTGCAAAGTGTAATTAAGGTCAGTGTAGTTATGATATTATTAGTATTATTTCTGATTTGCCTTGCACTATTAAGGACAAGTTACAACCATTTAAAAATATAATATTAAAATCAGTTAAAATTTCAGTCAAGAAAATAGTGTGGGCCCATATATATAGTTATCTCAAGTGTTAAAGGCCAGGATAAAGTTGTGTGCCTTCAATATGCAACAAAAGCTACATAATTAAGATGCCAGACACACTGTTGAGGGGAGGAAATTCCACAGTTTAGGGGCCGCCACAGAGCAAGCCCTCTCTGCGGGCAGTGGAACTACCAAGATGGCACCCTCACATTCTTAACACCCATGAGTGTTTATGGGGAAGGAGTCAGCCTTTCAAATATTTAGGGTCTAAGTTGTTTGGGGCATTAAACACTAATGTGAATTATTTCAGAGTGTTAACAAGCATATAGATGTAAAGGTGGTGCTATGGTCTAAAGCACTGAGCTTCTTGGACTTGCTGATCAGAAGGTCGGCTGTTCGAATCCCCACGACGGGGTGAGCTCCTGTTGCTCTGTCCCAGCTCCTGCCAACCTAGCAGTTCGAAAGCATGCCAATGCAAGTAGATAAATAGGTACTGCTGCGACGGGAAGGTAAACGGCGTTTCCGTGCACTCTGGTTTACGTCATGCCAGAAGAGGTTTAGTCATGCTGGCCACATGACCCAGAAAGCTGTCTGTGGACAAACGCTGGCTCCCTCGGCCTGAAAGTGAGATGAGTGCCGCACCCCAGAGTCGCCTTTGATTGGACTTAACCGTCTAGGGGTCCTTTGCCTTTTTTACCTTTTACCTTAGACAGAGGTACAACACTAGACTTTGAAAAAACTTTGATAATGTCTTTCATTGAAGACTCCTCAGTATGCTCAGCAGTCATAGGATAAGAGGAGAGTTCCTCTTATGCACCAGAAAATGGTTAAGGAACTGTTACCTCAATGAAGATTCCCCACTGTTAGAACAAGATGCTGGACTAGTCGGGCCTTTGTTCTGATCCAGCTGGGCTATTATGATCTTATGACTAATAGTCCACCTAGGTATAAGAAGCTACATATGTTCCTATGTATGACAGCATAGATAGCCTCCCCAAGACTAGATCTGTTTTTCTTCAGCAGCAGAACTGCACTATATGCCTTAAAACTGTTTTTTGTTATCAAGCAGCAACATAAATCTAATCCCTTTGTCTTGCATATCCAATTTGCGAGTCAGTTCTTATGCTGGATAAGGCTCTGACATTTCTTTTGGACGGTGAATGTGAGCCATAATGACAGTGTTCATTTCAGAACCACCTCTTCTGTCCTTCTGGAATGATGAGTACATATTGAATGTTCATTGCATCAACATTTCGTGTGGGAGAGTGGGAGAGAGAGAGAGAGAATCACAGTTTTGTCTATTAAAACCCTTTCATCTCAATTAATATTTCTTTAGAAAAATCACAAACGATGTTTAAGTAAGTAGAACTACCCACTGGAAGTTCAAACTCTTAAGAAAACTCTAGAATAGCAACTCTAGAATAGCATTCCTAGGATAGTCAAGAGGAACAAAGAGTCTTGCTGCATATAAAACCAATGTTATTAGCTATAGGACTGGTTTTGTATAAGAAACTTCAGTCTGATTCTTTGGTAGTGGGCACCGATGGCAATTTTATCCAAGAACTATTTCTTTCTTTCTTAGTTGTCATTGTCATCATCATAATGCCATGGAAGTTTTTTTTTTAGCTTTCAGTTCAGTTCATTTGCATCTGAATGTAGTTTGCAGTAGTTCTGATCTCCTATGCTATAGATACCTTAGGCATATGCATCCATTTTGACTTCTCCTCTCTCCTTATGGCCATATAGTCATCTTCATAATTATATTCTTCTAGTAGATGGAATAACGCAAAGCTATTTAGGGAAATAGACCCATACATGCATGTTATGGCCTTCAGATCCTTTCCAGACTTATTAAAGTCTATAAACTTCGCAACCACTCACATATATATTCCTTGACTATACGTTTCACAGGTGGATATTAACTATGTAGAGTTTTTACATCTATTCCTTATTCCCCCATGAAAAATATTTTGTAAGCTCCAGGATGTAGGTAACCACTTAGCTCAGTAACTTGAGCCAGTCTAGTTCTTATTTTAGAGTTTCTACCTTCAGCAGAAGCAGAAACCCCTGGATTGGTGTTATTCTCCCCAATGACAAAAGTGCACTGTATCTTACTGAAGCGTACTGGCTTCACAATAAATAAGCCAAGGCTCTGAAATATTTCTTGTGGTTTAAAAGAATCCTTTAAAAAGTAAGGATGACTCTACCCCCCTCCTTCCCTGGTTAGACATCTGCAGTCTTGTTTTGAGCACTCCTATTGGGAATCCAGGTTGTTTTAACACCCAATTAAATTAGAATAATTGGGATAGAGTTGCAATTCCTTTGCCTCCAGCTGTGAACCATAATCTGTTTAGCACCTGAATATTATTTCACTTTATTTTTAGTAGCCAGCCAATGGCTTGAGAAAAGTGGTAATGAATCAAAAGTTTTTAAAGGTGAAGATCACTTATCATTAGTTTCAGTGAGGTATTGCTAAAAAAAATAACCTGTCTGTGCCAAAACTAAAAAGCAGCAAACTTAAAAAAAATAAACTTAACTGATGAGTTTTTAATGAAGAAAAATGAGGGGGGCTGAAGAACAATAACAATTTGGGAATAAAAATAGATTGTGCTAGATTTTCAGCTAATACATGAAAAAAATATCCACACTTTGGAGCACAATCCTAGCCCCTCACACTTTATTAATGATGGGTTGGGTTGGATCAGGCCTTTTCTTTCAGCCAGAACTCACCGGAACTTAGTTCCAGAACCTCACAGGTGGGCACTATTGCCATTATAAGAGAACAAGGGAGGTGTTCATGGTGAGTTCCAGCACCTTTTTTTCTAGAAAAATAGCACTGGGTGGGATAGTGCATAGATGTATCACCTCAGCTGGTGGAGAAAAACTCAACTGGTGGTGATGGGGCCTTCTGTAGTAGCTCTCCTATTAGTGATGGAGTGCAAGGAGGGCATTTCGGGGCATGTAACTATCACCATCTACTATATAGCAGTAAGACACATACAGTCTGATATTATGTATGGCCTGAAATCAGTCTTCCTGAATGTACGTAGGACTGCAGCCTGAGGATAACAAAGAAGATTAATTATCATAATCATGTTTACTGAGCCCTAATTATCTGCCTGCATTATCTATTCAAAGACTTGAACACATTTTAGTAGCTTAGCCAAGCATTCAGGAAAATTCATGTGGTAGATGGAGTCTTTTACATAGGCTCATACCATCGCAGACACCAGGCATTAATTACCAAGAAGTATCTGCTTATATTCACCCTAGAACATGAACAATGGCTTCAAAGGTAAATCAACAAAAAAAATCATGCTTTGAGCTGATGTCTAAATAAAGCAGGCAATTATTCTTACTGCAGGTAAGCACATAGAACTCGCTAACCATTGACTAAAAATGACTAAAGACCTCCACAGATTTCAGGTTTGCCTTTATGTAAAACTACACAGAATAGCACATCCATTGGACCAGAAAGCTGCCAACAGGAAAAACAATGGATGCTTTTGAACTTTGCTTTCTAACCAAACTGATTAATCAAATTGCGACATTGAAAGGAAATTGACACTATCTTAATGGCGAAGGCTCAGCGGGGCCACTCCTGGGTTCGGTACCAAGCGTTTCATTATAGGAAATCCCTGCACTGTGTGAACAGGAAGATAACTCTTGATTAAAAATCTTGCAATAATAACTTAACCTGGTGTTTGAAAAGTTACTTGTGACAGACGGTAGTTAAGAGCATGGTAGGAAAAAATAAATGAGATTGGGTTCTTACCTGATGGTAACTGAATAGCTTAGTTGAACTAGAACTCTGTGCATGCCCCATGAATTTGTGTGCAATGGGCTTTGCTGTGAGCAATGGAAGCAGAGTAGGATTTAGGAGAGTGTGACCGGTTTGGTTGTGCTGGGCACAGAGCCTCAGGGACACAACTATTATTTAGAATGGAATGTGAGAGGTGGGTGGGTGCCACATTTTGACATTTCACACCCCCAAGTCCAGCTATAAGTGGCCACCTTAAGAGCCACTTAAGTTAACCAAGAGTTCATTTTCTGACAAGGTTCAAGTTTTCCCTCTTTCAGCCATGGCATTTTATGGAAAGGAGACCCCCCCCCTCCCCGTGACTTTGCTTTAAGCCAAACAAGGGAATCACTGGTCCACAGACGCATCTTGGTCCACCAGGAGGTCCAGTTTACCAGGAGGTCCAGTGAGGCCATTTCCCCAAACTACACCCACCTGTCAATCAACTGTCACTTGGTGGTATAAGCTGATGGGCAGGGTGTGGGGTTCAATCCTGTGGGGAATGCAGTTGTGAAGCAGACTGCTGAAGAAAGCAGGATTGAACCTTCTGCTCATCAGCTGGTAAACACATAGTAGTTCAATCCTGCTTGGTGCTGATTGACCAGAGCGTTCCCTGTAGGGAACATACTGGAGAAGCAGATTCCTGAATAGAGCAGAACTGGACTTACTTTGACAAGTTTTGATAATTAGTAGTCCTTTCCAGAATTAATTCCTAGAATGGTTGTAGATGGCTCAACCTGCCATGAAACAAACAGCATTGGCTGAGGGCAGATGAAGTCTTGACATAGTCAGAGGTTGTGAGGATTGCAAGAGGCTAGTCAGTGGAGACTCATTGTGCAAATATAGTTTAAATTTAGTCCGAAGGTAAACAATTTATTTAAAAAATAGAATGCAGAAGTAAAAATAATTTGCTAGTAAATTGGTTTTTCTAAAACACCCAGGAAAAAATTAAAATAGATCTCTCTTTTTAAAGTGTCTCTCTCATTTTAGTTCCCTTTGGTAGAAAATGTTTATTTCAGTCCACAGATGTGGTTATGTCATGTTTCCACTGTGTTTTCATTCAGTACTTGTGGTTTTCCTTATTTGTGACAAGCCTAGTAACTGGAGCCATTTGTACCTGAACAAATAATATCAAATCTGAATACTTTATAAATATTTACAATATTTGGTGTGTGCCTCTCAAACATCAAATGCGAAGGAGAAGGAGAAGGAGAAGAAGGGGGAGGAACCAACCCTGTGTGTTACCTTATAATAAATATTTACCGTACGTATTACCGACTAAACTTTCCCCTAGAGCTATTTAGGGAAAGCCGGTGGCATTGTTTATGTCAAGTTTCCTATATTAAAATTCTTTAAATGAAACTACAAGAAAATGAAATGCTGTATGTTTCGCAATGATTGATGTCAAGGGATTCCACGCACCCCCTCACCAGCAACAAGAAGTCTATGTGTGTGGGTGTGTGAAGGGGGCGGCGGTGGGATTGTACATATGGGTAGTGAATAAGGCAGAAGTTTGAGGTTTTCTGGTACAGCTGCAGAATTCATTGGAGCAAACCTGGAAACACCATGACCCTTCTTGCCCTCCCGTTTCTTTTCCTTCCCCCTCCCATCTTAAGTACAGCATCTAATTGCAAACATTCTCCCTGTCCCCTGCTCGTTTCCTGCGCTGAATGTGGAGCCAGAAGAAGAACCGCTCTGTTCCCGGTCTAAAAACAAAACGAACAGCGTTCGAGGAATGTAAGAATGCTCCAGAGTGAACTGTTTATTTGTTCCTAATAGTTTTAATACAGAGATGCTCACTCAAAAGAGAATTAAAATATCTCTGGTATTTTTAAAACAAACAAACAAACAAGCAAAGCCCCATCAAGTGATGCTCTGAGAACTTGATTTTGCACCTGTGGGCTCAGGACTTTATTATTATTATTATTATTATTATTATTATTATTATTATTAATTCCCAACGTGTGACTGCTGTTGCATGCTGACAAATTCTAAGAGCCACGGGTGAGAGCTGAGTACAGGGTGGGGACCAAAAGTGAACAAACTACCCCAGAAGGAGCATGGTGTGTCTTCCACCAGAGGTGCAACCCTTCCATCCATCTCAAATCATAGAATTATAGAATTGTAGAGTTGGAAGGGACCACAAGGATCATCTAGTCCAACCTCCTGCTGACAGTTTGGGGCCAAAGGAGATTTTACATGCAGTTGCATGTCTTTCCCTACATGGCTTAATGTTTCAAAAACAAACAGCAGTCTTGGAGCCTGCAACCAAGCGTGGAGGTGCACTATCGAACCCTTTTCTTTCCAGTTGTTTGCGCATACAACATTGACCCTCATGCTGCTTTTCTTGCCGTGAGGGAAAAGATTTAGGGGGGTGGGTCCTGTATCTTTTCTTCTGTTGGTGGAAAAGCAACTGAGACGGGGAGTGATTTTAAGCAGACAAATGGTTGGAGGCAGGGCTTTTTCAGCCACAGTTCACCGAAACTCAGTTCCAGCACCTCTCAGGTGGGCACCATTGCCATTGTAAGAGAACAAGGGAGGCGTTCATGGTGAGTTCCGGCACCTCTTTTTCTAGGGGGGGAAAAAAAAACACTGGTTGGAGGACAAATGATTGTGCTGATGTTCTATCACTTTTCCTGATTGCTGCCTGAAAGCCTGCCTTTTGTTACAATCTGTTGCCCTCCCCACTCACTCTAATGTGGCTAAAACCCCTTTTCCTCCCTTTTCATAGAACCGGGTGAAATTTAGAAGCATAGCAACAAAGAAGTCCCCACCAGGTATGTGCCCACTGAGATTCCTTTGTGTTGCACTAAGCTGTCCCCCAGTTAATTTCCACACGTGATGGGAGCTCACGGTGCATATTTATATAGGACTCCTATTCATATCTCCTGCCAACCTAGCAGTTCGAAAGCACACCAAAAGTGCAAGTAGATAAATAGGTACCGCTCCGGCGGGAAGGTAAACGGCGTTTCCGTGCGCTGCTCTGGTTTCGCCAGAAGCGGCTTAGTCATGCTGGCCAAATGACCCGGAAAAACTGTCTGCGGACAAACGCCGGCTCCCTCAGCCTGTAAAGCAAGATGAGCGCTGCAACCCCAGAATCGTTCGCAACTGGACTTAACTGTCAGGGGTCCTTTATCTTTACCTTTTTACCTTTCATATAAAAATCGGAACACTGTTCTCTTTCTGCTTGTGATACTTGGTCTATCAAATAGGTGCTGAAAGCATTTTTGCTAACTCTCCATCTACCCACATAGATAGATAACTCACTTCACCCACGGGGGGGGGGGGGGAGAGTCCAATGGAGCTTTGGGACCCCTAGGAGAGAAGAACTCAGCCCAGAGAGCAGCTGTCAGCTATGTTTTTACCCACGGACTTCAATTTTTCTGTGATGCTAGGATTATGTATCTGCCTTAGGCCTCATACATATGGGAAGGTTGCCCCAGAGATAGATACCTGAATAGCAATGGCTAAGTATTTACAGGATGAATCTTAGTACCCCAGAGCAAACTGGCACTTGGCCTTGAGCAGTTTACTTGGTAGTTGTTAAGGAGCAAGTTGCCCCAGGGAAGTTGCTGTAGGGATGTTGCCTGTGTGAGTGCCATTTGCAGAGAAGTCCAGTTGCCCCCATCAGAAAAACACTCAGAACGCGAAATACTGGATGAATTCTACAATTCAGAGGAACAGGTCATTGAATTTGTGCTTATGAACTTTGGAGCAACCTTACAAAAGGCATGTCTCAGGGGACCGACTGAACTGGGTAACTGGGTATTAAAATCCAACCTTTGGATCATTTGGGTGGTATTCAATAAGGCCACCTTCAAAAGCATATTCCTTCAGAGCCACATCTTCTGAACTATATCCAAATAGCCAGAGCTAGAGATTGCTTTTGACACTAGTTAATTCTGGACTCATTCATATTAATTCCATTTCTAAACCAGGACCTTTAGCATCCAATTTCATTCAATTCTCCCTCTGGAAAGAATCATATCACTGTAAACGTTCATTCATTCCTTTTGCTGAAAGCCCAGAAGACAGAAAGGAAGAAAAATGAACAGTTAAGCTACAGGTGTCTCTTTCACTGCTTCACTGTGGTTTTCCTTCCTTTCCTTCACCCCCAACCTCTCCCCCCCCCCCCGAGCAAATCTTTTTTGCAAGTCTTTCCTCCTGAGACACCCAGCTGAGTTCCCCCTACAAGTCCTTTAATTCCCTTGCTGTCAACTTGAGGCTGGCTGATTATGTGGGTCTGGTTCAGTTTGCAAGAAAGCTTGATTCAGCAAGTTCATATTTTTCTACCCTTGGACCTTACATCTCCAAAGCTGCATTCCCCACTGAAACAGACCTCTTTTGTCTTTATCTAAGGCTGATGCCTGTTCACTGTGAGCAGTAGATGGGAATTCATAAAGTAAGGACTGGGAACAAATCAGGTTGCCTAATATTGAGGGTCCCCTTTTAGATGTCAAGAACATGTGAAAGAGTCGTTGAAGAGGTTTAGCATATCTTTCAGGTATTTGGTACTAAACCACAGTGAGGAGGAGGAGGAGCAAGTTGAAGTGCCTTGGATATCTATGCACATGCTGAGGTTTAGAAATCCAGGCCCTGATGGTATGAATGCATTGACACAAGCTCCAATAAAAACAATATACTTCCAAGCTCCATTAGCCTTCCCAGTTACCAGGGCCATAGCTTCTATTTCTCAACTGGAAGCAGGAGCAAGTTTCATCAGTGACATCCCAAGTATTTTCCTTTTGCTTTTGCTGGTACTTTTGCACTGTCACTATTTAGCCAGGGTAATCACCCCCCACCTCCAGAGCTCTGAACCAGGGAAAACCTACATCCTACATCTACTTAATGCCACTTCATTTTCTCTCTTTTGGCACTATAAATGGTAAAGGCAGTTAAACTGAATTACAAAGAAGTTGCCTATCCAATTACTATCTTGATTTTTAAAAACCTTTTTGATTGCATAAATATGCCACTCAGGCAAGCAAAGGAACTGATACATAATGTGTTCTTTTAAGTGCAATTGCTGATTTACCCCCTTCTGAACTTTGTTCCCAAAAGCCCTAGTATTAATGCAAATTAATGCCAACCCAGAAGGGCTGGAGGAGGGAGACTCTTAAATCTAATGCGCTAGTGGGCTTGTGATGAAAGGGGGAAAGGTGGTGTAGTGTTTTCCAGGGTTTTTTCTTCTTTCATGGGCCAGTGTTTCTCCACACCCATATACAGACCAAGATATTTTCTCCCATATCCCATGGAGGATACAAACCCTCACCTGTCTCCTTCCCTTTTGCTGATACCACCATTGGAGTACCGATAGCAGAGTTGCAAAGCCAGTGATGGTTCCTGTGCTTGCAAAAGGGACATGTGTGAGGATGGTTCATGGTCCACGCTTCTCCCTATTGGTGGTGGAGGAGGGTGACCAAGATGATAAAGTGGCTGGAAACCAAGCCTTATGAGGAACGGTTGAGGAAGTTGGGTGTGTTTTTAAGGAGAGGTTGGATGGTCATCAGTCATGGACGCTTTTGTTGAGATTTCTGCATTGCAGAGCATTGGACCAGATGACCCTCAGGGTTCCTTCCAACTCCACAATTCTATGATTCTATGAATTAATGAATCAGAAAGGACCTGAAGAACTATAGATAGGTATGCTGTTAGTATGGAGTGTTGGAATGGACACTCTTCTGGATTATTTCAATTAAGTTTTAGAAGCTATAGTGAAATAGGGCTGTTGGACAGAAATCAATAGGTGACATTTTCCCCATCCTTAATACTCCTTGTAGGCTAAAAATTCACTTCTGATGGATGTCTCATTCATATCTGTTAAAAGCCCAGAGCCATTTTCAGTGAAAAGTAGGGCTTTCTTTCTTTCTTTCCTTCTTTCTTTCTTTCTTTCTTTCTTTCTTTCTTTCTTTCTTTCTTTCTTTCTCTGTGTATATATTAGACATTGTTTTCCTTTCTTTTTCTCTGTCCGTAGAAGCTCTCTGTATGTGAAACTCTACACACAGCTGCACCCCTGCCATACTTTCACATAGTTTCTGACAGAGTGTGAAAGGTTAACTTACAGTGGCATGTACAGTATGCGAGCCAGATGTTCCTGCCATCTCTTGATTTGTTCTCATGCAATTAGTTCCGTTAATGAGAAAGGTTATGGACTGGCAGACTGGGTAAGGGAAGTAATATGGGAGAGGTTAAACAGAGGCCATCACAGACCTCCATGAGCTCAGCTTACACTCTTGCGTGTTCCTGTTTGAGAATTTCTTGGGTGTGTGGAATATGCTCCCAAGGAATGTCTCTAGTTTTTTGCCAGGTGCCTTTCAGAGTTCTTGTATAACAAAGCTCTAGGAATTCTCCACATCACTTTTTAGGGTTGATAGGCAACAGGAAATGGTGCATACGTCTCATGAACCCTGACATGTGATAAGGGGAAGTTTATCTGGCTATAAACATCTTGATGAATGAACATCCTAGGCCAATGGTAACCAACCATTTGATCCAGACTGTTTGGTTGCACAGTAACCTGCAACTTTGATGATGATCTGAAGAGGCCTATGAAAGCAACTGATCAGTTGGATTGGCATAACAGTAAGATGGTCATCTTATATTTGGGGTGGGTGGGTGTGATTAATAAAGCATTAATGTAAAAAAAAAGGTATATGGAGTGGGAAGACAGGGCACTTGGATTCATTTAGGAATCTTATAATTGCAAACATAAAGCAGAAGACTGTAAACGGAGCATTCAGATGGCCACAATTAGGGAAAAATATGTTGAGAGATCGAAAAGACTGGATGCTAAGTGTTGTGAATCACCATTATTAGCCAGTAAAAAGACCAGGTGACAGAAACCTGAAACTGCTGAATGAGAGAGAGTTCTATAGCTAAAATTGCTAGTTTTAGAGGAAATGCATGCAAGAAAGACTTTAATGATTAAAGCTGTAGCAATATTAGATCAGCTCCACATGGCAGAGTTTCATCTTTAGCAGAATTTCTACAACATGTGATCTACACTATCCACAAACACTGTATTGGATGCATCTTGAAATCTATCTGCATCTTTTGACTCCATGTGTGACTCATCAGATGCCATTCCCCTGATAAGCTCGGGGCTATTGATTGCACAGAACATAGAAATAAAAATCTGATCATCTCTGTTCTGAATGTGAAAATCATTTTCATCCTACATTGGTCTGCATTAACAACTGCAACAAAAAGCCCTCAGAACTATTCAGAACTCTTCAGGCAGTTTTTTAGACAGCCTCACGCTATAAGGCCTATTAGAGACCTATAAAGACCTGTCAGGAAGGCTGTGAAGACTATCAGAGCACACAAACAACCACCAGAAAGAAAAGCTTGTGACAAGTTGCGGAGTGGTTTGTGTGTATGTTTTTAATGTAGAAGCAAGAAGACACACCACTCAGCCACCTCTTAATTGTTTTAAGGAAAAGCAAACATAAAAATAGCCCCTCACCCTCCCCAAACAAATATTATGTAGGAAAGTGTATCCCTTTTACTTTGCCCACAAAATGACTCTGTGCCTATCTGTCTGCAATTTGGCAGGCTTAATCAACTATGGAGAGGCTCCAGTGCCTATATGTTTCATCTACTTTGGCCAAAAGGATGGAGAGTTGTAGCCATTTTTTTATTCCAGATTGTAGTGAATATGGGAACATGAAACTACATTTCAATCAGAGCTGCTCAGGAGCCAAATTGCAGATAAAAATGGAGACTGGACAGTGCAAGTCAAAATCAGGTGGGAAATTTTAGAAATGCACAGATACAAGGTGAATCTTAGGGCCAGAACAGAAATCTGTGGGATATTAAGATCAGGATAGCCATACACATTAGAGACATGAACACTAATGTCCTATTCAGGCATCCATCCTCCTCATGAGTAAGCAATCATGCAAGGGGGAGCGAAGGTGCTCTGCGAAGTCCTTTCTCCCACAGCATACCTCCTCTATCCTGTTTAAGGCCCTGCAAATGTTTGAGGGTGAAGGTCTGGAGCACAAACCCTCTGTTACCTATGAATGTTTTCTGTGCTGTTCAGAGCAGGAAGTCACAAGTAGAGGATGATCTTCACTTTAGAGCATTGCTGTCAAACTCATGGAAGGCTGTTAACTCAATAAAGGTAATGCACCAGGGGGAGTAGAGGTTCAATGTGTATTCCTGCACCATTTCATGTGTTTGCTTCCATGTGAGGTGGACAAACACCCAAACAGGGCTTTTGTCTCACTGCTGTGACTTCTTTAGTCCACTAGTTTAGGGCAGTCTTCCTTAATGGAGTGCCCTGTTTTGGACCATCAGTCCCAGCCATCATGGCCAATGGTCAGGAATTCTCAGAGTTGTGGTTCAAGCCCCTCGTGGGTTCAAGCCCCACATTGGGGGAAATATTCCTGTTCTGCAGGGGGTTGGACCAGATGATCCTTGCAGTCCCTTCCAATTCATTTATAGGGCAAATTGGCGAGTAGGCAAATTTCAGACATCTATAGCCACAAGACTTCCTCTGAAATACTTGATGCCCATGTATATCTTTTTGCTTGGGTTTCAAAAATCATAACAAATCTACTTTCTGAAGAAGAATGAGGATGAGTTCAAAAAAAAAATTATCTGAGTAAGAAACTTAATCTAACATTCAGATTGCATTATTCATTTTAATGCCACAAATCAATATATTTCCCAGTATTTCCCCTCATATTAAGCCATCCCAAGACCTACTCAAATTATTGAAATTTCATATATAGATAGGATAATTTAGCAGGAAGAATTATCAGCAAAAGAAGAGTGGCAGATGAAATTGATGGATTATGCCGAGTTGGCGAAATTAACTGGGAAAATTCAGAACCAGCAAGACCAGACTTTTGTGAAGGACTGGAAGAAATTCCCGATATATTTGAAAGACAATTGTAATCAATTGACATCGCTTGTAGGGTTACAAGAAGTTTTGTAAGGAGAACTATATGAATTATTGCAAAAGAGGACTAAGAAGGAGTTTATTTACGATTTGGATTTTATAGCAATAACTATTAAAATAAAATGCAAAATTAGAAAGGAAGTTAGAAAACCATCAGTCGAGGTTGATGGAAGTCCTAGGCTGTGATAGCCAAAGGTCTGTTATGTTGCTTAAGATGGAATGTTATGTTTGGAAAAATGTGTAAAAACCAATAAAAATTATATATTTTTAAAAGATATAGATAGGATAATTTAGGTATGCATTGAAACTCTTCATCTCATTTAAGAATGTCCAGACTTTTTTAAACAACAACAACCTTTAAGGAGAAAAGGAAGATTTGAGCAGTAATAGAATATATTTTAAATCCTCAATGACCCTTTGCTTTCATATACAAAACCCAGCCATTTTCAAAAGCCCCCCCCCCCGAAGTGCTGAGAACATGCCTTGACTCTGGAGTGGGAGAGATTCCATTTCAGCAGCGCTTAAGCAGAGGAAACACCCAATTGATTCAGAAGCAGAAGTGTGAAATAATTTACATCGCCAAGAGCTAGCAGAGGCCATAATGCCGCTGTTCCTGAAGTGTCCATGCCTAAAAACAAGCCCAGCTGGCCATTTATAATCATTTCCCACTCTCTCAATAGGAAAACACCACATTTGTCAAAATCGTATGCTGATGCTTTCAGATTTAGTTCATTAGCTCTCATTGTGTCAACGGGGATGGATCATTTTGAACAAGCACCAAACAGCCTCCTTGCGCTATCTTAATTATATGTCAGCACCTCGCCAGCAAAAGGGTTTTCTCTCTCTTCTGTTTCCTTACCTATGCAACTTCCAAGAAAGAAACAATGGGAGGCAAAGTCAATACATCTCCCCAGTAAATTGCAGGGGCTGGATCCCTCCACCCCAAATTAGACCTCCCTGCAGCCCTGGTTTCCTTCTTTATGTGTCATAATTCATCCCATTAAAAATAATTTGCAAAGATCAAATTCTGGACCCTGAATGAGCCCAACTTCCTAGGTTAGCACCAAGGAATTGGGTCATCTCTGCTAGTGCAAAGTCTGTCATCTGAAGGGAAGATAAGGTTTTATTTTTAAACTGGATCTGTATCTAGGTTGAATGGTGGAAAAACCATTTTGAATATTTGAGGAAGATCAGCTTGCTTTGAGAGAACAATCATACAGGACTAATCATAATTAGAATTAAACTGAAATTTCAGTATTCCATATTGAAATGTTGACATTTGAAATGCTTTTTCCTTCCTCAATTAAATGAAGGCTTATTACACACTGTCCATCCTTTGCATGTTCCACAGAACAAATGCTTTGGTCTAGGCTGATAAATTGGGAATAATTTTACTTGTTGTTGTTGTTGTTGTTGTTATACAATGTTTACAATTTCTAACATGGTTTGAATAGCTGCTATTGCAGGACAGACACTTATTGTATGCACATCAAGTTCTCCAGCTTTGCTGAGTCAATCAACCAGAAAAGTGCTGAGTGATTTGATCCAATTTCCTCCAAAATTGCTTTGCCTTCCCCCCAGTTTTGGGAGTAATATGTCTCATGAATTGTGCAGGGCTGGAGAAGATGGAGAACTAGGAAATCAAACGAATTGTAGAAATGCATTTGCTAAAATTTGAGTCCCTAGAATCAACCTAAGGATGCACCTTTAATTGTAAAATAGAGACATCGAATTGTACAATATATAATTAATTTTATACTAGTGGTTAGCTTCATAAGGAGGAATTGGGGTATTACATGGCAGGACAGAATTCCCAACAACTCCCAAACCCACAGTCCCTGCATGTTCACACTTTTTTCTTGAGGGAAGTGAAACACTTGCAGATCCTGTCTGCTTTGTGCAATGTGAGGCTTCTCTTGGATAGATGCTTGGAGGGAGGCTGTATTCTTCAGGAACTCTATTGTCCTCTTTATATACATGGGAAAAGAAGTCTCTGCATATTAAAGAAGCAAAGTCTAGATTTCTGGCATCACAACACACAAGCTTGTTCACACCTCAAATCTTGTCAAGATGGTGAGTTGCGATTGGAGGTGTCATTTCAGTCCCTGTAAGGTAAAACAGAGGACAAGATAGTTGGACAGAGTTCTCAAAGCTACCAACATGAGTCTGACCAAACTGCGGGAGGCAGTGGAAGACAGGAGTGCCTGGCATGCTCTGGTCCATGGGGTCACGAAGAGTCGGACACGACTAAACAACAACAACAACAAAGGTAAAACAGTCTCTCTTCTACACTTTTCTAACTAAAAGTAACGTTTCTGCTATGCATTTGCTGGGATATTTGCTGGCTATAGGAATTTGTTTCTTGGCTGCCCTAATCTTTCAAGGTTACTGCCAGTGAGCTGCAAGGCTTTGTTATTATGCTAAATTTCCAGTCTATCTGGGTTACAAACTTTAAAGCGAAAGGATAGGACAGAAGAAGAGGTTTGATACAGTGGTATGTGTTTTAAAACTTTACATCATAAACATAAATGCCCCAGACATGCATTGACTTACTGGGTTGGCAAATACACAAGCTGGCCATGGTGTTTCTGTTGTATTAGGGGTGCCAACTAATTAGAACCATATCTAAACAATCCAAGATGTATTTTTGTCATAACAAACATGCTTAGGGAGATACTTAGAATGGGAGCAAGGCCAATTTCCTCAGTAACACCTGTCAGCCTAACTATCTTGCCAACTTGTGAGGATCAAATGGAAAGCCAGACAGACTATCTTCAGTGCTAAGAATCTCTGAGTTGAGGAGGGACGATTTGCCATCTCGCATGGTCCAGCACCCAGGCAATCCCCTCAACACAGGAAGCTAGCCTGGCTTACATTTTAACACTTGCTGGATCCAGGGGTTAGTAGGATCTTGCATACAGCCTTCATCGTCCCCACCCAAACCCACAACAATATTTTGTGTATCCATTATATGCTTGGACAACCTCCTCCAGATAGACTCTAGCAAACTAGATGGGAACAGAGAGACTGACCACATGATGTAAATGGTTGCCTTTTGTGTTTTTTCATATGAAATCTAAGCTCAGCTTCATTTACTGACAATGAATTAGAGGATGTCCTGTTACACATTTTAGGCTTGTGAAACTTCATACTGCAATAAAGTTTGGTCTTCGTTAAGACATGACCTCAGCAATATGTAGTTACACAGAAATTTGCAGCTGCAGTTCATGAAAGGAGGGGGGATTCCTTGCAGTAAACATGAAGGGGAGAGGCCTGTCTGATTTTTTCTCTCTGGTTTGCAATGAAATTGTAAATTGGGTTGGCATTTTCTTACCATCTTCTATTTCTTCCCAAATAATAGCTAGTTCTCTATTCTTTCTCGGTTGTGCATCTCTCATTACATCCTGCTGGAGAAGGGCCTATCCCTGCTCCAGTTCAGCTCTGTCTCTAATTAGGCTGAGCTACCATATCTTTAGTTCCATCTCATGTCAAGGCTGAAGTTATAATTGCAGGTGACACATTTGTGAATTCCCATTGTCATGCAGAAGAGGGCTGTGAGCAGGTTATCCTCATGGCTATGCTTGGATTATTGAAAAGCAATTTGTAGGGGAAGTCTACAGGGGAAAGGTATTTCACCTCACTAAGCCTAAAAAAAAGAGAAAAGAAAGAAAATCACTCTGGTGATAGATAGCTTGAGGTCTCTGAAGCAAATGTGTTTAACAAGGTCTATTAAAAAATCACTTAGCATATCAACAATCATATTTCTAATGCATGTGCCGCTAAAGGCAATATTAGCTTTTGTAACATGTTGTTGCAGCAAAGTGCTGTTGCAGGATATGTCGTCTCTGTTAGAGAGCTCAGTGGGGAAGTCAGGAAAGATCTAGCCATGTAGCCAATGGCTTTATAGCACACAGCACAGTTCTTCTGGCCAGCATAGACAGTTTCCTGCATCTTCATAAATGGCGCATCTAGTGCTAATTTCACTTATTTTATTTGCAAGAGAAAATGATGGAAACCTCTTGAAAAAAATACGGCCTGCGGCTTCCGGTCGGCGCGCCGGAGGGGAAGGTCGGGGGACATGTCGCTCCTGACATTCCCCGACCCGACTGGCTTAAAGGGGAGCTTGCGACAGCGACGCGGCCCCCAAAATTCCCGGGAGGTTGGTCCCGGGACCCAGGATCCGGCAGAAGCTCGGAACGTTGCCCCAACTCCCCGGTAGACCCCAGTAGGGGCCGCCGAGAGCGACGCGGGGCGACGGAGCTCATCGGATCGCTATTGCCCGTCGGGTGGAAGCTGCGAGCCCTTCCCCCTTGAGCGCGCCGATTCCTCCAAAAGAATAAGATTGGACACTTCAAATGTGAGTACTAAAGCAAGAAACGAAAGAATTTGGACTTATTTGGAAAGGCATTGGGATGTAATTTACGGAGGTCCGTCCCTTGCTACTGTGGCACTAAATCAGGAACTTTGTTACCGATGCGGCTGAACTGTATTGGATAATTTGGCTTTGCAACAGAGATTCAATCCTTTTGACACCCCTGATCGTGGGGGTAACTAGCTGACAATTTGGAAATATAGAGCACTTGAATCGGAACTGTTGGACTTTGTTGCTAAAATCTGGATTTCGATCTTGGAGGTGGTTCTGTGTTTAATATTGTAAAGCTTTGTCTTTGAACATGGCGGATGATTTATGGATTTCTGGCGGCTGGAGGAAGGTCCTTGAAAAAATATGGGAAATAAGGATGGAGCTCCGAGCCGAGACAGAGAGGATAAGAGGAACAGTAAACAAGAGTGATGTCATGCCAGCTGCACAAAAGATGGAAGGGGGAGCAATCCCCCTCAAAGTCAAGGACAAACCCCGCCACAGGAAAATACTTCTTCGGCGCAAGAAATTTAGATTAGAGAAGAGGAAGAAGAAAAAGACATTTAAAAGGAAGAATTTTTCTCGACGAAAGAAGACATCAATGAAGAGGAAATGGTTTGTAAGATGGGAGCAGGAACTGCTGAGAAGACAAGAGGAAGAAACAGCCCAAGTGCAAGCAAGCACTTGGACATGGACCTTGGGAAGGCGGGGGGAGGGTTGAGAAGTGCAGATTGGTAACATGGAATGGATTATGTATTTGGATTTTGGACAAACATTTCGGACACGGCTGGAGATATGATTATGTTAAGAACCTTTAAAGCTAGGAGCCTGAAGATCAAGGGGAGTCAGAACGAAACTTATAGATGATTTAGGAGACTGACGCTGAGGTTTGACCTAAATAAGATGTAATAGTAATGTGTAATGACATGAATGTGAATTATGTACCTGAGTAGGGAATATGTTTTGAAAAATGAAGCCACTGGGGAGGTGCGGAGGAAGTCAGTGGGAATATGTTATGAAACTAAGAATGGTCTACCCGGGAATAGGGCAAGGCCAGAGCAAGATATTGTTTTGATTAAGGTCAGGGGAAATAATGAATGGGTATTCCTCTGTGTGAGGGAGGGTAAGATTAAGGCCCCCCAAGGTGAGAGGTGGGGGGCAATGAAACCTGACTGATATGTTATGAGATGTGCTTATAAAATTGTAAAACTAATAAAAATTATTTAAAAAAAAAAAAAAAAATACGGCCTGCTCATGTGCAGAACAATTCCAGGTTAAGCATACACAGGATTGCAGCCATAGTTTTTGTGCCTAAAAACCATGCTTAAGAATGAGTACTCCTAAATACCCAGGTGAGTAATGAGAGCAAGGACAAAGGGAATTCTTCTTACTCAAAGAACCCCAATTCATTATCAGGGTAAGTGCAATACTGCTCACACTTCTCTACACCCAATTTCGCCACACCCGTGACTGGTGCACAGAGCTATATTATTTAACTGGATGAACTGTACCAGTTTAGTGCTGTTGGAACAAAAAAAGGATATTTTTATTGGTAAGTAATGAAACATAAAAGCATCAATGCATTTTCTAAAAGGACGCACACACAAATCCAACTCTCTAATCTGGCTCTGTATTGTTTGAAATTTGCTGAGCCAGCTCTAAGACTTAGAAAGTTCATAGGATAGAAAATCAGGAAACTCAGGCAATTGTTTCCCAGGATTGACAATTTCTGGCACATATAACCTTCATTCGAGAAAAAACTTTCTTTCCCAAAAGGATGTTTTTGAAAGTGGAATTTAGTTTTGGGACTCTTGGTTAATCAGACTAGGGTGCTAAGACTAAATATGTTTGTGTTGGTTTGGGACCAGTCGTTAGAAACTTCAAGTAGATCCTTATGGTTATTTTGTTCATTACCAAGCACAAAAATGGCAGGAAAGGAATAGCTAGCAATTAGGATAGTCATGTCCTTTAATGGTACTTAACTGGAAACTTATTTCTCAGTGTGGCTTCGGGAAGACAGGACATGTATTTAGTTTGAAGAGACAATAAAACCATAAAACCTTTGCTGCTTCTGAGAATGTGAGTCATGCAGCACCCTCCCATGGCAATATTCAGGGCAGTTTTTGAATTATAGCTAGCTGGGGAATAAAAATGTATCCAACACAGATTTCCCTATTATTATTATTATTATTATTATTATTATTATTATTATTATTTAAATTTATATACTGCATTTCATCCGAAGATCACAGGGCAGTTTACAGTATAAAAACACAACAGCAGCATCCCATTGCAAGATGAATGGCAATAACGTTAGAATAATCAGTCTTGAAAGGTGTTGTGAAGTCAAGTAAATTACAATGGAACAGCTCACAATTATTTTTGCTTTGTCTGGATAAAGACTCACGAGTACAGATGCTTATGAGAGGTTCAGCTAAATTGCCCATAGCTCTTGAGAAGCAGCATTATTTGGCACGAGTTCTTGCAATAACCAGTTTATCTTCTCTTCTCAAATTTGCTTGGTTTCCTGATCACAGGTGTTCTGGGAAGGCAGGCAAAAGAGCCACTCTGTATGGCATAGCTACACTGTTTGCTGGCAAATGCGTTATCTGGAAAAGAGAAGGTTCTTCAGCAGTTTAGCAGACTAGGAACTAGTTTAGAATAAATCGTTGTTATATCCTAAATCCACGAGCAGAGAACATAATGATAACTGTAATGAAAGTACTGGGGGAGCAAGGCTTTGGCAATGCCTTAGTTGGGGACTGTGCAGTTTATTCTTCCAGGGACTCTGTCAAAATATTTTCAAACTCTTTTTAAACATCTCAGTCATTCAAGTACAGCCTCCCCCCAAAAATATTTCACATATAGCAAGAAAGCATTTTCAGTAATTGTAATGTCCAACTTGGCTATGAAGTGTAAGAAATGTGTTGCTATTTGCAAATGCAGAACGAACAATAACAAGCACTTAAGTAAAATGGGAAATCGTTTGAAAATAGGGTGGTCAAGGGCAATGAAATGTACTTATTTGTCACTGAGAATGCTGCTCATTCTTGTCACAAATACTCATGACATCTCCTGTGACATTCTGTATGATTGCTCTCCTATTTTACTGCAGTGTGTATCCTGAAGTGCCTCAGACTGTATGCTATTAGCCTTTTAGTCCCCAATCACTTTACTGTATACTGGAACCTTGACTTCGTTGGGTGACAAGACTCTTTTTTCACTTCCGTTCTAGATTTTAAAAAGCTCTACTCTAACTTCAGCCAACAAAAACTTTCTAGCGTCGAGGCAGCAATTCCCAGGTCCACGCTCCATGGAGCAGTTGTGTGGCAACTCCCTCTGCTCATTCATTTTCAAGCCCCTGCTGGTTCTGGGAGACAGTTGTGCAGGAGAAGGTAGGGAAGCACCTGGCCTTTCAATTGCCTGACCTGCCTCTTCCTGCTTCTGACCCATCCTGTGCTCCACCTTCCAGCTCTGAAGCCTCCCCTGCCTCTGACTCTTGCCTCTTGGCCGGTGCAATTTTCCCAAATCACTGACCCCCTCTCCCCTGTCAGACTTTAGCCCCCTTTACCCCAGTGCACACTCGTCCGCGTCCTGCCAGTCCTTGACAATCAGTGACTACTAGTCATGATACCCATGTACTAATTCCAGTATCCGAGGCAGTATGCTTCTAAATACCAGTTGCCAGGGGATGCACACATGCTGGGAGAGTGCTGCTATGCTCATGTCCTGCTCATGGACTTCCCATAGGCACCTTGTAAGGCATTCTGAAAGCAGGATGCTAGCTCAGAGGGGCCTTTCAACAGTAAGTAAAGTGTTAGTAAAGTGACTGGAATCTACAAAAATAGATTACAATGATCCTGTTTTGTACCAGGATGTAGCACACTTTCACTTGTAAAATGTGCATTTCTCTATTTTGGCCTCTGAAAGCATGAGTTTTTCAGTCTGTATAAAGTCAGAGAGAGAGAGAGAGAGAGAAAAGTCCTGAAAATGTTTTTTTAAAAAAAGAAATACATTGAGTTTTCCATAAGGCTCACCATTGCCATCTAGTGCGGTTTTCTCCCAATTGAAGTGCAGAGTGTTTGAGGACTGGGACATTCGCAGGGAAACCAAAATGCTTGTTTACAAAGCTATTGTACTACCAAACTCACTGTATGCTTGTGAAACATGGACCACTTATAAATGCCATCTCCAACTCCTCGAAAGATTCCATCAACGGTGTCTCCGAAAATTTTTACACATCACTTGGGAAGATAGGCGAACTAATACCAGTGTACTGAAAGAAGCAAAGATCACCAGTGTTGAAGCAGTTAAAGGTAGATAGCCGTGTTGGTCTGTCATAGTCAAAACAAAATAAAATAAAAAAATTCCTTCCAGTAGCACCTTAGAGACCAACTAAGTTTGTTCTTGGTATGAGCTTTCGTGTGCATGCACACTTCTTCAGATACCAGTGTTAAAGCAACGATTCTTCAACATCAACTTTATTGGACTGGTCATGTTGTGCGGATCCCTGATTATCGTCTTCCAAAGCAACTACTCTATTCCAAATTTAAAAATGGAAAGCGTAATGTTGGTGGTCAACAAAAGAGGTTTAAAGACTGTCTCAAGGCAAATCTTAAAAAATGTAGTATAAACAGCAACAGTTGGGAAACACTTGCCTGGGAGTGCTCCAATTGGAGAACAGCTTTTACCAAAGGTGTCATGGGCTTTGAAGACACTCGAACTCAGGACGCAAGGGAGAAACTTGCTAAGAGGAAGGCACACTTGGCAAATCCACAGTGTGATCAACTCCTGCCCAGAAACCAATGTCCCCACTGTGGAAGGACGTGTGGATCCAGAATTGGCCTCCACAGTCACTTACTGACTTATTGTTAAAACCGTGTTTATGGAAGACTCTTACTACAAGTGATCGCCGAAGAAGAAGAAGATATATTGCACTTAAAACACAGTTAAAATGTTTTATTTGCAGCTGTATAGCTGAGTCCAGAGAGAGAGAAATTGCCCACACAAGGTGTACATAGTTGTTCCTTACTGTATATGCTCTGCACACATCCTTTCCTATAAATTAACCTGAACACTCTTATACTTGCCCCCAGTCTCAAGCGATGCAATCTCATTTCTTGCTCAGATTCATTCACACTGAGCATATAAAATCCCAACACTTCAGCAGTACAACTACTTCCTTTTGTAAGGTTAACAAGAGGATCATGGTCTATCTCTTTTGAATACTTTAAACCAGGGATGATGAACCTGTGCTTTCCCTCAGGTGAACTCCAAGTCTCATCAGCTCCAGCCAGCATGGCCAGTGGTCAGGGATAAGGGGAGTTATCTGAAGAACCACAGTTTCCCCACTCCCCTTATAAAGCATTAAGGCTAGTCCAGGCATGAAGATTCTCAAAACGAATCTTCATGGAAACCTGGCTGAAATCTCTAGGGCAAGGGAGATTGTTGTGGATGCCTACCAGCTCTATGACAGTACCAAAGCCACAACCCAGAGCTTAGTAGCAACTTAGTAGCACCCAGAGCCTTTATGAGTGGCAAATCAGGACCTTATTCTTATTAGAACTTGAAGAAATGGTCTGTATTTATAAAAAAAGAAAGAAAGAAAAAGCCATGTTCCATATTCTCCTCCTAAAACCCATTTTATCCTTTGGTGTTTCCTGGTCTTTTGACAACAGCCTTTTGCCATTTAGGGTGACTTAAGTTCTTCAGAAATAACTCTTTAGGTCACTGTAACCTTGGACCATAAATTGTTTTAATTTGTCTTTAATTCAGCACAAACAACAGAGCACCAGCATCTCTCTCCCCCTGTCTGCATTAATGCACACTGAGGGTTTGGGGGCGGTTGTAGGCTATATGCGAGATCCTGGATCCAGCAATCGTTAAAATATAAGAGAATAGCTTCCTGTTGTTTTGGTCATAGCCTGGGTGATGGGCTATTAAGGGAAACAAAGGAATGGGGCTCTGAGTGAGACAGCAAATGGGTGGGGGCCCTCCCCCCAAATTGAGGTTAGTTAGAAGGAAAAGCCAGAGTTGTGGGCCAGAAGAAAAAGCAGCAAGCTTCAGAAAGAACAATGTCTGATTTTTGTTTGAATCCAAGGCTGTGGCTGTGGGAGAAACAAGACCCTTTTGGGGTATTGATGCTGTGAACATCTCCATCATAGGCTCAGGTTATATATATGTGTGAATAAACCAGATATCAGAAAGACACCACAGGAAATACGAACCCTGGGTAAGAACTCAGAACCCTTGGGATCTCACACCGCTGGGAGGTTGGGGTGGTGTCCAACAATATCATCTCCCTACCTCTTTCTGACAGTCAAGATGTTGTTGGTGAGGCTTTTTAAGTTTAAGAGAAGGGAGTTCACCATAACCGTCCCTTTATTTGTAGCTGCCTTTCCACCAAAAATTATGGCCCAAAGTAGCCCATGACAATGAGAACCATACTCAATGCAGGTAAGCGCTATGGCTGGTTTTTAATATGAATGCTGATATCGAGGCATCGAAAGTTGGCATCCTCGTACTGCAATACAGCCTGCTGTAATATTACTTGGGTCCAAATAGCTGAGGGTTAAGTCCTGCACTTTAAGAGAAAGAGCGAAAACAAACAAACCTTCTTCCTCTCATTTAGAAGAGCACCTGTGTTCATGTAAGCGTAAAAAAAGAAGACCTTAGATCATTCTGCTAAAAAGGAAACTATCATATTCTCTTTTATCAGAAAGAAGAAAAGATGTTTCACCGAACTCTTTGACAGAGACACTCCAACACCTGTCCAAGCCAAGGCGGGTTTAGAGCTCCTAAACAAAGCCTTAAAACACCAGACCTGGGGGTACACATTCCAGTGTATATCCTGGGGTTTTGTTTTTTTGTTTTTCTCTTCTAAACAGGGAAGAATCACAAACAGACACACAAGAATCAAATTCCAGCAGCGAAAACAATCACCGTTGGTCCACCTCAGAAAAATAAGATTGAATGCAAGCCTGTCAAGGGAGACTCACCCTTTTTGCACCAGAAGGGCTTTAAAAGATATTTGAGCTCTTGCTAAGCATGGTTAGGGATGTTTTTGTACATGATCTTTCTCTTCAGAGAACTAACTGATCATTTCTCCTATGTCTCTGGCCTTCTCTGTGTTGCTGGGATTTTTGCTCTGTTCCACTCAGCGCAATGATCATGTGGTTTGGGGTGGGGAGGGGGAAATGAAGAGCCAAGAATGTGTATTGAAGATTCCTTCCCCAAACAACAACTCTACTGTTCTCTGATAGAAATCGTAAATCCTAAGGCTCCTAGTCTGTATATTTATCTAATGTTATACCGCACTACATCCTGAAAACTCAGGGGTTGTAATACATTCTTAGCGTAGTTAAAAAGTCAAAAGAATCTAATAATAGATGCTCACTTACCCTCCTTTGCCTACTGCTTGCAGAGCATACCCTCTTTTGTTAACTGGACTAGTAGTAAAAGTAGTAATTAGATATCACAGTAGTCAACAGAAGGCCGATCATTGCAGAAGCAACAATCAAATACCCTTAGTGTTATGGCATGTGTGGTATGTGCATTACACTTTCCTGTCTGGGTGCAACATAATTTGGGGTTTATAAAGTTATACCTTTAATTCTAATGCAGGGGAAGGCAACACAAAAGCATTGGGGTGTGAAATAAGGCCAGTGGGGGGTGCAGTTTGAGGGGTAGGGGTGCATGGCCTGGGGGAAGTTTCAAGAGCCAGATAGAGAGGCCTAGAGGACCACATTCGGCCCCTGCGCCTGAAATTTTCCATCTTTGCTACGCACGCTTGGAAGATAGTTCCATTATACTTAATGGAATTTCTGATTGGACATGCAGTATATAGCACTGTATCTAAATGTGGAATCCCAATAGAAGATTTAAAAAACAAAATTCCAGGCAGTACATTAGAAACAAAATAAAAACAGTACCCAGAAAGAACACCTTTGTCAGAACCAACTAAAATTCACGAAGAAACTTTGCTAATGTAAGGAGTGTCTCTGAGTCCTTTGCCCATGGGTGGCTGAAACTATAGCAAAAGCTGTTGTAAATAGACAACACCATTTATACTCCCGTGTATCCCTCAATTCCTCCCCCCTTTTTAATCTGCCTGTCTTTCTGGGTTTTTATTTTCTTTTTTTAAGCATGAGGGCTAAGCATTGAGTTTTCTGTGGCTACAAGGAATGGGGTCTGACTGATTGTAATAAGGGACATCTAAATGAAGTGCTTGGACTTGCCTAGGGCTCTTCTAACCGCAGGTGCTGGGGAGACCTCGCCAATAAGAATAGCTCCTTGGAACATGAGTGATTATTTAGAGCTGAGCCAAGCCAAGGGCTGCGCTTTCCCTCGCAGCTCACAGCCCGTGGTCTCCAACAGGAAATGTATTTTATTTTCAAATCCCGCTCAGAGTGAAATCCCATCAAAATAACAATAAACATTTGCGTGTCCGCCCTCCCCATTCGGCAGAGGTGCTGGTGCTGGGGGGAAATGAAGCTGGGTTTAGCTACAATTTGCTACGACTTTCAACCTTAGGAAGGATTGGGTAGTTATGTGTGAGACTCGGAGAGGGGATTCACCTTTCCCTCCCTTTCCACCTCCTCCTTTGTCAAAAGTCAATGAATCACTGATGTGATGTTTTCCAACAGTGATCGCATAGGGCTCGTTGTTTGATCCTCCTCTTTTCTCAATTTGTCATTGATTTCCCCATCAAAATAGCTTGTGCAATGACGCCCAGCTGTATCCCTGGCACTCCGCTAGCCGGTAAATAAAATCCAAATGTTAATTCTTTGGAGCAGAAGCTTCAATGCCAAGAAATGAATAATCTGTGTGAGGCTGAACAAGCAGTATATTGATGGAGAGGAGTTGGGGGTGCAGGTGGGGGGTGACTGAGACGGAGAGACAGACATGCAGAAGCATAAGGGCTGCAACTGATGCATCAAAGCATCTTCTGTACGAAGACCAGGCCACATGCTATTTGTTTTTTGTCCAGTAATCTGGTTACATGTTAAACTATTAATATCTACAAACGGCGACTTGGGCTTTCTTAAATAGAGAGACAGCAGGAAGGAAGGAAGGGGTATTCTTCTGCATGGCAGTATTCAACAGTGGTGTTTTAAATAAGGAAACAGCAAGGAGAGGCAGTTCTAGAATGCTTGCAAGCACCTGCCTCGGCTTCTTTTGCAAATTGGCTGACTCTTAAAATTTGACATCTTCCTATGGGCAAATGTAAGGAAATTGCCTACCTAGCTCTTGTGGAACTGGGTACTGAACTCATGTGAGGACTTTGGAAACGTCAGTCTAAATTCTCCAGCCATTTATTCTGGAATAACATGATTTGGCGACCACAGTCATGATCATTTCGCTAAAAATTCAGAACAATTGAATAGAAGAAGAGATGTATGAGCTTATAGCTGCAATAAAGTTATCTATCTAATAGAAGAAGAGAACACAAACATCTGATTCCAAGTTTAGTGTTCTATCTCCTAGACTCATAAATGACCCATTATTAAATTAGATAAAGGACTCAGTGAACTCCTGCTAGCTTTACTATGGTAAGAATATTTCCACAATCTGATCCACACAGGAGACAGCTATATACCACTTTACTCTAATAGTTCTATGTGTGTCTACAGATGTGCGGCAGCATATTGGTGAGCCTACCAGCTACACTGTATACGTGGTAAGGTACTGGAATAGTACCTTAGCTCCTTCTTTCAGGTCCAGGTTAAGGAGATGACCCTCATTTTTTTAGGGCAGGAATCATAGCTCAGTGGTTAGAAACAGGGATGACTCCTATGCCATTAGGCAGATACGGCCATTATGTAAAAAATGGGTCTTAGGTGCATACCTTCGTATGCACACGAAAATTAATCTCAGAATCATAACACCTCAAAAAGAAAAAATTAAAAATATACACTTGGCAAACTAATTGCAGCAAGACTAAACAGGATTGAGTTCTCTTGCTATGTTTGGTCATTCAAAGGTTGAGGCTGGGGACTTGCACTTCTTTGCATTGTGCAATGATGATACACACAATCACTTTCTAAATGCAAGTCAAAATGTGCAAAGGAATAATTCCTTTCAACTGTACTTGAAATAGAATAATATTTATAGATTCATGTATAACATTACCACATAGAAGAAGATGGATCTTTATTTGCATCAGCCACTATCCATAGCGATAAAATAAAATGTACTGGAGATAGAGGCAAAAACTTAACTATACAAAATACATTCTGGAGGTTTACATCAATAATCAAATAACAGATCTTATTCTAATTGCCCTTGCTAAAAATATTGCAGTTTTTGCTGTCACCTGATTATCTTGATCTGCTAGAAAAAAGGACACAGTAGCAATGGTTGAGCGACCTGGTATGGATAGTAGTAGGTGTCAACGTGTCAAAATAGGTGGAAACTAATCATACCATGGACAAAATTTCCTTATCATGGCCAAATTATTATGTCGCGTGGTATCGTATAGGCACTGAAGCCCAGTGTTAATAACTGTTGTGGCGATAAACCAGAAAAGTAAAGCTTTTGGTTGACAATTTTAGTGCAAGCGCTCTCATGACAATATTGTGATGCTACGGGTAGTAGACCGGTGGGGTTTAAATTTAGCCTAAGCCAATAATACATCAGTATTCATGTATAACATGACCACATACTTTCACACATGCAGGATAATACTTTGTTGGCTCCAGAAGCCTGAAGAATAACACAGCTCTGCTCTTAACCACCCAAAGAAGGTGCATGGATGTCTGGAATTCATAAAAAAGGAGTAAGTCAGGGAGTCTGCTATAACCACAAGCAGTGAGGCACATTTGTGCATTCCTGAAAAGCTGTGTCTATTTTGGCTTGTCAGCTTCCCCACGAAGCCTACAATCCTATACTCAGTTATCCAGGAGTAAATTCCATTGTCCCATATGTACCAACCTGGACCCTGTGACCATTCATTCTCTAAGGCCCTTCTTTGTGTGCCCCTTTCACGAGAGATTCAGAGAGCGGCAACATGAGAACAGGCCTTCTCTGCAGTGGCTCCCCACTTGTGGAATGCTCTCCCCAGGGAGGTTTGCCTAGTGCCTTCGTTACATATCTTTAGATGCCAGACAAAAACACTCCTCCCAGGCCTTTGGCTAATTAAAAAATTTATGGTCTTCTTAATAGGGAGGAGGTGTTATAGTTTTTGTTGGTTACTATAGGATGTTTTTTTTGTTTTTATATTGTAAACCACACTGTGATCCTCAGATGAATGGCAGTATATACATTTAATAATGATGATGATGATAGTAGTAGCAGTAATATAATAATAATAATAATAATAATAATAATAATAATAATAATAATAATAATAATAATAATGGGGCAAACTTTTAAGTAGAGATGTATAGAAGTGCACAATCACACTGCTACAGTGGAAATAGACTAAGTTTTTTTGTATCCCCATTAAAGTATCTCCATTCAAACTTTACAAAGTCTACTTCATAGAATCCAAGCACCTGTTCCAGAGAAGTGGGTTAGAACTTGTCTTTTGCAGCCAGGGGCAAAACTCGCTAGGAGTTTAAGTCTTGGGGAAAACACCACATATGATAGAGTGTTTGAGCAATAATGCTGAACTTCTAAAATGAAGGGTGCTGGAGCTGAAATGTGTTTGGAAATCGTACGCCCACTACACTGGGAGCTGTTTTTCCTAATCCCAGAGATGTAGGAAATGATTGTGGTTTTGCACCAGGCAAGGCACTCCACTCATGTTCAATTGCACCCTCTTCATTACTGCTTCATATGTTTTGTGACTGAGTCTTAGGACTGAAAACACGCCCCAGGGCTAAATACTGAACAAAAATTAGGATCTTCTGCATCCTAGGTTTCGCATCAAATCCTTAAGCTCAAGATAGATACTCAAATATTCTTTTAAGCAGACTCTTTGCCCATCATTTTCAACATATCCAGGCTTGAAATATATTGAATATTGTCATTTCCCCTCATTAATCACTGCTAGTGGGAAATCCTGATGAAAAATGCCCCTTCACCCACACCTTCAGCATAAAGGCCTTCCCACAGTTTGTATCTTTAGGAGGCAAGTGGGAGTTTGGGCAAATGTACAGCCTTACCTTTCAGATTGTACTTCTGTTCCTGGGGCCCTGCTGCAGCACAAAGTCCCCAGTCCCCCTACACTCACATTTGCTATCTGGCTATTGCCCCTGTTCTTCAGCACCTTTACACAGTGGTGACGGTATCAGAGTAGAGTCTGTGCAGATACCGGGGATTCCTCATACGCTCGCCGTTCAATAACATTCTCACCGCACACGCTCAAGAAAAAGAGCGAGAGAAATACATGAAACTACAGCTCTTAACAAAAGCAGAATAATATGCTGAGCCAGGGATCCTTGTGATGTACTCTTTGAAAGCGGGTGGGCACAGAGACACCGCTACCAGCCTCTGTCATTTGAGGGCACCCTGTGCTTTGATGTGGGCTGCAATTAGCTGCAGGAAGAGCACAGCGGCCACCTCTCTTGATGGCTAAGCTGCCTCTCGCTGAAATGTTCTCTTTCCATCCCGCCCCCCTCCAGGTCAGTGCTGCAGGGACATGCTTCTTTATTGATGGCAGCGGCACACACAGGGCTCATAGATCACCAGACTTATTGGCGCACAGGGGATTGGAGTTGAATTGCCTAAAGGAGGGATGCACTGGCATGCCAACCTCACTATTGATTAATGCTAATTATCATTTAATTTAACTTCCAATTAGTTTGAATCCATTGTCACACTCTAGCTTTGTCACTCTCTTGCTGACTTTTTCCACAGATATGATTTACAGCGGTAGGGACGATTGTCAGGAGCCTTTCCCAAATGGCTAGTTGCCTTCCCCTTCCCCCCTTTCATTTTAATAGTGTTCAGTGAATAATTCATTGCCTGAAATTAGCCTTCAGGTCTATGCGTGAGCAGCTTTGGATTTATTCATTAGTCACAAATTATTTGTAAAATAATTGAGATGAATCATTGTTCAGTATTGTAGTTGCAATCTGTTGGCAATAACGAACTAGCTGATGTACCGCCTAAGCACATGAGCCACGGTCTTTGTTTTTTTTTACTTCGCTCTTACTTTAGACACATGGCATCATTTTGGCTTTCTGAGTGGACATGCGACTTCGAGAGAATGGGAAACGGAATAATTTGTGGTTTTGAACTGGGGAAAAAGCGTTCTGCAAAAAAAAAAAATCCTTAGAGTTTAGCCAGCATGTTGATAAAAACAAAAGAAAAGAAACAAGAATAGCATCTTCTGCATTATTCACTGGCAAGGGAGATGTACATTCTTTCAGTTCAGGTCCCATCCACACTGAACTTTTAAAGTACATTTAACATGCTTTTAAATACACAGCTTCCCCCAAAGAATCCTACAATTCCCACAGACCTACAGTTCCCAGCACCTGTAACAAACTGCAGTTTATCTGGTTCTTTAGAGGAAGGTGTGTGCTTTAAATGTGTTTGAAAAGTTACGTCATGTGTGAACCATTCACAGAAATGTGAATTTCTGTGTTCAGATGCAGTCAATAGTTTCATAACAATGTAGACACTCAAAATAGCCGTTCTTTCTTTCTTTTTCTTATGCACACATTTCTCTTAATTGTTATTTCTTAATTTTCTGTCTTTGTCATTTAGCTAGTGTATGTAACAACGGATCAAGTTGATGCTGATGCAGGAAATCATAATGTTACTGCTGTTGCCAGTCTTACTTTCATCCCTTACCTAGTATTTCCTATCAGCACAGGGATTTCCCAAATTCTCATGCTATTCCAAGTGTCTCTCAGCCCCTGTGCCAGCACTGCTACACCATCTTTGCGACTTCACTGTGATGAAAAGAGGGGTCTGAGCCAGTGAGGAGCAACATGCAGACAGTTCTCCCATTAGGCCCTGTCTTCCTGACGCATTTATTGAGCACTCATCCTGATCTGCTTGCACAAAGCTTACCGGATAGTTAGTTTATAACCAATCTTCACTGAGTACTTCTGATTTGTTCATGAGGAGGTTATAAGACAAAGAATATTCATCCTGCATTCATCTTGATTAGCTTGTGGGCCATTTCCCCGTTCATCATTGGCTTATTCCATACTTTCCAATGCATTTCCGGATTGTTTTCATAACTACAAAAAGTATGTTTCTTTTTTAAAGTCTGGTGGTTGTGCTAGGAAATCAGAAAGTTTTAAACCTCCTTAATTATGCAAATCCCAGATTTCCAGGTCTGTTCTTGAACACGCACGCATTGCGGTGGGGGCCGGCTAATTCACCCCCCACTGTTGCTAGGGAGTTTTTGGACTTTGGCCTCTGCTCTGATTGGCCCTGGGTTGTTGTTGGGGAAAATTAAATGTTGCAATTTTGGCTGGGTCTGCTCGGGTTTATAACCCCTGTGCAAGCTTGGTTAATTCCTCTTTGCTGCGTGCAATGGATCTCCCGCCCGTCCTCTCCCAATTTCTTAGGCCCCTGTGTTGATCTTGCTATGCCTGTCATGGGGTCGTCTGCTGTTGGGGCAGGGGCCTGGTAGGAATTTTTCCAGTTGGCTGATTGGCTGGTGCCTTCTGGTTTTCGCCTACTGCATAGCAATTAGTCACAACTTGTAAGGTTGGCGGTTAGGCATTGGTTCGTATGTGTTCGTTGCTGGAGGGGATAAGCCTGGCTGTGGCTGCCCCTCCAATGGTTGCTGCTGCGTGGGGAATTCCGTTAAAGGAATCCAGGGGCTCACCTTTGCTTGTCCGTATCCCTCCGCTTGGGGGCCAGGGCCATTGCAAGAGCTCCTGAGAGCATGTGTGGGGCGGGTTATAGAGACTTGACCCCGCTCATAATCTCAACCCCAATAAGTGCTCTCCCATACTGACGGTCATCAGTTCTGTCCCTTAGGGGGCAGATAGCTTGAACCAATGCCTATGCAACCACTCACATTGTTTTGTATTTCAATAAAGTTGTGGCCAAAATCATGCCAAAAACCAAACCATAATTACTGTCTGTGGTGTGTGTTATTTTGGGGGTGAATGGGGGACCTCGACACACAACCAGGAGGCATCCTTCACACACACACACACACACACACACACACACACACACACACACACACACCAGTGATATGTCACCTTTTAACCATTCCATCCCCAAACTTTTCAGCCTGTAGAGCAGACAACTTGTAAAGGATCCTAGTAGGTTGCTATGGTACTGAGCTGTTGTAACCTTTTACCCAGCACTCTGAAGAATATTGTAACAGTGAAAAACCTTCATGGAAACTTCGCTGACACCACCTCTTCTGAAAGCAGGACATTTTCAGTGCTGAGAAAGCGTCTACTGTGCTATAAGTATCTATCTCACCTCAGTTAAACAACTCAAATGAGGCCATGACTCATTTTAAGAAACAATAAACAGGCCTCGGAAATCACTGACTTCATTATAGTCATAATTCTATGTTTTTGTAACCAAATCTTTTTATAGTTATATTTCAGTGGGATCAGAATAAGACCTATGGAAGCAATAACAACTGCCACTACCTTAACTGATCTCTTTTGCTGGACTTTTCTTATTTTCACTCTATGTAGTACAATTGCTCTAATGACAATAGCGACCATTGTTGCTACTAATATGAGAAGGTGTATTTTGTGCATTAGTATAGTAACAAACACCTGCTAATATAGCTACTACTGTAGCAATATAACTAAATCATCTTAGGAACACAACTTTCTCCAATAAATTAGTAATATAGGTCTGGATGGGTGGCCTCTTGTGACTCGATGCACAACATCTTGGGTTCCATGACAAAATAAGGGCAGTATATAAAATGTAAGAAAATGACTTAAAGGATATTTAAATACCATTCACAATTAACATTACAAGACATACATTGAGTTATAGAAGCAGAAGGCTGAAAACTAGGTTAATAGAAACAGTGTAGTTGATCCACAGTTCTTGGTAACAGTATGCCTAGTATCTGTAATACCAGCAGCTGTGGTGCCCATTACTACTTGTTGATGTTGTATCCAAATATTCCCATGTAGAGGAAGGCATTTCTAGTCATTTATTCAGGAGGGAGCTGCTGCCAGCTGGGGTGGAGAAAGGGGGGTGCGGTGGGCGCAAACCACCCCAGGTGTCACCACTGAGGGGGGTGAAAAAATGCTGGGTGACACTCACCGCAGGGCCTGCAGCATGCCCGAGCCACACGTCTCTCCTGGGAGTGAAGCGGTAGCTTGGGCGCCCACAGGCTCCACGCTGCCCCAAGCAGTCTGCCCACTGCCTCCGCCTCAGCTGTAGGGTGGCTGAGTGGGAGGAGGCAGGCAGACTCCTCAGAGGCCCTGCAGAGCATCCTGCCCCGGCTGGCCCTGGGTGCAGGGCACACACGCCGCCCCAGGTGCCTGATCGGCTTGCTCTGCTGCTGGTTGCCAGTTAAACCTCCTCCCAGGCAAAGGTCTTCCACACAGTCCACTGTAGGGTTGTGGGAAGAAGAAGAAGAAGAAGAAGAAAGAAGAAGAAGAAGAAGAAGAAGAAGAAGAAGAAGAAGAAGAAGAAGAAGAAGAGTTTGGATTTGATACCCCGCTTTATCACTACCCAAAGGAGTCTCAAAGCGGCTAACATTTTCCTTTCCCTTCCTCCCCCACAACAAACACACTGTGAGGTGAGTGGGGCTGAGAGACTTCAAAAAAGTGTGACTAGCCCATGTCACCCAGCAGCTGCATGTGGAGGAGCGGAGACACGAACCCGGTTCCCCAGATTACAAGTCTACTGCTCTTAACCACTAAACCACACTGGCAGTCTGAAGCAGCCTGTGGTGCAGCAAAGAGGGAGACAATTGGCCAGGACAGACAGACACAGACACAGACACAGACACAGACACAGACACAGACACACACACACACACACACACACACACACACACACACATATTGTACAGGACAAGAAGTGTCTCCATTTGTGTACAGAGATCTTTGGATTCTACCCATAGTGTCCCCCCGCTTTCATAAACCTATTTTGAGTCTCTTTTTTCCATGCAACACTTTTAAAAGATCAGGTTACGTAGAACTGTAAGGCTTAGAAATTAGAATTCACCTAATCTGACCAAAGAAAGTAAATAAGCAAAGGACTGCAATCAAAAGCAGAATTGCATCCAAGCAAATCAAACTACTGGTCAACAGAAATGAAAACCAATCCTGTAATTGACCTTAAACATGATGCAAGAAAGCGGTAACACTTGTTTTGTTCAAATAAACTGTTGACTTTCAGACTGACTTTTCAGAAAGCTTTGACTGGGCAATAGAAGAAATGTGAGCTTTTGTGCAACATTCCCTTGGCACAGCACGGTGCTTTCAGTCTCATTATTATTGCATTATATGTAGCACATCTGTTGCTGGTCAGAAGCCAAACTATTTAATTCTATTAGATACATCTATACAGCTAAGTGATAATCTATACCAGGTTTATAGAACAAGCACTTAATTCTTGGCAGGGAGCAGTTGAAGACTTGATACAAGAGCAACAGAGTATAAGCAGCACAGTTGTAGATCAGTGTCAGAAACTGGCCAGAAATCACTTCTGCATTCCTTGGCATGCAGGCATTCCAGTGTGGGAAACTATTCATTCAATTTATTGTTCTAACATCTGTAAGTTTTGGGTGGGGGAAAGCAAGCAAGACAGGGGGAAACATACGGAGGGGAAAACATTTACCTAACATAATACTAACTCTTTCAGGGGCTTTCACGTCAGCACTCTTTAAATAATGCCATTTTTCCAATGGACATCTGGTAATATTTAGCCAGAAAAGGTACACAGACACACATTTTGGTCCATAACATCTGTGGACATAGAGCTCATGGACATGCACTTTGTTGCTTGTTGCACTGTTTTATTCCAAAACAGATTACTTTGTGTACCTTCCAAAATGTTGGTTCTGCTGTACTAGCTGTAGTGCTTGCCATGCACACATACAAATAGTGCATTCTGATCTGATGATAACACAAAGATCTTCAGCCTGTATACCTTGAATTATGACTAATGATTACAACTGCAGATGCAGGCCAAATGCCTATCTTCTAATCCAACTCTGTGGGTTTTTTTGAGGGTCAAACCTGTCACTCTACAATGAATTCATGGAACCATTTTAAAGCAGTGTGATGCCTAATGGTAGGGGCCAGCCCTGTTTCTTCTGAGCGGGTTGTGTGATCGCTTATGCACACACACAGACGCAAGTTGTCTAGATTTTTAAGGGGGGGTGCTTTCTCAGAATTGTATATTTCAGCCCTTAACAGTTTAAGATTTAATCATGCTGACTTAGATGAGAACCCCAACAAGGTAAAGCTCTATGGATCTATATATCACCCAAACGAGAATTAAGGATGGATATAGCAAACAGAAATCATAAGATATATATTGACATTTGGTGTATTACTTTAAACTGAAAATCCTATATTTCCTTCTGCTGTGTAACTAATTTCCATATTTTTTTATTATTATTTACATGCTGATCATGGCAAGTTTGTGCATTCGATATATGCATAAGGGACAAATCACATTTCATGCTATTACCATAGCCACTATTGGAATCCCAAGCTGGATAGCTGCTTTCTTTCAAATGGTGCCCACATTGACTGGGTCAAACCATAACTATAAAAGGGAAGTAACCCATTTGGGGAGAGGTTTTGTGTGGACAGGCAAGGTTAAAGCCATGTGGACAGCAGCAGCAGCTAATGATGCAAGTAGTATCAGGATGCCTGTGGTGACCACGCTGATCTTACATGTGACTCATCAGCTCATATTTCTATGATTGAAAATCTCTGTTTGGCCTATTATTTGGCCACAAATGAAAATTTTTATTCAAAATGGGGGAACAAAGGATGTGTTATCTAAACACTGGTGCACAGAGAGGCAGAGTGACAAGCATTTAATTTCCAGGGCTGTTCAATGGATATGTTTTCATCCCGTGGGAGAGATGATGTTGTAAGTGGAGTCCCCCAAGGGAAGTAGCTTGATATAACTTATCATTAAGCCTGGATACCAGATGGAATAGCTGTGCTCAATGTTCCACTCCCTACCGGTATACTGATCTTGAGCACATTTCCTTTCCTCTCTTTTTTTTCTGCTGCTCCCTTTCTCTCCGACTTATATGGTTGCGGTGCTGAGCTGATTGATGCCTACTCCTCATACCACATTTCCAAAAAGGAAGGTGTTTCGGACACTCCTTGCTGTCAGTCCCAATCTATTAAGACAAGATGCAGGAACACAGAAAATGAGGGAATTTCTGCAGAGTTCACTGAAACTGTTCTCTCAGCATGCACAATAAAAGGTTCCCAGTGATAAAGTACAGTGGTACCTCGGTTTACGAACTTAATCCGTTCCTGAAGTCCGTTCTTAAACCAAATCTGTTCTTAAACCGAGGTGCGCTTTCCCTAATGAGGCCTCCCACTGCCGGTGCCCTTCCACCGTTCAGCTTCTGTTCATAGACCGAGGTAAAGTTCGCAAACACTACTTCCAATTTTGCAGAGTTCGTAAACCGAATAGTTCGTTAACAGGGCTGTTCGTAAACCGAGGTACCACTATATGCCCAAGAAATATTTTGTGGACTCTGGTTCCTAATATAGCTTGCTAAACAGCAAGTGTCAATTATCCATTGGGGTTGACGAACTATGAAAGTGTGTAGTACTTAAATAAATAAATTGTGCTTTAAACAGTGTTGCCTATGTAAGGTAACTAATAAGTAGCTAGATCATTAATTGGAGGATCTGAGCTAGTGCGGGTCCACAAGCTCATGAGCTCAAAACAAGTGTGTAGGGCTAACTCCTAGAATGACTGTCCCTGTGAAGGATGCTTATGCAGTGTTCAGGTGATTTCTTCCATGTCCATCCTTTCTAAAGTCACTAAGTCAGTGGCCATCACTTTCTCTTGCAACAGTAAATTGCACAAATTAACCGTGCATTTACAGGGTCTGCCCTGCCATTAGGTAGAGTGAGGTGTCATGTCAGTTAGCATCAACTATTGGGAAGATAGTCCATTATTAAAGTCCATTATTTCCCATAGCTTCTCCCAAACCTCCCGACTCTGAACTCGTATTTTGAATCTGTTTGTATGGAAAACACTAGCACACTGGGCCTAAATATTTCTTAATAATCCATTACTAGCTTTAAAAAAAAACACAGAATGTTGTTTCTTTTTAAAGTTCAGTATCTTGGGGAAAGTGTGTGTGTGAGAGAAAGAGAGAGAGAGAGAGAGAGAGAGAGAGAGAGAGAGAGAGAGAGAATGAGGTGAGATGGAATGTTTTCCTAGAACTATACACATTTGCATTAATTGGCCGCTGTCTATAGCCTGGGTTTATCGCTCAGCTTTTAATTAACTGTTTCCGGATTTAATCTCACAAATGTTCTATCTTCGTCCTTGTTTAATCCCGCGTTCTAACAGTGAGCTTATTTATGCAGATCAATACTGTTTACAAACATGAAAGCTGCCTGTCCGTTTTTGAACTTTAGAAGGGATGGCATTGGTTATCAATAGCTAAAGGAGCCTCAGCAGGTGGCATGTCAATGTGCAGGCAATCAATATTCACAGAGCAGAGAAGATTAAAACTTTTCGGGTGGGGGAAGCAGAAGGTGCTTCCTGAACTCCTTGCCACATTGTCAGTTAGGACTCATTCTGCCATGTTCAACCCACCAACCCCCTTCAGCTCTGTCCTGATTATTTTTTTATTATTTTATTGAATGGCCATCTGAACATTTACTAATTTACTAATGAGCATAGTAGGCTTGTGCACAAATAGTCATCGCTGCAGTGGGAGCAGAGAGAAAAAGGCAAAACCGAGCCTACTTTTCAAGACCCCCAGTTGGAACACCCATTAATTTCTCCCTACTTTCTCCTTTGCTGAACTGCATATGATTTTGACCTTTTATTGTCGTTGTTGGTTTTAGGTTTTATTTATCTTCTTGTACCCACCTCTGGGAGCTTGAAAGGTGAGTGGGCTAAAAGTGCTCTAATACATACAGTATAATGCTAAATAAAACTAGAAAATAGGAGGGGAGGTTTTACTTCAACTTAAGAGAGAGAAAAGGCAACATCAATTGCTTAAGTGCAATTCACATGCATTTTTTGTTATGTAAACAGCATCCTGTAAGGAAGCATAAGCAGACTTGGGACTTTGGAGGGGTGTAACTCTTTCCTCATCTGTCCCCCATTTTCCTCTACAGCACATGCAGAAACCACCTTCTTGACCGATGGACCCACTATTGGTCTCAACCGCTGCTAAATCCACTGAAGTCCCTAATTCACTGAGGGTTTCAGACCTATCGGCTATGCTGGTTTAGCTGGCCACTCAAAGCCATTCCTGAGTCCTCCCTTAACTTCCCATGCACCCCCTGTTTAAAATACTGTACAGAGAATAAAAAGAGCACATCATTAATAAAGTCCTTCCATTATATATATATATATATATATATATATATATATATATATATATATATAATCAGTTCCCAAAGGTCGGTCTTTGCCTGCTGGTGGAAAGAGAACAAGGAGACAGCCTCTCGGACCCTATAATCTCTTCAAGAGATAGGACAGCATCAGTGCCATGATTACTTTCCTTTCCCTATAGAGAATGACTTGCCAGTCAGAAGGAAATATTTCACTTAATTCCTCTGCAATTTCTTAATTCTGTGGGCTTCACACACACCCTAATCTGTAAAACGGGAAAAGCGATGAGTTATCTCACACACTTGCAAAATGCTTTCAATCAATATTAGTAATAGCAGTAGAATTTCAAATGAATACAGTGCATCATGAGGCATTAACAGAGATGCAGCAGTACATAACACTCTGCAAAAGTTACTGACTGCAGAAGAATCTGATCCAGAAATAAAATGCCTTTAATATCTCACAGGTTTTCTTCCCAGTTTTCCACTCCTCTTCTATTCCTGTCACTTCTCGCTTGCCCTTCATCGCCTCTCTCAAATCATAACAGAGCCAATGTATCAGATGCCCAGACACTTTCCCTTTGAATGTGACCTGGCAGTAGCCTCCTGGAACTTATGAACTGCTAGCTGTCATATTCTAAGAGGAGGAAAAAGAAGCTGAAGTATAATGACTGCTGCAATATATATGACTCAATGCAAAAGTCAAAATGCTTTCAGGAAAGATGTGTGAGGAAATGCATCTATATTGGTATCCAGAAAGACATGATAATAAGCAAACATTAAACAACAACATCAAAAATTTACCTCTGACCTCCGTACAGGTATGTCCGTATGGCAGTCATCACTAGGGATTGACAAATCCATCGATTCCGGGTTCTTATTTTTTCAAACCTAGGTTAGCCACATCTCCACATCAAATTGCTAGAACATTTTTGTTTTAAAAAGTCCTCGTGGAAGTTAGTTAGCGTTTTAGTGTGTGCATTTCTGCCTAATATGCACACTGTTGCAAGCAATTTCCCCATATGTGATTGCTTTCTTGTATTCCATTTTCACCAATGTACACATTTTTATGACCCCTTAATCTGATATGCACATTTTGCGTGTGCCTTTGAGTAGGAGGATTGCACCACAAAATTCAGTGAAGTACCGGTACAACTTTTGAAGGATAGCTGTGTTTTGGTTCACTTACTGTTTTGGGAAGTCGATTAAGTAGGTTCACATTAAAAGTCACAGATACAAGGATTTTCACTAGCCCAATTTACATGACTGCCACAAGCGTAAACGACAAGAGTAAACACAGGAACACAATTCCCCGCTTTCCCCAAGTTCTTAGCTATAGCCACAGTCTCCATTAAGGTGGGTCTTGCTGGAGCTAGCTGTGTCTTCGCTTCCACCTCAGCTTACACTGCGATCTTCTTCAAATGGGTGCCAGAAAAAGAATAACAGGCCCATATAACAACAAAGACACCAAAATAGACAGAAAAGTTTAATTTTGAGGAACCTCGCACATCATTTTGAATATATCACACACACATATAGACAAAACAAAATAAAAAATAAAAAAATTCCTTCCAGTAGCACCTTAGAGACCAACTAAGTTTGTTCTTGGTATGAGCTTTCGTGTGCATGCACACTTCTTCAGATACCAGACCCTTATATATAGTGAGAAGGTGGGAGGGGTATTACTCAGAAGGGTGATGGGAATGGGTGATAGGCTGATGGCTGTGGTAAACCCATTCCCACCACCCTTCTGGGTAATACCCCTCCCACCTTCTCACTATATATAAGGGTCTGGTGACTTCTGTTTCAGTGTATCTGAAGAAGTGTACATGCACACGAAAGCTCATACCAAGAACAAACTTAGTTGGTCTCTAAGGTGTTACTGGAAGGAATTATTTTATTTTTTATTTTGTTTTGACTATGGCAGACCAACACGGCTACCTACCTGTAACTGGAACATATAGACAAAATAGCTTCACGCCTATCTGTTTTCAAGGCTTTGGGATTTATAGAAAGGAAACAGTGGGCATCATCCAAACAGTTCTGAGTTAATATAAGCTAGATGCCCATAAGCCAATTATGGCTGCTTTCTTCCTCAACTCTCTAACTGACCATGTGTAGTTTTGTTATAGTGATTTATAGCAATGGGTTACAATTGCATACAGTTTCCCCCCTCATAATTGTAATATGCAGATCAAGCCCTACTGCTTGCATGGGGTACATGCTATTGACTTGCCTAATCCCTGCATCAGTTATATTAATAAATTTATATGCTTATAATTTATATTACCAACAATTGATCTAATAATGAATCCCTAGCATTGTTCAAACTATTTGTTAGGCAACGGACTCCTTCTAGGTTTGTGATGCAGGGAAGTTCATGTGTAGGGGAGTCAATGTTTTACTGTGGTTACATATGGGTGGCATATAAATATATTAGTGATAGTAAGGCTGTACTCATGTAACCAATTATCACCTCATGAGAAGAGAAGACTCCCTGGAAAAGACCCTGATGTTAGGAAAGATTGAGGGCACAAGGAGAAGGGGACGACAGAGGACAAGATGGTTGGACAGTGTTCTCGAAGCTACTAACATGAGTCTGACCAAACTGCGGGAGGCAGTGGAAGACAGGAGTGCCTGGCGTGCTCTGGTCCATGAGGTCACGAAGAGTCGGACATGGCTAAACAACAAATAAAACCTCAGTGAATTCATTAGAGTTTAGTTCTGAGTAAACATACATAGGATTGTGCTCCTCACAATAAACAATTGACCTGTTCCATAAACATTTCTAGATTGCGTTTTTTTAAAAAAATTAAATCAAACAAAAAGTCTATGAACACTTAAGCCAGCAACAATAAATATCTCAATTTAAACAATAGTAAGGGGGGGGGAATTAAATGGTAGCAGTTATGGTTATAATATGATAAAACCGGGAAACAACAAGTAAAAGGTTGTAAATGTTCTTCCAACAATGACAAAAAAGGTTGCTGCCACCTTTCATTCTTGAGGAAGGGTACAGAAACAGGAGGCCACATTGGAAAAGGCTTCCTCCCCAATGACCAGGAGAAGGGCCTCTGCTGCAGAACTCCTTTCCCCACATATGGCCCTTTGACAATCACATATTATGCTCCTTGGAAGTCTCCCCCTGTGCTGTCTTCCAGTCTGCATGATCAATCCTTAAACTGGCGAAACTCTTGTTGCCATCATACAACCGGAGCCCAGGCCTTCAAGCTCCTGATTTGAAAAGATCAGCCTTTCCAGGAACATTTTCAGCCCTACAATCCTATAAATACAGGGTGAGCAGCGGGTCACTCTTTTTGACGGTAGTGAGGAATTTTGAAACAGATCAAAACCAACATGGAGGGGACACTTTTTACAATATTACTCTTTTTGGTGTGTGCAGGCCTTCTGAAAATACAATGTTTGGCTTCCCAGTCCTGCCACTTTGGGGTGGGGGGGCGAGGGAAGAGCTATTGAGCCCTCCTTTTCTCTCAGTTTATCGGTACTGAAACAGGAATGTGCATTCTTCATTTTTATTTATTTATTTTTTTTTAAAAAAAAGAAAGCCAGCACTGTCCTTGGGGCTGTACAACACACACACAAAGGCATTTCTTGCCCCGAGGAGCTTGCTGCTTCTTTGCCAGCTCCCTAGGGTGCCAGGTGGCTTAATGAATTAATTTTGCCAAGCACTTTGAGATCTGGGGATAAAAGCCTCCACAGAAGTGCAAAGTATAATGATTAATTGCCTTTTCTTGGTGGGAAGTTGCCATCCCCCCCTTTTTTTTCACTTTCTGCAGCTCGCAAACCGGAGGGAGTATTTAACTTTTTTAGATATATAAAAAAACATCTTTACAAAGTAACAAATTAAGATGCAAATCAGGAGGGCTTTTTTTCTGTCACTAATTGGCTGATAATTAATGAATGTGGAGCTGACTGAGCAGATGCTCCCCTTGAAAAAAAAATAAGAGAGGCAGATTTGGAGTTTCTCTATCCTCATTTTTAAAAACACATCAAGAAGACAGTAACATGTGGCAGGTCAGGAATTAGGCAAAGGTAACTCTATAGACTATAAAGGAAAGAGAGAGAGAGAGAGAGGAATATATGTGTGTGTGTGTTGTTCCACAGAAAAACCCATTCACATGTTTTTTTTTATTAACTTTCCTGTATCAGTATGTGTACAGTATGTATATATTATCTATAGATATATCTATAGATAATATATACATAGATACATCTATAGATATGCACACATTCTGTAGCAGCTCATAATTAGCAGCCAGGCCTCTGGGACCTAATTAACCAATTCAATTAACAAAAAAAGCATACAAGTCACCCTGACATTTGTCAGCCATTAGGAGGGATGTTGGGCTGGCAGGTTTTGTCAACGCATTAATGATGATTAGCTAATTTGCAGCTCACTCTTACCCCAGGTGTCCACCTGGAGAGCCTGGCAAAAATAACTCTGCAAAGAGACAGAAAAGAGGGGCGGGAGGGAGGAAAGGGAGAGGAAAAGAAGGGAGCTTGTTGAAATGACGGTGACCCTCAAAGGGAGTCTTGACCTTTCATTGAACGCATAATCAATAAGGGTGGTTTTTTCCCCCTCTCTCCCTCCCTCAGTTAAGAGAACTACTGTCCCCTCAGCTGGCTTTGGCTGTTGAGATCCTTTAGACGCACGGTAGCCTCTGAGAGCCAAGGGACTGGTATTTGCTTGGAGGCCTGAGCAGCCTTGTTTTCAGCTTCTTCAGTGGGAGATGCCTCTACCTCACAGACATCTCCTTGTCAATAGCACGGCTTGCTAGCATTACCTCAGCAGGGCTCCTTCGCTTGGCAGGGGTTGTTTCTCCGCTCCAGCCAAGCTCTTTGTTCTTGGGGATTGATTAACTATAACCCTCTATATAATATAAGGAGATATTTATATAGCTTTCTCTTCTGATCTCCCTTAATTGAATGCCGTTTCCCCGCCAGCTCTGATTTAATAACAAGTTGCTGATTGTTAAGGAAACAAAACGCCCCCAAAACACAGGGGTCAAGATCTTTTGCCAGGGAGAAAGGGGGGAGTCCGTTGTTAGTCTCCCCATACCTTCAAATGGATCACCTGTAACTTGTTTTGTTTTAAAGCAGGTTGTCGGTTTTAACCTGACTTCAGTCTGTTTAAGTACAGCTGACTCCAGTTACAGTATATATCCTTGCTATAAACAGCATTCTGAGAAAGGAAAGAGAAAACCCCAACCAAATTATGTGGCAATTGCAAAAATTCTGCAATGATTGTGGTCATGCTGCCGGCTGCTTTATACAGTCTCCTTGAGGGCTCATTTTCCCTACGTGGTAACTTTTTTAAAACTCATGTTTAATTTTATTTCATTTAGACCATCTATATACCACTAAATAACAAGTGATGTACAAGAAATACAATACAGAAAAGGTGAAAAGCTATAAAATCAGAGTTTAGGTGCCTGTGAGAATGAAAAAAAAAATGTCTTCAGAGGTTCCACAGGCAGGATGTTGTATAAGGACACCTATCCTCATTTAGAATTTCAGTTTCGTCAAAACAGGAATTTACAGTGGTATGTTCTGCGTTAAAAGTGTGTTCAGATTACTTCTTTCTGAAGTCCCTATCCAGGCTGAAGGGGTGAAAATCACATCGTGGACCACACTGCATCCAGGTAGACTTGGGAGAATTGAGTTGACTCCTGATATTCCTGGAAAAAGTGTCGCAACAAACCTTCCAGCCCATCATTTTTCTGCATTATGTTCTTATTTCTCCAAAGTGAGGATTTTGTAGCCTCTGTATTGGGCCTAGTTCCATACATTAAAAAGTATGGTTTGTTTCTGAGAACATTTCCTGCTGTTGATGTGAACTGTCACCTCCCTACATTCAGGGAAAGTGTACCTTATATAATCTGAGGATGTGTGTGTGTGTATTATAGCAGAGAAAATACATGACACAAGTCAAAGAAATACCCACCCACATTTTAATTTACTTTCATCTTAACTGCCCTTGCATATTCACTAATTGTATTGGGGGTTTAAAAAAAAAAATTCCCAACATGTATCAAGAAGCCTCTCTCTGTGGAGATGGAGCCAAACATTTCATACAGGAAAGCTACAGAGGGCAAGATAACTATATAGAAATGGGACTATTCATGTATTAACAATATAGCAGTGGCAGCCCTTTATTGTCACACACATTGTTAAATCCACAAAGAGCAACTGGTAGGTTAAATCTATTTTAGCGCGGAAAGCTTGACAAAAATCCTTGCCACCGAGCATTTGATACTGATCACAGTGTCACATCAGGGAACAAGAGCTCAAAAGAAAAAGTCATTTTTTTATTTCTGAACTTTAGACGCAACGGCTTCTCCTCTGCTCTGGCTCCCCAGGTCCTAGTTCTCTTAGTAGGAGGGTTTTTCTTTTTTTTCTTTTTTTTGTACGCCACTCAACAAGAGTCGGAATTTTTTTTTTCTGAAAAGAAAGAATCACAATACCTCACAGAAGCAACAGAGGTGAGCTCAGAACTCATTTGGTGTTCATACTGTGCTCTCGAGGGAAATCAAATCAAATCCAAACCTGAAGAATTACACCAAAAGGTGTGGCTGGAGGCTTTTCCTCTTCCTGTTGTGTTGACACTTCATGGAACTATTGTGAGATGCAACTAGAGATTAAAACTACAGATGTGCACATGGCTTACTATTTATATATTTGAGCCTCAGCAGTTGGGCAAGAGTGCAGTGGTTTGAGTTGGGACACTTTCAATGGGTTGGCAAGAGCCCTTGACTTTCCTTCTCTTCCCTTGAGAGCCAATGTGGTGTAGTGGTTAAGAGCGGTAGACTCGTAATCTGGGGAACCGGGTTCGCGTCTCCGCTCCTCCACATGCAGCTGCTGGGTGACCTTGGGCTAGTCACACTTTTTTGAAGTCTCTCAGCCCCACTCACCTCACAGAGTGTTTGTTGTGGGGGAGAAAGGGAAAGGAGCATGTTAGCCGCTTTGAGACTCCTTCGGGTAGTGATAAAGCGGGATATCAAATCCAAACTCTTCACCTAGTCCTGCTACCTTCCTACAAGACACATGCTTTTACATTAGTTATATTTTGCATGTGTGTGAGAGAGAGAGGAAGAGAGGAAGGGATTGTCTTATATAAACAAACAGAGCAGCTCACATAGAGGTACTACTATGGTCTTTTCATATATAACACAATAATTTTTACATCCATACTTGCATGTTAACAGCAAAAAAACATTGCTCTTTACATTGTAGTGATAACAATTAGGCAGAAGGAGCTACAGCAATAGTTAAGAAAGCAAAACTTTCTTGCTTTCTTCACAACCAACAGCAAAAGGCACTAGGTTTTTTTTTTTTAAACTGCCTTAGGAGCAAATTCAGAGATTGTGAAAAATATTCAGAGTAGTTTTGCAAAAGAATTGACAGGCATTCTTTTTTTATGTATATAAACATTTTAATTCAAAAGTTTGCAAAATATACAGATAACCGTAATGCCAGACAGTAAGACTGTTACAATAATGTACAATCTAAAGTCAAGTACAGTATATTAACTTACAGAGTCTCTAAAAAAAAAAAAAAAAAATTGTGGGTCAGTGGAAGACTTATAGTGAGATTGGAGTTGTTCACTTAAGATATAAAGCAATACCAGAAATTGTCCAAGTCATTTTTTTACCCTTCAGAGCCTTTAATTAACCCATTAATTTCTCTGCCAGAGCAAATGGCGGGTATTCTACAGTTTCATTTCATAGGTTTAAATTTCTAGCCTGCTCAATATTTTAAAAAGTTAAAATGTGGATGAGTCCACCACTTTTGATTTCTCTATTTTCTCATTTAACCAGTCTAAAGTTCAATTCACCACAGTTTCTGAACAGCTCATTAAAAAAAAGTGTTTGTGAAAATTTGCCATTATTATAGTATGCATTTCTCCTAATATAGACATTTTGGATGTGATTTCCCCTTACATAACACATTTTGTACATTATTTTCACCAAAATATGCATTTTTATGGACACCATCCACTAATATATGCTTTTTGGGGGGACGTTTCAAAGGTTAGCTGCATTTCAATTCAGGTGTCTCAGAAAGTGTGAATTGGATACGTTCACATAAAAATGCAAACTGAACTGAATTTCTCCCTCATCCCTACAAGCATATTGTGTGATTGGAGACTAATATGGCGGAATGTTTCTTCTCCCCTCCTCAAAATAAAAAAATAAAAAAAATTCTACACATAGCAAAGTTGCATAGTGGTGAGAAGACTATGGAACCCTTCTTTGGCACATTGTATTTTTTATTTGCAGCATATTTGGGAGGGTGAATTCAAAAGTATTGGCTCCTACATACAGTTGGAAGTAGTCATTCCATCTATTCAACCAAATGGTTCTGCAAGATAAACGCTCAGGGTTTGTACCCATGATCTGTATGTGTGGCTATTTTCTTCAGTAAGATGAATTCCCCACAGTGGTCAATTGTACAAAAGTGGTAAATATTTCACTAGGAGAAGCCAGATGGAGCAGAAACATTTATGGGAGAGTGAGAGAACACAGCTCATTTTGGTAGCGTGTCAAACAACAACCTGAGGGGCATTTATTAAGCAAAACAGCCATGTGACGTAAAGTCTGTCACATGGTGCTAATCGCATGTTGAGAATGAACACAAGAAGGAAAGCAATGCAATATAAATTTGAATTGGCTGATCACATGTCACATGTCAGATGTGACAAGTCACATGTCAGAGAAGGGTGCTTCTATCCAAACTAGAGCCCTTTAGCACAGCCTTTCTGGAATTTGCTGGAATTGGAATTAAAATGGAGATTCCATGCCTTACTTAAATTACGACTATATTATCCAGCACTGCCCTTCTCCATGACCAAGTTCCTTCAGTAAAGTCAAAATATAAAATTGGGTGTGAGTGTGTAGTTCCTTCTATAACATCTACTCACAAGGAAATTCCATTTGACAAAGATCCTTTGTAATATTAATTTAACATTTCCTGTTTCCATTCTCAACTTCTGTTCATTGTTTCCTGTTTAACTGGGCTGAAGGATTAGTGATGAATAGCCTGTGATTTGCCCTGTAAATAGTCCCTCTGAATTGCCCAAATGCCAGTTTCTCTTCCTGTGGATAATGGTAGAGAAACTTTAATTTCTGATTTTCTCTCATCATTTTTTTTCTTTTTCTCATAAAATGTCACTATTTATAACATTGTTTTGTAATTTAAATAGAAAAAGACAACATTGGCACTGGGCCAATCTAGAGAGGCTATTTGAGGAGCAAATCACCAATCCTTTAGCCTAAATCGTGGGTAGGCAAACTAAGGCCCAGGGGCTGGATCCGGCCCAATTGCCTTCTCAATCCGGCCTGCGGATGGTCCGGGAAGCAGCATGTTTTTACATGAGTAGAATGTGTCCTTTTATTTAAAATGCATCTCTGGGTTATTTGTGGGGCATAGGAATTTGTTCATTTCCCCCCCAAAAAATATAGTCTGGACCCCCACAAGGTCTGAGGGACAGCAGACCTGCCCCCTGCTGAAAATGTTTGCTGACCCCTGGGGCCCTAAATCAATAGGAAGCAACACACCATTCTGAACTTGCAAAGAGAAAGTGTCTATTTAAAAGAACAGGACCCCTCAAAAACTGTAATAGTGCATTTCCTGTTCACAGGGTGATTTTGCAGTCTATAATGACAACATGCCACTACACTATGCAAGGTAAGTGGGATAAAAGCATCAAAGCCACCAGGGTTCTGGAAATGAGTCTGTAGATATGAAAATGAATTTGAAAATATGAATACTATATTCAGTGCTTTTTTTCTAAAAAAAATGTTTAGGGGTACTCTCATTTTCCTATTCATATTGAAATACTGCCCCTCAATGAGGCCAAACTTAGATTCACAAAATGTTTAGGGTATGCGTACCCCTACGCCCCGCCCCCCAGAACAAAAGCACTGACTATATTATGTCTGAAATGTATATTTAAAGTGATCGAATTCCTAACCTGAAGCCACACAACAGCATTAGCAGAAAGAGAGCAAGAATTCTGTGTGTGCCTGTGTTGCCTGTGCAGGAAACATCTGGCTACCAGTGAAGCAAATATTTTCACATGAATTCTCAAAGCCAGCCAGAGCTCTGGAAAGAAGGCTGGTGTTACCACAGCGTATGTGTTATTGCATACTCCCTGAGATATTCAGCAACTCCTCAAAGGGCTGATTGATCAACAGACCACCAAACCACTACTGAGAAACAAGGTGTTTGGCAAGACAAACCACATTAAGGGACTTGGCTGATAGCACATTGTTTGTGTTAAAAAATATTTATTTTGTGTTTATATTGCGAGCTGTTTGTTATCATTTGAATTTTGTGGTTTAATTCACCAGGAGGCAGGAATCCACCCATGCTCCATTTGAGCGGCCCTCTTAGCCATAATCTTTTTTTTTTTTTTGACAAACACACACATAGAAACAAGCTACATGTAGTTATTCGAAACATCCAGGAATCAGGCCTTTGATCATACCCACCATTTCTTAAAATAGGAAAACATGTTCTGGATCAATATTACAATTTTGGCAGAAGGGTCTGGTATAAATAAGCCTGTGATTTTTGAATAGTGAGAATATTAATGCTAATGAATATCACCTTTATTTAATTTATTATATTAATTTGGTTATTTTCTGAAGTTGATTCCATGCACATGACGTCTGATGCTAATTCCCCCCCAAAGAGTTAAATGATAACTCATCAGAGGCAGCTACGCTGTGGCTGTCAGGAGAGCTATGAGATTCAGGTGAGGTTCATATGCCTTGTCAATCCCAGCAGGTATATAACAGGAAGACCAGGCCTGCCCAGGCATCTCTGGGTTATTTGTGGGGCATAGGAATTTGTTCATTTATTTTTTTCCAAAATATAGTCCGGCCCCCCATAAGGTCTGAAGGACAGTGGAACGGCTCCCTGCTGAAAAGGTTTGCTGACCTGTGTTGGACTATGCCAAAATGGCAAAACTGACTGGAAGGCTCAGGAACCAAGAAGACCAAAACTTCAACAAAGAATGGGGAAAATTTATCATTTATCTAGGAGATCGCTGTAGGCAGATGAAAACCTTAGCAGGATTTTAATAACACTTGTAATGTAGCAAATGTTATGGATAATATGGAAAGATATAAAATATGGACTATGAAATTATATGCAGTTGAGAATGTGGACAACGGGATCCATGGAGGAGAAGGTGGGAAGTCCAGAGATTTGGAGAAATTTCTAAATATGGGTATTGGCTGAACCAATTAACCAACTAGAAGGATTGCTGCTAATAGCACCAGTTTTCCTATAACTTGATACTGCAAGATAGTTTTGATGAACTGCAAAAGCATTTTTAGTTTGCTTTCTGTTGCCACCCTGGAACATTTCTTTATTAGTGCCACTTTGTTTTGTATGATCCCTTGCAAATGAAGGAAAACAACTTTTCTGCTTGTATATGTTGATAATATAATTTTGGTTACTGAGGACAAACAAGATTGTACAAAAACAAAATTGGGTGCAGGCCTGGCCAGGACATAAACGTCCTAAGCACCCCCCCTGATTTGTATCCATTCACTCCCCACTTACATCATTCAGATGAAGGATGGACTTATCTATCTCCAATGGTTGCTGCAGGAAGTGATTTCAGCTGCTGCTCCTGGTGGCAGTGATTTTCACCCCAGAATGCCCTGGATTTGGGGCATTCCTGAGCATTCCTGCTTAGGTTCCATTTCCCCATCTCCAAAATGAGAACTGCAGCTAATGAGCCTTTTACTGACAGAAATGAATGGAGTAACATACCAAAACAGAAATTCTGTGCACACCGATGGTGTAAGAAACCATGCCTGCACAGCCTGTCTATAACACAGTTCCTGATCTAGCTAAGGATTTGCACACATGTTTTTGGCTCAGAGTGATTTTATGTGCAGTAGTATTCCTTTGCTCTATAATCCCTACTTTCAACAACATACATAATTGAGAATGTGGAATGTTCAAATTTCTATAATATAGTTTGTTAGGAGATCTTGCCTGATATGTTTTGGGAAGCCTTAGGAAGCCATGTTTTTATTCCTTTAACATAGAACGTGCACATCCTGGTGACTGTTGAAGTGTTTGTTATATCTAAATGCACTTTAATCAACATATGTGCTTAATTCATGCTGAACAAATTTTAGTGTCATTGATATTTGACCATATTAAAAACGACGACGATAAAGAATGGGTTAAGAGAGAGAATTGAAATATTGGATTCAAAGGCAACCTGAAAGATCATGAAAGCAGTTCTCTTTTTTTCTTTAATAACATAAAATAGAACTCTTATGATCCTTTGAAAAAGCAAAATGTGCATGTTCTGCTGTGGAAAAGTCATCCCCATAAGACAGTTCATGGTTTATTTTCAACCTTCATTCTCTTGGCCCTTTGTTCTTCTTTAAAAAAAATTCTGTGCCTGAAAAATCCCCAGGTTGTTTAAATCCATGTCAGAAAAAGGAACAGAAGTCTTAAAACAAAACAAAACTGAACCTCCATTTGAAGGGCAAATAGTTTAGCAACTGACCAAAAGGAACTCACTGACTCTAAAAGAGATGCTAATGTGCAGCTGAAGAAGGCATAAGGTTTTCATGCCAGGTCGGGACTACAACTCCCATCAGCCTCAGCTGTCACAGCCCTGCTTATTGGAGCTGAAAGGATTTGTAGTCCATAACATCTGGAGGGAACCAGGTTGTAGAATCCTAAGGAATTCATTGAGTGGAACTTTGGGTGATTTATAGAATGTAAAGATCCAAGAAAAGAGTGGCAAAGCTACTGAATGAAGTATAAGTAGAACTTACAGAGCTAAACTCTCTAATTGTGGCTTCAGATGCTACTACCATGAAAAGAGAGAGAGAGAGAGAGGAGGAGAGAGAGAGAGAAGACACGGACTATTTTCACATACAGTTTTGCAGCTGATGGTAAGCACTTCTCATCCAATAAGCAATTTTTTCAAGCCATTTTGTTAATTAATATGTAATATGTCCACTTATTATGCCAATATTAAGTCTTGTTAATCACCGATTCTTAATTTTAATGGTGAGCTGATGTAGGGTGGCCACTTATTTATCACCAAAAAAGAAAAAAGAGGACACCAGTTCTGCATGTGTTAATTTATATTTATAGATGCAAACTTACAAATAATTTCTGTAATTTAATTTATACAATGCATCCCACCATAGCTGAAAATACTTTGAACGAGCAACTTCAAGACCCTTCAATCCCATTTCATGGTTCTTTGTTTTTAATCCAGATATGGACCAAGCAGCCCTTCAAGCAGACGACTCAAATAGAGGTCTTCATATAGAAGACTGTCCTTTAACTGTCCTTCAAATGCAGTACTGTACTTTGTAAAGCAGGGGATGTGTCAACCCTAAGATGAGAGACCTATCTCAGAGGAGAATTCCAACAAACTGCCCCTGCTCAAAGAGCAGCAGAGATTCCTGAAGTGTAACCTGCAAATTTCTAAAAACCACCAGATTTTATCAACCTAGGATACAACTACACGTTGTGCTAGAGTTCCATCACTGGAAATTCAAAGTGGTTCCTCATATTCTCTCTCTCTCTCTTTGTGTGGTGTGTTTTTGTGTGTTCCTGCAGCCTGTAGCTGCTTCGGGAATGGGCAATTAGGTTGGGAAATTATTGTGGGGGGCTAAGGATGAACATTCCCTGCCGAACCCTCCTTGCCCCATGTCCATGATCTAATTGGTTCCATCCACAACCACTTTTTGAAACAGGCCAAACAGGCCAAACCCTACTCCAAAGGATAAATGGACATAAATCTGACATCAGGAATCACAAGACAGAGAAACCAGTAGGAGAGCACTTCAATCTCCCAGGACACTCTATACAAGATCTCAAAGTAGCTGTCTTATTGCAAAGGAATTTCAGAAATAGACTGGAAAGAGAAGTTGCTGAATTGCAACTCATTACCAAGCTTAAAACCATGGAGAGACCTGGTCTGAACGAAGACATTGGATTCTTATCTCATTATACATGACAAAGCTTTTTTAACCTTCTCACCCCTTGCTTTTTCCTGTAAGACTAATTGCAGTCGTTAACAGTCGTCAACAGGTTTACCACAGCTATCAGCCTTTCACCCATTCCCACCACCCCTCTGAGTAATACCCCTCCCCACCCTCTCACTATATATAAGGGTCTGGTGACTTCTGTTTCAGTGTATCTGAAGAAGTGTGCATGCACACAAAAGCTCATACCAAGAACAAACTTAGTTGGTCTCTAAGGTGCTACTGGAAGGAATTTTTTTATTTTGTTTTCACTTTTTGAAAGAAGAAGATGAGTCATGAAACAGGTAACCTGTAGCTTGTCCTAGACAGAAGTCTATCATGTGCACCTCTTGTGGACAAAAAAACCCCACTGAAATGGATGGTGGGGGCATAGCAACAGATTGTTGGGTACAGCACCATTTTGGATATAGGCTTGATACCGTTGATTCACAAGAGATCTCACTGAAGTCATTTGGTTTACTCAGGGGAAAGGAATGTTCGTACTGAAGCCTCGGCAATCAATCAAAACTTACCCATGAATGCATTTTCAGCATCCAAGTCTGCATAACCATAGGCTACCCATCGTGGCTTATAACGAAACTGTCAAATTAATTACATCTCATTTCACCATGTAGTGACAAGTAACAGTATGATGTGTTGCTTGCACACATGCTTGTAGATAAAAAGAAAATTTAATAGGCATTTTCAGTTTTATCCGCTCAGGAATGATTCATTTTATACATTTTTATCCCTTGCTTTCTAAACACAAGCATAAGAAATAGCTTCACCTCAGGCTACATCTGTTTTAAAAGTGTTTACTATAGTCCCAACAACACCAGACCCATTTTTATGTATAAATCTACATAAAGGGCTAATTTTTGCTGTAGGCTAATTGTGAAATTACATTGGATGGTAGTACAAAAAAAAATTATATTATCAATTCCTTAGTGGAAAAGAGAGAGAAGGAAAAAAGAGAGAAGCAATGTTTGAGTGAAGGCTGCTCTGTCCTAGATGTGATAATGTGAATGTTATAAAACAAAACCAAAAAAGTTGTTTAAAAAAACCCCCACCAAACCCACTAGAATACTTTTATGAAATTAGTTAAGACTTGGCTGAAAAGTACAGCTAAGACACAGTATTTATCGAAGGAAACAGTACTCCACCCCCTATTTTTTAAAAAAAAATTCTAAAGTTTGTCTTGCACCCCTTTCTCATGGGCCCTAACAACTTTATGAATCTACAAGCTTTGCAAGTTAACTTCTCAAACCCCTTTGAAGTAGAAACTCAGGGAACTTTACAGCAGCTCCTAGCCCTTTTGAAAAAAATATTCTGTTACCGACCTTTGTATTGTGAATATTTACTCCAGGCAATTTGTATTCCTAATGGTAAATTTCATCTCATGTGACCAACAAGCAGAAATCAACAGGTTAGACTTTTTCCACATATTGATTTCTGCAAAAAGGCCTCTTTACCAAAACCTTAAGTCTAGAAAGGATTCCAGGAAGAGTCATAGGGTTTTTAACCAGGACCAAAAGAGATTTTTAAAAAATAATATTTCTGGAAGTAATAATGGAACTACAAACCATTATTCTAATAATATTCCCTGAGACTCAAAGATCAGACCACCACAGACAGCAATGAAACATCTTTCTGCACAGAGAGCGGGTACAATAGCTCTGGCTTTTGCCTTTAATAGATCATGGGGATTACTTAGTTTCTTGTTGCTTAAAATGTAACTAGTCTGCTTAGATTGTTGCAAAAGCATCCCATTACAGTAAATGGAAACTTGTCTTCTGCAACACTCCTTGCCATGAGACTACAGCTGTGTGGATTGGTTATTGTCAGCCAGACTGAGCCCATGTAGGATCACAGTGGTCTGCAGCTGGATCAAAAAGTTTGCAGTAGTACATGAAATCCTCTAAAACAGAAATTGCACCTGCCCCAAATAAATCCACTTCTTTGAATTGTTGGCAGGTATAGAGACAGGATGTTGGATAGGAAGGTCTTGCGCTGAACAGAATTTTTCTTTCTTTCTGCCAACAGTTTACATTGTTTTCATGGAGCCAACAGTCAGAGTAAAGAGCTCTGCATTCAGCTCCAATCCTATCCACTGATGGGCGTCTTTCAATAGTGTTTAACGTGATTAAACACCATTGTTTACATTTTGTGTTTGCAGCTGTTAGCATGTACAATCCAGGCTGTGTAATCCAGGATTTGAATCTTACATTAGGTAAACACATGTTTAAACGGGGACCTTTATAGATATAGGTTATTTTATTATCCCCAGGGGCTGCAGCAGTTACACTGGAGATGTTAAGAGCTTAGCTTTCCATGCAGAGTCAAGTAGCTAATAATCCTTTACAGGGGAAAGGAAATCAGGTTGCTGTGCGCATGCCAGAGGGTTTACATGCAGTTATTTTCCCTTCTGTGCAAATGCTTTGCCATACACCTCTTTCCAAAATACCTTCACATATCTCATCGCCTAACGCCTTATTTTAATCTCTTCCCACTTCAGGCAATGCCTTTGCAGGTAGGGAAAGATTGATTTATATTAGAACATGAAAGGTGTTTGGCGATTTCTCCTCCTTGCTCCTTTCTGTCTGTAGATGTTTTATATATTATGATGCCACCTGAGTCAAGAAAAACAGATTAATGCGAAACTAAAAAGCAGTCGGGTAGAAGAAAATCACTACTGTGGTTTGGTTGGAGGGTTGCCAATGTTTTACAGGTCATGTGTCTTGATCCGCATTAATTAGTACATGACAATGCTTATCTCCTTGCTGTAAATTAGGGCTAGCTAACCTGTGGCACGCCATATGTTCTTTGACAATTTGATGTATTGTATGGTATGGTATTATGAAACCAACATATAAAACCACCATAAATATAACATACTCAGTGATTAAAACCAATTATCCATCAGATAATAAAACACAGCAGCCCAGAGTAAAATCCTAACATCTTGTACAACCAATTGATTTCCTCCAAAGGCCTGATAGAATAGGTAAGTTTTAACTTGGCAAGAGAATCCAGACACTGTGGTCATCAACTCCTACCATCTCTGACCACCAACTTGTGCTGGCTGAAGCTATTGGAAGTCCAATAATATTTGGAACTTTTTAAAACTGCCCGGTGGCATGTGATTATAATTCATGCATATTGTTATAACTCACCTGTGCATTTTCCTTGAATGTGCACACATTCTTTCTTGCTTAGAAGCACTCTGCATGGAAAGCTAAGCTCTTAACATCTCCAGTGTAACTGCTGCAGCCCTGGGATAATAAAACAACTGATTCCATGACATTTAGAGGCATACTGGGAATTTGTGCAATGATTAGCCCAAATCCATGCACAGGGTTGAGGGAAACCCCAGAACAGATTGGAGGGGTGCAGGGGAAGGAGAGGGGGAGACTGTTCTATTGCACAAGAAAAAATCCTTGCACTGAAAGAACATTCACTTTAGTGATATATTGAATACAACCCATGTCTTCTTTCTGCCACGGTTTGGGACCATAACTGGCCTTGTCCACTGGTGTATGGAACCTTAAAGACTTCCTGAGTTGTTGTTGTTTAATTATGTGCAATTGATGTCTAAGACTTGGACTTAACAAGGCTTGAGTAAAAAACTGTTCTATCCTCAATTTACTCCCTACACAGAAAACAGGTAGTGTCTCTAGATGATGGAAGCCACTGGAAGAACCTGTGGAATTGCACAAACATGAGGCTTGGCGCATAGAAGAAAGAGGTTTCTGCCGCTCACTTTGTGTTACTTAGAAAGAATATGAATCAATTTAGTCAGCTAGCAGAAGAAAGGGAGCGGGGGGGGGAGGCAAAGACAGCTAGCTTGCCTCCCATGCCCTTACTTCTCCATAGCCAAGGGGCAAGCAGATAAAGGGAATATGGAAGGAGGAAGACCACATCAGCCCACAGCATGGTTTAAAGAACATCAAGAAGCAAAAACCTTGCAAATTATTTCACTTATTCGCAACACTAACAATCAAAGTAAGGGTTAAAGGAACATGGTCTCCTCCACTGTACGGAGTGGAAAGGAGTGGGTGAACAGAGGTCCAGTTAACTCAGGCATCACTGAGGTTCATTTCTTTATCACATCTGTATTTGCTGGTGAAAGCATTATTTGAGGATGCCTTCATTCTGTGGGAGCAGATCTTGTCACTGCATATTAGATGTCCTTTTGGAGTGTTAAGCTCCCATTTTATAATCGCTTTAGAACAGCGTGCTTCCGCACTGACTGTTTTCTTTGGAATTGTCATCCTTCATTCTCTCTGTTATTACAGAGAACTGAGACCTAACATCATGCCCCAAACATTGGCAGTGGTTTTCCTATTGCTCTCTTTTCTTTCCAACACTGAGATTGTGGTGACTTTTAAGACTTTCAATGCAGTTGCTGCAGGAGCCTTTCTCTTGTGTAATGGCAGATCATTAATGATACAACTGGTAGGAGGAGTGGTCCATATTGATGATGTGGCCTCTTTGCATTCCTTGCCCTGCCTTTTCTGGTTTCATTGCCTGTCTTACACATGTGGACCCCTTTCAAAAAAGGTGAAAGTTCCACAGACATTTGGGAGAGGAAGCCCTCTTCTTTTCCCATGACAAACAGCTGACTTCCTTATGGAGTTACACTTCCTAGACTGCTGTTTATCTCATGTCATGCAATACTTTGAGGACACACCAGTCAGAAAGATAGACAAGAACTTTGTTGTCTCTCTCCAACAAGAACAAAACAGCAGTGGGGAACTCCTGTTCCCACCCAGATAAAACTAAGCCCAGTGCCACCAATTACATAATGGTCCCATCAACACACCTTCTTATATTTTCATTTCATTTTTGTTCTGAAATGATTTAATGCTAACATAAATAAGCAAATGTTCATTATCTTTCCCCTTGGGCTCACTACAGCTGGTGCAGTAATTTCAGGGGATGTGCATGCTGCAGTGGGGGAGCAAAAGTCCTATTTCACATCAGTACCAGTATATATATATTTTGGAACATAGTTTGGAAGATTTAGTGTGTATATAGGTTAACCCCAGGTTCTATGTTTTTGAACAACAAATAAGCCCTAATTTGTAAAATGGTCCCATCAGGAGTTAAGCCCTCTCTATTCCATTCTTGAAAGGGTTGCGGTTTACCAAGAGAATGGCAACCAGGATGGTAAACAGTTTGGAACCTAATTCCAATGAGGAACAGTTGAACTGGGGATATTTAGCACAGGAAAGAGAATTCTGTGAGGAGATATGACTGCAGTCTTCAAATACCTGAAGGGCTGCCATACAAAAGATGTAGAAGATGTACTATCTGAAGGCAGAACTCCAACCAGTGGGTGTAAATTGCAAGGAGCAAAGTTTGGCAAGACATTCACATTAGAAACTTCCCAACAAACAAAATTGTTTGAGAATGGAACAGTTGTGGAAGGTGGTGGGCTCTCTATCTGAGCAGAGGCTGGGTGACCATCTCTGTTGCTAACAACAGGGATAAAATTAACTTTGAAACAGACTCCACACTTAAGAAGTCCCTACATGAAGTTAAAATGGTTTTTAAACTCTTGGTGATACAAAGCAAATCCACCAGCCTTGCAGCTAACAGGACACAGTCTTCTAGCAGAAAGTTAATTTTATCCCTGTTGTTTCTCAGTACAGCTGTAGTTTCATCTGGCATTGCAGGCCCTGCATTGAGCTGCCATTGAATCAGACGACCTCCGGGGCCTCTTCTAACTCTACAGTTCTACGATATATGCAGAACCCTTGTTTACTGCTTTGTTTTGAAGCAAAAACTTCCCCTCCACATGTACAAAACATCCCCTCTGAGTGTCAAACTGAATTCATGTGAAAACATTCAGGTCTGTCTTCAGTAAAGATGATGGAGAGGGAAAAGGAGAAAGGGGCAGATTGGATTACAAAGGGCTCCATACAGGTTGGGTTTCAGTCTACCACATCGGCCTACTGGACCACCCACCGTCTAGCATGCAGGTCTATTGAGCAGAACGTTTCCTGTGTGAATGAGGAGCAAAGCTTTAGTGCTCTGTGGCTGCAGTCAGAAAATTATTCTGCCAGGTAATGAATGAGGAGTTCAGTGGGGACACAGTATGCGTGCGCACAATAACAAAGGACGGTTTTCAAAAATCGATGTGTTGCTGCACAAGAGGGTAACTTGGTTGTATGCTGTGTCCAGCGTAAGAAGGGAAATAAAGCAAGAGGTGTTAGGCCTTAGAGAGCTGCTCACTTACCCCTTTGGAAAGGGGAAAAAAGGAGAAAGATAATAAAAGGTTCAAAATTAAAGATCTTTCTTTTGCTTGTAACCAAAGGATGGGAAATAATGTCACATAGAGATGGGGAGTTGTGATATAGTGAGTAAAGGCTGGTTTCTCTAAAGCTTATGAGAATTTCAACTGCAAAAAAGAGGAGGGAAAATGATGAGCTTTGCAATTGATTTTTTATAATGTGGATTTTCCATGTTTTGTTGCATAGGGTATCAGCCACCCCAAGCTCTTGGAGTGAGGTGCAAATTTTTATAATTTGCAGCTTTTAAGCATCATAGGTCAATTATTCTATTTTTATAGTTAGTCATTGTTTGGGTTGTTTTTTTAAGTGTATAGTATGTAAGCCACTTCAAGCCAATGGATTAATTAGTAAATCAGTCAACAAACAGGATAATAATACAAATAATACTTCCCTACTGTGGAAGTGTCATTGTGATGAATTGCAATTGGCACTGAAACATTTGTACAAAATAATACAGAATTGGAAGTTCTATACTCTTATTATCTAACAACATTTTTGGAGCGTTATCTTCTTTCATTGCTAATGTTTTTTAGTTACTATTTGTACTGCATTGATACTAGGGCTGTCCACAGTGTAGCCAACCCAGAACCCCAGTCAAGGGGCCCCAGATCACGCTGACCAGACCCAGCAACTAGGCACCAACCACCCAGAATTCCCCAGGAAAGGTGCTTGCAAAGGAGCAAAAACCTGCACCCAACAAGGTGACATATTTTGCTTTCCAGCTGATAAGCAAAGGATTCCATCCTAAACAGTGCATCTCCTTCATGAGGGCCTTCACTGGAGGGAAGCCCTTTGTGAAGATGAAGCAACCTGCACATTGCAGGATCAAGCACGAGGTCAGGCAGGAAGGAGAGGTTGGGTGGGAAAGCCCACACCCTGGCATCCAAAGACATCCACCACACACCAGCCCTACCTTCACCCAGGAAGATGCAGCCAGTTCATGGTCTTTCTTGTGGTTTCTGCATCCTCCTGCCCAATGCATGCCTCTCTTTCTTGCCTGATGCCCTGACCCCTGACAACTCAGGATTGCACTGGGCTACCTGATGCATGGCAATCTGGGGCTGTGGTGCCCAGATCCCCCTGAATCAGCCAAATGGGGTGCAAGGCCCTATTGGTTAACCCATCATGGTGCAATCCAAACCCAGCATTTGCTGGGATGAGCAAGTTTATATCTGGCAGAGGTTGGGCTTTCCTGGATCTTGGATAGGACCTGTACCTCAGCTGAGATGTGCCAGAATAAGTCCTTTGCACAAACTCAGCTGGTGAAATGTAAGCTGGCAAACCTGATCCCCAAAAGGAGCATGGGATGTGGTAGGGGCAGGACTGGGCGAGGAGAGATTTACACTTCTTTCAAAACCCTTTCAACTCAGTCATGCGATTCATCAACTTGTTGGAACTTAGCTGGCAAAAGCAGTAGTATAAGTCAATTTCCTCCTGAAAAGAATTTGGAATTGGGTTAAGTAAAGATGGGGTGTGTTACACTGGCTTTCTACGGTTAAGATTGCTCTGCATATGCGTGTGTTTAACATCCATATGCCTACAATATTTTTAGCCACATTTTTCAATTGCTTTTGGTATTGTTGGGCCCTTCTTTTTCTCATGATTTATTAGTTTTCCTATGTTTCTCTTTTTCATTTTTGGTTAGATTAAAAATATGACTAACTGATTAGGTATGCAGAACTTGGTTAAGTTATCATAATGGTGAGCTGTATTTACCTTAGGTATAAACCACAGCAGCACTTCTTATTTTGCTCTGTGCCTATTGTAGGAAGTGCGTGGTCCTTGCTTCTAGCCTTTTTGAGGAAATGAATAGCACATTCTATTGCCAATTGTGATAATTGTTTGGGGATTCGGTACAACCGCCTGCATACCTGTTTGCTGGATAAGTTGATAAATATGCTTATACCTATTCGACGGAAATTGAAAGGGCACAGGTCACCAAGAGAGATATCCATGTTAGCACAATGAATAATTGAATGAGGAATTAAGAGGTAGAGAGACCTATATTTATTTGATATCCCCAGTTCATCAACTTTATTCCGTCCCCCCACACTTCTAAGTGTCAGAGAGGATATTCGTTGCCTCAGCGGCCTATGCGTCTCAATTGCATCATGTCGGCAGATCTTTTCCAGCTTGACACTCAACACTAGATAGGGCTGGTTTAAGTTTTCCATGGGGGAAAAATGAAACCCATCTGTACCAAATTCAAACCAGGGCTCTGTTGAAAAACAACAATAAATATTGATGACTTGAGGCATGCTTAGCTTTTCATGATGTCTGATGACAACTGGTATCACTTATAGAACTTGCATCATAAAAGAAAACACAATGCATGTCATCGGACTGCATTAAATGTCAGAAGAAATGTGTTTTCCCTTTGTGTTTCAATCCAAATTTGGTTTGAGTATCTACATGAAAGCTAAACATTCTGCTGTTCATAATACCGTTTTATGCAAAGTGTTGGACTGCCCAAAACACACCCTGTTTGTTTGCAGGCATAAAGGATTATTGAGCTAATTTGTGTCCCTCTAACATATCATAGACACTTATTTCTTTGTGTCCACTAGAGGAACAACAGTCCTGTATACCGAAATAGCTCCATTAGATATGTAGAAAAAAATCCTATAAAATCAATTAAATGTTTATTAAGGGCAATGATATTAAGCCATGGTGAGTTGGGCGGGGTGATTATTTTTAGTACTGTGCCGAAACTTGTCCCTCGGTTTCCTGAAAGTTTTCTTCCCCCACAAAAGAGGCTTCCATTTTTTCTGCCTCACTCTCAGGGTGCTTGAGAATTCCTTTAGGGTTTCTTCTGAATTTTGGCAAGTGCAGAGTTGAGCTTACCTTATCACTACATGATGACTGAGGGTGGTTTGTGTGTGTGGTTTTTCATTCTATTAAACATTTTTCTAGCACTCTGCAAACTGCACTTTGCACATGCTTCCTGATCTGAAAAAAATCCATGAGAGAACATGGTAGCTTCGCATGGGTTTAAACTGAAGGGCAGGAAGGCACTTGTGATCAGTAGCTAGGTTTTGAAGCAAGGTTTTGTTTTGTTTTTTAAAAGGAAGTCCTTCCTTTTTCTTCTTCTTTTTTAAAAAATCCACACTAATTTCTTTAACAGTAATAAAGCCTTAAACAGCAATAACGAACAGCTGTCAGGTTCATTGTAAGCCTTTCTGTACTTCCTGTCTTCCAACACTTACAGGAAATCCCAGTTGAAGATAGCATGGGATTCTCAGAAAGCATGGGCAACCAAGGTTACAGAATAAAGGCCACCCAAGAGATTACTTGTAGAATGAAAGAGCGAACACTCACAAAACCCTTCGACCAACTCAAAACTAAGGTGAGTGCAACAACAACAAAAGCACCACTCATATCATTCCCAGGAAAATGTCACCCAAAATTTCCCTTTCTTTTGATAATCTTCAAATGTGACTTCTTTTCTCATTAATGGATTTTCAGCAGAACACTAAGATTTCTTTTGGTAAAAAAAATAAATGGATTTATTGTAAAATTTCAATATAATTCCATGCTTATGGATTACAATCATAAGCATTTGGTGTTTTCTTTTTCCTGTGTATAGGAAAATAAATAGAAAATGAACCCAATGCATTGTCATTGTTCTTTTATTTATAATTGTTCTATGTTTTTAAATGACAATTGGAGTAAAATATAAACATTAAAGCACTGTATGATATTAAGGCTGCAATTCCTTACCTTGGCTAGCCTTAGAGTAAGTCTCGTTGAACTCAGCTGAGCTTACTTTTGAGTAGGCATGTATAGGATTGTGCAGTAAAACAACTTTATTTTGTATCAATCATTTACTACGTTTCTGTTTTTCAGAAAAGAACCAATTCCTTAATATAGTACAGCAATCACTGTTTGCATCTGAAGTTACAGCCAACATCTCCATCTCCACCAGCTGCATCACTGGCCTTCATGCACTGAGATCAACATGCTTAGTGCAATCTTTACGAGGCCAGGTCCAGGAGAGCTGACTCAGAGGTATGGAGTGGAAAGAGAAGTTTCGACTCTGGGAAGTTGCATAAACTTCCCAGGCCTCATCATGAATTTACAGTTTACTCAATCCACAATTTGCAATTTGCTCAGCTTGTAATGTGTTCACGCATAAACAGCAGAAGACAACACACTTAGAACTCTCCGTATCAACATCAGCCCTCCATAAAAGGGCTATTGTAAATTGAATGTGTTAAGAACCCCTCTTCAGATCTTCTGCCCAGTGCATAAAGGTTGAGTATGCAGTCATTGTGGATGGGGTAAATGGGGTAGGATATGAAGCTCTTCTCCCTCCATACATTTTCGGATGAATGTCATAATAGGACTTTTGATATTAACCACAAACCATGCCCTGTAATACCCAGGTTAGATCAGTTTAGTAATACCCAGGTTAGATCACACCCACCTTCTTCTTTTTCACTGGTGTGACAGATCCTAGCACTTGCAACCACAAACTACACCCAAATGCTGCTATTTGTCTGAACATCGTGGGAAGTCCCATTGATTTCAGTGCAGGTTATACATATTAATGTACTTAAGACACTGTCCTTTTGCCGCTTTCAAGTTAGTTCCACCACTGGGAGAAATGATTGGCAGCTTTTTACCCCAAACAAATCGAACCCATGTGTGTCATAATGAAATAATGTAATATAGTTTGCCTCTGTCTTTGGTCTGATATATTAGAACCTTGGTTCCAATTAGGATCTTTGTTATGAAAATTCACATCATTCATATTCAAACTGAAAGAGCAAACAGAGTGTCTCTGTCTCTCTGTGTGTGGCATACACAATAACCCTTTGGGTACGCTTTGGATTTTAAGTGGCACTCCCCAATGTAAGTCCATTTGTGTTGGTTTAAATGTCCTCATCAAGGTATGCATTTGGATGAATTATGCACCTTCAAATATGACATTAATTTAGAATTATGCTTGGGGAAGTGTATGGATGACTAAGATTATTTTAAATAACTTTATAAACATTTTTCACATTGTAGGTTCAAGAGAAAGTTTTATTTTATATTCTGCCTGTTAAGACAATGCTTAATTAGTTACCAATTTGGCTGAGAATAGTTGGTATCCATCTATCCTGAGAGGTGAAGTTAAACCACTGTGTTAGCAGCACTGAAGTGTGAGACCTGGGCAGTGTATATGAAGAACCTGGGCTGCACAGACGACAGGATCTCCCTCTTGGGCTCACTGATGTGGTCCAAAGGAAAGCAGAGCAATACTTTTGGCATCAGCTTGGCTGCAGGAGTTGCCAGAATGAGGCGTACAAGGTCCCTTCCGGCAGTCCTAGGAACTCCACTCAGGTTTGTGTAGTGTTTTTATTGATCCTAAACCTCTGCTACCTTGTGGGAAATCTTTGGGAGAGAGAAAAAGGCTAAGGAGAAAGAGTTTTCCTTCTCCTAGATGGGTTGCCTTTCCAGGTTGATGAACCCCATCTGCTCCTCACTTCCCTCTACAGCACATCAAGAAACCGCCTTCTTGACCTCTGAGGGTTTGAGACCCATTGGCTACCCTCACCTGGTTTAGCCAGCCAGTCAAAGCCATTCCTGGGCTGTGGCTTCTGTCGCATGTTGTTGTATGCTTCTAAGAGCCACAGGTTATTACCTGTCAGGAATGCTTTGATGGTGTTTCCTGCTTGGCAGGGGGTTGGACTGGATGGCCCTTGTGGTCTCTTCCAACTCTATGATTCTATGATTCTAGGTGAGAGCTGAGTGCAGGGTAGGGACCAAAGGTGGACAAACTATTCCCAGAATGGACATAACCTGTCCCTCACCAGAGGTACTGCCCCTCCTCTAACACCCCATACACCCCTGATAGCATATATGGTTGAGAGTATATATGTGGTTTCTCATCGCTGTCTTAAGAAGAGCCATCAATAAAATTTTGCCTTTGTATACACACAACATTGAGTGACATCTATTCAGAGTGGATGTAGATGTTACTATAGCCTTTACCTTTTTGCCATGTACTACCCACACAATCCTGCGGTGGACTATGATGGACTATATACCATTTGGGAATCACTTGCCTACACAAGATGAAAGGGCATTTCCCCAGAAACTACCTGCTGCTGACATTCTCTGCAGCTATCTCATTGTGACAAAATCCAATGACAACACAGAGGCCATGTTGTAGTGGCTATTTTGTACTGCTGTTGAAGGAATGCATCCCAGATTTGTTGTGTTCACTTTTTCAGAGTGTTATCACAGGGTTTCATTTTTGCCTTTAGAATTCTAAACCACTAGGTATTTTTTCCCCTTCACCAGAAAGTCCTGGAAAATAAATACTTGGAAAATAAATAGAGCCATTCTTTGAATCCATTGTCAACATTAGCAGAAAAGAAAGGAAAAGAAGCCTGCCTTGGGCTGTACTAGTGATGCTTACATGTTTATTTCTACAAGATCATTTCCACCTCTTTAGCATGATACAAGAAGTGCTCAGTCCTCATTAAACTAATCATACTTCCAGTAGGAAAAGAGAGCCTGAATCTGGAATGGATGAAAATGGCCCCAGGTAATCCATCATTATAGTCTGGCTATCATGGTGCCACTAAGATTTTATACAGGACTGGCATTGGGTTTGCACCACAGGGTACCTGCAGAGACCCACACTCCAGGACAGGGGGCTATTGCCAACCCCTGGAGGAGCCTAACTGAGCTCCTCTTCCTTGCAGTGCCTACTTGCTTACTTGTCTCTACAGCAGTGACAGGATCAAGGAGAAGGAACTCTGCCCTCACAGCAGCAAGGACCGCACAAGAAGTGTGCCCACTGGTGGATGGCACTTTGCCCACAAAACCTGGAACCAGTCATGATTTTACCTGTGTGTGCATTATTTTTATGTGATGCCCTACCACAGAGGTGGGTAATCTGTGGCCCTGGCCAGGAGGTCTGTCTTCCATGTGTGAAGTTGTTGTTCTGTGCATGAATTTTGGCTAAAGCTGTTCAGAATAGAACAATATAATCTGATACAAATGTCCACAGTGTGGAAGGGGGACAGTGGTGTGCCCACCTCCAACATCATTGTGTGTACTGACCATTACTATTTTGAATGGGGAAGGTGTGCAGGGGGGTGTATCATGTTCCCTAGCTGTACAGAGGGTTTTACTTGCATGGAAGTAAAGCCAAGCAGAAGTCCCCTGCAGACTTTTCTGACCATCTGATTTTGATGGTTGTGTGGGACAGCAACACATACAGGGATGTTAGGAGGTGGAGCTTGTGAGTGCCGCCATGCAAATGCCTGGATATGCCTAATGTTGCCACTTCATCTATTGGTAAAGATCCTCAGAAGTTCAGAATATGTTAACAGAATGTGGCAAATAGCTCTATCGGAGAGATGAACATTATAGTATATCCAAACAGGATCAGTGTGCGGTAACATAGTTTATCTTCTACTGTATGTGAATGTAGTGCTGCATTACCACTATCCACTGGTGACTCAGGAGACTTCCTTAAGAGGTATGTCAATGGTTAACTTTTCCACGCTAATCTTCTCTGTATTGTTCCGATTTTAGTATATGTGCTGCCGAAGCGAGCACAATGGTTAACTTTTCCTAGTTGATAACATTTTAAAGTTATCCCTTGTTCAGGGAATCATGTATGCAAAGCCAGTATAACCTGAAACAATTCAAATGGCCACAGCTTATATTCCAGTTTGCAGAGAACTTCTGGATCTGAGCAAAGGCCTACCTATTCCATCATCCCATTGACAATGTGGCCATCCAGATGTCTTTGGGGAGCATACAATCAGGACATGAGGGTGAAAGCTACAGGTATCTCCCACTGTACTTCCCCAGCGACTGGTAAACCAGAGGCGTCTTGCCGCAGCACTGCATTCCGTTGAGAGAATACAAATGCAATGCTCTCAGCCCACCCACCCCTTACTAAGTGTTGAAAAACTATTTTGATAAATATGGAGGATCTATTCCTCCGGATGCTCTATAAAAATACAAATGGATTGCCCTTCACAAAATCGCTAACATACACATACGGTATAGAGGTCACCCCAGGTTAGGAGTGCCATATTTAATCAAGATTGCAAGCAGCCATTTTAATGCATTTGTGGACACGCCATCTTTTTCTGCAAATGTGCCCAAGGTAACTCTACTTACATTGTTGTTTTATAAAGTGTTTCTCTCCCCACCCACCCCTTTGCAGCAGTTCTGCTGCTTTTGACAGATACTCCAGTAAAGAGAGACCCTTGAGATATATTTGCTGGTTAATTCGTCTTCACATTTTGGTTTTCATAATTCTTCTCCAAATTGAGAATGATTTTCTCCAGAAAGGTGGAAATCAATTAATAGTGTCCTGCCTCTTCTAGGTACATGGGTTTTAAAGAAAAAACTAATCTCTTTTCCAGCAATTAAAACAAAAGGTGGGGAGTGATTATTATTGCTCCCTCTCTCTTTCTCTCTCTTTTAAAAGAGTATTGTGTGTATGTTTTTCCCCACACTAGAAAGCTGTTCTGCCTTCAGCTGTCTTTACCAACTAGGAATTCTATAAGAAAGAGGCCATTAAAGTTTACTCTACCCAGTTTAAATTTGGCACAACACACATTCACTGCCAACTTTTCAGACTCAACAGCTTAGTAAATTCTTCCTGACAATAGTTAGTGACAAGCATGTCAGAAACAACAAACTCAGTCACATATAAGGCTTATCAATAATTTAGTCCTTCCCCCCCCACACCCCCATGAGAGCCTGTGTGTTTTGCAATAATGAAATATATGATTTTAAAAATAAATAATAGGCTGTTGTCAGGCCGATTGTAGCTAGAAGTTATGAATTTGATTGATTGATTGAACATTTGACTTCATTCTCTCTAGCAAGATCAAAGAGAAACTCTTCCATTTGCCCACGGCCACTTGCAATTTATTTAGAGATTGTGTTCATATCCCAGCAGGTAGCAATATTGGACTGAGGTACACAGAAAATCAGCTCTTTGAGGTTTTTTTCTAAATCCAAGGGATGCAACAAATGAGATTTTTTTTAGTTCATTAAATCATTAACCACTTAATCACTAAAAACAAGCCATTAGTTGTTTCTTCTCTTCCTCCCCACCCCCTTCCCCTTCCAAGCTTGTAATAACCAGGAAGCAGGCATTTTCTTAAAATGTAAAATAAAAATGGCTGTTTTAAACACAGATCCCTTTTCCAAATGTGACAGAGTGTAATTTTTTATTTATACAGCTATTTTTTCTCTGCCTCCCTCCCTCTCCCCCCTTTTTTTTGTTTGCTTTTTAATCAGCATGGCAGGAGCCAGTGACACCCGAAAATGACAGGCGTATGAATTGCAATGAGGAGCCATACAACAGCAATGCAATGGAGATGGTGGGGAGAAAAGACACATACACAAAAGCACACGAGAAATGTTTGTAGAACAAATCTTGCAATTACCCAAATGAGAACAAACCCATAGAGACTGAGGTGAAGGCTTCTGTGTGTAGACAACATTAATCAAAGAAACTTGGCTCCTTCCCTTTAGTTTCCATGGGGCCAAGCAGATGGATTCCCCCCCCCCTCCAGGTTTCCTGGTCAAAATGGTTGAATGGCTGCTGCCTGCTCATGTCATATGTGCAATGCAAGGACTCGCTGCCTTTCTATCTACCGTCTCAATCTTTTTATTTATCTATCGATCTGCATTAGAAGCCATTGGGGTGGCAATTGGTTGGCAGGGCCAGGATGGGCATACAAATTGGCAGCGGGCTTTCTGTTGTCAAGTTCACAGCACGGGACTGCTGCGAGGGATGTACAAACACGAGGATTAGGATGGAGAGGATCCTTCCCCCCCACCCAAGATGCTAGATTAAAAAGGTAAAAGGACCCCTGACCATTAGGTCCAGTCGCAGACGACTCTGGGGTTGCGGCGCTCATCTCGCTTTATTGGCCGAGGAAGCCAGGGGACAGCTTCCGGGTCATGTGGCTAGCATGACTAAGCCACTTCTGGCGAAACCACAGCAGCGCACAGAAACGCCGTTTACCTTCCTGCCAGAGTGGTACCTATTTATCTACTTGCACTTTGACGTGCTTTCAAACTGCTAGGTGGGCAGGAGCTGGGACCAAGCAACAGGAGCTCACCTCGTCGTGGGGATTCGAACTGCTGACCTTCTGATCAGCAAGCCCTAGGCTCTGTGGTTTAGACCACAGCGCCACCCACGTGATTAGATGCTAGATTATCCCACTTCATAAAGGAAGGTTCAGATTTATCGGATTACTAAAAAATTGCTTCCGTGAGAGTTGCTGCAGTAGTCAAGTCCAGTATCCTCTAGCTTAGCCTTGGAAAGGCTTTGGCAATGATCAGGGCAATGACAAAGTTCTCTGAGACTTGCGCCCACAAAACCAGTCGTTCGATGTTATCTCCAACTATGCTATTTAGAAAGTCATTTATCACTTTTGTGCACATACGTAGCTGATGCACACTGAACTGACCTCTAATTCCTCATCAGGTCACACAGCCAATGTAAATAGCAGGGGCAGAATTGTTCGGGGACTATGCAAAACCTTTTCTTTTCTTTTTTGTATGTGCTAATTTACTGTATAGGGAGCATTCAAAACCATGGCTCTTTCTCCCTGCTCTTTAAAACGATACTATCTGAAATTCTACCGCATCCTTCAGTGGCATGTGCAAATTGATTCCCCCGTGGGCATCATGTTCACTTTTCCTGGTTCCTGACACAATAAGGCACAAGCAGGAGGAGGGGCAGGGGCTGCCTAGCCAAACCACATGGTTAAGTCACAAGGTTACTTAATGCTCAGTTTTGTGGCCGTATATAATCAGACTTGTAGCACAATATTGATCTTTCTCACCTCACACATTAGTGCTCAGTGCAGGTCAGCTCTTTTCCTCTGTCAACAGCAAAACTTTGCTCCTAAGGCAGAGCAAGCAAGATGGTGCAGTTATCTGCTGCATCCTAGAAAAAGTATGCCCCTCTCTCCCTTCTTTGTCAATTAGTTTGACTGAAATAATCTTTTCTTGCTTCAGCATCTGGGATGGAGGTTCAGTCTCCCTTGGTCTGGCTCCCTCTGCCCCCCCCCCCGTTCCAGTATTCCCTAAAAATGTTTGTATATACTGGCTATCTATCCTGACTTTTTACAATCTGTAAATAATTTAATAGTATATTTGCATTATTAGCATATATAACGTGTGCGTAAAAGGAGAGAATGTATATCTACAGCTTCACAGTGATTTGTGTATAGCTGGCATGGTGAGAAAGTTTGGTCACTCCAGATACACAATTCCTGAAAACTTAAATTTTACACACTCTGCTTCTGTATTAACCTCGGTTAAGCTTCATTTATTTACCCTTGCTGAGACTTCTATCGGTAAATTGGCAGTTGCTCTTCGTCATTTTTAATTTTTTATCCCCTAGGCCTTTCCTTCGTGAAGTGCCATTTCCCACTTATTTCTCTTTTTGGTGGCGTAAAATAAATCTCTATCCTCTTATGGACGCAAGACTTTGCTATCTGTAATTGCAAGGGAGAAAACTGGATTATGCAAATATGCTTATTACGCTAAGGTTTGTTGTTAAGTTTGGGGCTCATTAGCACTCCAGACAGCATAGGATTTTGGTGCTGTTTCAATAGCACATCTTGGTCACACACACACACACACATTTCTGCTTCCCCTTATTTTTTTTTCTGTCTCAGTTGGATACACTTAGAAATAGCTCTGAAATTCTGGGTCATTTCCTTTTCCCTTAGGCACACAGTCCTTTCTCCCTAGTCTCTCATACCAGCCCTCCGTTGCAAATGGTGAAGATGAGATAGCAGTGTATCTGTGGGTGTGCATGTGCACACATGTGCACCTTACAGTGAATGTCCAGAATTTGATAGATGTCAATACTGTCATATGTAAATGCTGCCAATTCCCAAAAATCAAGAAAACGTGGATGGTCACCAAATCTGTCCCGTAATATAATATACTATATGCAATATAATATTACCTGAGGAGGGGGCTATCCCTTGCTGGAGGTCATCAAGCAGAGATTGGACTGCAATCTGTTGAGGATGCCGTAGCTCCGGGTCTCTTGCCTCAAGAAATGGCTGAACTAGATAGCCTACATGAGCCTGCCTGCCTTCTATGATTCTATGGCATGTATGTGTCATATATTCCATTGTGGTTTAGCTGTTAGAGTGATGGACTAGGATCTGGGAAACCAGGGTTCAAATCACCACTTGACCAATATGCTCCCTGGGTGACCTTGGGCCAGTCACTGTCTCTCTGCCCAACCTACCTCACATGATTGTTGTGAGGATTAGTTGAGGAGGGGGGGGACCCTGTACTCCACCTTGAGCTCCTTGGAGAACAAGTTGGGATATAAATGCAACAAATAAATAAATCTCAATATATGTTCTTGACAATTTCCAAAGAAATTAAAAGCAGGTGCTTGCTTATTTTTCTATGTGCTGTGCTTTAACAACATTCGGTGCAGATCATGGTCATCAGTCCCCATGACAAAAGGGCCAGGGAACCTTCATATTTTTGTTTACAGTATTTTAGACAGATGTCCTTTTCAGCTGAGAGATAAGGCTTCGCTAAGCATAAGCATGATTTCAGAAGCACAGTTGTTCTCGCCACACACTTCCACTTGGGAGCTGTTTATTGGATGATTATAATAGCTTTTAATTATACCTGGGAGCCAATGTATTCCAGAAGCAAAGTACAAAGTACCTTATGTGTTGTTTTGTCTAAAAGTTTTTGTCCAGGTCTTTGTCCAAAAGGATAAAGAAAAACAAAGTTCCCTCACATTATTTCTGGGTAGAAACGATGAGATCCTTTTCATCTTGGTGAGGCAGGAATTAGGATCCGAGGATGGTGTACAACAAAGCACACATCTACCCAAGTCCTTAAAATTCCAACAACACCTTTTTGTGCTGAAGGACAGTCCTATCCCATTCACCAACAAGAGCATCACTGGCACTGATTATTCATTCATTCATTCATTCATTCCCTTGATTGTTTAGTACTTTTCCTAACATTTTAAGAGTTTGCTGGTGCGAAGATATTATTTCTTCCCACAATAGCCCAAGTGCAGTATCTTTCTGATTAGACTGGCGAATTTGAAGGTGCTTCCTTTGGCCAACTGTCCTAATCAGTGACAGAGTTTGACACTTAACAGCACCTAACAACTAGGGACGAGAGTGGTGCTGTGGGTTAAACCACAGAGCCTAGGGCTTGCCGATCAGAAGGTCGGCTTTCGAAACCCCGTTACGGGGTGAGCTCCCGTTGCTTGGTCCCAGCTCCTGCCAACCTAGCAGTTCGAAAGCATGTCAAAGTGCAAGTAGATAAATAGGTACCGCTGCAGCGGGAAGATAAACGGCGTTTCCATGCGCTGCTCTGGTTCGCCAGAAGCGGCTTTGTCATGCTGGCCACATGACCCGGAAGCTCCCTCGGCCAATGATGCGAGAAGAGCGCCGCAACCCCAGAGTCGGTCATGACTGGACCTAATGGTCAGGGGTCCCTTTACCTTTACCTTTAACAACTATGGAAGAAAATAAAACCAATCTGGGATTACTGCAGTGCGTGGGGAATATTCCCCATTCTTTCCATATGCAGTACAAGCTTCCCGTCCTTTCTTTTAAAGCTATTCACAGCCTTGCACCACCTTATTTTTTCACTCCTGTTTCCCATTGTCTGATCTCCACTCTGTCACCCTCAGCCAACCAAATGTTTTCTACGTCCTTAAACTACACTGCCCATTACTCCTGCTTTACATGTACACTATGCCATCTCTATTCTTTTCTCAAGTTCCTTCTCAAAATGCACCTTTCCATATTATTTATCCCATTAATGCACAACCCAGGGAGCCTAATTTGGCTTTTGGGCCAGAGGTGCTCATCCATGCTTTAGGGTAAATTAAGGCAAGTTGCATAGATGATTACCTCCAATGAATTGTTGCTTTCTTAATTCTATATAATTTTTTTTTAATAATAAGGCACTCTGAAACTATACCAGAGTCTTTATACAGATGTGTTTTCTTAAAAGAAAGCAGCAATGTACCTCGTGTTTTGTACTGACTTTGTACAGCATTGTACAATCTATGAATTTCGTAAAGAAAAATATGTTCTCCTCACTGCCAACTCCAGCGGTAAAGAGTGGTGCTGCTGTAGAGGTAATCTGGTTTGGAGTCAAACTACTTTTATCAGTGTGAAACTCTATTTACTCAGACTGAACTGAAAGCTCCTGTTTGAAAATGTTCGGCTCAAAATTGGATACTAGCAATATTCTTGTCCCCCAAAATGTGGGGGGGGGGATTGAGCAGAAGAGGGCCAACTTTACTGCAGTCAGTAGCACCAGAGCCCCTCTCAGTTGGCAGTGACTGGCAACCTTCTAAGGAAACGGCACTGCCAGGAAAATGGCTGCATACAGGTCATTTGAGGGGAAATGGCAGAGCTCTGTTACTGAAAGGCTCCCCCCAAAACCTGTCACTTTTGAATAGGATGGCAAATTGGAGTCATTTTTGTTCAGTTGTCTTCCCTACCCCCCCTTTTTTTTCTTTATCTGCATACATCCTGAGGGTGTTTACTTACAAAATAGGCAAGGCTTTTAGCCTTTTAATTCAGCATTTTCTGATTTGGCTGCCCCCACTCAGTTATTTCCTGGTGCCTTTGTTAGTATCCAGCAAGCTGCAGACACATTTGGCATGGATATCATTACCCCTGCAAAGAAAGATAAAGCATGCAAATATGTTATAGTCATGTTGGCAAGTGCTTACTAGCATACATCGCTGCTGTTCTTCCTTATCCATATTTCTCTTTCCCAAACTTTACCTTTTTTGATTGGATGGCATGCAATAAAGAACTCCTTACTGCCACTGGTGGGGCTTGCTGCCCACACCTATCAGCTGATTGACATTGTCAGTGAGTCTCATTGCAAAGGAAGATGCATGAGCACAGCCTAAGCTCCCAATTGTTCCTTCGTAACCATGGTCCTTAACTGCCCCACACCAGGCACTACATATGACATCAGGTGGGGGGCAGGTTGACTCAGGAGCCAAATTGGGAACCATGCCAAACCTAATTAAGCCACGAGTCATAAATTCCCTCTTTCTCTAGGGTTGTGACAATTTCAGTCCTGAATTACAGAAGCCCCTATTCACAGCTTGTGGGGTGAACTCTGAGCTATGGAGGTCTGTGTGCTCACCCACCTTGAAATAAGTTGCTTTGATTTGGCTGGATTTGGCAGGAGGTGAATCAGAGCTCCAACCTGATAGTGGCAGTCAAATTTATTTATTTATTCATCTGCAGAAATACCAATTCTTGGGTGGTTTTTGAATGTTGGGAAATTTAAAATTATTACTACCATAAGAAATGGGTTTCCCATGGTAGTGGGCAGCCAATAAGTAGCTATAGAAAAATACACACTTGTTCAGAGTGAGTGGATCATTTCTCCAGTGGGTAGATCATTCGATACTGCATCAATACTTTTTCAAACAAAGGCAGTTATTGAAACAAACTTATAGAAAATATGAAGTCACGGTGTCTAGTTCCATGCAACCCTATTTTCCAGAGTGAAAAATTAGTAAAATATTTCTTTCTTAAATTTTAAATTTTAAAATTTTTTAAATTAATTTTTTTTTTAATTTTATTTTTAAAAATAATGAGCTGCAAAATCCCAGGGTGCTTTATTGAAACCAGAGTTTTAACATGCAGTCCTATGCATGTCTATTTGGAACCAATCTCCACTGAGTTCAATGGGACTTACTCCCTAGTAAGCATGCTGATGTATCAACAAATTGATCCAGTGAAACAAAGTTGAATAAAGTTGAGAATCCATATGGCAAAACCGTTTCTCCTCTAATTAGTGGGTCAATTTTTGGTTTACAAGGTGAAATCACTGTGTCTCTGCAGCCATAGAATAATCTTATTTGTAATCTGGGGGAAGAGGTGATGCTCCTAGGTGGGCTTAAAATGACTCAAAAGGGGTAAGATAATCCACAGTTTATGTTAGGAGCTTTATTTAAACTCGGACTTGTTGCATTCAATTCTTATGTGTTTGAGAGGCTAGAGAGAAGTCAGTTAGATTAATGGATAAGCTTGGCCTTTTGCTTTCATACAGTAATGCTTACAACTCTTCCATTTAACATGGGACACGATAATGGAGTGGTTTGGTGGCAGTTTTATTGATTAGAGAATATTATTTTTCAGTGGGGCCAACACCTCAACCCTCTGGAGCAGATTTTGTGGACACACAGGGAGATGAACAGGAGAGAAGAGGAATGGAAGGTTGTGTTGCACAAGTGGAAGTCTGTTCCTCAGGCAGAATGACAGTATTGGATAAAGCTCACTGTTTTGCATTGTGGCCTTTGATATAGGCTTGTAAACTTCTTATCTGACCACAAGTTGTCCTTTTCTTTCTGATACTCTTTCCTTCAATCAGAGATGGGATAACTTCAATTCAGCTGACATTTACAGGCAAGCCTACCTAATTCATACTTTCTGGAACAAAACACAATCCAAAACAGAGTTACTCTTCAAAATTCATGTCTCTGAATTTTGCATTGCAATTCTCCAGCAAAGTACCGGTAATATGTACAAAAATACATATACTAGGATAAAATATGCATAAAAAGCATGCATAAAAATTATTTATCTTAGGGGATATTGCTTTAAAATGTGTATGTGAGACAGAAATACATACCAATGTGAATATTAGGAGACATTCGCACCAAAGTGCTGAAGAATTTTCATGAGGGGAGGGCGGGTGGAAGCAAACTGGTGTAGAAATGTGGAGAACTGAAGACTGGGTCATTTAAATGAGGAACAGAGATCTCAGTTAGTATTGCTTCTGAAGAGAGAGAGAAAGGGAAACCATGACTACAAGATTGAGACCTGCTTTGGTTCATTCAGTTCAGTGTTTTCCTAACTCTAATTATACAAGGAGTAATTCATACTTTTAAATTTTCAGATTTACAAGCAGTCATCAAGCAGACAAATAAAACAATTTCCATATGTTCCCCTGGACTTCCTTCCTCCCCTTTTGTGGGTCCTTCCACTAACTTTTTCTCCTGCATCTTCTCTGTTAATCCAATTCTGTTAAATCTCAGATAGAACCATAGTCCAACTTTTAACTACAAGCATCATTCCAATCCTACTAATAATTTTAATTGTTTACAATGTTTTCTTTCTTTCTTTCTTTTTTAGGTAAATTATATATTTTCCCCATTCCTTGATGAAATTTTGGTCTTCCTGATTCCTAATTCTTCTGGTCAGTTTTGCCATTTCTGCATAGTCCATCAGTTTAATCTGCCATTCTTCTCTGGTAGGGACTGTGCCTTCTTTCCATCTCTGGGCAGGAGTAATTCTGCTTTTCAAAGTTCTTAAAATGCCTGCTCTCCCTTCTTCTTTCCCGCATAACCTCCATAAGAGAAGTATGCAAAACAAATGCCGCTATTCTACCTAAGAGCTGGAATTGGCATTTCATTTAAGTGAAGGCAGGAGCGAAGGTACTGTGTAGCCTGAGAGGAAAAAATTATGCTGTGCAGTAAGTGTGAAGTGTAATGAATGAGGCATTTTGACTTTTGAATTATCTTCATGAAGTCATCTGCATTTGCTAGTAAGCCTTTTGTCCTGCATTTCAAAAGCAAGCTTTCAAATTGCCACTTCTTTGGTGAAAGTAAACATTCCTTAATTAATTACCCAGGTTTAGAAACACACTAGAACCCAGCATTTTCAAACTGTGTTTATTAAATGTATCTCTCTTTTTTTAACACCATGACTCCTAGGTTCTTTGGTGCTATATTAGAAGAGAGAGAGAGAGAGCTAGCTAGCTCTTGGAGAAAGCTGCTCAAAGTCAACACCACCACAGGCAAAATGAAGAACTAAATCCTGTCCCTTTTCAAGTTAAGAAGCTTCCCTTTGTCTACTGAAGGAGGTTTTTGTCTTGCTTTGGGGTGTGATGATGAGCTCATCATGCAAGGCAAAGGTAAGCTGAATGGCAAGACTACAGCTGATTCTGAAAGTATGAAAAGTTAATTGCATATTCAGTTCTCTGAAACCTTGCAGACAAGCAATCTAAAAATATAGATTTCCAGTGCAGCCAATCCATGATTTCCAGTGGGAAAGAAGAGCAGCTCGGGGTTTCTTCAAACCTACTCAGCATTCTTTAGCTGCTGGTGTTCTCTGAGCATCTTTCCAAGAATGCTGTTCACCAGCTAAAAGAGAAGAGGTTAAATATAGTTTGGTTTTTGCTCCAGCTCTCTCCATTCTGTAGAATAAGTACTTCCAAGTGCTCTTCTCAGAAAGTCTCTTTCACGTGCACACTAAAGAGTGAGGAGAGACAGGGTATAGGGGACAGTATAGGGTTGTCCTACTCATGGTCGACCCACTGAAATGATAGCCATGACTAACTTCAGTTCATTAATTTCAGTGAATCTACTCTTAGTTGGATACAACCCATGGTGTTGAGGTTGCACCCCATTTTTGGAAACCCCTGCTCCTTGATGGTGCACTTACTAGAACCGATTTTACAAAATGATTAACCTTTATATTTTTATTTAAAATATAGCTATTTAATGTGAAATTATTTATTGTGATTGTAACAAACCCAAGGCCCCAAAAGGAAGATTCGCAAGCGCCAAGCAAATGAAGCCAGGGTTGCTTTTCTGCACCTTCTTCTTTCTGAACCTTAATTGTGCACCATTTGAAATCCCTTGTCATATCCTTCGTATAACTACCTGGCTGTAAGAAGAGGAGCCACTAAGGGATATTGCAGCAACAGAGGCATGTGGGATTAGAAGATAGATAAATAAATAAATAAACCAATCTCCACCATTGTGTCAAACTTGACAAGTATGTCACTGGAAAAAAATCTGACGCCTCTTTCTTGTCAAGAAATATTCCAGTAAGTACCTGTGAGCGCTCTAATGAGAGCAAGGAGATCCATGCCACGTAAAATGGTCACGATAATGACAACACAGCGTCGAAACTGCAGCCGATTGTGGACTCTTCAGAGCAAGCCTCCCTTTTCGGGTTTGGTGAACTTCACAAGTCAAACATGTGGAAGAAACCCCCTGAGAAATCAACAGGGCTGACCAAATAAAAGGAGAAGAAATTTGAGGATGCAGGGATACTGTCAAGTAGCCTTCTTTCATCCACAGTGTGCTATGAGAGCTGTCCCCTGTATGCTGGGTAGCAGTGATCTGATATCTCTCCTTAGACTATGTAGGCTAGAGGAGAAGCACAGCAACTCTACTTACTTCCTGCCATCATCTGTTGATGAAGCAATTGCTGCCACAATCTTGCACCCTGTCATCTCTCCACACCAGCCTCTTTCTCTTTTCAAGCTCCTATAGGCCTGGAAATGTTGTTGTTGTTGTTGTTGTTGTTGTTGTTGTTGTTTTTCTTTGTTTTTGTTGTTTGTTTTTTTGAGGGGAGTGTTGGCCTGTTTTAGGCAGTTCTCCAGAGAGTTCCCCCAAGCTAAAAAGATTACAGCAGCTGTATTTATGTATGTGGAAGTATGTAGGAAATTGTATGTATGTATGTAGAAAATTTCTAAATCCCTTTATATTCAAAAGAACCTCAAAATGATGTACAAAACAAAAATACTATGCAATGGAATATATCAGTGATCAACTATAAACCTATTAAAATAGCATTCTATTGTCCCCAAACTGACAGTGGCAAGGCCAGGATTATCCTTCAGGGAAGGTCTGAATAAAAATGCCTTCAGTAGGTGGCAAAATCTCCCAAGGGTTTGTGCCTGTTAGGGATAGGGAACAAAATCTATTCAGTTTGCATTTGAAGGCGCACTTCCCAAACTGGTACTTTTTGAAACTATACATGAACCAAAACATGGCTGTCATTCTCTGCACTTCTCCAAATTTTCCGCTGCAGTTCTCCAGCCAAGTATTGTGTACAATAATTGGGTAAAGTGTGCATAAAAATGCACATATTTGTGGAAAGAATGTACACAAATGCATTCTGTTAGGGAAAATACCTTGCAAAATTGTGTATTTTAACCAAAACTGAATACAAAATCATGTTTCTTAAGAAAAGTTCACACAAAAATGCTGATAAATTTTCGTGAGGATTAAATGAAAAAACACAGACATGTAGAAATGTGAAGAAATGAATTTCAGAATGGAAAAAATGAGGATCTTGGAGAACCCTCCATGAAACAGCTGTCCTTGATACTTGATGTTCTTAGCCAAGTGCTTTGATCTTCCGAGAGTAACATGCAGCTGTGTGGTGTGGGTGTCCGTGAAAACCACCTGGAAACTTCAATTGCTGCAGAATGTTGCTGCAAAGATCTTGACCCGAGCAAAGTCCTAGGATCATGTGAGCCCCTAACTTGTATCAGCTCTACTGACTTCCAGCCCATTTCTGGATGCAATTCAAGGTGTCAGTTTGTACCTATAAGACTTTGCTATGCTTGGCACCAAGTTCCTTGAAGGACCATCTCCTCTTAATGTGAATCTGCCTATCCTTGGAGATCCGCAGCTTGCAAGTATTATTGCCTTTTGAGGCAAGATTGGTGGCAATGCAGCAGAGGGCTTTTTCTGTGTCTGTGCCCCTTGAACTTGGTACTCTGCCTACAAGAGGTTAGTTTCTCTTTCTCTCTATTTTCATAGAAAACATTCCTTTTTAAACAATGTTTTTATTCTCTTGCTGTTTAAGGTGCTGAATGCAAGTGCTGCTCTTTTCTTTTTGCCGCAGTTGTTCGTTTGCAAGTTTGTGTTTTAATAGTTGGATTACTGTTGTTTCTATGTTTTGTATTTCTTTCTGCAAGCTGCTTTGAGCAGCTTCTTGTGTAGAGGGGGAAAGCAGTGTGTGTGTGTGTGTGTGTGTGTGTGTGTGTGTGTGTGTGTGTGTGTGAAATAAATAGTATTAAATAAACAAAGAGAAGAGGGCCTTGTGCAAATAGGGTAGGTATCTGCCCAGAATATTGCTTCCAATTCAAGACTCAAATGCTCAGTTGGTCTTCAACAGGCAACTTGAGGGATAGAAGAAAAGAAATCAGCCTATACATCACTATCCAGATCTAGCCAAAGAAAGAAACTGCAGGGAGTGTGCAGCCACACAAGCAGTGAAATATTTCCTGACTCCTTTAAAGTCTTCATTTAAAGGCCAGGCTTGCTCATTCATCTGAGCAACGAGGGACCAGAGCCCAGTGGCAAAGCATATACTTTGCTCACAGAAGTTCCCAGGTTTAATCCAGTTAAAAGGAGATTTGAAAGACCTCTGCCTAAGACTTTGGACAGCTGCTGCCAGCCAGAGTGGACAACACTGGCTGAGATTAGCAAACAGGGTGACCTTGTACAAGGCAGCTTCCTAATGAGAAGATACTGCTGGGCACCATCTTTGCTCTATGCATATCCCATGACAGGATAAGGAATGGCCTTACCATTTCCATGTCTAGGGGCCCATTACTGGCAGTAGTGTCTGGTGTCATATAATTCATATTTTACAGATGGCAAAAGTGCTGCAGAGAAAGTGACCTGCTTAACATTGCACAGAAAGCCTATTGTAAAACCTGATACTTAAATCTGACCACCCGGGAATCACGAATACTAGCTTTTTTTCTGCCTAGGATCAGATATTACAATGCGGGGGGGGGGGCGGTTCAAGGCAAGGAAATTTTATTAACTTATAATATCAAACTACACTTACTGGCTGAATATAATTTGGTGAGTTGCACAGCTAGCTGCCCTGTGGGTATGATGTACATTTAGCAGAAAGAAAGGAGTTGTTTTCATATAACTTTGTACCAACTCATATAAGGAGTGAAAGCAGTGGCCACAACAGTAGATAAAATTACCTATTTAAGAAGCTCTACATGAGTTTTGGAGGAGAAACTCCCAGGATTCAGTAAACGTCTACTAAGATCAGGTCCTTTAGTGTGATAGCACCTGCCATTTGGAATGTGCTCCCAATGAACATCAGACAGGCACCTATAATACTGGCATTTAGGCATCTACTTAAAATATATCTGCCCATCCAGGCTTTCCCTGAGGGGTTATCCAGTTATGTTGATGTAGCAATCTGATCTATGGATCACTTATGCATTTTATTATTCTTTATTAATGTAATTGTATTGTTGATTTTATGCTTTGCAATGCCAGGATATTTTCTTATTACTGTTGGTGTTATAGAGGGGTTTTAATAATAATAATAATAATAATTTTTTTAATTATTTATTGTCATTGCACAATTAATAATTAATATTATTAATACTGATGATGATGATGATGATATAAATGAATAGCTTTGTCTATCACATTCAAAAGATGGGGTTCCCACAGTGTTGATGTTGAGCAATCTACCAGCCCCACTGGTGGTACATTCTTCATGTTTCATGTGCTTTACAATGGGAACCCTTATCTCACCCAGCAACACATAACATTCATTTCCTTTATAGACTATCCATGGAAGTCCATAGTTGTATCCTGCATGGATGTAACGCAGGAGACCCAAGTGTCTTCTCCTCTTTGTCTGCTAGAAAAAAAATGAATAGTGGATATATTCATTAGCCTTACTCTGCAGGATTTGACCAGTAGTGGAATGGAATAGAAGACCAATGACATTCTGAAAAATGTTGACATTGCACGTGTTAAATGGCAAATTGTCCAGGATATTTACATATTGAAAGATATTATTGTTAGCTGAATGAGAAGCTATACATTGCCAGATAATCTGTCATTTTCTGCTCAAAATTACTTACAAAATTACTTATATCAGGCCCATGCATAGCTTGTCTGAGCCCCGGGGTGGAAGTCTTGTTCTTGGCATGACAGTGGAAGTCCAGCAGGCCCCTGGCAGGGCCACCCAGCCAGCTTAGCCCTCTGATGCCCGGGGCAAGTGTACCAGGCTGCCCCCCTCTCTACACAGGCCTGACTTATATACTTCCAACTTCCTCGCCAAAAGATCCATTGTCTACAGCCAAGCCCTACAATACAACTGCAACTATTCAAACTTGTCCAACAGATACCCACGGCTTTAAAAGTTGCATTAGTCATTCATCAGAGTCAGACCAGTGCTTTTCTTCTAGAAAAAATGGTGTCAGTACTCATCATGAAGTTGTTACAGTAAGTGCCACATTTTTAACCAGTGCTTTTTGTCTAGAAAAAACCTATGCTGGTACTACGTACCCTTGAGTAACACATACACCCCTCCAAAAAAAACCCAACAAACTGCAATCAGTATGGCATGACTGGTAGCCAGGAATAGACTACTACAAGATAGCCCTAAAAGAGGAAATGATAACCTACCAATTATTGTCACTTACAACTCTCAGTTAAAAGCATTCAAATGTATCCTCAGTGATCTACAGCCTATCCAGTAGAATGGCATTTCCTATCTCACAGGCCTTGGGTGGCAGGCTTGTACTTGATCACAGGCAGCCTCACAACCTAAAACAGCTGATTACCAGCGACAAGAGGCAACAACAAGCCTACAACAAGGGTTCATTTATCTGCTCATCTTTCAGGGTGAGAAATGCCATTGTCTTCCACCAATGATTTTTTGCATTCTACATACAGGCTAGTCTCTAAATGGGCTTAATCTAGCACAGCTACCCCACTGAAAATTATTGCATATAGTGAAGATGCAATTTACTGTTTTCAATAACTAGTAATCCCATTTTCCTTTTGATTCTGGCGAGGTCAGCACAAGCACAATAAAACTAGACATAGCAATACCTGTATATAATATTGAGTCAAATGTGCAAGAGGTCAGTTTCCAACTGCAATACTATCAAAGAGTTTTTTTAAGCACATACCTTCAACTAGTTAAGTAGCAAAGTTTCGCAGCTGTTAAAATGTCTTTCTGTGTATGCACATGGCTCTCTTTTAGCTAATGAAACTGAACCTCCATTTCAATTCTCCCATCTAAGGTTGAGCTAGCTGAATTTTTCCCACATGAATATTTGCAATGAAAGAAATAGGAAAGCCATTTTGCTAGTTAGAGCTTCAGACTGCAGTGCCCCCCTTCCTTGCCTTTCCCTTTTTCCTCCTTTTTCTTTTTTTTGGTATGGTGCCTCCTGTTGGGATACAATCTAATAAAACTTCCATTTTCACGTTGAGATGAAAGCATTACCTATCTGATAAATCTGGCTGTAGACACTAATGCTGCTTGGCTTTGTTTTCATATATTATATGCACAACTAACATTAATTGTCACCTTTTTTCTTGAGTCTTTCCCGTACGTTTTTAATCTCTGTGGGCTGTATTGATTTTCTTCTCTGTTGAATCTACCGTTGCCACCAGGACCTCCTTGTAGATAAGGTGTTTCAATTCTGCGTGTGATATTTCATGGGAAAACACTTTTTGTAAAAAAAAGTATTCCCCACCCCCACTCCCTTTTCAACGTATTAAAAGGAAGATGCTGTAAAAAAAAGAAAGAAAGAAAGAACTCAGAGCACAAAGCAGAGACTTTTGATGCCCTTTCTTTTTTCGTAAACCCTTTTATTTGACTGTTGGGAATGAAGCGTTTTTGTTATGGCAAATGCAGACTTGTGTTTTACAGCCAAAGCTGTTTAAAAGGTTACACAGCTGGTCTGCAATGCTGAGCAGGCCTCCAGTATTGGTAAGAAGGAAGTGGTGCTGCTAACTCCATCACCATCTCTGTAGTAAAGAGCTATCTTTTCTCTTTCATTTTTTCCCCTCCCTTCCTCTCTCATTTATAGCCCAGTGGAGTTGATAGGAGAAAGTGTTAACATGGAATCTTGAACTGACACATTCTGGGAAGTTCAAGGATGATTGTCCATGAATGAATGTAGTGACATCCATTCTCCCAACATGATGGATGATGACTGATATTCTACCATAAATAACCAATTATAGAGAAAGCGACTTGGAACGGAGAGGAGGGAGGGTCCGATTACTGGAAGAACATACATTGGAAAATCATGGGATGTATTTTGCAAATACACCGCATTGTATTTAAGAAGCAGGAACTTGCAATTAATGCCACTTTATGGAAGTGCATCATAATGCAACACTTTGTTCAACGTGTTTGTGGGCCTAATGAAGTAAACCACACAGCATGTTTCCATATGTGTGCCCTGAGATCTGGCTGAAATCATAGAATCATAGAATTGCAGAGTTGGGAGGGAACCTGAGGGTTCTCTAGTCCAGCCCAGTGTCTCCCCACCCCTGCTTTACTCAATTTTCTCTCATTATTTGACAGTGAGACAGCATCATATGAGAGTGATAAATGATGCAAAGCCCTCAAATATTCCAAAATACCTTCCCACAATGTATTTCACTCCTGGTACCAGGTGTTCTCTTTAGCATGAAGCTCCAGACTCAGTGTAGTAATTTAGAAGAGATACTTTATTAACAAGCAAAAATACAAGTGCAACATCAATAAACTGAACTTAACATTCTCCAACAGACAGACAGACTTGCAATATTCTGTTCCTCTTAAAGATACAGTAACAATTAGCAGCCTGGGATGTGTGCATAAAAGAGGGGTGCAGAAGAGGAGCGAGGATAAGGCATGGAAATGGAGAGTAAAGGAGAGTTGGGAAAAGTGAGGGGTGTGGAGGGGGGAAAGGGGAGTGAAGGTGAAAATGGGGGTGTAAAGGAAGAGATATGGGAATTGGGTTGAAGACGTAAGTAGGGGCATGAGAAGGCCTGAATAATAGGAGAGGATGGTGGCTTTATAACTGAGGAGAAAGTGAAAAGGTTGCTTAGTAGTTGCACTGAAAGGGAGGAGAAAGATGCAGGAGGTTATCATGGAGGGGCTTTGTGTGCATGGGGGTTGAACGAAAGGACAGGGAGGCATGGAATTAATGGCGGAGAGGCAAGAAGGCTAGTGAGCAGGGACATAACACCTAGAATACGGTATCTATGTCTGCATTATTATCAATAATTCTTTCTCCCTATCACTGTGTTACAATGATTTATGATATTCATTTGTAGGAAACTGGATGTGGTGAACACTGAATTCCCTACAACAAATAAATAAAAGTCTCGTGGCTCATTGCAACATTCGTTCTCCACATGAACGTTGCTATTGTATTTCCAAGGATGGGTTTGCAAGGAATGCATTTCTGTATTTCACAACAAAACATTAGGAATGTAGTGATGACACAGAAAATAAAGCAATTTGAATTCAAATTGCAATCTCTAGAAATTCGGCTGTTGAATTATGTACGTTTTTCTGTCTTCTGCATAGACCCTTCTGAAAGGCCATTTATCTTGCAGCAGAAGTGGTAAACTCCCATTAGCCCTTGCAAACATGGCCAATGGCCAAGGATGACAGGCTTTGTAGTTCAACAGCATCCCCACACCTGGCTCTCAGAGACATGGCCATATAGCATCAAAGCTAACATCACAGATGAATGAAGAATACCCTGGTCTAATAAATGATCAGTTGACATCCTGACTTGGCTTAGTCTTGTAATACAGCTCTAGTTTCTGTCCTATCAAAACTTCTTATTTAAAAACTATACCTCAATGAAGTTAATGGGTTACTGCAAAGTAAGTGGTATAAGGGGCTTTTGAAGGCAAAACACCACACTATCTTGAGCCAATCAGAATGCCTTTGCCAAACCAAATCACATTTTAGGAATAGGGAAAAGGGGATCCTGTACCCAAAACTGAACATACTAGCAACAGAGAAGAAATATTTAGCCCCACTGTAACCCCTGTTTCTAGGCTGCCCCATTAAAATGATTTGGATGTAGCTTCCACAGCTGTTACAGTCCTGTCTGACTAGCTCAAAATTCTGCTCAGGAAGCAAGCTAAATGCAGCATATCCACCCCCACCGGGTAATTTCACAGTTTGTAATAAATATACTATTACTTTAAATTCCATCAGCTCCATCCATATCAGTGATGGAGCAACACAGATGCACAAATTGCATTGCTGCTTCTGAGCCAAACGTAAGCAAAGCAGGCTGAATACAGAAACTCCCTGTAAAATAGAGCACCTCTGAAAAAGTTTGAGCAGAAAGTGAAATGTTTTGCAGTTTTGTTTTGCTTCTGGACGAGATGACTATTGAAGTCAGGGCTGTGCAGGAGAACAGTTTAACTGGAAGAAAAGAAAAGTGGAAAGAGTTAGAGAAAAATACCAGTATCTTCCTGGAGAATTTAAAAGGGCTTCTTTCTAAAAGGAGTCTGTGTCCAAAGAGCTGGTGTTTTCATATTTGTTCCTGATGGGAGGAATATTGGTCCATAAATCTCCTGGTGATGCAAAAGAGGGTGGGTGAGCGCATACTGAAATCAGGAATGTTTAGCAATTGTCGTTTAGCAAAGACATAATTTGCGTTGGGGAGAAAATGGTTCAAGTGTTCTCTTCTGCCTGCATTGCAAGATATCAGGGTGATTTAAACTTGGTGCATGCTGAATGTTCTGCAAATAACCCAGTCACCCCAGGAGAGAGAAAGATGATTTAAAGAAAGATGGTTTGTTCTTCTTACTTAATATTGTAGTTTCCTTTAGCAGCAAAAGGAATCCTTCCAGGTTTTAAGGCAGATGTTTCTTTCTGATTTGTTTTTGTTTATTCCTGCTTTGCATTCAGGAATTTTGCAATTTGTGCACGCACACACACACACACACACAATTAATTTAGAAGGAAATGGTAAAAGTACTGCAGACAAAAGCAGAAAGCAAATCTGGCCTATGGTAGGTCATTTATAAGAAGAAAAGGTGTGGAGCTCAGGCCAGCCATAAGCTTGTTATCCTTATTTACTCCTAATCCCACATATGTGAGGACAAGGTGTGATTACTTGGTGATGAAAAGAAAGCACTTTGTTTTTACCATACTTCCAGGGCTGAATTCATGGCATTCCATTCCAATTTAATCTTTCCAATTCAGCCCTCTGTGTGTGCCAGAAAGATAGTTCCAAATCTGCAAAACTGGGTTTCAGATGATCACAGGTCAGCCATGTAGTCTTTATTAGCATGATATATATTTAATTTTGTGTAACCTTAAGAAGCCCCTAAGCTGTCAGCAAATATTGGTGGTCACCATGAGTGCTGTTGAATCACTGGCCTCTCCTGCTTTCCTGATAGAATTCCCCTTATTAGTGTAGATAACTAAGGTGATAGGCTATTTGTCCAGCTGCTATGCCTCAGTTCTTCATCTATAAAATGGGGGTAAGAATGACATGCCTCATAGGGTTCTTTGGTAAATGCAGGAAAATTCCCTTTTAATAGGGGCCAGAAGTATTTATGGCAAGCTAGCACAAACATATGAAAGTTACCATCTGAATTTCCCCCCAAATATAACTGAAGAGAGAAAGAGAAATGAGAGAATATGATTTTGATTATAAATCAAAATGTAGTTGTACCAGACAACATTGTTTTCTTGGGATGCTGGCTACACATGGAAAAAGAAAAACCAGCCATTTGGAATTCAAAATATGATACAAAGAGGAAACCTCAGTGTATAATAAATCAAAGCAAATTTATCAGAATCGGCATTTATAGAGGAGCCAAAATTTTCTATCTTCTGAGAGTTACTCGAATGGAAATGCTCCCTGTATGGTGACAATGAGGAAAACGTGGCAATTGAAATATAAAATTTAGCTGTTAAGTGTTGCCGATTGACTTTAGCAATCTAGGACACCATGAGAGCACCTATTCAAATAAAACATTCAGATTGAAATCTGTGTCATTACTTCTGGGTATTTTAGAATACCTTCACAAAGAAACAATGTGGAAGTATCTTGATCAAGTGTTTTCTTTACTTTTATTAAATAAAAGGAAACTCATTAATTACTTCCTACTCCTTTGGATAACCAACATGTGATTCAGGAGATCCATGACTCAATTGTCCCAACATTTTAATTTTTACTTAAAAGCAGCTGTGGAAAAGTGGGGGCGGTTCAGATGGAATTGGCGCAGCCATTTTTCTCCCCACCCCTGCAGTTACACTGATCTAAAGCACCATTAGTATATCTCAGTGGAAATACCTGTATTTTCCCCCAGCAGAGCTAATAGCAGTCTTGGTAACTAAGGAAATTGGCTTGAAAAAGGAGGAAGTGTTCAACAAACCATCTCCCAGCATCTCTGGTGCTATATATACAGTATACTCCAGTTCAAGGTTTGGGACACATCAACACCATATATTTAAAACACTCTTATAGCACTCCAACAGTCATAGATGTCCCCAAAGGATCCTGGGAAATGTAGTTTGTTAAGGATACTATGAGCTGTTAATGCCCATCACCCTTAACAAACTACAGTTCCCATGATACTTTGGGCAAAGCCAGGATGGTTAAAGTAATGAGTGCTTTAAAAGTATGCCCTAAACCAGGGGTCAGCAAACTTTTTCAGCAGGGGGCCGGTCCACTATCCCTCAGACCTTGTGGGGGGCCAGACTATATTTTGAAGAAAAAAAATGAATGAATTCCTATGCCCCACAAATAACCGAGAGATAAATTTTAAATAAAAGCACACCTTCTACTCATGTAAAAACACCAGGCAGGCCCCACAAATAACCCAGAGATGCATTTTAAATAAAAGCACACCTTCTACTCATGTAAAAACACGCTAATTCCCGGACCGTCCGCAGGCCGGATTGAGAAGGCGATTGGGCCACATCCAGCCCCCGGGCCTTAGTTTGGGGACCCCTGCCCTAAACAACTTGGGTCTCACATACCTAAAAGATCAATATTGCCTCTCATGGAGTCCAAACTGGATGCTGTATTCATCTAGTGAGGCTCTGTTAGCAATTCCACTACCCTCAGAGATTCAGCATGTTGAAGATGGTTCGCTTAAGTTATATGCAGCTTGATCTTGGACCACTCATGTTATATGTAGCTTGGACCCAGCATCCCAGTATTTATCATTTTGCCTTAGATTAACAAAATTACATTCTATAGTTTTTGTTCAAGCTGTTCATTGCCAATAAGTATAATATAAATCATTTCTGCATGGCAAAGGGCATTTAGAAACGGCGCTGTGAAAATGGTTGTGGATATTATTCATGTGAAAGTAGGGGAGAACCATTTAAAAAACTGGATGTTGTATTGCATTCACTATCACAGACATGGGGAAGATTTTAGAATCATTTATGATAATCTCTTCACTCCAAGGCAGCTAAAATCTGTACTATTTGATATCATAGGTACCTTCTGGTCATGATAATTTTCCTTATATTTTCTTTTCTTCCATCACTTGGAATCCGTTTTTACCCCTAATGTTTCCTATGAAAAGCCTAATGTTGCTTAAATATAATATGCCAGGAAGCCAACTAATCTGCATAAGATACAAAAGAATTACTCTAAAAAGAGGCATATCGCAAAATCTTTATTATTTGCTCTTGCTGATGTTATCTCTGGAAGAATTTCAGGTGGTGTTTCATCACTTCCATTTCAGAGCCGACTTTGACATTCCCATTATGCTGTACATATTCTGCATTATATTGGCAGTGGTTTTATTTAAACGGCACAGTTGCTAATTTTTTACTCTGCCAGAATTGTTGCCTCAAATGCAATACCATTTTAAATATGTGTACTTTTCGTCTTCCTTTCTTTTAGTAAAAATTCTATGAGAACTGTGTTAGCAAATCAAAAAGATAGCTGTGTTTTAGCTATTTAGATAGAACTAAATACAGCTACATACATTACCTGATTCTAATTCTTTACTATATAGCATGCATAAATTGTTACTATAATGTGACCATATTAGGGGGCGGGGGGGGGAAATAGCTTATAGTAAATATACAGCAACAAAGACCAACAGAACTAGAAAACTTATATTATGAGCATTTTGTTCCTTTAAAATATATTTCAAATATATTTTGCTGGTTGTAGTTTTTAAAACAGTCCAATGTTCTATCTAGTACAAGCTTGCTTTGCAAAGACGCTTGTATAAATGGAAATGAGCACTAGTTTTGTTTCAAACTCCTTCTGGACTGGATATGTAGTAGTAAATGTATCTATATGCTGGTTCTTTCCCATTTTTAACTGAAAATATAACTGCGGAAAAAAGAATAATTCATATCAGATTGCAGGTCAATTCCTCATCCCCAAAGTGGACAAGAGTAGCTCAACATATTTTTTAAAGTTGAACTATTTCAGCTCATGTAGCCTTGTACTTTAGTGTCCTCTAGTGGCTGAATTCACAATTTTCTGTTGTGGTGTGAGAGGAGATGGGGGGTGAGAATAAAGAAACTAAAACATTCATCATTGGGCAGAAATGAACATTTTACCTCACTGTGTATAGCCAGAGGGACAATGAACATAGCCATTGTTGGACTTTCCCCCTAGCTGGCTTCTTTTCTACACAAACCTAGTATAAGCCCAGCAAATTAGTCCTATCAAGTGGCAAGAACAGATAGCTAGATGTGCGTAGTTTCATATGTACAGTGTATATATATGTATATATATGTGTGTGTGTGTGTATATATATATATACACACACACACACACACACACACACACACACACCTCACAAAAGCAGCTTGAGTTTTATGGCGACTGATTCACCATACACATATAGATATTGTAAAGGTAAGGTCCAGTCGCGGACAACTCTGGGTTTGAGGCACTCATCTCACTCTATAGGCCGAGGGAGCCAGCGTTTGTCCGCAGACAGCTTCCGGGTCATGTGGCCAGCATGACTAAGCCGCTTCTGGCGAACCAGAGCAGCACACGGAAACGCCGTTTACCTTCCCGCCGGAGCGGTACCTATTTAGCTACTTGCACTTGACATGCTTTTAAACTGCTAGGTGGGCAGGAGCTGAGACCGAACAACAGGAGCTCACCCTGTCGCAGGGATTCGAACTGCTCACCTTCCGATTGGCAAGCTCAGTGGTTTAGACCACAACGCCACCTGCATCATGGTGATACTGTAGGTATTAGCAAATTGAAAGAAGTCAAAATATAGGGTTTAACTTTTGTTGAGTTAAATCATCGGCTAATCTTGTTTTCTGTTTATTCTGACTAGTAGCACATTTTCAAAGTTTTACAGAAAGGTGAACTTCATCCCACCTCGATTTGAAGCAGCATTCCAGAATGCCCTACATTTATTCAGGAGAGTCCACCTCGCAGTTTATACAGGACGGGTAGGGCAGTATATGAAAATGAATTGGGAAGGATTTTTCTATATGTGGGTGCAAGGCGCCCTAAATTCCTGGAACCAATAGTATTGAATTTAACTAAGGCTTGGAGTATTAAAACCTGGAAGTAGCCAGACTCATGTGTATTTAGGATAGATCCATGTGTTTATTTGACTTGTGTACTAGACACTTCTAATTCTCTAATTAGTGTGTTTGAAAGTCTAAGTTAGGCCAGGGTTTCCCAAACTTGGGTATCCAGCTGTTTTTGGACTACAATTCCCATCATTCCTGACTCCTGGCCCTGCTAGCTAGGGATGATGGGAGTTGTGGTCCAAAAACAGTGGGATGTTATAAATAGGGGTTTGTTAACTGTATCCCTATTTTCATCCATCTGGCATTGGAAGGTGTGCCAGCTCATCAGGGATGTTCTTGTGGGGTTTGGTAAAACATTCAATCCCAAAATCTGCCACGGTTTCATTCCAGACCTGAGGAATCTCCTTAAAGTGTTGTCTTAAGCAGCATTCAACAGCAACTCTGGATATTTTTTATATACACACATGTATCTATAAATAGGGATGTGGGTGGCGCTGTGGGTTAAACCACAGAGCCTAGGGCTTGCCGATCAGAAGGTCGGCGGATTGAATCCATGCGATAGGGTGAGCTCCCGTTGTTCGGTCCCTGCTCCTGCCAACCTAGCAGTTCGAAAGCATGTCAAAGTGCAAGTAGATAAATAGATACCACTCCGGCGGGAAGGTAAACGGCGTTTCCATGCGCTGCTCTGGTTCGCCAGAACTGGCTAAGTCCCACATGACCCAGAAGCTGTACGCCGGCTCCCTCGGCCAATAATGCGAGATGAGCGCTGCAACCTCAGAGTTGTCCGCGACTGGACCTAATGGTCAGGGGTCCCTTTAACTTTACCTATCTATAAACAATCATTCCTACACAGAGGTCATGTACTGTTGATTCTACAAGGTTCTAAGAGAGTGTATGTATCATCCCAGGTGCAGGGGGAATCTGTTCTTTTTTCCATTGCTGGGAGAGTACAGTTTGCAGCATGCACAGCCAGATGCCATGGGAATTGTAGTTGATGAGTGAGCAAAGAAGCACAATGCTGTTTTTTAGCCTTTTTGGTGATACAAGTTATCCCTCCAAGAATACGTTTTGCCCTTTTTTAATGCACCTCCTCCCACTATTTATTTATTTATTTATTTATTTATTTATTTATTTATTTTATAACAAGTGTATGGGGATCTCGTTACACATGCCCATAACCACATGTTCCAAACAAATATACATGTGTACGGTTGTAACCACAAAGGCATCCTGTTTCAGGTTTTTTTTCCCCTCCAGATTAGTGTTGTGTCATGAGGATGTTGCACAATACACTTCAATGGACAACCCAGTCATGAGTTGGGATAGCTCACTTGCCTTCCCAACCCTAAGTGCTGCTGTCAGTTCCTGAGAGGGTGAGGGGTAAGCCACGGCCTTGGAGCCAATCCAATGCTCCGGCCAAATTCCTTTCACTTTCCTCCATTGACCACTGCATGGGGCTGACTCAATTGTTGTGGGATGACCACCTCGTATAATTCCAAGACTTCAAGCTATATACTTCAGAAATATATTCAAATTCCTATCCATTTACCACTAACAATTTCTACCTACTGTAAAGACCGAACACTGACTGGTACACTAGTCTCAGAACTACCAGATCTATCTAAGTCCTTCATCCTTTCATGCTGCTGCTTGGGGGCCTCCATCTGTCTCCACCAGCCTGGACCTACAGACCAGCAGCTGCTGAGAGTAGTGCAGGGACTAGGACCTTGGGCAGGCAGGCAGCATTGATAACACTTGCTGTCCCAGCTAGGTGTGGCCCAGCTGCTGGGGCAGAACTATAAAGCCTGCCTGCTTGCCTTGGGGACCTCTATCTGCCTGGACCTGCAGCTGCTACTTGAGAACTTCCATCTGTCTCCATGCACCTGGGCCTGCAGACCAGCAGAGAGTGATGCATGAACTGGGACCCTGGGTGGGCAGGCAGCACTGTTAATACCTGCTGACCCAGCTAGAAGTGCACCAGGTGCTGTTGTAGCACCTTACAACCTGCCTGCCTTGCAGGTGGGGGTTCCACCGAAGGGCTGACACAAAAGAGCATTGTCCCTTTGGTGGAGGCAATTCAGAGATGGAACAAGGGTGTGGGCTGGCCCCCTTGTGCCAATGCTCTTCCCCAAAGAGCCTTCTCGCTGCTGGAAGCCAAGCCCAAGAGGAGCTGTCACTCTTGGCCCCGCAAACGGATTGCCACCCACACCTATGCCGGCTGCGGCAGGACCTGTACCAGGAGCTCCCACCTGAAAGTGTGCCTGTGGACCCATACAGGGTGAAAACGAAGTCAAGGCTAAAAACTATGGCAGATCTTGCTGCCTGGAAGTGTGCTATCCTGTGGCCTGCTGCCCTGAATAAAATAGAGACCCCTTCTAAGAGAGGATGCCGTCTGCCACAGGGTAGGTGCTCAGCAGCTCTTTCTGATATTTTGAATTATTATGACTTTATTGAATTGCATTAATCATTTTGATGAATTTGTCGTTTGCTTTATTTGTGTGCTATTGTGTTTGATTAGTATGGTGACTGCAATGTTTGTTCTTTCTTTAGTGCTGTTGCGATTGTTGTGAGCCGCTTTGAGCTCGGCATTTGGCATTGGAAAAGCGAAATACAAATATTAAATAAAACCATCAAATGCAGCCCATTCAGTGCTTGTTCTAATCCAAACTCCTTTGCAGGTGAGAGGGTGTTAAGAGACACCACACATTTAGAGCACGTGGCTTTCCCCCCAAATACTTCTGAGAACTGTAGTTTGTTAAGGGCCCTGAGAATTAAAGCTCTGTGTGAGCAAACTACAGTCCCAGTATTCTTTGGGAGAAGTCATGACTGTTAAAGTGCTATAAATGTGCTTTAAATGGATGCTGTGGGTGTGAACAAAGAAGTTACTCCTTCCTTCCCATTACCATTCCAACATATGTAAATAATATGCTTCCTGTAACAGAATTGCTTAACCAAACATTTTGTAATTTGGGGAGAAAAGGCCAGATTAATGGTTAGCTGTGTGCTAACTCAGACTCTGACCCTTCTACTGCAAACAACAGATCAGCTGTCATCACCACACATACACACACACAAAAGCACAAACACACCTGGTAACACACAGCTTTTTGCTGTGGCTTCTCTTCGATTAGCAACACTACAAGTGATGAATGGTTTATAAAATCTAAAAAGGCCTTTCAAAATGTCTGTGTGTGGAAAACAGTCATTGAAAGGTAGTGGTTATATATTTGAATATAATGGTTATATATCTGAAATTTGTCCCTTCAAATATGACTTGAGTGTACACAAATCTATTGCCTACATTTATGGCATATATTGCATGTGGATGCAACTTACATCCACACATCCATCTATGAATACTTTTATTCATTTAGATTATATCACCCTAATTTATCGCTCAATTTCTGGAAATATATGCCGAAGGTTTCAACAGCATCTTAACAGTATTTTATTGGGGACACACTTTACTGTGTTAAATTGCATATGTCATTGACAACATTACATATATCTATATGAACAGCCATTAGGAGATTTTCCCACTAGTAAGCGGATGGCACTCACACACACAAAAAGTAAGATGATGACACCAAGTTCAAGTTTTCTTTTACGTCTGATTCAGTGTAGCCATGCAGGTTCTTGACAGATGGTGGGCTGGATGAGGGCCAATAGATTAACCTGAACCTTGACAAGATGGAGTTGATGTGGGTGAGTGTTTCCTGGATCTAACAGTCCTGATAGTCCTGAGTCAACTAATGCTATCTGCTTAGCTCTCCAAGGGCAACACTGAGACTAAGGACCAGGATGCTGACAGGCAGCGTCATCTTATGGACTGGTTGCAAATAAGTAGGCAGGGAGGTGGGAACTGGCTGAGGGCAGACTGAGATTGGTTGGGCAGTAGACCAATCTCCACTACCCAGCAGAAGTCATCTCCCCTCTCCTTTCCCAGAAACTCAGCACCTACTATTTACCTTGCATGTTAGAGGTTTTATATCTGTTACGCTATTTCAGGAGGATTTATCTTGTAGTCAATAAAGCTGAAAATTCTTAGAAGACTCTAGGTGTAATTTATGTGCAATTATCTGATTTTTCCATTTTTAGCAGCTTCAACTCTTTTGGATCCTTTCACCTTAGGTTTTTATTTTTTAAAAAACACCATATAAGTAATTCAAGTAATGCCACTGTCATAGCATACAAAGGGGTTATGAGATCTAATGACAAGTCCTAATGAGCCCTCTGACATTGGCATTACCAGCGTGAATTGCTACAATGGCTCTCTCAGCATTTTCACCAATATCTTTGACTGAAATGGGCCAGCTAAACAGTCCTTGAAACTGCTACTCCAGCTGTTCCTTTTTTTGCCAATTCTATCATTGGATAGATTGAAAATTCTGTTGTCAACTTCACCCTGTCCAAAATTAGCAATCTTAATCCACACAAGCAATGCATAAAGGCATATACTACCTAGCACCCTGCATTCCGTGTTTACATAAATTATCCTTATGTTATAACTTTGCTGTAACTCTGATATGGTTCTTGGGCATTGCCCTGGGGGCTCATGCAATTCAAATAAAATGCTTTATTGAAATAAACAAGTAAAAGCTCTATTTTTGCAGAACTAAGTTTTATTACCCTGAGATGAAGTAAAAGAATAGGGTGAATCAGCAGGGATGCAAAAGCTATTGAATATATTCTGGAACCTAGAAAAGCAGAGTGGAAATCTGCTCTCTTGGATCCCTGAAGCTCATACCAAGAACACGTCTACTATTTTAGTTAGATTCTTGGCTCTTACATAGTCAAGCTTCTCCATATCCTTACTTCTACACATGTTAGCATTAATGCCGTAACACCTTGGAGAAAATTAGGGTTTGAAAGCTGAACCATATCAATGTATGTTAGCAATATTGGACAGCTCATAAAGTGACAGCCATTTTGCATCCTAGGCATGAGCTGTACTTGGGCATGATTATTAGTTTTGGTCCAAAGTGTGATATGTGTACATAACCCGATGAAACAGCTAATAGTAGAATGTAATTACTGTCTTTCCTATATGAGGGAATAGTGATCTATTCTACACATGCACCTCTTCTTTGTGGCATCTGAGGCAGAATGAAATTCAAAATGGCGGCCACTCTGTGACATCCAAGCACTCCAAGGCTGCTTTTCTAGAAGGTATATGCCAACCTCAAGTAGCTTGGTGTCTTCAATTCTTGAATGAGATTGTGTCTCATTGACATTTGTGAGGCTTACTTCTGAGTAAGCATACAAAGGGTTGGGCTCCACCAGTAGCATAGGCCCTGTCCTCACAAAAGGAAAACACAGAGCTACATAGCCAAGTGTATCTCCAGCTAGCCGGGAAATCTTTTTATCCTCCTACTGCTCTTCACTTGTGTGTTGAGGTGAAGGCCTCTAGCTTTTGATAGCACTTTCCCTAACTCTCAAAAGAGGTCCTTTGATTTTGACGTCCATTCTTCCCAGTTGACAAGCCAAAGCCATAGATAAGAATGTATGGAGGTTCCCAGTCTCCCCCTCTTCTAACCCGTGGCTCACAATATGCAAATCTCAGGCCTATTCTTTTCAAGTGTTGCTCCTAATTCCTTTAAAACAGTGTTCCCGGTGATACACACCACCATAACGAACATTTTTTCATGTATTATTAATGCATTTCTTTGTTCGGTGTTCGAAAGAAGGAGGTTAAAAAAAAAAAGTTTTGATTTATTCCATACCTTAAACCCAATGTGACAAAATTCAGAGATGGCAGCGGGCTGCCTCTTTCTTTCACCAAGATTTGAAAACTGAAGTTAAAAGTCTGGAATTATACTCAGATGCATTTCTCTCTTGTAATATTAACATTTTTTTTATTACCTGAACTATTTCCCCTGTCTCCCTTGACTCCCACAGCAGGGACTCTCATATTATTTCCCGCAGCGTTCCACCTCCACTTTCAGAGACGTGGATTTCAGGAGCTGCCCTACCGTTTATCAAAGCTTTCCCCTTGGTCATCAGAGAGAGAAAGAGAGAGAGAGGCTTGTCTAGTTTGGGCTGGTATGAAATTGTCGGCTTCTACTCTCCCCCCCCCCAGCTTTTTCTTCTTCTTCTTTGTATTGAGTTATCTGTTCACAGCTGAGTAATCTCACTAGAACTGCTGGGATGATGATCTTCATTCAGCACCTCTGGCAGCTAAGCCTAGGGCTTGTAATAGTGCAGTGTATTAATAGCTACAAACACAAAACTGGGCATGCCGCGGTAAGATCCACAGGATACATTGCATTTATCACGCACCTTTGACCACCACACCTACTCTTTGGCCACCAATGCACCTCTTCCAGGAATAATTACCTCAGGAATTGAAGCCACCAAGATACTTCATGTTGGTGGCTGTCTTCTGAAATTCAAGCCAAAGGACAAAACTTTCTGTAGGGACATAAGAACACCAAATTTGGTCTCCCCTAGCAGCTAAACTGATGTTTCTGAAAAGTCCACAAGTTGTCCTTCCCCAGCGACTACATGCCTTGTAGTCACTAACAACCCACTACTGATGGCCTGTTGTAACCTGCTGCGGTAGGTGAGCCAGGAATATACTGATAATATAGCCATTTCTTTAATATAGTCATATTAAAGAAATCTAAGGAGCTCCTTAAATGTTACTCTAGCCACGTTTAAAATGCTTTTACAGGCCTTCCCCACATAACTGCAAAGAAAAAAGGCTTCAGCCTTCTGGCAGGCAAGATACCAATTGCACCAGGCCCAGTAGTTTGGATTTTACTTAGGCAACAAATTTATTAGATAACAAGCATCTGGAGAAGGGTGAAAGAGCTTTGGAGAGAGAGAGAGAGAGAGAGAGAGAGAGAGAGAGGTGCTTGGATTAGATATGCCTGTGTCACATCTAACAATGCAACCATAACCATGTCTACTCAGAAGTAAGTCCTGTTGAATTCAATGGGGCTTACTCCCAGGTAAGTAGGGTTGGGAATGCATCTTAGAGCATTCCCTCTCTGTGAGAGAAAATGTTGAATACTGCCACTGATAGGGGTCTTGTTACCCAATTTTTGAAAACAATTGATTTTTAAGAATATTTACATACAAAAAATATAATCTGCCTAATTAATTGGGGGCACTTCTTTTTACTTGATCAGAAATTAATCAATATGGACACAATACTATACTCTTGACAGGCATCTCAGGGATCTACCCCTCTGTGGGCAGAGAGAGGTCTGAGCACATAGTAGAGAGATATTGTGGTGCTTTGATGTCAGAGGTGTCATTGGGAGAAGATTACAAGGCTATGGATATGCCAGATACGAAGCCCTCCCATTCCCCTAACACAGACCCAAAATGAGACAAAAACTATACTGGCCCTGGGTGTCCTTAAAGAATGGAGGAAGAAACACTGATGTAACAATCATGCCACCTCATTTTTTTTCCTTGCAAAGACAAAAATACAAGTTTTGGCGGTTCATCCACTTTTGATTCTCCCTCCTTTGCCAAGACCAGCTTGGTCTGTCCATCTAATTGATTCATAAACCAAACACTGCAGCTGTCTACATGTAATGTTTTCCTTGTCACACATTTAATTGATTACACCTGAGGGTGGGATGTTGAAAAGAGGAAATGTTTTGTAGTGTTTCACACGAGCAAACATGGTGCCAAGGTAAAATTAAGTTCTGTGTTTGTTTCCTCTAGGAAACCCAGAGGTATCTGATCGAACTTACCAATTGGCCAGAGAAGTAAATATTGAGGTGATTGCAGATAACTTTAAACATTTAAAAGCTTACAATGTGTGTGGCAATTATCTCTGTAAGTGCTTGCCTCCAACCATAAATTTCAGCTCATCATTACCTTTCAGCCACCTGCAAGGTGAAGGGGGGCATAATTCCAAAGGCTCAAATGCATGGACAGGATAGAAATGACATTATTGATGCCAGGCAGTAAACTTTTTAAGTGGGTACGTATGGCTCCTGGATCAAGTCTAAATTGGCTGTCAGCTTGATGTGGAGCAACATTGTCCTGTTAATGCGATAGACACTAAAAAAAGGGGGGGGGTGTTCCTAAATCCCAGCAGCCATTTGGTTCCAGGTGGGCTTTTGACAATGTAAATTTAGAAGACATTTCCTGTGATAGCATTTCTCTCCCTCTCTCTCTTTTTTAAGCTGATTCCATAGATCCAAAGCAAACACAGTGGCACATTCTCACCCTCCTTTCATTCAAGTACTCGGAAAGGAACAGTTTATGCAGAGGTGTTTAACAAATCAAAGAGACTCTTACAACAATGTGAATGGCTCAGTCTAGGTGATTAGTTTTTTTGTATGTCTTTTTAAGTTATTAGAAAAGGAGACCAGAGCATGTGGACTAGTCTCTGTGTACAAATGACTGATAGAATGGGGAGAGATCAGAAACAATATTGCAGACAACAGATGAACACAGAATATTTAAAAAGCAAGGAGGGAAGAGAGGAGCCCTGCTGAAAGATTAAAGAAGAGAGAGAAGTACAAATGAGCAAATCAATTATTGTGTGAAGATTTCTAGGATGTTGTTTAATTCATAGTGGTCTGTGCTATATTAGGCTCCCTCACAGTTTATTTTCTCTTTTTTTATTGATGTTTCTTTTAGTTCTGTCTCTGGCATCTGATTCTATGGGAATGGGTAATCCTTTGAGGGTAAGTGTTATGAAATGGAGGTCTGATCCTGAGCATCATTTCTGAGAGTGTTAACTGGGTTCATCCACACTGTCATATTGATTTCCACAATGATGTGGAAGTAAGTGATGCTAATATGAGAGAACCACAAGATTAGGCGTTCAGGATGTGGGGGCCTTTAAAGAGTTGTGCATTCATGAAGCTGAAACTGAGCAGAAAGTCAAATGATCACACGTTTTTTGTGGAACAGACTTCACTAACTGGAGGCAACTTTCTGCCATTTTTCATGTACATACAAGACGCAATAGGCCCAACATGACCCCGTGTTGGGAATCTACTGGCACTTATTTCGTGTGGGCTAAACAAAGGAAGTATGTCTCAACAAAACACATGCAGTAATACTACAGAATATTTCATTTGTCTAGCCCAAATGGGGACCAGGAAAAAAAATTGTTGTAGCTGTTAAATTCACTGTATTCCCCCATCCCCACCCCAATCCTTGTTTATCATTGTGCAAATTTCATGGGCCCAAATACACCTAAATAAATACATTTTTTAAAAAATAATAATAATGAAAAGCTGCATATCCAACCCTTTAACAAACTGCAACCCTCTTAGGAATATCTCTTCACTTTTCAGATTCCCCCCCCCCCCCCGGGAATTCTAGCAGAGAATCAATGTGGCCAAAGTAAAAAGGGAGTGTCGTCCATTTCAAATCTGAACATTTTAACCCTTCCAATATTTTACATGAATGTCTATCTATTCTGTTCCATTCATCTGATACTTTCATTTGGTAAATACCTACAAAACTTTGATTCAGTAATTCAGAATTTTAAAAATCACCTCTAATCTTCAACTAAACTATCCAGTTATGATACTCCTATAGAAACTGTCTTTGTACATCTCATGTAACTTACCTTTTGAACACTTTTATTTTGCCATTTCTATATGTACTTCAAAATCAACAGTATATATTATTCCATAATTTCTACCGCTGCTGCTGCTACTATTACAGTTGTATCAAAGTTTGTTGAAGGCATTACACAAAATCATAAGCTGCAAAGATCTTCTGTTTCACACAGATCTTACAAATGCATTAGTATATATTTTTCAAAGGCACCTTGGCTGTTTTGTCATCCAAACCTCATTGACATTCACAACATTTCTGTAGGAACTGCTGTAGTACAGTAGCTAGCATGCATGAAATGGAGTAAGTCACAGCCGTGGGGGAGGGGGAGTCACTGACTGATTTCTCGCTCACTTTCTCAGATATGAAATGTAAAATGGTACCTGGTCATACCTATGCAGGGTAGCTCAGCTGGTAGAGCATGTGACCCTTAATCACAGGGTTGTGAGTTCAATCCCCATGCTGCACAAAACGATTCCTGTGCTACAGAGGGTTGGTCTAGATTACCCTTGTAGTTCCTTCCAACTCTACAACTCTGTGATTCTATAATTCCATGACCTCTTTCAACAGCATGTAGCTTATGGTAAGTGGTAATTTCCCACATATCACTTTGTACAGTCATACCTCATGTTATAATAATAATAATAATAATAATAATAATAATAATAATAATAATTTATTATTTATACCCCACCCATCTGGCTGGGTTTCCCCAGCCACTCTGGGCGGCTTTCAACAAAGCATTAAAATACAATAATCTATAAAACATTAAAAGCCTCCCTAAACAGGGCTGCCTTCAGATGTCTTCTAAAGGTCTGGTAATTGTTGTTCTCTTTGACATCTGAAGGGAGGGCGTTCCACAGGGCGGGTGCTGCACTTTTGGTTTGGTTCAGGTTGCATTGGTTCAGGTTGCATTTTTTCAGGATGCATCCTGCGGCGACCTGGAAGTACCAGAAAGGGTTACTTCCGGGTTTCGCCGCTCGCGCATGCGCAGAAGCGCAAAATGACATCATGTGCATGCGCAGAAGTGCCAAATTGCGCAGCGCACCTGCGCAGATACAGCACTTCAGGTTGCGGGCTTTTCATGTTGCTCCGGAACGGATCCCGTTCGCAACCAGAGGTACCACTGTACTCTGCATATTTACTTACCAAAGTCACAACAACTGTATGTTAGGATTGTAAATAGATCCTAGTTATTACTCAGGGAAATTTCACTCAATAATTTTTGAGGATCAAACATTTCTCCTGATCAACTGCTCAACGACCACCTTAACATAAGGCTGATTTATGATACATTTGCCCAACCTTATGCTTGCATAGTACAGACAAATCTGTGCAGTGTGACCAGTTTGGCCCCCACATACAAGAAGCAGAATTTTAAACTATATTGGTATCAGCACAACATTATGTTTAGTGCGTACTATATAATTTTTGCAAAGAAGTCACTGAAGTGATGCACAAGGGCACATCTTAATAGAAAGCAAAGGAAGTGGCATCACCCAAATATGATCTATATTTCACTTGATCAAAGACTTTGTAGGGGGAAATAATTAAAAAGTAAAAGCCTTACGCAATGAGATTTAAAAGAAATCTTAGGAGGCTGACAAGATGCATCTGGCACAACTTCAAAGTCCTTCAAAGTACATATAATCAATGTTTGTCAATAGCAGTTTTGCATCCTTTAATTTATCTTTCATGGGTTTAAAGCATGTTGTTATTAGGATCCAGTCCACACTTTAATTCTGTTTGAGATTTGATGAATCAGGGCTTTATTAAAATTCAGTGCACCTCATCTTTGTCAAGGACAGATTACATAAAGCTGTGCTTTATTACATTCCTTTCATCTTCCTGTCTTTCTAGCTAGAGAAAGTTACCTTATTTATGGAAACTTTCGTAAGACTGCAAACACTGTTTGGCAGTGAGCATCTCCATATGAACGTGTGTGCTAAGACCTGCGTGAATTAATACAAGAACATAAATATAGCCATACTGGATTGACATAATGGTCCAGTGTCCTGTCTCTGACGGTGCCTGAATTGGGATGTTTCAAGAATCGTAACATTACAGAAGAATTATTTCATTCTCTGGCAGTGCTTCTCATAATATATTCTGGGGAATATGAGTTCTTCAGTAGCTGATTTGGGGGGTTAGTTCTTCACAGTGAGACAATGCAGACAAACATCCCTGGAAGATGGCTTTCCTACCACTCTGTCCCAGTGGCCTCAACACTGTCAGCCATTTTGACTGCTCCTGGAATCCTTGATATTTCTCTGGAAGTTAGACCTGTAGTGGCAGGGGAGATTAGTAGGGCGACAGTTGGAAAGCAATTTGGAAGAGACTTGTTAAGCTTCAGATCAGGGGTAGGAAACCTAAGGCCCGTGGGCCAGATGTGGCCCAATCGCCTTCTCAATCCGGCCCACGGACAGTCCGGGAATCAGCGTGTTTTTACATGAGTAGAATGTGTCCTTTTATTTAAAATGCATCTCTAGGTTATTTGTGGGGCCTGCCTGGTGTTTTTACATGAGTAGAATGCGTGCTTTTATTTAAAATGCATCTCTGGGTTATTTGTGGGGCATAGGAATTCATTCATTCCCCCCCCCAAAAAAAAATAGTCCGGCCCACCACATGGTCTGAGGGACGGTGGACCCGGCCCACAGCTGAAAAAGGTTGCTGACCCCTGCTTTAGGTGGCCTATAAGCAATGCCTCTGCTAACTGTACTTGTTCTACCTGTCCATCTTATGCAGCAGTTTTTCCTTCACAGGAGGGGTGGGTGTGTTGTGCCTCTGTACAAACTGCCACAAATCTCCTATCAATTGGAGAAAGATAAGTGTAATACAATAAACAAAACAACTGGGGATTGGCCCAGTCAATGCTAACTCCTTTGCTTCAGTCTTGCCCATGGACATCAATGGTGCATCATTCAATGCATCTACTCAGAAGTCCCATTGTGTTCAAAGGGGCTTCATCCCTGGTACCTTGGTAGGTATGACAATGCAGCTTTGAAAGTTTAGTCTAAACAGAAAGGTAGGCTGTGAACGCTGGGCAAAGCAACCCTAAATGAGGGGCAGAGATGAGAAGATGGAGAGAGATTCTGTGGTAGAGAATCACCATGCCTATCAGTCTGCCAACTTGCTGCAGCCAAGGCAGGGCAAATGGGATTTTTCATTTCTCTTCCGATTGACTTTAGGGCGGGGCAGGGAGGGGGTTAATGAGTTCTAAGCCAATTTTATGGGTATACCAGGAAATTGGAAAGGGAGTTGGATCCGGTGGATCTGCCACCACACCTGACATACCCACTTCCCTGGAATGTCCCAGTATGTCCACCACCAGCGGAGGGACATGTACACTTGTATTCTTTTCAGGCATTGAGGTGGGGCGGGGGACACTGGCGGTGTAGCTGTCATCCTAACCTTGCATTTCCCTCTCTGCCAGAAGAGCTGCACTTATCCCATTTCTTTTTATTTTGGAATAATGTCTTAATGGTTGTTTTGATGGTGTATGTACTCCATCCTGGGGCCATTTTGTGAAGGGTGAGTTATAAATAGAAATAATAAATAAATAAAGTTGCTTTATTATATCAGCTGGCTGTAGGATTGCAGCCTTAAAAACAATAACTTAATAAAATATGTGCTTAATTTTGGTTGGATCACAACCTTAGACAGCAAGGACATTTAGCTCCCCAAAGAAAAATGAGGACTTGAAGCAGCTCTTATATCTTACCATGGACCTGCTTCAACTCCCATTGTAGGAGTCAGATGACTGAAACTAGTGATAAATCCAGATGAAAAAGAATGAAGGTTGATAAATAAACAGCTGCATCGTCCCTTAATATATGCCATAGAGAAGGCTCAGATTGGGAAACTCTAGCAATAGTACTTCTTTCATCAGGATAATCAAAATGGAAAACGTAGTTAATAATTTGCAAGGCATAAACCTGTTCTCTAGCTATTTAGATTGACTTAACAGGGGGTGGGAATTGGAAAGAACGAAAAGCTTGTTCACAAAAAAGGGGGGAAAGTCGTGTGAAAATAAGGATGGTTAACTCTTTTGTCTGTCTGTCGATTCTTCCCCTCATTGTCTTTGTTGGAAGAGCAACTGTTTGTGTAAGTATATCTATTTAAAGAACTTATTTAATACAGATTGATGAATTCATGTCAGAAGAGTATCAGACTGCTCATAAAGCTGAGCTTTAGATCAGCAATCAAGGGATATACATAGCAGAATTTTATGGATATAACATTTATCAGGACATTATTGGGAAAATATGTTCCTAATCCAGTGGAAAGATGGAAAAGGTTGGAAAAGGGACACAGCACTTGAAAAAATGTAAAATTATTAAACACATTTTCCAGCTTTGGCATTTTCTGTTCCTGTTTCTTCCATGATTCTTTTTCTTTCTTCCTCAAAACAAAATCTGTATCTGTGAATGCCACCTACACTAATTCATGCAAATAGTGGGTTGCTACTTGCTTAACAAGGTGCATCTTACATATTTTGTTCACTCCTGTCCAAAAAGTTGATCAACCACTGTCTGGAATTCAACATTCATGGAAATATCGATTTTTCTTACTGACAATCAATTAATGTTGCTAAAATGCAAAGTAACCACAGAGAAAGAGCACAGCAGAATATGCAGCGGGATAGTTTTTCATAAAACATGGTGTTTCATCGTAATTAATGTAATATGAACTTCTTGGAATAAATCCTGCCGGGAATGTGTTGTGATCACTTGATGGCAAATAGGTTGTGAGCTGACTATATTCTTGGCCATAGAGGCCTTTTCCAAATAAGATGTGAGAAAACATCTGTTACCAATGTAATTCAGATGTTAAATGTTGTTGTGTGCTGGGGGGCCTTGTGATCTAGGAGTAGGTGTGCGACATGTTCTGGGTAGGGTTGCATTGAAAGTTCCGCCTAGAAGGCAGCAAACAAACAATGACTGTGTGGACAGGTTGTCTTAGGGGTGCACGTAAGAGAGGGGGATGAGAGAGAAAATGACTGGATGATAGGTGAATAGGGTCATTTTGTGTGTGTGTGTGTGTGTGTGTGTGTGTGTGTGTGTGTGTGTGTTTGTGCCTGAAAGCATGGGAAAGAGAAGATAGGTGTTTGACTTAATGGGCGGTGGTGGGAGAGGGAGGGTGTTTTCATTTGATCCACCCAGTTTCAGCCCCACCCAACTGCTCCTCCAAGAGAATGCAGCCACTGACTAAATAATATTGATGTTGCCATTGCTGAATTAAGGAAGTATATAGCCTGAATGTATTTATGACAGTACCAGCAGTTCATAACATTTAATACAAGAAAAGTCATAGGTTTAAGTCCTGGGGTTAAAGGTTATAGTACACACAGGGCATTAACAATGTCAAGTTTTCTCAGGACCAAGCCAGATGTGTGGGGAATGTACTGTAGCAGATATAAAGCAGCAGTGGGAGTCTAGCTCTTTACACAATAAGAAGTGTGCAGTTGTGGAGGAGAGCAGAATCTAGAACCATCTCCTCTCTTATTTCTCTGTTTTAAGCAGCTTTTGATCAGCTTGGCTCTGACATTAGAGGTGGTGTTGCAAGCATGGATAAAAAGGCTGAAAGCTGGTGCAATGAGATACAGCAGAGGAAAAGGAGGCAGGTTTTGCTCCTTTCCTTACATGGTTTCTTTTCTGTTAAGTATAGACATACACACAAAAAAAACTTGCTATGCGAACATGACAGACAAGTGTTTAGCCTGCACACAATTGGCACTATGTATACTTATTAGGAACTAATCTCTGAACTTAGAACTTACTTCTGAGTAGAGCTGCTTAAGAGTTGGCTGCAAACATTTACAAAAGGAGTTTGCTCTTTAAAAACGATCGCCAGGCATCTGTTCTGTGCATGCGAGAAAATGTCTTCTGTTCTGCTGCATTGTAACCTATTAGTCTCTAGAGGGGGAAAGCAAGTTGCCAATTCAGCATTGCTCATTGATCAAGGAAACCCAATATGCTCTTTTTACAGGATGGGTCTGGGTCTGCCTGAAGCTACAGGATTGCAAAATGTCTTAGCTAGATGCATTAGCAAATGTTGCACTGATCTCTTATAGAGGGAAAAATTCTTTCTGACCCCTGAAGGCAATCAGCATATGCCCTGAAGCGCGAGAGTTCCCTTACAGCTAAAGAGTCTTAATGGGCTTCCATAAGCTTTAAGTCGAGCTGCATAACCTGCATTCTCAGCACAGATAGCAAAAGGTTTGATGATGCAGAAATCTCGTGTCAGACTCATCGGAAGGCCTGCCTCTTGAGCTGTAACCCAACAGGCTTTGCTGTCCCTGTCTAAATGAAATCTGTCCTGTCAAAGGGACCAGGTACGCAAGCTCAGCTAAAATGGTGCAAAACAGTGTAAATTCTTGCCGTAAAATGAAATTAAATGGTCTGACTTTGGGATAGGGTGAGAGAGAGAGAACCTTAAAGCTGGAGGTGCTACTACTTACGGAATTTTTTTTTTTAAAAATAAATGTTTCACTCTATTTTAAATTCTACATTATTTTTATGTAATTTTCTGATTCTTCAGCTTCTTTGTCACCCCCCAAAGTAAGTCTCTAAGCCTTAAAATTGTTGAGCAAAGCAGGAAAAAAGTGCTTCGGTGCTCAAGGCGAAGCTACACTGTAATGTCACTGCAATATCTGTCTCATGAAGGGGACTGGTGGTGAAATTTGGTTGTATTTTGATTTTACCTAATTTGCAGTCCCTGAAACAATATCTGAAGAAAAACCAGCTATCCTTTGAAACTCTGTTTAGAATGTCAATGTATGGCTTTTAATCAAAAAAAACAAAAACCCATCACAATTTTCTGAATTTTGTAATGAAGTTCTCCGATGAAATAATGTGTTAAAATTTATGTATATTAGGCAGGCAGAAGTGGCTCATGGGGTGGGGTATAACTGCTATGATAGCTTCCTAACACTACTGCTTAAAGTGTGGGGAGGCAGCGGGGAGGCTAGCATGGTGCAAAGGCACCAGCAGGAACCCTGGAATGGCCCTGCCAGTGTGTTTGCACCATGGCAACTTCCTTGCTACCTCCCCATAAGCAACAGCTTCTGGGAAGCTGGTATAGCAGCTCTCCCCCATCTGCTGTGCCACTTCTGTGGGTAGGAACTTGTGTTTGAGTGGCACAGCAAGTTTTATTTTAATGCCAACAGCCAGGGTGGTGGGGAGGAGGACCAACATGGCTATCCCTCTGGAAATACCTACAGTTTTGCCATTCTCTCTTCATTGTTCCCCAGTACTGTGGAATTGTTGTTTTTATTTAAGCAGTTTATAAATATGAAAAGATTGGAAATATTTGTGGTGGAACTTTCACCCTTTTTTTCTTTTCCTCGGTTGCTATGAAAATGCATTTTCTCTTTGCTTTGTATGGCAGACTTTTAAGCACTTCTTGGGTTTTAGACTGAAAATGGACCTATACTAGGGGAATTTGATTGCACGTCTACAGGTGAATGTGTTACAGCACACAACTCTTAATTTTGCTGCTGTATGTTATGGCCTGATCCAGAACATGGAAAACTTGAGCATTTACCAGGACCCCAAAACAAGCAAAGAGACCAATTTTCTACCAGCATAGCCATAATCTAACTGGGCATGCAGCACTCTAAGGCTGTACATCCACTGTACATTTAATGCACATTTAAAGCACACCTAGCCAAAGAATCCTGGGAACTGTAGTTTAAGTGTGCTGAGAACTCTAGCCCTGTGAGTTGTAAACTACAATTCCCAAGATTTATTTTGGGGTGGGGGGGAGGCAGGAATCTGCATGGTGTTTGTGAAGCCATAGAGACCTTGAGTCTCTGTCACATCCATTCCAGCTTGAGGGGGCCCATTAGCCACCTTGCACATTTTTAGAATTGAGGAGTAAGATAGAAATATATTGAATGAATGAATGAATGAATGAATGAATGAAATAGCACCAAATTCCAGGTGCTCGGAGTATTATTATTTTTCATTACCTATGTCCTCTAGGTTCTTTCAAACAAAAATACACCAAACTCTCTAGGGTACAAATTATTCTCTGTAATCTTTGGCTTCATTTACCTGAGCAGCACTCGACTTTGGGAAAAGTCCCGCATGTTGTCAGGTGAAATTAAGATAGTTCCAAGTTTTGACATTTTGAACTGCAACCATTTTTCAAATAAAATTCCAATATATTAATACAGGCTCAGGAATCTCAAAATGATTCTAAAAACAGCTGTTCCTTGCATTTTTGAATTAAGTGTTTTTGTCATTGCTTTCCTGAAATAGTGCATTAAAATAAAGCTCCCGAAAGTCTCTCAAACTTCAAAATGAATGTTGTCTCGGCTGTTTACAGAATTAGCATGTATATTATACAAAATTATACACAATTATGGTATTTAGCATGTTTGTCCCTTAATAAAAATGCAGTATCTAACTACACTGGATAGCAGAAACAATTGGTTTTGTGAAATACAGTATCAGTACCTACCGGTATTTTTCGTTTCCTTTCAAACTTTGAAAGACAAGCCCTCCCTCTTCTGGCTACGTAGAACATAACAAGCAAAAAAGAAATGGACAAGCAAATGAAAGATTGCAGGCTTTAAATGGTGGCATATGTACTAGCTTGTAGTTCGATAGTAAAATAATGGTTATATATATTCAGGAGCGTGCTGAATTTATATACTAGAGTAGCAAGCAAGTGGTGGGTGTCTTAACTCACGCCACTAAGCATTCTATGTGGCTTTAACATTAGAACTTGGGTAAGAAAGAAAAAGGTGGCGCGGGTGGCGCTGTGGGTTAAACCACAGAGCCTAGGACTTCCTGATCAGAAGGTCGGCGGTTTGAATCCCCGTGATGGGGTGAGCTCCCATTCTCGGTCCCTGCTCCTGCCAACCTAGCAGTTCAAAAGCACATCAAAATGCAAGTAGATAAATAACTACCGCTCTGGCGGGAAGGTAAACGGTGTTTCTTTGTGCTGCTCTGGTTCACCAGAAGCGGCTTAGTCATGCTGGCCACATGACCCAGAAGCTGTACGCCGGCTCCCTCGGCCAATAAAGCGAGATGAGCGCTGCAACCCCAGAGTCGTCTGCGACTGGACCTAACGGTCAGGGGTCCCTTTACCTTTACCTTTAAGAAAGAAAAAGATGGTAGAATCATGAAGCTGGACATGAGAACCTCAAAGGTAATCTATTCTATCATTCTGCAATTTAAATATGCCTACATTACGTGGTGATACCCAGTGGTCCATCCACTTGCGCAACAAAAACCTGTTGGCGCAATGGGACTTCTGGCTTCCTTCTATCCCCAACCACTTCAGCCCTTTATGCACCCCTGAAATCTGGTCTGGAGGGTCCCCCACAAAGAGCAGATTTGCAGGGCACACAGGCAGCTGCAGGGGATGGAGAGGAAGGAGAAGACCCTCTTCATGAGTGGGTGCCTACTTGTGCAATGTTGCACATTACCCATCTATTTTAAGAATGCAAGGCATGCAGAAAAAGGGTGAAGTCGAGATTGTCCCTTATGCCTTCAGGATAGTCCTGATTCAGCTTTTAAAGAAGAAGAAGAACTGTTCCCCTCCTTAAGGTGTTTTCCTTAAAGTTGCATTTGTGTATGTATTTATTATACCCAGCTAAGCAGTTCTCCCCAGGTCTAGTGCTGATACTTTCCCCTTGTTTGTGGAGAGTGTCATTTTGGATACATAATAATCAGCACTCAAAGAATGAGTTCACTATTAGTAAATAGGATTTATGGAAAGGACTATAAAGCATTTCAGAGAAGTGGAGTCCTAGAAATCTAAACCTGTCTCTCTTCTCCCCTCTGAAATGATCTATCCATTGTCCAGCAGAGATTATCCACGGAACATAAAGTATTTGTTGAGTTTGTGAGCTGCTTTTGAAATTGTTACGAGAAAGCTGCATAGAGACGATTTTAAATAAATAAATGTGCAACTTCGTCCTTGAAAACTGCACAATATTACCGTCTGCATTGTTCAAATGCATTTGCTTTGAGTAACAAGGAAGGGTTTAGGATAATCCAATTTCCTAAAATCTGACTTAGTTGGCTTTATACGTGTCCATTTTTCTTCTTCTCTTGCAGCTTTCTTATACCCTGTCATTTGACCAGCAAGCTGGTAAGCAATACAACTTCTTCTTTTTCCCTTGTAGCAAATACTTCAGAACATGTGCACTATCATATAGCTAAGGAGGCTGTAACTTAACTGAGCAAGAAGCATAATTGAAGGTTTGATTTTAAGCAGCTTAGCAAATCCACTGATTTTGGTGGAATAAGACTTGAAACTTTTGTTGGCAGTGTGGAAAATTAACAGCACAATCCTATGCGTGTCCTTTTTCAACTGCTCTTTTGAGTGGAGATTTTTTATTCTAGGCTGTATTTGCTCTGGGCTGCATCCAGCGCTATGCAGGGAGATTTCCCCTTCTCTCCTCTCTCTGGAGGATCCTCCAATCCTCTGGAACAGATTTTGGGGCTTGGGGGTTAAATACTTTAAGGGAAAGGAGGAGGGGAAAGTTTGGTTTCACAAACAGAAATCTGCTGCACTAGCAGAACAGCAGCACTGAATATAACCTATCGGGTTTGAAATTGTCTTTATAGGAAATTGTTTGAATTGCTTTTATATATCAAATTGTTTTACATATGTTTCTATTACTGATGTTTCTGTTGTTAAATTACTTTGAGATGTTTCACAGGAAATGATTCCTAAATGGGAATGAATGAATGAATGAATGTCTACTCAGAAGTAAGTCCCATTGAGTTGAATACTGCATACCTCTGAGTAGACATGTATAGGAGAATACTGAACATTATATTCTGGTGGTTGGTAAGTCTGACACAAAAGTAGTAATGAATTAATAGCAGATAAAATGTGTATTACATATCTGCTTTACTTCCTGTATTAAAGTTTACAGAGTTTGGAATAAATCTATGTCAAAAACTATGTAATACTTCTCTGAGGTACCCTTCACATACTATGAAAAATATGTTTATAAAGAAAGCATCGATCTTTATATTATTTTGGAATGGCGCATTTCAATATAATCTTGGGCCATCATTTTCTATTTGTCATCTTGTACTTTTTCAAAACTATATTATACAGGTATACAAAATGGTACAACTTTGTACAGCTGGAAACCTTTACTAACCTTAGAAATAAACAGTCCAACTTCTTAGACTAGGGATGGGGAAGAAATTTCACTCAGTTACTATTTAAAGGCAAACCTAAGTAATTCAAAACAGTACAATAAAATCCTTCAAAATCCACACTCCGAATTTTGCAATACAGTTGTCCAATCAAATCATGTGTACAAAAATGCAAACAGTAGGGTAAAATAAGCATCAAAAAGCATATATTAGTGAAAATAATATACACAAATGCATCGTATTCGGGAAACATTGCTTTGCAAAAATGGGTCTATCAGGATAAAATTGCACTAAAAAGCTGGCGAATTTTCATGAGGACTTAAAGAAATAAAGGAACTGCAAAGTGATGTGTAAATATGAAAAATGTAACTTAAGATGGGATACACGAAAAAATGAGAGTAACTGAAATTGAGAGATTCAGCCTTTCCTAGATGTGGGGTTTATATATGGCGGTAGATGCAGGTCTTGCATTCTGAAAGTTACTCAAATGCCTGAAACAAAATTCATCTCAGTTTCTCAGAAAGCACATTTTATTAATACATTTTTTAATAAATTTTGCATTCGCCCAGGAGCTAATGCAAGGTTACATTTCAGTCCCTTCTCCCCCTATAAAATATTTGAGGGGGTCCCCTCCCAAGTTGATGGGCATTGCCATTCAAATAGTTTGTGTGTGCTGCATCTTGTGATCAGTTATGCAGGGCGGGCCTTTCCTTGGCCTCCCCCATATTTTATTCAAGTTGGCACCTCTGGCTTGAACCCATGGCCCTGCAATTAAGAGTCTCATGCTGTACCAACTGAGCCAACTTGATGGAACTCCCATTTTTAATAACTGAACCCAACTCTTTGAAATTTTTAATTCTATTTTCCCCCCCAAAAAACCTGAATAAATATTTTTATATACAATATTTTGTTTGGTTTTTTATTATTAAGCCCAAATATGTTATTTCTAAACAAAGTTCACACTATTTCAATCCTTTTGAAAATGCAAGTAATTTGAGGAGCGTGGGATTTTTATATTAGCTAATAGGGGACATGGGTTGAGAAACATAGTTCTAGACCAGGCAAGGCCAAACTTGGCGCTCCAGATGTTTTGGGACTACAACTCCCATCATCCCTAGCTAACAGGACCAGTGGTCAGGGATTATGGGAATTGTAGTCCCAAAACAGCTGGAGGGCCAAGTTTGGCCATGCCTGGTCTAGACAGTTGTTAAAACCAAGGTGGCACAGGCCTCATTGGGACGGTTCAGAGATATAACAGCAATTCTCTATGGTAGAGTGGTTCTTTTCTCTGGAACAGGGTCTCTATAAATGAATGAATCAGAGAGTATTGATCAGAAATTCACTAATTGATTCACAGCTCAAACAACATACAAAAATGCAGATGAAAGTATAAGCATTTTAAAAGATCGTCCAAATCCTCAAAGCTAATTTCAAGCTTTTAAAGTCAATCTCTGCCTATCAACTACAGTAATAGAGAGGAGGGTCTTTTTTGTACTACACAGAAGAAAGTTATGCTTTGAAAATACATGTAGGATGTCTCATTTAATTTTGTGTAATAGTCACATTTCAGTGACAAATGTCAAATCACTGCATCTTTAAGTGTGTTAAGATTTTTCTGCATTTACAGAGAATGAAGGCTGTGATTCTGTAATATGTTAAAATAAGCCAATGTATCAGAATTTGAGTGTTAATTATGTGCTTAGATATTTTATTTTTTTAAAAAAATGTTGCTTTTACTTTACTAAACCAATGGCTTGTTATGAATAATTTAAATGAATGGAACAGACACACTTCTTAAATAAAAGATATTAGATCCACAAAGTTATTTAGTACTGAGGAACTAGTGAAGAGGAGTAATAAAAAATGTTTCATGGAATGTATTCCAATTTGCCTTCATGTGTGAAGGTCAATTTCACCTTTCCGTAAAAAGAGGATTTTTATTTTTCGCAATAAAACCCTAGCTTGGCAACAGAATTTATGCCAAAGGGGAAAACCAAGCAACTAAGGTTGCAATCCTGCACACACTGTGGAGTAAATCCATTTAGAAAAATTAGATTTACATTTGAATAGACATGGTCAGAACTGGAGTGAAACACTATTAAGTAATGTGCATATGATACTACACTGAGACATTCTCAAGGTCATTTGAAAGAGGTAAAATATAAGGATATGTCCCTGTAAAGGGGAAGGAGAAGACAGTATTCCTATCATTAGCAGACAATATGGTGGGATGTCACTGTGTTGCTGCTGCTTACCGGAAGGTAGAGGGAGAGGGGAAGACAGAAACAGGGGCACCAGTTGAGCCAGTCTGGTGCTCCTTCCATTACATTCGCAATCTACTGACCTCACTGCCGTCTCACTCCTCCTAAACCTCCCAGGAAGTAGCAGTGGTGCAATAAACCAAAGGTCAGGTGAGTGTCAGCATTTCACCATGCTGTCTATTGATCCATATTTATCACTGCTGCCTGAGGTAAAACTACTAAGCCGGACCCACCTTTGTAATCATATAGCTTAAAAATCAGGTTGCAATTTCCCCCAATCACTTTATGCTAAAAACATGAGGGAACGTCATCATCTTGGGTAACTATATGATTCACACATTCAAGTTCTTCCTGTCCAAAAGAATCCTTATTGAAACCTAATCCTTCTGCAGTTTGACTCAGGGCTGGTTTACATTTTATGGCTGTCATGTGGGAGCTACTGTAGTCATTCTACAGTGGTACCTTGGTTGTCGAACGTAATCTGCTCCAGAAGACCATTCGACTTCTGAAACATTTGACAAAGAAAGCGCAATGGGCGGTCAGCAAATTCAATTGAGAAAATTGAGAAACGCGCCTCGGAAACCGTTCGACTTCTGAGGCGCATTCGAAAATGGAAACATTCACTTCCGGGTTTTCAGCGTTCAAAAACCAAAACGTTATACTTCCGAGATGCTGGAAAACCAAGGTACCACTGTATATGGTGCCTGTTAACAAAAAGCAAGGCCGTTTTGTTCAGAAGCTCATCAAATGGATATGGGAAGCAGTTTTTTCTTGCCATGCCAATGAAAATGTTCCAACAGGAAAGTTTAACTGTCGTGGTGAAATCATCTACTCATTTGTGAGCACATTTGTGGATGCTACACAGAACCAGTGACTTTCATGTGATATTGCCATGTGTAAACAGTTGCCATAATAATGAACCTATATTTCACAAAAAATTCATAGGTTCATCATGCTTATTAGAGATGTGCAACTGATACAGCTGGCTCCTGAATTGATTCTGGACAATTTGGACAAAAACTTTGCTTGTTAAATGCAAATGGACATTATTTGCCCAGATATATACTCTTCCCTTATCTTAATACCCATTTGTACCTTTGATAATAAAGTGGTAAATTAGGCAAGTATAGTGTTTTTAATCTTATAAAGTTATACCCATTATTAACACCTTAAATGAATTTCTAGCTTTTAAGATAGTATTGTTATTTCCTACCTGACTGTGGAAGTCTGGTGAGATTGGCTGCTCCTAAATTGGCATCTTAAATTAGTTCAGGCTCCTTGAAGTGACTTGGGTTAGAAGCTAATCCTTACATTTCCTAGGAACAATGTGAAAAATGAATCTTCTTCCCCATGAAAATGTTGTATTTCACCCCATCTCTGGAGAACTGTTGTTCTGTCATGTGTATATCTGAATCCTGTCCTATCAATTTTTATGTTTTAGAATCAGCTCAGCATAGTGCCATCAGTGTAGAGCTAGACATAGAGACAGAAGTATTTTAAAACTTTTTTGTGGTTTTTTTTTATGAGGTCTGCTCTATTTCAGCTTTTCCTATCTCTCTAAAGATTAGCAATTAAAATACACAAGAGGAACTTGTTGAAAATATTAACATATCAAAGTGCTCCTTTTGCAGGATACTCAATTTCATTTTCCGTCCTCCATTTTCTCCACCCACCCCACCAGTCAGCCAGCATTCTGTATCCACTCAACATGCTCATTCTTCACTAGGCTGCTTTGGGAATCTATCCTGATATAACTTTTCTAAATGCCTTTTGTACATCTGCAACCTTTAGTGTTTTCCCCAAGCCTGTGGGTGCCTCTCTCTTTTGTAAGTCTACTGCTGTTTTGGCTATGTAGGGATCCACACTTAGAGAACATGTTTCCTATTAGCATATAGGATCCCTGGACTCATATACCATTGACTGGTGTCATTCTGCAAGTTCAAACTCACCCAGTGAACCTAAATGTTTTTACTCTGTAAAAAGTGGGAACCTCCAGTCCCATCAGGTGAAGTGTTCAGTGGCCATTCTATAACCTAAAATATCAGGCCACATCCAGGCTAGCAAACAAATGGTATGGCACCTTGACTACTTTCACTTCCAAATTCACAGTTAAACAGAAGAAGAATAAAATTGTAGGGCTTGGAGCAGAAAGCCTGGAGCCCTACTTATGTAGTTTTTTAATGTCTAAAATAATGTAGGAGGGTGTATCAAAAATGAATGAATCAAAAATGACTTTCATTAAAATTTACCTGCTCAAAGAGAAGGTTTGTTTTGATGATAATTATCAACCCTGAAGAAGGATTTTTATTCCAAACTCATTGGGAGTCTCAAATATTGACTCACAATGTTACCTTTCTGTCATTGTTGAAGATTAAAGTCCATATCTGAGAGCCAGTTACTAACAATGTTCGAATGGGCTTCACTTGTCCCTTTTAAAAAAAAATAAACCTCACACCTATATTGGCAAGTTACATATATTATCTTATAAGTATACATGCTTTTCATTTCTAATGTCTGTTCATGATATCTATTCATAGGCTTCCTATTGGAATGTTTAATGACTCCTCTATGTGCGTAATCATAGACTTAGAACTAGATTAAGCAGACACAGCAGATTGTTCCTGTCAAAATTAGCTGACTGAAATGGTCTGAGCCCAGATATAAACTTCTCTCTGTTTCTGCCAGCTTTGTGGGTTGAATTTTCATTAGCAATTACTGAACAAAATGAACCAAATAGAAATGCTCACAGAAAGAGGAACAAAGGAAGACCAACAACTGTGTGAAACATACTGAAATAGAAGTTCTGAATGGCTGGTGCTATCATGCAGCTGGCTCAAATGATGTCACCCAACATTTCATCAGGAACTAAGAAACGCAAGTTAGACAAAAAATAATAATAATCAAGGAGAAGTCCTCAAGAGGGGAGAAACTATCAAGATGGCCTCAAAGGATCCAAAAATGGATCCTTTGTTCAGAAAAGGGGAAAAGTCCTGTTTGTTTCATCTGTACCATAGAATGTCTGGATGACATGCAGATGTTAAAAGTACATGTGGAGCCAAAGGCACCTTTACTTAGATGAAGTTTAATAAATAAACAGAGGAAAATCTAACTTCTTGAAAATCCTCCCACGCGATGTCAGCTTGAAGTCTCCCTTTGGTTTCCTCTGCTTTTCTATTGTATCACATTAAAGTTTATTTGCTCAGTGAAGACAATGGCCTTATCTTGGAATGAGATCCTTATTCCTCCGCCCGGAGTGCACTCCTGCAGAACTTTCATATTGCAAAGACTCAACTCTTGTGAAATAATGAGCGGAGAAAAGAAGTCTTGACTTGACATAATGATAAATGAGGTGAAACTTTTTTCCCCCTTTTTTTGCCGTCAAGATACCAGGGTTGGCACATAGAAAAAAAGAAAGTACTATTTTAATATGAAATATAAAGCATCCATTGTACAAAAAGTATTTTTTTTTCATCAGAAGCAAAGGAAGAATAAAGATAAAGGCTGCAACAGAATGAATGAGTTGAGAAAACTAAGATAATACCGTTGATAATCAGTTCAAGGCAAAGCGCTATCCACCAGGCCATCGGCCCAGCCCTAGGGGAGAGCTTTTAAAAGTGTCCCTGTATGCTTTTTCGCTCTCCTCATTACCATACCTGCTCTTTGAAACTCACCGGTGGTTCCAACAAACTGCAGTGACACCTGCCGGAAAGAGCGGATGACCCGTCTTAATCAACTACTTCTGTGAAAAGTCTATGGAAAGAACTGCCGTCCCATCTTCACTTTGCTGTTCTGAAAGCTATTTGTCAATGGGTATCCTGAGAGCCATGGCTATGAACAAAGATCTGTTTCTGTGCATTGGAAATGTGGCACCATGATCAAAGCTAAGGAGAATCTCCCACTTGTTCCCTTTGTTCGGGAATATGTCCCTTCTCTTATGCGGCTACGAAGACTGGAATAATTATCTGCACTTTATCGCACTACTTGTATTCTAGTAGTGTGATTTCGGCAGTTCCTGAGTGGGATTGGGACCCTAAAGCAGTCTATATACTTTCTCCTGGCCCGAAGACCATAAGCAAAGTTGCAGTGACCTTACAGGAGTATGCGAGTAGTCTCGACTTATGAGGGGGATAAAAATAAGCTGGCTGAACAATACAGGTAAATGAAAGAAATGAGCATTAAAAGTTGAAATGTAAGTGCTAAAACCAATAGAAGCTTTGTCATAGACTGGGATGGAATATGAACTGCATCCTATGATGGAACTGTGTACTTCAGCCATGTGCTAGGCAGACTAAAAAATATACAGATATAAATATTTAGGATAAGATTGCTGTTTAAATGGAGGTTTCAAAATGTCACATTCTTTGTTGAAATGCCGTTTTAAATAAAAAATTGTAAATATATATTTTATGTGTGAGGTAAAGTACCATTGTTTTGAACAGATCAGGTTGGTAAATGTCCATGTCTTCAGTCATCACAAGAGTGTTTGCAACTGCATGCTTGCACATTCACATGAACATAAGACTAAAGCCCACTTCTAAAGATACAATTGAAATTGCCACATTAATTCTGTATGATGAGTATTTTCTTTTTATAAGCTCTCAAAACTGCTATCTATTTATAACACATTCATGTGAGCTCTAGTTATTAAGAATTCACCAGAAAGGATAAATATACTAGCTTTAATCAAATAATAAAGACAAATATTCAAACAAAGGATGTGCCATAGAAAATTGACACGGTAAGAATGAGCGTATGTGACTTCATCATTTTCAGTATTGTGAGAATTGAACTGGAGTTCCATTGTTCCCTATGGGATGCAATTAGATACATTGTCTCAGTAGCAAAATAATTAGTCTGAATAATGACCTCTAGTGTGGAAGATTTAAGGTCAGAACCCTGCTCAGCCATAAAACACATTTCATAGCCTAGGTCCTAGGACAAGTCATTTTCTCTGAATCTCATCTTCTGTTGTAAAGGTAAAATAAATTAAGAATGTATTGATGACCTGGTCTGAGCCTACAGAGATGATGGGAAGAAAAATGATAAGTCACCTGGACTTCATGTATTGCATTTATTTTTTTTATTACATGTATATTCTGTCTTTCCTCCAAGGAGCTCTAAGCAGTGCCAATACCCCAATGTTATCTCCAGATCAACCAACCTTTGAGGTAGATTAAGTTTAGAGATAGCAACTGGTCCAAGCTCATTCAAATGTAGTAGGACCTCTTATAGAAAAAGTGCTTCCAGTTACTTCTGAGGTCTGCTACATAAGTAAGTATTTTCTGTACAGACTTCTTGAAATGCTATTTTATAATTCACGTAGTAGTATGGTCTATAGGTGCAGCTGACAGCTATTACTATGAATACATCGATGAAGATGCACAGCCAATGCAGGATAATACCAGATATGGCCTCCCTGCTATACATCCTGACTGGTTTCATGAATACGTCAGTTATGAAGGTATTTTACTAGGTCACACTTTGTGACGGGGAAATGGGGAAGTGTGGGGTTGGGGAGAATTGAAAACTACTTCCAGGGTAACAGGAATTGCTATACTGGTTGTTATTAATTGATTGTCTATTATTGTAATACTGTAGTTACAGGTAGGTAGCCGTGTTGGTCTGTCATAGTCAAAACAAAACAAAAAATTCCTTCCATTAGCACCTTAGAGACCAACTAAGTTTGTTCTTGGTATGAGCTTCTGTGTGCATGCACACTTCTTCAGTATCTGAAGAATACTGAAGAAGTGTGCATGCACACGAAAGCTCATACCAAGAACAAACTTAGTTGGTCTCTAAGGTGCTAATGGAAGGAATTTTTTGTTTTGTAATACTGTAGTAAAGGATCTAAACTTCATCTACTGACAGAACAAATTCTGACTCTGCAATTCACTTTGGATTCCTGCTGAGAATAACAAATGATTTTTGTCTCTAGCAACTTTTAAATAGCTTGATTATTTTCAACTTAAGTTCCATCTATACTTGTAGCACAGATAAATGTGAGATATAGTTATTTCTGTGTTGATACAGTTCCCAAGATCCAGCAGCTTTTATTATGAGCTCATCTGTGTCATTTTATGATTAGCATGGGGTGCTACACCATGGTTTGTCTCACATGTAGAAAATCTGAATGGAGGAAACCATTATATTTTCCACAAAATGTCAGATACTTTTCTGAGATTGTATAGAGCTCTATCTAGGGATGGCAGCTGTGGATGAATGCAGAGATGGCCAGTGATGTACTATGTGTTCTATGCTTGTTTCACTCTTTGACTGTGCATACTAGTTGACATCTGCAATCTAGATGTTCTCTGTGTAAACCAACCATTTTGGCAAATATTATTGACTTGAACTGACTGTTAAATAATAAACTGGGTAATTCAATCCATGACTGCTTTGACAAAACCTTAGTTGCACACATGCAGCAATCTAATTGTAAAATAAGCTTCAGCTTTCCACTCCCTGTACTAGAAAATCCATGCCTGAAGATGCCATGCCAGAATAATGGTGTATGTGAAAGGAACAGAAACAGGTATACATGTCGCTGCCCCGAGCCATATGAAGGGTCCAAGTGTGAGAATGGTAAGCAGAATTTTCATAGTGTTAGATAAAGCTGAGTGGGACATTGTCTTTCAAGGAACTTGATAGCTACTTTATTTGAATTGTTATGGTCACAAATGCATACTTACAGTATTTATGTTTTGGACAGAATATATACATTTGTAGACCAGAAAATATTTTATTTGCATTCCAGCTTAATAAGACAGTGTGGTTTTATTGCAAATTTAGCAGACTTGCCAGGAGCTTCAAGCTTAGATCTATAGTTGTTGTTTTTTTATTCTATTGTGTTTGTCACATTCCCTCCCCACAAAACAAAAGAAATCACAAAAAAATGAAATCCCCAGTGCTGATCTCTAACATATATAAAATATCACCTATAGATATATTTGTTGAATATATATTTCTTTGGTTGTGGGGGGTTGCTATCTTCAATGAACTTCATAATAACGTACTCAAATGTAGTAGACTCCTTACTTTATTCAGCTGAATGCTTCCAGCTCTTGCCATACAAAGTCAGGTCCACAGAAGGATCAAGGCTGGAAAAGAGATGGAAGGGATTCAAACCACAGAGAGCAAAGGCATGGTCCCAGAATAATCTTCATCAATCTCGTACCCTCCAGGTTTCTCATAAGTCCCAGGCACCAGGTTGGTGAAGACTGCCCTAGAGGAAAAAAATGATAAAGCCTGGCTTTTTTGGGTGGTAGCAGAGGGGTGGTATTTATGGTTTCACAGAGATAGGAGCAAGGACCATGGAAACATTTATTGGGAAGGCTTCCGAGTAAAGACACATGGAGTTTGACAATGAATGAACACTAGAGAGATAACCTTAATACACTTGTCCATTTTATCTATATCATGCAACATAGTGAAAAACACATGTGAAAGGATCAACTGCAATAGAGGAGATTGCCTTATAAGCTTAAGAGCTCCTTATTATGGATGCCGTTGCAAACACCCCTACAAAGCACCATTCTGTGACAAAGGTGAGTACCAAACTTGAGGGATGTGGTTACTATCAGACATTTGTCTTACTGCTGCCCTATATGCCTAAGAATGAACCAAAGAATGAATCATCACCTTTGATCTCCAAATTTGCTCTCCAAATTGTGGCAGTTGCTGCCTATCCTGTTAGTATTTCTAAAATTCAGTCAGAAGTACTTCCTCCTTTTTACAAGGTGCTCAAGATGGCTAGGTAAAGGTAAAGGGACCCCTGACCATTAGGTCCAGTCGTGTCCGACTCTGGGGTTGCGGCGCTCATCTCGCTTTATTGGCCGAGAGCCGGCGTACAGCTTCCGGGTCATGTGGCCAGCATGACTAAGCCGCTTCTGGCGAACCAGAGCAGCACACGGAAACGCCGTTTACCTTCCCGCCAGAGCGGTTCCTATTTATATACTTGCACTTTGATGTGCTTTTGAACTGCTAGGTGGGCAGGGGCTGGGACCAAGCAACAGGAGCTCACCCCATCGCAGGGATTTGAACTGCCGACCTTCTGATCAGCAAGCCCTAGGCTCTGTGGTTTAACCCACAGCGCCACCTGGGTCCCCTCAAGATGGCTAGGGTGAAGCTATCTCACTGTGTAGGGGTGATTGTAGGGAGAGCGATAGCACCACCTGGTAAGCTTTGATGAGGAATTTGACAGTGGGCTTCCCACACACATACCTGTGCCACTATGCTTTACTTTACTTTTCTATCTATAAAGGTGTTTCTTCCTGGTTAGCGCTTTGTTCATGCAAGCTATGAGTCTTACTTAAATGCTCTGTTTTGTTTTGTTTTCTGGAAACTCAACAGCACAGTCATCTTGCCGACCAAATCCTTGCAAAAATGGGGGCATCTGTGAACGGCATCGGATAAGGTCCAAGTTCAGCTGCAAATGTCCTGAGCCATTCAGAGGAAGGCTTTGTGAAATAGGTGAGGGATCCAATTCTGGCCTTTTGGCTATTTTCCTACGGATTTACAAAGAACAGGGATCTGTGAAAGCCTCTGAGCACATATGACCGTGCTGCAGAATTTGGCACATGGAAGTGGTTTTGTCCTCATCCTTGTTGCCATTGGCATGCAGTAAGTAGATTCAAGATGCCCAGATTTGCACTTTTACAAAAGTCGAAGGTCAAAACAACAAATTGAGCTATAAATGAAAGAGAAAATGGGGAAGGAGGTCTGCTTAAAAGTTGTTAGATTGGGTCTGCTTGGATGAAATGAAAATCACTGTGAGATAGTCGGTCAGATCCACAGCATACATTTAAGCACATTTATACCCGCTTTATCTGTTGATGGACGGCCGCCCTGACTCGGCCCCGGACACACTGACCAGATGCTTGGAAGCTGTGGCTGGATGGCTGCATGGGAGCCGGTTGAAGTTAAATCCTTCGAAGACAAAGGTCCCATCTCTTGCGGGGGCTCAATTAGTGCCAGCACCTTCTGTCAATACCGTCTTTCCCCCTTTTTAAGACACCGTCTTATAATTTTTTTTCCTCAAAAAAACACAGGGTGGCTTATTTTCGGGGGGATGTCTTATTTTTATTACATCAGTATGGTACGGTACAGCCTCCCCCTGTGGCAGCAGCACGGCTTACTTTTGGGGTACGTCTTCTCACAAAGGTAAAAAAAACCTGCCATGGCTTACTTTATGACTACGTATTAAAAAAGGGGAAACAGGGTAGTTTGGGTGTAACCTTCGATGCCTCCCTTTATATGGAGGCGCAGGTTGCAGCCACAGCAAAGGTGGCATTTTTCCATCTCCGCTGGTGAGATATCTCACAAATTTTAAGCTTAAAATGTGATGATTTTAAATTTAAATGTGATTTAGTATATAGATGATATTTTCGATCTGAATTGTTTTATGCCTTTCTGGTCTATGACCGCAATAAAGACTTTCTTTTCCATCTCCGCTGTATTAAGCAGTTGGTCCCTTATCTCTCTCACCCTGATCTGGCCACAGTGATCCATGCAACGGTCACCTCCAGGCTTGATTATTGTAACTCGCTCTATGCGGGGCTGCCCTTGAAGCTGACCCAGAAACTCCAGGGGGGCAGAATGCCGCGGCGAGGCTCCTTACAGGGTTCTTGCCATGGGATCACATTCATCCAGTGCTTTACCAGCTGCACTGGCTCCCGGTGGAGTACAGGGTCAGGTTTAAGGTGCTGGTTTTGACCTTTAAAGCACTATGCGGCCTAGGACCCTCGTACCTACAGGACCGTGTCTCCTGATATGCCCTGAGGAGGACCTTAAGCTCCATAAATGACAACACTTTGGAGGTCGCAAGCCTCAAGGAGGTTAGATTGGTCTCAACTAGCGCCAGGGCAATTTCAGCACTGGCCCCGACTTGGTGAAACGCTCTGTCACAAGAGACTAGGGTCCTGCAGGATTTGACATCTTTCCGCAGGGCCTGCAAGACGGAGCTGTTCCACCTGGCCCTTAGGCTTAGACTCACTCTGACCCCTTATATGGGATTTGGTGTATAAATTTTCCCTTGGCTTTTTTGCTGGCCCATGTAGGACCAGCATGGATAGCTGGCTCAGGTGAATATCTGATGTTTCCTCCCTTTATGGTCTTGGTTTATGGGCTACTACTAAAATGAGGCTGCATTTTAAGCTGTATTTTAAGCTGTATTTTAAGCCGTATTTTAATTAACTGTTTCCCCCCCCCCTTTTTTTTTCTATTACGTCTTATTGTAATTTATATTCAGTGTTAGCTGCCCTGAGCCCGGCACTGGCTGGGGAGCACGGGGTATAAATAAAATTTTATTATTTAACTGTTATGGCTTCACCCAAAGAATTGTGGGAACTGCAGTTTACTCACCACAGAGCTACGGTAGCCAGCACCTTAACAAACGACAGGTCCCTGGTGACTTTTCAAGTACTATAAGAGTGCTTTAAATGAATGGTGTAGGGGTGGATGGGTGAGAGAGCACATTTCTTAAGAAGACAATCATTTTGTAGGACCTGATGATTGTTTTGAAGAAAATGGCATTTCATACAGAGGAAATGTTAGTCGAACAATTCTCCATAAGACCTGTCTTCACTGGAATTCTCACCGTCTCCTGGAGTGGAATTATAATGCATTTATTGAAAATGCTGCCTCTTATGGCCTTGGTGACCATAACTTCTGCAGGTAATCTACTGCTCATTCATCTAGAAAGACCTTCTTTCACCCACTTCCATGAATGTCAATGCCATGCATACAAATACGTCTGCTAACACCCCCCCTCCAAAAATGCAGTATCTGTGTGAACTATATCAGTGTAATTCAATTACATTTCTTTTCTGTGATCTTCATTGCAAATAATTACTGATTCTTCTTGGCTACCAAGACACCATGGATATTACCTCAACACTGGGATGGTTGTCTTTATGACTTCACCTTGGAAATAATGACCACTGTCATAGGAACTAACTCCTAGGAGCCGAAGGGACCTCACCCCCACCCCAATAAAATATTTCAGGGGGCTGCCCCCCTCAAAGTTGATGGGCATTGCCATTCAAATAGTGTGTGTGACCATGTCATGTGATCAATTATATGGTGTGGGGCTTACCTGCCCCCCATATTTTATTCAAGTTGTCACCCCTGACCACTGTTGTTTATGTCTCTGATACCTGGATATATACACATTACCGGGTAGTTATTAATGCTGATAGGATGCCGGCAAAGATGTACCTGGTATGTTATGCATTTATGCAACTCAATAAGTAATGCCAGTGTTTCTTAAGTTTGTTGGTTGTATAAAAGCTTATCACTTACTGGTAGGCAGTGTGAACTGTGAAAATGTTGCCATTCCTAATAATGCTTGTGCTTCTGGACAGGCAGTCTCCTCCTGGCACAAATGGATAATGCTCTGTGGTGTGACAGATAACCTGTTACAGATTCTTCATCTTTCACAAAACTAGAATTTGTGGACATCCAAAGAAGTGGACTATTGGAAAATTCAGGACAGATAAAAGAAAGTGCTTCTTCAGACCGTGCATAGTTAAACTATGGAACTCGCTCCCAGGGGAGACATTGATGGCCACTAATTTGGATGTTTTAAAAGAGGATTAGACAAATTAATGGCTACTAGCCATGATGGCTATTCTCCGCCTCTGTGGGCAGAGGCAGTATGCTTCTGAAAACTGCAGGAGTACTCTCGAGACCATATAACACCAGTCCTGAAAGACCTACGTTGGCTCCCAGTACGTTTCTGAGCACAATTCAAAGTGTTGGTGCTGACCTTTAAAGCCCTAAACAGCCTCGGCTCAGTATAATCTGAATTAGCGTCTCTACTCCCATCGTTCTGCCCGGACACTGAGGTCCACTTCTGAGGGTCTTCTGGCGGTTCCCTCACTGCGAGAAGTAAAGCTACAGGGAAGCAGGCAGAGGGCCTTCTCAGTAGTGGCTCCCGCCCTGTGGAACGCCCTCCCATCAAATGTCAAGGAAATAAACAACTATTTGACTTTTAGAAGACAACTGAAGGCAGTCCTGTTTAGGGAAGTTTTTAATGTTTAATGCTGTTTTGTGTTTTTAATATTCGGTTGGGAGCCACTCAGAGTGGCTGGGGAAACCCAGTCAGATGGGTGAGGTATTAATAATAATAATAATAATAATAATAATAATAATGATGATGATGATGATGATGATGGTGGTGGTGGTGGTGATGGTGGTGATGATGATGCTTGGGTCTTGCATGTAGTTTTTTTGACAGGCATGTGGTTGGCCACTGTAAGAACAGGATGCTGGATTACCAGTATATGGGCCATTGGTCTGATCCAGCAGGCTCTTCTTGTTTTTTTATGTATACCACAGTATACCGGTGACCCTGTAAAAACAATGACCATAGACAACACCCTAAAAATAAGCCATGCTATCCCTTCAGGCACAGTTTTTGCTTAGGGGAGATCTCTGGATCTTTTGTGCTTTTGTGAGAGCATTTTCCAGTTCTCCTACCTTTCAGAACTTCAATTAGTAACTTTCTTTCTTGAGACATTACGCTCTTCTGACTGGTGAATTTTGAAACCTCCTCCTCCAGGAACCCAGATGGTGACGAAAAGCCCTGGTGCTTTGTCAGTGTGAATAACAAATTGAAGTGGGACTTCTGTGATGTATCCGTGTGCTCAGAAACAGGTACGGTGGGTAATAATATAAAGTGGGGCAAAATAAATGTGAAAGGTGTAGCAGTAATTCAGATTGACAGGCATTGTGATTATTCCCCCCACCCCACCCTCCATCCATCTACCTTTAAGAACGCAGCCCACAAAACTGTAATGACTCTAGCATGATTTTTTAAATAGTCTTCTTGAAGCTCTGCCCAAGAGTTTAGTGAAATTTTAGGATCTGTTAGCTTTAGAGCATGGAGAAGTATGCCAAACAAATAACAGGTATCGGGATATCTATTGTCAAGAGATGTAAGAGGAAATGAAATATGAAACAGTACAGCAGAAAATAAACCATTCACAGAATGAAGGAATAATATTCTACATGGATCTTTCAGGAATTATACTCATGCACTGAGAGAGACAGCTTTGATGCTGCATGGTTCAGTTTCTGTGGGGAGCTATTTCATAATTGAAAGGTATATTCAGGAACATAGGAAGAAGGGATCGCTTCTATTTATGCCCTACTCACTTAGGTTCCTGAATATGGCCATGTCTTCTGTATTTGTGTGCTTAGCTATTGTTGTAGTTTCAGGATGGATACACCAGTGTGATTTCGTTATTAGAGTTAGATAAGGGCCTGGGAGATCAGGTTCCACCCAGCAATGAAGCTCACTGGGTGATCTTTGGGCAGGCAAGGTCCTACCCTGTCTCACAGGGCTAATGTGAGGATTAAAAGGGAAATACAGAAATGTGTGAGAAAAAGTTGTAGTATATTTGAATTGAGACGTTTATGAAATGTTAATTAATATATTGCTATTTTTGCAATGGGAAATTCTACAAAAAGAAAAGAGGGGAGAGACAACAACAACAACAACAACAATAACAACAACAACAACAACAACATTTTATTATTTATACCCCGCCCATCTGGCTGGGTTTCCCCAGCCACTCTGGGCGGCTCCCAACAGAATATTAAAAACACGATAACACATCAAACATTTAAAAACTTCCCTAAACAGTGCTGCCTTCAGATGTCTTCTAAAAGTCAGATAGTTGTTTATTTCCTTGACATCTGATGGGAGGGCGTTCCACAGGGCAGGTGCCACTACCGAGAAGGCCCTTTCCCTGGTTCCCATCTAAAACCATGTATCCCATCTTGAGCTCCTTGGAGGAAAGGTGAAATAGAAATGCAATGATGATATGAAAGATGGTGCCAATTATTTTGAAGATATAAACTTTTTCAGAATTAGGGCCAGACTTCCATATAATAGATCATAATACTGCAATATTACTGCAATATTCTATTCTATATAATAGCTCATAATACTGCGTTGCCGGCGGCCTTTCCCCTTCCTCGCTCTCTGCCTTTCCCGGCCTTGGGGGAGAGGACGGGGAACTACGCGCAGGGGGGCACTGCTTTGCCATGCTCCTGAAGCTGTTTGTCCCACAGTCCTGGCTGCATACCATAAGATCGTGAATATAAGCCTCACTTTAACTTTTCATGGTCAGAATTTGGGGGGGGGGAGTGGGGGTTATATTCAGGCCAATACGGTAAGATACAATTCCATTGATTGTGCTGTGTCAGTAGTCAAAGCACAGTGTGCAAGTCTTGCGTGACACTTAGAGAATCCAGATCTAGCTTTGCAGACTGCCTGAAGCGTCCTCCTGAAAAACAAAATTGAAAGTGAAGGAAGGGTCTGTTTATGAGTTGTTAGGTTAAACGAGAAAATGTTGGAGTGAGAGCCTTTGTAACAGAGCCAGTGCCATTATACCATTTCCATATCCAGTTGTTTCTTTTGTATTGCAGCACAGTCCTCTGGGAATACAGTCACCAAGAATTCAGCAGCGGATAGCAGACCTAATACATGTGGAAGACCAGAGACAGAAAGACCATTAAAGAGAATCTATGGCGGTGCCAAGTCAACTCCTGGCAAACATCCATGGCAAGCCTCTGTTCAGAGGAAGGTTTCAAGGGGCATATTTTCCCCCAAAGGACACTTCTGTGGAGGGGTACTGATTGAACCATGTTGGGTTCTTACTGCGGCACACTGTGTTTTGTAAGCAAATTCATCTTTCATTTCTGACACTAAGAGTTGTTTGGCAGTGGAATGGTCTCCTTCAAGAAGTGGTGGATTCTCCTTCCTTGGAGGTTTTTAAGCAGAGACTGAATGACCATCTGCCCTGTATGCTTTAGTTGAGATTCCTGCATTGCAGGGGGTTGGACTAGATGACCCTCAGGGTCCCTTCCAACTCCGCAGTTCTAGGAGTCTATGAATAGATCCTTATCGGTATGGTTTATGCGTGATTATGATTTAGTCACATTTTTGCTCAAAATGGCAAAATAGAAATAGCAGAGATATTAAAATCAGATATAAAAACAGAAATAAATTGAAACTAAGATACTTACCAAAATATATATATTTAAAAGGAGCATGTCTTACCTACCCCACTTAAAGCATGGACATAGACAAGTCCATATTCATGTATTCAGGTTCCCATATGGTAGATGAGAGTAGCTCTACATGACTTGGATCTGATTGGCTAGCAGTGCTGTGCCAAGATCTGTCTTTTGGTTTCTTGAAAGGTCCCCCCTCCCTGAAAATGTGGTTTCCATTTTTTTTCTGCCTCATTCTAAGGCACTTGAGAATTTCTTTAGAATTTTGGCCAGTGTAGAGTTTTGAGCTTCCCCTATCAATGCAAGGTTGTGTGTATGTTTGTGTTTTCTAATAAACATTTCTCTAGAACTCTGCAATCTTCCTGGCTTCCTGGTCTGAGAAAGGCCTATGGGAGGAGCTACTTCATGATGTCTTTTCCTAGGCTTTAGCTGAAGTATGAGTACCCAGGAAGCCTGCCAAGTGTTAAGTCTAGTAGAGATAGTTTCCATGATGGAGAATTCCAGTATACGTGTTGAACTGGATTATCTTTGAGATCTCTTGAGGTTCTATAATTACAACTGATCATTCTTTGTGACATTTTTCTCTCTTTCATAGGACAGATGCCCACACTCTTGAAGTGCTCCTTGGGAAAAAAGATCTCCGAAGGAAAGAGCATTATGAACAGAAGTTTGATGTGGAAAAGATAATTATACATGGACACTATGAAGAAATTGAGGATGTCCCATACAATGATATTGGCAAGTTGCTTACAAATGTTCAAATCACTGTCAGTGTGGTTCCAAGATGGAGATACTGGACATTAGGCTCAATAACTTTGATGTGGGCTAAATATCATGGATAAAATATTCTGACTTGAATTAAGCAGTGGAACAAACAGTCAAATTCCCCAAAGCTTCAGAAAATAGGTTTAATTAGTATTTCCATAAAAATATATTTAATTTCTACATTTTGTATAAAAAAAGAAGTGGCAAGCCTTTCAGGGATGCTTTTGCTGACTTAACATTCCCAGGATAGAGAAACGAGTTGGATGAGGTTGTGAGAAGCCTACAAATACTTAGCTGTATCTGTTTGAAATCAGTGAAAATAATGCTTGTTTGATGACAGATCTGGTTGCTTCCTTAGCTAGCTTTGCATGCTATTGACCTAGATTTATTTCTGACATAGGACTGGCAGATCCATGATACTTCCTTAACCCTTTCCCTACCCGCTGTCTGTCAGCTCAAAATCACCCCCTGTTCACAGATGGTTTGTCACCTATAGAAGAAGAGAGATGTTAACTTCTCCGCCACAGGAAGAAAGCCAGCTGGAGATGATTTTCAGTGGACTTTGGGAAGGGAAAGGGGTCAAGCTGCCAACTCCTCTGCCAACCGTCTGATTCCCATTTTGGCTCCCACAGCTGCTTTTCGTATTTAAAAACAATCAAGAGGAAGAATCAGGGAACACGTATAGCTTGCTGACCCTAAGATAGGAACAGAGAAATGAAAACCATTCTATAATTTCAAATAAGTGATCTAACAAGCAAGAGTATTCAAATAAGAAAGCCTGAGAATATGTTATTTATTACTTTACTGGTACTGTTCAGAGTGAACCTGTCATCAGCTTTATTGCACAAAATTGTCTTCCGTTCGGCCCACAGCTTTGTTGAAGTTGAAACCAATTGATGGCCACTGTGCAGTGGAAACAAGATACGTCAAACGAGTGTGCTTGCCTGATTCTACTTTTCCTGATGACACAGAATGCTATATATCAGGTTGGGGAGAAACTGAAACAGGTAAGTTGTTGTTTAATGGTGCAGTCCTTTATAGTTAATACATTGACAAAATCTATATTATTTTTTGTATTCCTCTTCCTCTCTTCCCAATTTGGCCTTTAGTGAGATCCCTCTGCTGCTGCAGATAGGAGGGCCATCACCGTTTCCTTGATGGACTATAATTACCACCCTCCTGTAGTCTGTGTTTTGGCAAGGTTGTCTCTCCATAGTGGCTGGCTGGGCTTTGTTGCTGTCCTGGCTTCTCAACACTATGGGTCACTGCTGCTTATTGAGGTGGGCCAGTGTGAGAAAAGGATGCTTTACCTTTCCCAACATTGAGAGCTATATGATGTCAGAGGATGCTTCTCTAGTATGAAGTCACATACCTTCAGGTGTCCATGTTTCTAGAAGGATATAGACATCCACTTAAGCGTTTACACATTTAAATCAAATGGATGATTATATCTGGCTGTTCTCCCAAACTCCTGATTATATTTGGCTGTTCTCCCAAATTCTTGGCTGTAGATAAGATGACTAATTGTCTGGCCAGAGAACATGTTCAGGAAGACCAACCACCCCTCATTATTCCTGCAGAACAATTCAATCAGAAAAGATATGCTACAGATTATGAATAGCTATACCAGGCATTTTAAAATCAAGCAATTTTTGAAAACAAACTTTGTTAAAAATTCAGAATGTGCAAATCTGTTTGGAGCTTTTAAAAAATAAAAGTAGTAGTGGTATTTAGGGCAAACCTTCCATCAAATTCCTTGTCCCTTTTTCTGTCATATGCCACTTATCATCTTAACTTCATTCAAAGAATCAAATCAGAGTGAATGAGTCTATGTGCTTCCAGATAAAGATTCTGAGCCATATCTTGGAAATAAACCCAGGAACTTTGACAGTATTTTCCAGCCTATTGGTTTGGATAAGTTTTTGATCAGCAGCATCTGGATTTCTGGATGCATATTGAAACAAAACTGCCAAATCTATTCAAGTTCAGCTAAATCTCTGTGACATACTGTGAGTTCCTTGGAAGGAGGAAATTATTCTTGTGCTTAAAAATAAGATAATGAGACCTTTCTGAAAAAAATGCAGCTTTTCACTTTTCACTTAATGAGTTGCTGTAAAATTGCAGGTGGACAATATGTCAATCATGTTCCCAAAAGTACCCTTATGTTTTATGAGCAATATAATCCAATATGAAGTATATACATCTTTTGATATAATTCATATTGAAAGTAAGAAGCATCTGGTATGCAGATTTGATAGATTATGTGCTGATGATATGAGTTAGTAAAACATCATTCTTCCATGACAGTCTCCTTTGCAAACTACCACATTCACAGCCCACTGTCTATGAATGTTGCCCAAGAGTGAATAGCTGATCTGTTTTGATGCCAGAAATGACTCCAATTTTAAAAACATTTGCTTGTATCCTGCCCTTTCCCTTAAAAAAAAATCTCACAACAGCCCATGACTTAGCTGAAGTATAGAGCTAGTTTTATGACCAAGACTTCCCAGGGAGCTTCATAGTTGAGCAAAGAATTGCATTTTACATACATAATTCCTACAAATCCATTAGTTTGTGTCACAAAAGGCCCAGTCAACCAATGAAGACATTAGAATTGCAATTCAAATTCGCCTTGCTAATTTAAAATTACGATGTTAAACTGAACTGTGAAAATATGTGGCTAGATCCATTACTGGAAGGAGAGCTCTACTCATGGAAGGGCCCCTTCTGTTCACAGAATAACCAGTGTGGTGTAGTGGTTAAGAGCGGTGGACTCATATTCTGGTGAACTGGGTTCGCGTCCCCATTCCTCCACATGCAGCTGCTGGGTGACCTTGGGCTAGTCACACTTATCTGAAGTCTCTCAACCCCACTCACCTCACAGAGAGTTTGTTGTGGGGGAGGAAGGGAAAGGAGATAGTTAGCCACTTTGATATTCCTTAGGGTAGTGATAAAGAGGGGTATCAAATCCAAACTCCTCCTCCTCCTCCTCCTCCTCCTCCTCCTCCTTCTTTCTATGAATGGAAGCTCTTTAGGATACAGCCCTTTGCCTTATGTCAGGGGTTCTCAAGTGACATCTTCTGATACATGCAAATTGAGACACTTTGGCAGCTTTTGATTAAACCAGGAAACACTTGCATGTCATGTGCTAGCAAGAAAATATTTTGGGGAATGGGATGCAAGAAACATCTCTGTTTCCATAGATATTTCCAACCTTCTGCTTGATGGCATCAGTATATTTATCTGCAACGGTCGATATGTGTTTGTTTGCAATGCAAATCCTATTCATTGTAGCACACTACATTTATGTGAATAATGATAGCAAATAATGTTCCCCATTGAACAGCACAGACATCTCTCAAATGCGGAGCGGAATAATTATTCTGCATAACATGCATAATTGACTTAATTGCGCAAGATTTTATGGCTCCAGCCACCACTTGTTTCATTTGTTGATCTAGTGGTAATTCTCTCAAACCTGTTTCCTGTTTGTGACATCTGCAACAGCAAACACACTATTAAAGGTGGGCTATGGAGATAGCTTGCAAGCCTAGCAAAGGGTCCCAAAAGAAGACAAAATTATATTCATGGATCAATACATGGAAACTATTGATGTAACGATCCCAGAGTAAACATAACAAATGTCAGGATTTGACTCAAACAGTTCTGATTTAACACACCTTTGCAGTTGTAAAGTCTACAGGCCAGAATCTTCCGAGGCCAATCAACATCTAGCAAATACAACACAGTGTAGGTTTTTCAAAGGCAAAACACTATTGAGATGCCTAACTCCTATGCAGCAGTAACAGAAATTCACTGTCAAAAGCTGTTTTTAGCTTGATAGCCTTCTTTGGGCTTGTTCATTTCCTAACCCTGCTCCACCAGAGTTGTGTCTTTTCCCTTGCAGCAGATGATCATATGGGCCCAGGCACAATTCTATTATCCCATAGATTGAAAAGAAAGATTTAGCAGAGGGAAGAAGGGAAGTTAAGAGTTTCTTCATTTTCCTGCATCCTGTAGGTGAATCATCTCATCAGCTGTTAGATGCCAGAGTAAAGCTGATTTCCCAGGTGCGGTGTAACGCACGAAGTGCACATAATAACAGACTGGATGAAAGCATGCTTTGTGCAGGAAATCTTCAGAGAACAAGCGCTGATACTTGTCAGGTCTGTTGCTTTTTCAGTATTTGAACACTAATTTCTCTTTTAACAAAATGTAAATAGGCTATGCAGAGTAATGTCTGGCAGGGTACTACATATGTATCCGCTTCTTGTATCAGATACATTACAACACCTTCCTTCCTTTCAACATGATGTGAGAGGCATGTCCTTCAAACAAACAGCAGCTCTTCTGGTGACAGGCAAGCCTATGGGAGACGCAGAAGTTCAGCTGCAAACTTGGGAGTTTTGATAAGGCCTGTCCCAATACATCTTTGGTGCATGATCCGTGCACCTCTCCTTTCCCCAAACCACCACGTTTAATGTTTTTCAGGTTTGTTGTATTGCTAGCCTGAAATATCTGTGGTACTGAATATGTGCTTTATTTACTTATTTTTTTTAATCCTACTTCTACCCTGCTTTATCAAATTAGCTCCAGACAGCTTATAAGCAAATCATTCAATCTACTAACACTTGAAAATATCAAGAAAATCAAATGCATCTTGTGAGGTCTGGAGAATTTAGCAGGGCAGCCACAGAAGGGTATGTGTGTTGTCCTCTGAAGAGCATAGCCAGAACTGACCCTCCCATTTTGTGAATGAATGGAAACTCGCTATATCCCCCCAGGACTCCTTGAAACATGAAAGGCCTACCACCACACAAATATATCATGCTGGAAATTCCACTACCAATGAAACATGGGCTCAGCACCCCTGGGTGCCATAGGAAGTATTGAATCTCCTTCTCTGAGGGCATTGCAGGAGCCATAAGGAGTGCCAGATTCCCACTCCTGCCACCAATGAAACTTTTATGGCTCTTACTCTATTGATGTCAGAGCTCCAAAGTCAGTAGGGCTGGAAATGGAGTGTGCCACAGGGCCTGCCACTGAAGAACTGGATTTGCTTGACATGCCCCCACATCATAGATTAAACTATGCCAGCCCTGGAACTGATGCGGCCCATTTCTCTCCCATCATTTCTAAAGGAAACTGAAAAGAATGGAGTTGAACAGTATTCCTCCATGCTCACTTTTGTCCTGCCGGCACTGGATAACGTAGATGAACCACTTCTGTCTCCCTCAGCCATCTTAGAACTGCAGCGTAAGTCCAATGAAATGGAGAATCCAAGGCCAGCGATTTAATATCATCAGTTCCTGAAAAGACCACTCAATGCCTAGGTCCATTGCGGACAACTGCTCTCCACTTTCCCAAGGGCCACTTACTGTGCTGAGGGCAAAACAGAAGAAGAAAAGTCTGGGCCAGGAGTCCATGCCATCAGCTCTAGAAAGAGACCTCAGGTTTGAGGTCTCCCTGGTTTAGGCATTAAAAAAAACTACTGTTGGTCCATATTTGGGATTACTTAATTAAATGACCTATTTTATTTGTTGCTAGGGAGATTCAGGAGGCCCTCTAACCTGCGTGAAAAATGGCTCTTATTATGTCTATGGAATTGTGAGCTGGGGAGAACACTGTGGGTTAAGACAAAAACCTGGAGTCTACACCCATGTGTTAAGATTTCTCAACTGGATTCGTTCTAAAATTCAACGCGAGTCTAGCTTTGATATCTAGGAAAGCCCTTCGAAAAATAAATAAAGGTAAGCCTAAGACATAATGATATACCTTCCTACTAATCTCAGATAAGGAAGTTTTTTCCCAATTGTCTTTTTGGCATTAAAGTTTAACTCAGTTCCTTCTTTGTAGAAATGTGTGGGATGATTATGCTTCCACCAGCCATACACCAACCTCCTCCTAGGAATCTTCGAAAGGGAACAGCTTCCAGAATAACTGTGGGGAGATGGAAGTTCTGGACTTTCGGGTCTAGGAGTATACAAGTCATGGGAGATTGTTTGTTACTACCGCTATTAGTTTTAGGGTTGCATTTGAGTATTAATTGGCCTGTGTGTTCATAAGCTTTATGCTTAATTTCCTTGGACATATTTGAATGAATTGTTGAACTCTTTGCTGCAGTGATGTTAAAATTTGAATTGTGTATTATGGTTACTGTATCGAGTGTTCATTTTGGTAAGCCTCTTTGAGCCACAAATCTGTGGGAAATGTGGTATTTAAATAAATTGACGGTCTGCAAGACTATATTTTCTGAATAGGATTTTAAGCACCAAGAATTGCAAGTTCCACTGGATAATTCAAAACATGCCATGTTTTATTCAAAATGCAAACCCTGACACCCTCTCTTAGGATTTAGCGTATTGGCATAGCTTTCACCAGTTTATTATACAATGGCACGTGTAACCACATAGCCTACACTTGGAACGATATGCCATTTAAAAAAAAATTATTTGTTATATTTTTATCCTCCAATGTGTTCAGGATAGCAGACCTAATCCCCATTTTATCTTGAAAAATGAGTCAGAAATATAGTGGCTAGCCCAATATACCTCAGGGAAGCTTAACAGCTGAGTTAAGAGTTTGAATCTGGAGCTTGCTTGTCCAAATCCACCACTTTGTCTGCAAACATTATATGCAACGCTCAATCACACACTCGGGAACTCATTCTCCTCCACTTACAAGGGCCTACCCAAAGCCACACATCAACATTTCGCTTGCTCTTACATGCTCACCCATTCAAGGATAATAAACTTAAAATTATCAAGAGTCACATAGACCACTTTAGAATGTTCAAAGGAATGCAGGAAATAAAGGAAGGTTTCATGAACCAAGAAAACCCTATCATTAAAATACCAAAACAAATTATTTATGGAAAGTGATTCCTCTTCTTTATTTTCAATACAAATAATGTTACTTTCAACAAATCATGTTCATTAATTTTTAGTACAAAGTTGAGCCTGCCAGTCATCTAGTACTAATTTCATTTGCTGTCAGAAATAAATACTACATTTCATAATACATACACTTAAAAATTACTTACATGCACAAAAAAATATTTAAGAACAATATTAAATTATTTGCGTAGGGTTTCACTGTTTTTTTTCTTTTAGCAAATTCAACTGCTTTGGTGCAGCCTACACTTCTGGGGGTAGGGTGGCTCTACTTGCACAGCAAGCTGAAAAAAAGTATGCCTTTTCTTAAGACTGATGTCTGTGCTTTGGTTCATTTCTTGACATCATTTTTCTCCGCCTGACTTGCAGGATCTCTGCTGCATCAGGATTGACTCTCACTTGTTGGGATCCTTCTCCAGCTGCCTGTTCCTGCCAAACAAAATAGATACTGAATGTGAGCTACTTAGGAAGACAAATTTGCAGAATTCCCATTTATTAAAAAGACACAGTACTTTATCGGGCAAAACATTAACGCTATGCTAATGCCATCTTTCTGGGGTTGGACAGGTTTGTTAGCTTCAATGTGGTCTTACTTCTAGGGAAGATGCAACTTCTGGGTTACTCCAGCTTCCTCATCCAAATGCCTCTGTATCAAAAGCTTCTTGCAGATGCTTCAAATCAGGGGTTGCTAACACAGCACTTGTGGGTGCACATACATCTATCTAGAAAGGGTTTCTCAGTTACCTGCAAGCTGCCCTTCCCCACTGAAATTAGGGGGGAAGACAAAAGGTTGTGGTGTGATGCATTCCACAGGCACTTACCTAGCAGTAAGTCCCATAAACCTCTCAGTAGGCTTGTACAGGATTGCACAGGAACTGACTTTGCAACAAGCACTAGTCCTGCAAGCCTTATTCACATGTCAGAATGAAGATTTGTGTGGTGTAAAAACATAATGAATTCTTCAACTACTGCGTGAGTCTTGCTTTGCAACTAAAATCTTGTATGCCAGCTGAGTCTCATCCCTCCAGCCATGATTCAACAGGCTGACTTTTTTAAAGCTCGCAGGACCTTCTACATCCATTAATTTGTTGCCTTATTTTTAGAGTGAAATAAAATAAAATTGGTGACATCAGGGTAAATGAGCCATTTAGTCAACCCGAGAAAGGGATGTGTGCTTTTGGAATGATCAGTCATTGGGATGGGCAAAGAGTGTCCTCTAGAAAAGCTCCACTGCTCTAAAAACATTGTGTGTGTCTGCACCCTAAGAGCAAGTTAATTCATTTCCCTACCCAATATTGTCTGTGCCTGGTGGGTGTACAGTCAAATCTCGAGTGTCGGGTGCAATCTGTTCCGGAAGCCCGTTCGGCTTCCGAAACGTTCGACAACCGAGGCGCAGCTTCCGATTGGTTGCAAGAGCTTCCTGCACTCAAGCGGAAGCTGCGTTAGACATTCGGCTTTCTGAAAAACATTTGAAAACCTTCCTAGTTTTCAGCGTTCGGGAGCCGAAACGTTCCAAAACGGAGCCTTTCAGGAACCGAGGTTTATTGTATAAACTTTATTCACATTAATTTTTCTACTATTTTTTCTAATAGTAGAAAAGAATACTTTATAAGGATATGGGCATTAATTAAATCTCACTGCTGATACCTGAAACTGCCTTGTTGAGCAGTTGCCACAAAACTGCATTTCTATATGAAACAAGAGTGGAAAACAAGCACTCTGCCTTATGTTTGGAATTCTGCATCCTAGGTGCTTAGAAGGAAAGGGGCTATTCGTTCACGTACAGTTTTCAGATTGTTCTGATCCAAAGTTCCTTGAGGTTCCTGTTCCTGAGCATATGCCAGCTCGGCAGCCCTCCTGGCCATTTCCACTTTGTAGGAACCTGGAGGTGTCCAGCCAACGCCTCTGATCCAGTTCAAATCAGATTTGTACTTGACCTGCAAAACAAATACACAAACCTCACGGAATTAATAAACTGCACACACTTTAAATCAGATGGGAAGTAAGTTGCATAGAACATCACCTTAGCTTTCAGTTTCCTTCACTGTCAGGACTTGATTCATTTATTTCAAACACTCAGAATTCTATAATGATGTGGAGATGTTTACAAAGTAAGAAGTGAATGGCAGCATGTATGAAAGGCTGTGCATTTCCACAGTTTGTCAACATTTCTTTCTTTCCTTATTATTAACTGAACATCTTTCTCTCTCATCATTGAGCAAATGTTAAAAACATGGAGGCAGTCACTTTTGAAACCTCAGAAATCCTATCAGGGCTACTAGAAATCCAAGGAAGGATGGGACAAGTATACCTATTGTACCTTTCTGTTTTTCTCCAGAACTTCAAATTACTTACTAGGGTTGAGACCAAATGGTCCCACCACTTCACAACTTTTTTTCAGTAGCTCATGAACCACCGTTTACTTTCCTCAAAACTGCATAGAAGCAGCATTGTTCCAGGGCAATGGGATGCAGGGTAATAGCTGACTCACTCCTTACTGGCATCTTTTGGTCTTTCATTAGCATTTTTCTACCAGGCAAATTCTTTAAAAGGTATTCTTTTTTTAAGGGGGACACTTTATGGAAATTTCAAGGACAGAGTTTTGGTACAGAGTATAGAATTGATGCTTTTGAATTGTGGTGCTGGAAGAGACTCTTGAGAGTCCCATGGACTGCAAGAAGATCAAACCTATCCATTCTGAAGGAAATCAGCCCCGAGTGCTCACTGGAAGGACAGATCCTGAAGCTGAGGTGCCAATACTTTGGCCACCTAATGAGAAGAGAATACTCCCTGGAAAAGACCCTGATGTTAGAAAAGATGGAGGGCACAAGGAGAAGGGGATGACAGAGGACGAGATTATTGGACAGTGTTGTCGAAGCTACCAACATGAGTCTGACCAAACTGCGGGAGGCAGTGGAGGACAAGAGTGCCTGGCATGCTCTGGTCCATGGGGTCACCAAGAGTCGGACACGACTAAACAACAACATAGAGGCCTGGAACGAGACTCTAGCCTATAGATCAATGCACTTACATCACTCTGGAGGCCATGCGCTTGCTTAGCATGCTTTAGGTTCAGCTGTTCTGGGTCACAGGTATACTGATGCAGGTGCTGCCTGTAATTGACGTCACTTATCAACTGTTGACTTTTCTTTGCATGGATAAATCTTGGCTGGTCAATGTGGCTCTTGAACTGCGCTCTGTTTCTGACAAAATCCCTCTTGTATTGGTTGTCACTCTGGAGGTAGCCCATCTTGAGAAAGTGCCTCATTTTTGGATCATCATTCACATTGCGAAATCCAATCTGCTGCCCCCTATCCCTCAGGAAGGCCTCTCTGTATCTGAACTGCAGAGTAGTGACAAAAAAAGTCAAGACAAAAGACAAAGACAAAAAAAATATTATTCCCTTATTTTAGTGTTTTTGTATAGAGAGCTGTGACTTCTATGTGGACATACAGTGGTACCTCGGGTTACAAACGCTTAAGAACTTTACTTCAGGATGAGAATAGAAATCATTCAGTGGCGGTAGTGGGAGGCCCCATTAGCTAAAGTGGTACCTCAGGTTAAGAACAGTTTCAGGTAAAGAACGGACCTCTGGAACGAATTAAGTTCTTAACCAGAGGTACCACTGTATAACTTTGCTAAATCAGAGTACTAGCATCTACATCCAGAGGGCAGAGCTGCCAATTTTTAATTGGAAATAAATGGTCGTTGGATTTACAGAATATACACAGTTTTATTATCAACAGCATACTTAATGATGAATACATTAACAAGCATGTGGATGAAATGGAAACCAATGGTGTAAGACAGCTTGCACAGCTCAAAAAATGTGACCCATGACTGATGCTCCATTAAATCAATGAGACTTCAGAACTTGAAGCTCATTAATTCAACAAAATGTATGTGCACCTAAATTCATTTGGCTTTCTAGCAGTTCCAGATTGGCCTGAAAGAGTTTGAGTGCATGTTCCTCAAGTCTTTGGATACAAGTGCCTCCATTTAAACTGCAAAGGAAAAGTCATGGGTTGCATAGGGGCCTGCCATTCCAATAATCTTGAATACATACATCACTGGCAATGTCTCTGGAAGCTTTAGCCGTCTGGAAAGGGATGGCGTCCAGTCTGAAATCATAGCCAGCTGCCCGTGTCTCCTCCCAAGATGTTTTATAAAGTTTCTGCAGGAAGGAGTTAAGAAAGATTATGCCTTCGTTTACAAGTCTTTTGTTCTTATAGTGATAAATATTTGATTCTAATGGGATCATTTGTGTCTGGGCAGCCATAAAGGCCTTTAAGATTCTCTGACTGCCCTGCAGCCCTTCAACATTCCCACCTACAGAATAGTCATTGGTGGGGAGTCAAAAATACCCAAATTGAGATTTTGTTTTGCATTTCATGCATACATTGATTCCAGCTTATTTGGTTTCTGTTAAGACACTTTGATGCATCAGCCACATCAATATTGCATCGACACACTGCCCCTATTCTGTCTTTCGAAACATCTCCTAGTAGCATCTTGGGTTTTACAGTGTAGGAATGTCAGTGATACAAGTCTCCACTTTTTGTTACTTCAAGCATTTCTAATGCTTTCTGTGCTAGCTCCATACCCCTGATGGTTTCATCAACTAATCTAAAATAATGAGCTGCCGGATAAAATATTGGATATGATTTATATGAATAAGATGCAGATTTTGAAGATAACAAGTCTCATTTCAATCCCAAGGGTTTATATCACAGTGTCTGAAGTTATTGTGATACTGCATCATTGTCCTGCCCAAGAGATGTTTCTCAAGTTTAGCCATTCAGCTTAGGAGAAATAAATAAAATTTTTAAAAAAATGTGCAAGGATGCTATTGAGCAGAGACATAGCCTACTTTGGTGAGGGTCTACTTTGGTTAGGGCACATCTTCTAAAACAGCGGTTCCCTAACTGTGGCCTATGTACCACTGGTGGTCTGTGGGCTTCATCTAGATGGCCCATGGCATGTCTGCATTAAATACACATATTAATTTCCGATTGTATTTTTATTGCTTGTTTTGCTTCTTGTGTGGTATTTTATTGTATTGCAGTTTGAATTCTATGGAATGCAAGTTGTAACACAATCAAATACAATGTAAGAAAAAAGCAAAAACAAAAATAAACCCAATTTAAAATCATACAGCATCTAGCACAGCACGTAGAAATCGCTACAACAGGCGAGGGGGGGTCATTAAGTGGTATGGCAGTAATTTTTAAATGGTCTGTGGGAAAATCAGTTTGGGAATGGCTGCTCAACATGACAGTAGGTAATAATCCCAGGCCTCCAACTCATATTACCGGTACTTACTGACCAAATAATGTTTATTTACTACGAGACTGCGATAAAAATGTACCTACGAAGACATGGAGAGTGGAAATGCAAGAAATGGGACACCCACACTTCCCAGTGGGGTTGCAACTACTGATAAACATACTTAGAGCACCTAATCAAATTCTTGAATTATTTCCTCCCAGATCCAGGGTCCCATAATCATGACAATAGAATCCAAAATTATCCCAGATGAGATAATATGGGAGGCATTCCATCCGAAAATGACCACAGATGGCATATTTAAAGGGCAAATCCAGATAAGTTCTTAAATTTATTTAGAATAATCAGGGTATGAAAATTTGGAATAACAAGCCCTTTGGGGTGGAAGGGAATCAGGTGGGCAAAGTCACACGGCTGCCTGGAAGAGCCGTGGTTCCTCCTCAGCTGTGTCATAAGTCCAAATCTGGAGTGTCTCTTGCCGTGGGAGCTTCTATCTTGCAACCACCAGCAAGTCCTAGACATTTCCTGTCTCTCCCTCTCTCTCTTTTTAATCTGCCAAAGCTTTTGCCTTGCTGTTGCGGATCATTCTGTAACACGGGTCCTTTGATCTGAAACCCCATGCATCATTTTACTTTATCACAGTTTGCACAGCTTTTGCACTCATCCTCACACATTACATTCATTTGATTTACAGCTATCTTTGCAGTTTTACAAATACCAACGTGGTTTTTGTGTGTGTTGTAAGGTCAGTCTCTCTCAACAGCTTTCTGTGTGTGGCATCTGATCCAATTGTATATCTACCAAAAACAGTTTCATTTTTAATGAGAGGCCCCCAACTCTTCCATCTCCCCATGCTCTCCCTGGCTGTTTCAGTTCAGATACATGCTGATCCATTTGAATGTTTTGAGAAGAAACGGTACATATCAGACTTACAACTGTGACATTCATCTGTGCATGGCAATACAGTTCTAACTGCATGAGCAATGCATCTCACTCATTCTTTTCTTCTAACAGGAGAGTAAAGGTTTGTCAATGCACAATGCTCTTTCTATTTTGATTTCCAGTAGCTGACTAAATGCACCTTTTAATGTAATTTAATGAAACATAATTCCTCTAAAAGTACTGTAATTTGTGCATGAAATAAAACTGCAAATTAATACACATGAAACGACTATATTCCTTTTCCAAACAATGCAACCTAGGCTAAAAAAATAATTATCTACAAACTGGAATTACTGGGACAAGTGATGGTCGGACGTATTCCTGGTATGTATGAAATCGAAATACAACTAATTGTAGCTGTGTTCATTCACAAAACCCATCACCTAAAATGAAAAGATCTATCACTTACATCACTGAGATGGAGGGCATTGAGACGTGCCCTTATGAAGTCAGGATGGTCAGGAGGAAGAGTATATTTGTTCATGGATTCCAAGTGCGCGGCTCGGTACAGCCTCTGATAAACCAAATGACATTTATTACTTTCACAATTTCTACAACAATAACAAAAATCTGTTTTCAGCAAGAGCTACAATACACAATGCATTTAATATAAAATTATGTCTATGCTTATTAAAGGTGCCTTAAGACAAGATGACGCGGGTGGCGCTGTGGTCTAAACCACTGAGCCTAGGGCCTGCCGATCGGAAGGTCAGCGGTTCAAATCCCCGTGTGAGCTCCCGTTGCTTGGTCCCAGCTCCTGCCAACCTAGCAGTTCGAAAGCACATCAAAGTGCAAGTAGATAAATAGGTACCGCTGCAGAGGGAAGGTAAACGGCATCTCCGTGCACTGCTCTGGTTTCGCCAGAGGCGGCTTAGTCATGCTGGCCACATGACCCGGAAAAACTGTCTGCGCACAAACGCCGGCTCCCTCGGCCTGTAAAACGAGATGAGCGCCGCAACCCCAGAGTCGTTCACGACTGGACTTAACTGTCAGGGGTACCTTTACCTAAGACAAGATATTGCTTGACTTTCAATATCACGCTCTTCCAATCATTTTGCTTGTCAAGCAGTTCAGTTTGCCAGACAGAAAAATCCCCCGCTTTCTTCCCCCTGTGCACCATGCTGGGGGTTCTGTCCACCCCCATGAGCCAATTTCAGGGGGCACATGGGAGGAAAGCTTTGTTGCGGGCGTGGAACTCCTTGCACAGGGCTTCTGTTAATAGGGCTCATTAGGTAAATCCTGCCATAAATATTTGCACTGGTTTTTAATTGTACTTTTAATGCTACTTTTATTTATTATGCTGTATTTCATTGTATTGCAATTTGAATGTAATCAGTAATTCAATAAAATACAATTGCAACAACGGGCAGAAAAATAATTAAGTGGTCTGCCAATACCATCAACGATTTTCAAGTGGTCCATGGAAAAATAAGGTTTGGGAACCACTGCTCTACACCATAAAAAATGTTTCACTTACGTCATTGCACTGAAGGTAGCTATTTTTAGCATGAAGGAAGTCCAGAGAATCGGTCACTGTGGTGAACTTGAGACTATCTGGTTTCTGACGATACTTTGTCTATAAGTGGAATACAAAACATGCAATAAAGATTGGAGTTAACAACAGAATATTTCATACGTGTGGCAGCAGATGTAGAAATAATGCATGTGTGTTTTATTACGTATTGTATAGGATTTATTTTTTAAAAAACCATTTATGAAACTTTGAGAGAATGTTTGTTCTATCTATGTGTCTGCGGAAATAGCCTGCCCAAAATAAATGCATATATAATTTGACTATATCCAGTGATCCCCAATGGATTTGGTTTTGTCAGAAGGATATACAAACAGGAAAATGTCATTTTCAACACTTGTCTTTACTGTGCAATTGTCCAAAATAATTCCAATATGTTATGGCAGTGATGCACAGAGAAAAACACATAGTTTTGACTGGGCAAACAGAAATCTGTACCCAAAATGTCATCCTGTTAGATCTCCAATCTACATTTAGGACATTTTCTCTGTTAATAAGTTATGCTGATCACGATAGAATCACTCTCCACTGACTTTGCTGTCAGTTTCAAGTATGCAATTTTCAAAACTATGTTATCAGCTGCTTAGCATTCCATTGCCGAGTCTGCCGTCTTTATTTATTGCTATGTGTTTTTTGTTGTTGAGCGTCTCCTGTTCAGGGTAGAAAATATGCAGCAGGATGTCACAGGTGGACTCCTATCTTGTGTACTGCTCTTTGGTAACGTACAACTGTTGTATAAACAGGCTCTCACATCAAAAGGAAATGCTAAGCTACATCCATAAGTGTCATGTAACAAGGAGCCTTGATGGTAAACAATTCCTACAGACGTACCATCCCATGAAAGATTTATCAGTACCTCACTGATGAGTTCTCCAGCCTTCTTTACATTCTCTATCTGAGGGGATCTCAGAGCCACCCAGCTAACCCCCTTCATGAAGTTCAGGTCTGATTTGTAGCGAAACTGGCAAACAAAAACAAAACAAACTTAGACTTCGTCAGATTCTTATATATATATATTTTTTTGGCCTAGCGATGTATTGAAATTTTTGTCTTGTCTTTTCCATGCATACATCATCTCATTGAGCCAAGCTTCTTTGCATTCATTGATTCCTTTTGGAATTAAATAATGCATCATATACAAGATACAAAAGGAGCTCCCACAACTGAAATCAACATAACCGTAAGCAAGAAGTGATGCCACCTGTTGGTACCGAAACCTGTACAAAGCTATTTTAAGAGGAAGGACCAATTCAGGGATGCAAATTATTCTGCGCAAAATCAACACAAGTTTCTCAGCTGGATTACAGTACTGTGGTTGCTTCTGATTAAAAGTGGAGATTTTACAGCAAGCTAAAAGAAATTGGGGTGACAACTTAATCCATATGCTAGATGTTGCACAATGTGATTCAATAAGATTACCAGGAAGCCCTTTCTCAAGAATTCCATTGATGGGGCTCCCTAAGTGTACCCCACCCTCTACCTGCGGCCTGAAGCCAAAACCTGGATAGTTAAACTGTCGGCAGCATATCCTTTTTAAATATTCTGTCTAGTAGTTAATATCCAAGTGTAAAAGTCCATGTCTCTATCAAAGCAGGGCAGAAAGAAGTTTGAAGCACCTCTTAGTGCAATAGCTAAACCTCATGTTAATGGGCGGCTTTATAGTTTGGGATCTCCCAGCTTCTGCAACAGATTGCCTTTGTCTCACCTCAGGAAAAGAACAAAGGCAATTGGTACATTTGTTACACTTAGAGGAAAATCCAACAGGGATTCTTCCGTTTTCTCGAAGGCTTTCATTGAAGAGATAAAGCATACAGAGCTCTTTCAAGTTGCCTTTTGTTGCAATATAGAGTTGAGTCTTACAGTAAAGTAAGGCAAACAGGTTGCAGACACGCTTGGGGCTTTGATCGAGGCCTAGGTTCCTATCAATGGCATTTCCACTGTTCATCTAGTCAAGCTTCTGCGATTGGTTTTGAATGGAACAATAGCCGCCCCATTACATTCTGAGCTCAATTAGCAACAGAATCCCAAAAGCCATGTAGGCATATGTGGGATTTGACAGGCACATTTTTGAAGCAAATAGTTGTCTTTCTTTCCCACTCATAGCAATCCACGGCATCGGTTCACCGTTCCCCCCCCCCCCTTTGTTTTGGCTAATCACAGTCACCAAATCAAACAGGCCATCACCTTGTGAGTACTATTTATATTAAGGTCTATGCAGTATCTTTCTTTACCTCGCTCTGCAACAGGTGGGCTCTCTTGGCCCACTTCATCTTCAAGTCCTCGGGAAGCACTGTATATTCGTGCAGCCTCTTCCTGTAATCCTGGTCACTCGCTAGGTTCTGGGCCTTCCTGGCATGGACCAGGTTCACCATGTCCAAAGGCAGGTGGTACTGGGAACTGGTATCTCGGGATCCTTTCCTGTACTCTTGCTCACTCTGTAGCTTTGCAGCATACAAGCAGTGCAGCAGGTTGGTATCATCCAAAACGCTCTTGGCACCTATGTGCTTCCCTCTCTCCTTAACAAAGCTATGCTTATATTGAAGCTGCAAAAGGAAAGGAAATGCTGTTTAGCTCGCATTCATGCTTTTTAGATCCTTTAAAAGTAGGCATTATGCCTAGGTAACTGTGAGATAGAGAGAGAGAGACATGGAAAAGAGAATTAGCAATGTAAAATTCAACGCAAGAGACACATGCAATTCACATTGCAGGTCTATCTTTCCTTCCTTTGCATCTTTCATTCATGGCTCTGAACCATATTCCAAAACAGAACTCTCCCCCCCTTTACATGGTCTAAAGCTGAGCAAGGGTAGTTTAGAAAATATCTGGAAGAAGAAAAGAGTTTTGCCATTGTTATAAGGCTGGATCACGCATGCATGTTTCTGAATGCCCATTGTCACTGCGGCAAAAATAAATAAATAAATTTCAACCGTGGCATTAAGGAGGCATTATATTCCAATGAACATAATACACTGTGGCCCAGGGTGCCCTATGTATTAGTGAAAGTGGTATCGCTGCAGCCAAAACACTAATTCTTTTAAAGGATGGATTGGGCAATACATTGGGACAAACCATCTTCAGATCAACATGGAACAGCCAGGACTGGATGTAACTTTCCCTACAGTGAGACAACAGTTCGAGAGTCAACAGACAGACTCTGACATTCTTACGGAGTTCTCTCAACAAACAAGTTTCCCATTGGACTTTGACAGCAGCAATGGGCTCAAAGCTGGCAGCCCTATGTATGCACACAACTTCTGGTGTTGCTCGGCAGAGCTAGGACTGAACCTCGGGGCTAAAGTCTAGGGCTGTACCACGTGACCACCCAGAGTATTGTGGATGACAGAGGCAGCAGCGAACAGGTTCAGCATCAGCGCCCAGGCTGGCATAGGCATGCAGGGCCCACCAGAGCAACTTCTATGTGTCTTATTATTATTATTATTAAAAACATTTTATACTCAGGCGACATCCAGTTAGGCATGGACATGCTTAAAGAGCCTCATTTTAATATTTTTACATTAAACGATATTACGTATCTTTTCTTATAACAAAATGGGGCTCATTCCCAAATACAAGCAAGTAGCATCAGGAGGAAAGAAGCTAATACCATTTTATGTCTGCAGTCATGGCGGTGATATGACTTAAGACAGTTTGTGGTTTTTTTAAATGCAGAAATGCTCAGAATAGATATTTATATTTTGTTTGGTATTTTACTGTGATGTATCAGGAGTTGTGAGGCATGGGCTGCAATGTGTGGAGGCGGAGAAGAGAAACGTTAATTGTGTGCTTCACAACTGAGGTAATGCACATGGGCATCTAAAAAATCCAACCCCCACGCAAGACCCTTAAGTCCAGAGTCTAAAAATCATCTAGATGTACCACTGTTTGGTGCAGCCTAAATGCTTGATTTTCTAAGGGATTTTTCAGAAAAGTTGAGAATTACCTTTGGTTGCTTAGTATCTCTAAATTCATTGGTATAAAATGAATGCAGAAAGACATCCAAATGGATACACCAATACTCCGAGCCCTTTCATGCCTGCTTAACTTTATTTTTCTTTCGTTGCCCCTAATTGCTTTGGTGGACTATTCAAGGAAATAAAGGAATGGATTAAATATTTGCATAGACAGGTAGTATTTTGGATACTTTGGATAAATTGGAACTGAGTATCCAGAGATACTTTTTCCTTCTCCAATTCCCATCGCAAGATCTTCAGCATGCCTTGGCTTCTGATTAACAGTGACTCTTTTTTTTTTTAATTCACACAAAGAATCTCATTCATAACTAATATATTCTGTCTCACATCCTTGTCTCACATGATTATGGTGCTGCTTTAATTCGGCATAATCTGCTTTAGACGATGTATTACATGAAGTTAACAAAAATCGGGCAAGATGGAAGGCTGCATAATTCAACTCACATCACTGGCAATTTCTCTTGAGGCCTTGGCAGTCTGGAAAGGGATTGCTTCCATTGTCAGCTTGTAGCCTTGAGCGCGGAGATTATGCCAAGACTCCCTGTATTTTGCCTAAAGTGGAAATGGCAACTTTAAATTTTAAAATGCAAGTAAATTGACAGAAGAAACCTTCCCTTGGTTGTTGTATAGAGTTAGCAAGCACGTCTAGATTTTCTTTTTCTTTTCTTTTTTTTACTCTATCGTAGGAAGCCCCAATCAAAGCAAATACAGTCACAACAATGCAATTAAAAAATGACAACCGTTTGGGCATGGTATTGTCCTTGCAGCATGTGTGCAGAATGACAAGTGCAAACTGCTCTGTAAGCAATGACGACTCAAGCGAAGGGTTGACACAGGGCAAGTGAGGAGGCCATGGCCAGCTTCTTAATGCAAGGGTCCCTGTACATCATGCCAGTTCCTCACAACAGTAGAGGTGGGACCTGAATCAGGGGAAGGGGCCAGGAGGGAAACTTATTGTCCTCAATTATTGAGCTGCATTCTATGCTGGCAGCAGGATTCTGCCTCCATAGCTGGGATTTGGGTTGGACATCACAAAGAGAGTCCTTAGCAACCATATAGCCAATATGACAACATGGAGCTAGATACTGGAGGTGTACTACTAACCCTCTCTATCATCCGGAAGCAACTAGGTAAGTAAACAAAGCCTGCCTTCTTACTTGTCCTTTGGCTAGTGCAGTCTCCATCCTCTCATGTCAAGTTTTATTTATATACTCTGAAATTGCTGCACTCATTATTATTTTTTGAATTTAAATACCACCCTATACCCAGAGGTCTCAGGGCAGTTCAAAGAATAACTGATACCATATCATAATTATAATATCATTACAATATCATAATTCAGATCATTACAAAAACTATCATCAATGCAGTCTTTAATTTCTAGCCACACATTACACCAGAAGATATTTATTGATTTATTACATTAGTATACCACCTTTATGTTCCAAGAATCTCAAGGTGGTGTGTAAGAGATGGTGACTAGCCCAAGGTGAGCTTCATGGCTGAGTGGGGATTTGAACCCTAGTCTCCCAGGTCATAGTCCCAACACTCTAAGAGTCACCAGTTGTTTACCCGACAAAGCAAAAATCATTTGCAGAACTCAGCACCACCAACAACACAAATTAATTATGGTGCCCATATGATAGTGCAATGAGAACGTTAAAAAACCACAGCTGAAAGCAACAACACCCTCCCAGATTCATCCGATACTGAAAAACACAAATTCAGCAGCAAATATAAAATGCAATTAAATTCTTATATTTCAGCCAGATGACAAGGTAATTAATATCTTACCGCTTTGAAAAGTCTTAATAAACAATTAATCAATTTGAACAGTTCTTCAGGACTGCAAAATACAGTCTTTGTGGTTGTACACCTACCATGCCTACAATAGGAGGGATGCCCAATGATTTCAGGGCAAAAGAGGGGTAGGATAGCATAGATCCAAGCACTTGCCTCACTGAGATTGATAGCGTTTGTTCTCGCCCTTTCAAATTCAGGCAGGCCCAACGTCACGGTGCAATGATGCAAAGTGTCCTCCCCTGCTGCCTTGTAGAGGCGCTAGGATAGATTTAAATGAAAATGAATATTTACACTAGCATACCGGATTTCTTTCTTTTTCTGAGAAATTGTCTGACAGTGCAGCTCTGTGCGCATCTACTCAGAAGCAAGTCCCATTAAGTTGAATGGGACATACTCTCAGATGTCTATGTACAGAACTGCAGTCTTGCAGAGCTGAATGTTTCACCGTAAAATTGTTTTGCCTTAAAAAGACTAGCCACAGAGGATGCATATTAGGTGGATGTTTTTAGAGCCCAACTCCCATCAGCCCAGCCAGCATGGCCAACTGGACAGTTGATGAGAGTCCAAGAGTAGCTGGAGGGAACTAAGTTGTCTACCCCAGGATAAATGATTACATACTGTACACCCATCTCTATAAGCATTCACAGGTTTAAAAAGGTTTTTTTTAAAGTATTTTTAAGAAGCACAGGGTTCAATAGCGCATGGCAAATATCTAAAAAGCTATACAGCCCAGCTAAGGTCGGCACTGTGATAAAAGAGGCGCCCCTGCTTTTCTCTCAGGCAGGGTGGACAGCTTACCAGCAGTTCCCGCACACAATCCAATATGGCTTCTGATGCTGATAGAACTACTTGCTTTCGAAATAATCTGGGGCACTGTTGTAGTCCATCAAAATGCTTTAATTAACTAGTCTAACAGATGCCACAAAATGAGTTGCTGAGGGCTACAAACCGACCTAAAGCAAGGCTGACTTATGTCAAACACTGGTATGAGCCAGTTTCAAAAATCAGACGCTGAACTGGCAATAATAAATAGAGCTCTGATGGCGAAGGATGTTAACGGGTAAAAATTTTCACAACAATATTGAATGTTCCTAGAGATGTCATCAAATAAGGCTCTAAGAGTTAACAGGAGTTAACTCTTAGAGCCTTATTTGATGACATCTCTAGGAACATTCAATATTGCTGTGAAAAATGCCATGAACATTTTTTTTAAAAAAGGAAGTTCACAATTTGGGGCATATCAGCTCCCAAATGTGACCCCCCCTCTCTTTTTTAATGGCATAATGAATTTGCAAGGCCATCTGTATGTTTTCTGAAAAATCAGAAACAAGATTCTTGGCCTCAGGTGCATTAAGTGGGTTCCTGAACGAATTATTCAGCACCTCACACATTAACCACCACGAAGACTGTCCTCCTTGTATGCTCCTTCTTTGCATTTCTTTGCATTATGGCTGCTTTCAAGTAAAAAGAAGAAAGCCAGTTGCATGAATTCATATCAAATGGCTGCTCTGATTTTTATTTTATTTTTTGCCGTTGTTTTGTTTTAAAGGAGCAACTCTGATTGACAAAATGATACTAAATGTTTGTCCAGGAAAAATAAAAAATGATCTAACTATGCTAAAGGATAAATCGATGATGCCTTCTTCTCCGCTTTTGATGTATTATATTTCTCAGAGCCTGCTTCCCTACTCCCTCCTCAGCTCATTGCATTTTAAACAGCATATTTTCTGATCCACGTTAGCAGAGCCTACCTCATTAGCAATCATATTGCTGAATTTTGCATGAAGGAGGCCAGGAGAGTCTGTCACCGATGTGTACTTGAAGGAATTCGGCTGCTGACGGTATTTACTCTGAATTCACACACAAAGGAAAAGGAATGCAGAAGCTAAGTTACATTTTGAGATAAGGACATTGTATTTTTAATGCTCCTGGTGATTTAGACTTTACAATGGGGTCAGCAAAAAAGATTGGTTCGGTGACCTCTATGCCAATTTAATCCCATGCTCCCGGATCCATGTCTATTTATTAAGTTCAGCAGAGACCCCATAAATGCAAGGACCAGTTGGCAGTACCACTGCTGAAGTGTGCTTGCGACCTGTCTCTGAAAGGTGGTTATGGCAGAGATATATGGAAAGAAGCAGGCATTTTTAGCTTCTGGGATATATATATATATATATATATATATATATATATATATATAGTGCTAAAATGGTAGGGGCCACTTTAACTATATTGTATTATGCATTGCCCTGGAATCTGTTCAGATGTAGGATGATTTTTTAAAATAAATAAATAAATTGAATGAGTAATTAATTAAATGAAAATGAACTGTTCATGTGCAAGCTACCTGGGCCAGGGTTGAGTCTCAATGTGAGAAGAATGTTTTATGTTGTGAGTTACATTTCAGCCTGAGTCGCCAGGAATGTTGGTCCATAGTCCACCAAAGGAATAGAGAACGGCAATACAGAAATAGAAATACACTATTTTTCACTGTGTACTAACTAACTATGTCTGGTAAGCCCATGGCTGATAGGGTGCAATGGGCTTAGGAAGGGCATTTAGCTGGCAGTGCCTTCAGGCCAGGTGGCCTGTTCAGCAGTACCTTTTGTGTTTTGTTTGAGATTTTTAAATCTGGGTACTTTTATTCTGAAAAGGAGAAATTCTGGCTTTCATTACAATTATCAGCTTTTTGAGAATGCAATGAGGAACTTGGTTTCAGTGAAGTTAGGACTATGTCACAGAGATATGACTTGTGAGCCCAGACAGAAAATGATGGCAGGTAACAGCAAAGAGGGAAACCTAAGGAAATTCCTGACCAGAAATATAATATTGCTCAGCTAAAACCAATGGGAATTTTGCTCTTCAACAAGGTTCTTGTGAAGCTTGAACGTGTGTGTGTGTGTGTGTGTGTGTGTGTGTGGTGTCCTCTTCAAAAGAAGGAAGTCCCAGAAACAAAAGAGACATATGTGATCATTGGAGACAAACTCAGGGCCAAACTAGATGTGATGAGAGTTAATAAAGAAAAAGAACAGAGATGGGGAGAAGGAGAAATTCTCTCTCCAGGCCACTTATATGGAGCCACCTGGGTTTTGAGAAATGTGATTCTGTGTCTAATAACAGAACGCAGCCTCTCTTTCATCTGGAGAGGAACATTTCCTTCTATAAAGGTTCACCCTAATGTACCAACCACTTGGGTCCTGATTACAGAATAGAAAGTTTGTGAAAGTAGTTAGCAAGGTCTGAAAAACCTTGAACTCCATTGAGTTCACCCAGGACATGAATTGAGTGATCAAATAAAGAGGGAGGGTGAGGAAAGGAGCCCACCCTTAATCCAGGGAGTTACTTTGCCAGCCCAGTTTTACACAGACATCTGGCAAACTCTTGTTTGTAGTGAAAAAATCAAAACCCTCTTTTGTTACCTCGCTGATGAGTTCAGAAGCTTTCTTCTTTGCTTCAATCTCTAAGGCCCCTGGTGTAATACAGCCAACTCCTCTCATAAAGTTCAAGTCAGACCTGTATAAATTCTATGGGAAACCAATCAAAAGTAATTTACAATGTGGAATAGGAGAGGCAATATAGCCATCTAAATGCATTCGTTAGAAGTAACATCTGCTACTCAAGACGTCTGTATCATTCGAGCATATTGGAATTATATTTTCAGATTCTGTGTTCATGTGTTTACTTTGTACACACTTATATCAATTACAGAGAGATGGGGGGGAAGGAAAAGAGAGGAAGAGAAGCTCAATATGAATAGTCTATAAGAAAATTGCAGATTATCGCTGTTTTTACCTCCCAAAATAATTTCAGATGGAAAGACCGTTAAAGTGAAACTGTGCAATAAAAACCATTTCTGGTCACTGATACTGAGAGACAGACATACTGTCCAGATAGTACAAAGCATAAAATCACACTCTCACAGTCACCCCCAATGTTAAAGGCTTCATGAATAACTGCATTTACCTCACTCTGTAATTTATAAGCATTCTTGGCGCACCTCAGCCGAACATCTTCAGACAGAGAAGTATAATCATGAAGAAACTGTCTGTATTCCTGATCACTGACCAAAGACTGGGCTTTTCTGGCATGTACCAGATTCACCATGTCTAAAGGCAGGCGGAACTGGCACTTCTGAAGGCCAAAAGCTTTCCTGTAATTTACCTAGGGAAGGGGGGGAGGAAGAAATACTGTTGTTTTGACACCGTGGCTTAAACCCAAACCTGCTTAACATTCTATTGAATTTATTTGCTTATCAACACATACACACAACAGCAAGGAAAAAGCAGGCAGCATCATTCTACAGTGCATATTGTGCAGTGTGCACATTATACAGACCTCTGGATGGTGACAGTGAAGACGGTTAGGAAATCAGAAATGTTAGGTGTAGTTGTGTGTATTTATTTATTTTATTTATTTAAAAATATGTACTGTATATTCCTGTGTATAAGACTACTTTTTAACCCAGGAAAATCTTCTCAAAAGTCGGGGTCCGTCTTATACGCCGGGTCGTATTTCTTATACGGCGAGTATATCCCAAACTCTATATTTTAACTGGAAAAGTTGGGGGGTCGTCTTATACGCCCAGTCGTCTTATACGCCGGAATATACGATATATATACCAATGTTACACACACACACACACACACACACACACACAGTGGTTTTCAACAGGGTAAAAACATAAAAGCAAACAATAAAATCATAAAAAGTTAAAAATAAATTAAAAACAAACACCAAGAGACCATTGGGGTGGGGCAGGCAGTGTACTCTTAATAGCCTGCATTGACAGGCCTGGAGGAATAGAAAAGTTTTCACCAGGCATTTAAGAGTTGGCACCTGCTGAATCCCTATTGGCGAGTTGTTCCAATGACACTAAAGGCTTGATTTCTCGTTGTTGTCTAACGAGCCTCACCAACACAGCTAACCAAAGTTCAGATATAATGATATACCATCAATTGCTCTGAAAAGGAAATGGGGATGGTTCGGAGGAGAAGGTAAGAGTTTGACCATACAAGGGGAGCAGGAAGACATTTATAAGCCTGCAGGCTGCTTCTTATCTCCCAAGGCCATTGTTAAGTCTGGGTTGTAATGCCTGCCCATGGTAGGGAAGCCCTCTTGCACCGGCGTCTGCTGATGGGACTCCTTAGGTGAGTCCTGCCCAATATAGATAAACAAATTGTGCTGCTGTTGTGAGAGTACTGCCAACTCAAAGGGAAGTGTTCATCATTCAAAGTACCTATCAAAGGTCATCTGCCATGCCGAGCTATGTTTATTCTATGTTCATCTTCCACGCCCTGTGATACTCACATCACTCTGCAGCAAAGCTGCATGCACAGAATGAGAAATGTTAATATCTTCCAAGCCACAGGAGCCAATCATCTGCCCTTTCATTTTCTCAAATGCTTCCTTGTATTTGTACTGAGGAAAGAGGGAAAAACAAAGCAAGGGCATGAGGATTTACAGAAACATATTGCATTACGTTTTCTTGTCTTCTCAGCCACCAAGTATTTTAAATAAAGATCCAAACCTGCATTAAAATAGGCATAGTCCGCTTAAAAAAAAGGGGAGGGGATTGGGAGTTTGAAATTTCACTACTAAGTAGAAGAAACTTTGTTTCACTAAGAGAGAGACCCTCATTAAAAATGACGCCTGCCAATTCAATCAATGTAGGGAGTGGAGCTGTGCCAACTAGCCCTGCCCCCTGGCATCCATGCATTCAGTGGGAATGTCTGTAGCAGGGAAGATATCACACACCCTTGCCCAGGCTCCTTGCGATCTAGACCTTTCCTTGACTGTGGTTCCAGATGACACGGAAACCTTCGTATAGACAGCTGTGCATGTGAAAGGCTTCCCTACTGCAAACACTTGCACTGCATGCGCAGCAAGCTCTGGTGGGCAAAGCTAGTTGGCGCAGCCTTCATTCGCACACAGGCATGGAATGAATGTAGGTTTGTCATTTCTGAAGAGGGCTATAATTTCAGCAGAATCTGCAGAAGTAACATAAAAAAAACCCCCACATGCTACCTGGTTTCAGGCACAATGAAATCATACATTTGAATTCCAACCAAATACAGTATCATATGACACTATTTTTGATTATATGAGTTTTTGATCTGCTGTTTATGTCTTATCTTGGAATACTGCTGAATTGCCTTGTTATATTTTTCTTTATATCTCTTGCATCCATACCTTATACCTGACCATGCTCAATTGTTGTTGCTTTTTTCTATTTTGTTGAATTTCCAGAATACTCTGTTGGTTGCATTTGTTATACATTTAATAAAGTAATGTGTGTATATATGTGTGTGTGTGTGTGTGTGTGTGTGTGTGTGTGTGTATTAGTTATTTAATAAAACCCAAGAGTTCTATCCCAACAGGCCATAAGAGAGCAGGCTTCTCCATTCAGGACTCCTTTATCATTATTTTTGACTCAAGGGATATGATTATTTCAAAGCATGGTAGCAAAAATACTTTTCTGTGTTTATTTTACAGCTCTTGAGCTAAGGAAGGATGCAGGTTATATGCTGCTTTATTTTCTTTTTTTTTTTAAAAGTAATATTTATTAAATTTTATACACAGAAAAGAAAAAACACATAACCACAAAACTAACACAAACATACAAAACATAAAAATACAATACTACATTTATCATCTTCCTTTTTTCTAATTCCCTTTACATTGCCCTTGGACTTCCTCCTGTCCCTCCTCCTGTGATTCATTTTCCCATTATTTCCATTGGCAATTTCATTTCCTTTTAAACTTATTTATCTCATACCATTATAACTTGCTCTCCATCCCTTAACTTAAATCATAATTCTTTTTTATATTTACTTCCAAGCAAGCTTGCATCTCTAATATTTATTTTAAATATTCTGAACATTCTAAATTCCTTAAACTTCTTAAACATTTCAAACTCTATCTCTACTTCTCTTCTATTTCAAATTCTCTACTTCTACTCTGTAAATTGCTATTTCTTTAACGTTATTTCATTTTATACTTTATAATGTTTCTTAAGATAATCTTTGAATTTTTTCCAATCTTCTTCCACTGCTTCCTCCCTCTGGTCGCGGAGTCTCCCAGTCAGTTCAGCGAGCTCCATGTAGTCCATCACTTTCATCTGCCATTCTTCCAAGGTCGGTAAATCCTTTGTCTTCCAATATTTTGCTATCAAGATTCTTGCTGCTGTCGTGGCATACATAAAGAAAGTGTGGTCTTCCTTCTGTATCTCCTGGTTGACCATTCCAAGCAAGAAGGCCTCTGGTTTCTTCACAAATGTGTTTTTAAACACTTTTTTCAATTCATTATATATCATCTCCCAGAAGGCCTTCAACCTTGGGCAGGTCCACCACATGTGGTAAAAAGTTCCTTCCGTGTTGCCACACTTCCAACATTTATTGTCTTGCAAATGATAGATTTTAGCAAGCTTTACTGGGGTCAAATACCATCGATAAATCATCTTCATGATATTTTCTCTTAACAGATTGCATGCAGTAAATTTTATTCCTGTCTTCCAGAGTCTTTCCCAGTCCGCCATCATTATGTTATGTCCAACATCCTTAGCCCAATCTATCATTGCCGATTTCACAAGTTCATCCTGTGTATGCCATTTCAGCAACAAATTGTACATTCTAGACAAATTTTTTGTTTTTGGCTCTAACAGTTCTGTCTCCAGTTTTGACTTTTCCATTTGAAAGCCAGTCTTCCTGTCTTTCTTGAAGATTTCATTAATTTCATGATATTTCAACCAGGTATTGATTTTATCTTTCAATTGTTCATAGGGTTTCAACCTGGCCTGCTCACCTTCTTGTATTAATATTTCTGAATATTTTGGCCAGTTCATTTCCATATTTATCATCTTATGGGCAACAGCTTCTAAAGGAGATATCCATCTTGGCGTTTTCGGTTCCAATAGATCTTTATATTTTATCCAAACTCTAAATAGAGCCTTCTTAATTATGTGTGTCTTGAAGCCCTGATGAGCCTTTATCTTATCATACCACAGATATGCATGCCATCCAAACCTATTGTCATGTCCTTCCAGGTCTAGTATGTCTGTATCTTCTAGTAGGAACCAATCCTTCAGCCAGCAGAAGGCCGCAGCTTCAAAATAAATACTCAATTCCGGCAGGGAAAATCCTCCTCTTTCCTTATCATCTGTTAAAATCTTATACTTGATTCTGGGTTTTTTCCCTTGCCAGATAAATCTTGATATGTCCTTCTGCCACTTCTTGAATGGTTCCATCTTATCCACGATTGGTATCGCCTGGAAGAGGAATAGTAATTTAGGCAGCACATTCATTTTTATCACAGCTATTCGGCCCATCAAGGAAAGCTTCAAATTATTCCAAATCTCCAAATTTCTTTTAATTTCATTCCATACCTTTTCATAATTTTCTTTATACAAATCTTGATTTTTTGCTGTCATATTGATGCCCAGATACTTAACTTTTTTTGCGAATTGGAGGCCCGTCTCTTTCTCTATTTCTTCTTTCTCTTCCTTTGTCAGGTTTTTCCCTAGAACTTTGGTTTTGGCTTTATTCAGTTTAAATCCTGCTACTTTCCCAAATTCTTGTATCGTTTCCAGTGCTTTATTTGCACTGGTCTCTGGGTTTTGTAAGGTAAGAACCAAGTCGTCAGCAAAGGCTTTTAATTTATATTCTTTGGCCCCCACCGCCACCCCTTTTATATCTGCATCTTTTCTTATCATATTCAGAAGAACCTCCAGGACCGTTATAAAAAGTAAGGGGGAAAGCGGACAACCTTGCCTTGTTCCTTTCTCAATTCTTATGTTGTCTGATACCACGTTGTTGATAATGATTTTTGCTTTTTGCTCTTTGTAGATCGCTTCCAGCCCATTCATGTATCTTTCTCCAACCTCCATTTGTTGTATATTCCTTTTCATAAATTTCCAAGAAACATTATCAAAAGCTTTTTCGGCGTCCACAAACATCAGGATTGCTTTACGGTTCTTCTTGTGCTCCAGTCTTTCGAGGATATCCACAATATTTCTTATATTGCCATTTAGATGTCTTTCCGGTAAGAAACCGGCTTGATCTTTGTGAATAACCTCTTTTAGAACCTTCCTGAGTCTGCTAGCCATTATGTTCGCAAATATTTTATAGTCCACATTTAGGAGGGAGATTGGTCTGTAGTTTTTCATCTGGGTTCGATCCACATCTTGCTTGGGTATCAGAGTGATGTAGGCATCCTTCCAAGACTCCGGTGCCTCGCTTCCCTTTAGTATATCATTGCAAACTTCTGTCAGTGGTTGAATCAACCAACCTTTTAACGTCTTATAGTACTTTGCAGTGAGTCCATCTGGTCCTGGGGCCTTATCTAATTTCATGTTGTTTATTGCTGTATCTACTTCCATTATTGTTATTGGGTGGTTTAGGGGGCCTTTCATGTTGTCTGGGATTTTCTGTAGACCATTTTTCTTTAAAAACTGCTCGATATTCCCATTCTCTTGATCACTTTCTCTGTACAATTGTTTATAGAATCTTTCGAAATTTTTCCTAATTTCTGTTGGGTTCTCTATGTTATTCCCATTTACCATGATATTGGTGATCGTATTAATTTTCTGTCTCTGCTTGAGTTGCCATGCCAATAGTCTGCCACATTTATTTGCTGAGTCAAAAGTTTTTTGTCTAAGCAGTTTTATTTTCCATTCAATTTCCGAATTTGTTATTTTGGAGAATTCCACCTGTAGCTGTTTTATTTCTTTCTGTATCTTGCCATCTTTCGGTTTTTTCCTTAATTGTTTCTCTTTCTCTTTTAATTGTTGCAGAATATTATCCTTTTTAGCATTTTGTGCTTTGTTCTTCAAGGCTTTCTGTTGAATCAGGAATCCTCTCATGACTGCTTTGCTTGTGTCCCAGACTATTCTCTTTTCAACCATTGTATTCAAGTTAATTTCAAAAAAATCTTTGATGGTTTTTTGGGCCTTCTCGCAGATTATTTTATTTCTTAGCAGTGCATCATCCATTCTCCATCTAAAGGAACCCTTTTGAGATTGTCTTAAATCCAGTTGTACCGGGTTATGGTCCGAGCAGGTTCTAGGATGTATTTCGGCCTTGAGCATCCTGGGTGTTAGGTCCCTGGATGCCCAAATCTGATCTATTCTACTCCAGGCTTTTGTTGCTTCGCTGTGAAAAGTTGCTTCGGTGTCCATTGGATTCTTTAATCTCCACGCATCTATAAGATCGAGATTGTCCACCATATCGAAAAAGGTTTTAGGCAGCCTCCCATCGTTGGTAAATTTCACTCTTTGTGATCTGTCCATAAGTGTAGAGGGTACTGCGTTGAAATCTCCCAATAATATTATTTTATAATCCATATAGTCCAAAAGCCTGTCATGGATCTCTTTGTAGAAATCCGCTTTAGCTTCATTTGGTACATACAGTCCCAATATTAAAAACTTCTCGCCTTGCGACGTTATTTCAATTGCAACAAATCTTCCATTCTCATCTTTAAACTTTAGTGTAGGATTAAACTTTTCCTTGGCGTAGATTACGACTCCTCTTTTTTTTACTTTCGCTGAGCTGATAAATTCTTGACCTAATTTCTTATTTTCCAATACTCTTCTATGTAATCTTACCACATGTGTTTCTTGTAGACAAATCAAGTCCAAATTTTGTTTTTTTAGGATGTGGAAGACCTGGTTCCTACGGGGCCTAATATTCAAACCCCTTACATTCCACGTTAAAATCTTTAAAGACATTGTCCTTTATGTGCTCCCTCCTTCTGCTCCTTGCAGTGGACTTGGGGGTCCAGATGGTGCTACTTCTGGAAAATCAGCAGAGTTCTTTTCCAGAAATTGATTTTTTTCCTCCACTGATTTAATTTTGATGATTCTTTCCTTGTATCTGAAGGAGAGGCCTTGTGGGAATTCCCACCTAAATCTGATCTTCTTTTTGTTCAGGGCCTGTGTCAAATCTATATAATTTGGTCTCAGATCCAGGAAGAATTTGGGGATGTCTTTAAACAGGACTACCTTTTGTTGTTGTACTTGCAGGTTGGTTTCGTAATGTAGGTTTAAAATTTCGTCCCTCTGTTCCTTGGTTTGAAATTCAATCAGGCAGTCATTCACTGATTTAGCACTTTTCTTATCCTTAGGCCCAAACCTATATGCCTTGACAATCGTGTTGTTTAGTTTTTGTTGGTCAAGTCCCCAAAAGTCCACCAGGATCTTTATTATATAAGCTTTTAGGTCTGCTTCTTCTCCCTGTGGCAGATTCCTTACTCTTAGGTTCGACGATCGTTGGCGCATCTGCAGAAAGGCAAGAGAAACTTGAGTATTGTAGTGGTCCCTGTTGTGCGTTGCTTCCAAGGAGTTGACTTGTGATTCCACTTGGGTGACTTGTCTTTTCGTATCTTGTAATTCTTGTTTCAATTGTCCAATCTCATCCAGTTTCCTATTTATTGTTGCTATTTCTTTGCTTTGTTTCTCAGCAGCCTCTCTTTGTTCTTTTCTCATTAATTCTATAGATTCCAAGACTTGGCTCATGGCTGCTGGGTCAAATTGCTGAGATGGTCTTCTATCCCTTTTTTCCTCTTTCTCTCTCTCTTTATCTGTTTTACTTCTTGTTGACACTCCTCGCCCAGCTCCAGACATTTATCATCAACAGTTCAAGGTCACTCTGAGTGGTGCCTTCCTGCAGCTGCAGTCTCTTGCAAAGATTCACACAGGGCTTTTGTAGTTCTCAGCTCAGTTACAATAATACTTTCACTTTCTCAGTTCAGTAGGAGCAGTAACTTTAGCCAATTCTCTAAGAATGTTAGAAAGTTGCAGAACTATTAATTCAGTTAATTTGTAATCCCAAAGGGTTGTAGCAGTTTACAAAGTTCTCTCAGTCAAAGTTGGAAACAGTCTATCTGAGTGGCAGAATTCCAAAGTTTAACCCCTGCACTGTCCCGGATTCTCCGCTATTCCAGAGGGTGGCAGTGGGTTTTAAACAGATCCTAAGCACAGTTCAAAAAGTCTTTAAATTAAGCATTCACCCCCCCCTTCCTTCAAAGGCACAGGGGTGGGCTAGCTGTCAGATAGCAGTCAAACGTCAAAGTTCAATTGCTCAAATAGTCTCTTCTATTTACAGCCACTGTATTGCCAGCACTATTCACAAGGGGGAAAGACGGACCTCCTTTTTAAATCTTTTCCCCGCGGTCGAAATAAAATCTAATTAAAGTTCCAGATTTCTTCTTAATTGTCTTTACTCACGGTTTGCAATTCTTTTGCTTGCTTTCTTTAAAAGGAGAGGTCTAGCGCTCACCGCAGCCCGCTTCGCTGCTTCACTGGAATGGCCGTTCACGGAGCCGCAGCGCTCCGATCTCAACCCGCTCTGCCTTCCCCGACTCCTTACGGGGTCTTCGGAAGGTGGGGGGAGATCGTGTGGGCGCCCGCCAGCTCCCACGGTCTTCAGGCCGCCCTGCCTGAAGTTTAACGGAGGTCCGTTGCGCGGTAACGGAGCCTCCAGCCGATTTCCAGCCGGTCCCCGCGCGAGGCGTCGGAGACCCAGCCGGCTGCGATGGCGCTACCCGGAAGTCCTATATGCTGCTTTATTTTCTAGCCTGTCCAGGACCCTTGTTAATATTCCATTTGGCTTTGCCACATCACATTAGGATCCTATTTTCACTAAACCCCAGGATTTCTTCCCAGTTTAATTGCAGTCAATTTGTTAATGTGAATTTTATCATGAAGGACGGTAAAGAAATATTTCAAGTAAGTATTAAACTCAGGAAGACACAAATTTATCACGATGTACCTAACACACATCAGGATACACTTACTTAACACTGAATTATGTCTGCTTTTTTAGTTCAGTCACACAATTTGTAGAGATCATCAAGAGCTGTTTGTATCTTCCCTTCAAACATGAAACACAGGCTTTCTTTCTGCCTTCCCACTGTCCACGCCAATTGCCCCCAGAGAATTTTATCAGCTAAGATCTCCCATTTTGTACCAGTCAATATTGCTATTAAATCAACTTACATCACTTATAATCTCAGTGGAAGCCTTTGCTGTCTGGAAAGGAATGGCATCCAGTTTCAGTTTATAACCCCCATCTTGCATCTTCTTCCAGGATTCCTTGTAGCAAATCTGTTTTAAGACAGTAAATGGGAACAGTTTGAAGCTCTCCCCCCAATCATATGCATGAACCTATGCCGAGAAAGAAAACTGCATTAATTCCCTTGTTCCTAGTTTTGGCAAATATACCTTTAGGCTCATCTTGTGCACTTCAGGGTCACAGCTCTCTTCCAATGCTGCACGTCACCGATGACAGTGTGCTGGATCCAGGCCCAGTTATTTGAACTAAGGTTACAATGAAATCAATGGGGCAAATGCCTTAAGCCCTATAGGTTGCTATGGGAACCAAGTCCAACTACATTGGTCTGGATTTAATCCAGTAAGTTTAAAGGGAAAAAATCAGGGATACAACCCACCGAGTTATGATTTCATGACTCCATCTGCAGGCAGCAACATTGGGAGGCCATATTTTCAGAGAGCACTTGCCTTCAGCGGTGGCGGTTGTTTTTTCTTTCGTGCTTCATTTTGCTGGTACCACCAGAGGCAGTGGCAATAATATGGATGTTTCCTTAAACAAAATACTTCAGATGCAGTTGTCCCAAGGCATCATGGGGGGTGGGGGGTGGCAGCCAGACACTAACGGGAATGGTAATTGCCAGTGTTCATATAGTGCCACAAATGTTCATGTCAGCTGCCATTTCCCTCCCCACAATGGCCCAGAATGATGCTGTATCAGAAGCATCCTGACGTAAATAAAATGGTGGCCAGTAACTGCTGCTGCGCTTAAAGAAAATGAAGTACTCCCTCTCCCTACGGTATTAACCTGTCAGCAATTTTTTCCACTATACCCCACCCCATTCAGGGACCTGAATTATTCCCTGACTCACATGAAGATTGGCAAAATTCTATTTTCAGCAGTTTTCACCTCAGCCCTAGTTGCTCAGCTCTTCTGTGTCTTCCTAGCAAGTGTTTTTAGACCAAGTCACAGAACCTATAACACAAACCTGTGCTGCCTTTCCTACAAGTAAAGGAGGAAACTAAGGCATATGGGCATGGGATAATGCTTCAATGACAGTCATTGCATGCGGGCTGAGATAGTCTTAACAGGATCACGCTCAGGATTCAGAAATCCAAATGCATTGTTATCAATTCCAGCTATGATGAGTATAAAGAAGTCTCCAAGAACAATATGTTATTGAAAGAAATGGTGTCACTGTAAGACATGGCACAAAATGAAATCTCACCTCGCTGATATTCACAGCATTTTGTTTAGCTTGAAAGATCTCAGGAAGTTCTGCCGTTTGGGTGTAATGATGTTTTACATTCTCTCCATGTTCCTTATATATCCTCTGCAAAATACGAAAAATACCATATAGGACGCTTGCTACATATGTCACAATGGTTCATACAGACCACTAAAAAGTTATATTATGTAAACAATTCTTACTACAATTACTAAAATTATTTGAAGGATCAGCTCTCCCAAATGAAGCTGTCTGAGCACTTTGATCTTAGAAGAGCCCCACACCCATTATAAAATATTAAGTAAATTATTAAATAAGTAGCACAGTAGTGATGTTTAATACTACAAGGTAAGGCATTCCCCAACATGCAATTGTCCTCAGGCATGGCCGTGCCTATGACCACATGGGAATAATTCTCTATGAAGCAGACCACACATCTTCATAGGGTGGAATCCACTTGGTGCCCTTGCACTCACAGAAAGGCTTTTGATCCAGCAGTGGCACCCACCAAATGACTATTGGAAGAGGAACAGAGAAGATGCAATGTTGGCAGAGTCCCCCTCCCCACTGCAGAACCCAACTTCCCCTGAAAAAATGCCTTCAGTTAGTTGGTGAACCCTCTAGAACAGGTTGGAAGGTGGAATGAGAGGCTGCATGGGGGGAATCCATAGATATCACCACCCCTTCCTTAGCCAATACCTCTGATGAATCAAAAGTCTGTCCATTAGCACAAGGGAACTTATTGGATCCCATTCTCATTGGCTTGAATGAGTGTGAACTCGACTGCCGGAATGAATTTTTCAATACCCAGTTTGAGAATATTATTCATTCAGATTTTTTGGTTTAAATTTGGAACCTCCCCAAATAAAACGATATGGCACTGGTCCAATTACAGATTGCAAATATTCTAATTCACTGATATAAAATTTTATCACTCAGAATATAGTTGAAAATGCATCTGTACGAAAGTTCATTTATGTTAAATGTTCTATACAAGGGTTTCCCATTGGGCTCCTTGGAGAATGGAAGGTTTCCATTCTGATTAAAAGTGGCCTTTGTAAGGTTCATCTTATTAGAACACAAATTTCTTGGTTCCTAGGAATGATCTCAGTGACAGGGAGTGAAAAAGAAAGCCTGTGTTTCAATGAGGTCGTTCAAAGAGGATACCACTCTTATAATCATAATGTATATACATTATAACTTACATCCACAGCCTGGTTATAACTAATTCTAGCCTGGATCATCTCAGGAGTGTCTTTAATACTGGTAAACTTCAAAGCATATGGATGCTGACGGTACTTCTTCTGTTGAGCAGAAAAAGATCAAAGCTGTGAATTTTGTGCTGCTCTTTCATGCTATTTGAAAGAAAAAAATCATAGGTTGCTTGAGATTAGAGTGAATTTGTGAACATAATTATTATTCCTCTTTCCTTAGCTTCATCTCCTAGGAACTTTCAGATTAATATTTGTTTCCATTTAACAATAACCTTTACCTATTAATCCTTAAAAGGAATCTCACTTAAATTTAAGGAAAATATTTCAAGATGATCTATGCCTACTAAAATACCCAAGGTCCCGCGACTGGAAAATCTTTTTCAAATGGCCTGAAACACAAAACAGCATTTTGTATTAACAGGGGCTTCTGGAGGCAAAATAATTCAACAATAGGAGGCAAAACAGCAATATTTCCCAGGAGCTGTCATTCAGGTGTTGAAAATGCAATGTCCTTGTTAAAGAAGCGCTACATCAAGGGAAGATGCGAGGGGCATGCTTTCATGGGGAACTGAAGCCAGTAACGAACAATATTTTCAGAGAGTTGGACTCAAGTGGGTATGACAGAGGCTCTGATTCCTATCTGTGGCATATATGCATTTTGAACGTACACTTTCATTTCTTTTTCGCCACCATGGCTAAAGCACTAAAAACTTCCTACAAGACCTATGTTCAGACCGAGATAAAGGGGCACACCACAGACATTGATATACTTCTTATTGTACCATCTTCACTTCTCTGTCTTCAATCTGAGTGTGCATAAAGGCCTTCTAAGCATAATTAATATAATTGTCAGTGATGGGACCCTTTAGAGGTTCTAACTGTGGATGATGCAATTTAATTGTGTTCAAAATCATCACCAAGCTGCATTGTTGCTCTTTGTTGGTGTGTGTGTGTGTGTGTGTGTGTGTGTGTGTGTGTGAGAGAGAGAGAGAGAGAGAGAGAGAGAGAGAGAGAGAGAGAGAGAGAGAGAGACCTGGTTAGAAGTAGGTTCTCTGTGCACCTTATATGGCTTTTTCTTGATGCACTTCATTAAAAAACCTAAGCTAGTGGGGTAGCAATTGAGCATTGTTTGATTGTCATTATTATTCATGATATCATTTGTCACCTACTTTGTTTTTGCAAAGGCTATATGGACTCCTACTGTTTTGTGTTTGGTATCTGGCTTCCCTCTAATTACGAGTCCTATTCCTGGTTTTGAGGGCTTTCATGTGGGATGCCTTTTTCTTTTCCCCCTTTGAGTGGAAATTATTTTAATTTTATACAGACATTTTGCACGCATTATGCGGCAAGTTTTGTTATGTGCTGTCATGAAATCTCACCTCACTAATGAGTTCTCCTGCCTTCTTAGCTTGCTTCACATTTAATGACCCAGTGGCGATCCATCCGACGCCTTTCATCCAGTTCAAATCTGCTCTGTATCGGTTCTGACAAAAGGAAAAGGAAAATGCCCCATTGTTGCTGCTCGCACATTTAAAATGCCACCTAAAGAATTCGCACATCAGAACACCAGCTGAGCCAAATTAGTGACTGCTTTTGTTTTATCCACTTCTTTGCAGTTGTGGGTAGAAATGGGAGGGGGGGTTAAGAAAAGAGATGGTGATATCACCAACAGCAAACATTTCTGCTATAAGATTTAAAAGAAAAGGTTTTTCAAAAGCTTTATTTTTTTATATTAAAAAACCCTCCTGTTATAGCTTGCTAATGGTTTGTGGTTAAATCAACACTGCAGGGATATTGAGTACTAAAAACAGTGCAGGAATGTTCCGGAAGATTTCTCATCAGACATTCCACTCTATCCGGTGCATGTTTACTTGTAAGTAAGTCCCGCTTGGTCCAATGAGACTATTCCCATGTAAGCGCAAACATGATTGGAGCCCTAGGGTGGATGGTAGACATTTGCCAGAACTTGCGATGTGTGACAACATGTAACCAAACTTGTGGAATAATGCTGGTGGGGGGAACATGCATCTCAATGGGCGTGTGTTTGTGGTTTACCTTTATATTGCACATATAGGACCAAATATGGGGGAGAAGCATAACATCCCTTTAAACCAGAAGTGTGAAAAGCTGCAGAAGCTTCATAACATCCAGGGCTCCCTCATTTCCTGTTCTAGCGTAACATACTACAAACTGCTGGGTTGGAGGATAAATACAGTGGAGGCTGGTTCCTTAGAGCAAACAGGCCACTACCCCACCAACCTCAGCCTGCACTTAACCAGCCCCCATCAGCCGGCCTCCTTACAACAACAAGGCAAGAAGGTAGCCCTGGCTGTCACCTTCCTCCTTTGGCCTTGCAGAACTCAGTAGGGAGGGAGGTGGGAAAGGTAAAGGTAAAGGGACCCCTGACTGTTAGGTCCAGTCGCAGATGACTCTGGGGTTGCGGCGCTCATCTCGCTTTATTGGCCGAGGGAGCCGGCGTACAGCTTCTGGGTCATGTGGCCAGCATGACAAAGCCGCTTCTGGCGAACCAGAGCAGCGCACGGAAACGCCGTTTACCTTCCGGCCGGAGAAGTACCTATTTATCTACTTGCACTTTGACGTGCTTTTGAACTGCTAGGTGGGCAGGAGCTGGGACCGAACAACAGGAGCTCATCCCGTCGCGGGGATTCAAACCGCCGACCTTCCGATCATCAAGCCTTAGGCTCTGTGGTTTAGACCAAAGCGCCACCCACGTCCCAGTTAGGGAGATGGGAACCAACCCACAATTAGTTGGCTCCACCTGTCATTGGCTCTGTCTCCATCGACTACTGGTTTCCATCTACTACTGGCCTCCCTGTCTTCTGCACTACCAGTTCCAATGGGTACCAACCACCACTGAACAAATGTAATCATTTTTTATTTATTTTTTGGTCTAAAAATGAAAAGAAAGGACAGCTGGAGCAGAAGGGAAAGGGCAGATTGCTTCAGTCGACCTATCACTGAAATATCCTCCATACTAGCCAAGCTACAAGTACTTTAAATTTCTCCTCAGTTTGGAATGTGGCCATACTTTACCCCGCTATGGCTAACGGGCGCCATGTTTTCAGCTAGTAGTGATTTTGAACTAGACCAGAGTAGGGACTGGCATAGTCTGTGACTCTTTCAAATAATTAAGTAATAGCACAGGACCCTGTGCAACAGTGTTCTTAGCATAATAGTTAATCCATACTTGACTATGCAGGTGAGTTCTCATTTAAATCGCTTAAAGGCTTTGCCATATAGTGATTTAATTGGTATTTTCTTATGAATATTTTATACTCTTTTATGTAAACTATTTAGAGGGTTGTTTTTTTTTTAAAAAAAGTGGTATATAAATCTTAAATAATAATAACAAAAATAAATAATTAAAAAATAAACAATGTGTAACTTACATCACTCTGCAGGTCATATGCCCGCTTTGCCCATTCCACCTTCATATCTGTAGGCAAGGCAGTATAACGATGAAGAATTGTCTTGTATCCCCTATCAGTGGCCAAATCCTGAGCTTTCTTGGCATGGACAATATTTACCATATCCATGGACACATTAAACTGGGTCTTTACATTCTCAAACGCCCTTTTATATTCCAGATCACTCTGCATCTTGGACATATGAAGCGAGTGAGCCATCTGCGAGTCTTCATTCACACCTTTCACCCCAATCAACTTTCCTCTCGTCTTCTCATAACTCTCCTTGTATTTTACCTGTTAAAGAAGGGGGGGGAGAGGGAATGGATCACAGGTACAAAGTAAGGTAGCAAGCTCAAAGCCATTGTAAGCAACAGCATCGGGTTGAAGTAAACGGAACATTTCAATAAACCGGTTTAATAGGCTACTTCAGAAAAAGCACTTTGGCCTCCTGCAAAACTACTGACAAGCACACTTAATATGTCTTAGTACAACACATCCGTACATCAAAAGCATACTTTTCACGCTCAACAAAAAGCAGAAAGCAAGTAATAAGGACTAACTTTTATATGTGGTTGAAGTGCACAAAATGAGGATGCTTGCATGCTCTTTTTTAATGTTTCCAAAAGGAGCATCTTTTTCATTTGCTGCTTTATCCCAGGGGCATGGAGCCTTTGTGTTACTTGAAAATGCATCATATGATTTCCGTTTTATGTTATTATTAGCACAGTCCTGTGCATCTAAGTCCTACTGTGTTCGGTGGGGCTTATTCACACTAGTAAATTTGTTTAAAACCACAGTCTAAGGTCCTAAACACATTTCTCACTGAATACACTGAGATCCGCTTCCAAGTAAAAATGCATAGTATTGCATCATTAGAGAGTGTTGCACCTTCTTGACGGAACCAGTAGCCCAAAAGAACAACACACTTGGCAAAGAGACCTGTATAGTTCCTTTGTTATTTGGGTTGTCAATTATTTAGCTTGAGGAGACAGCACTGGTCCTACCATTAGGCAGAGTGAGGTAGATGCCTAAAGTGGCAGCTTTTGCATGCCATGAAAGGGCAGCACTTTTTCAGTGTTTGTTGTTTTGTATTATTATTATTTTTTCTGCAGAAGTCATAGCATCTTCGAGTGGTACTGGGAAGCTGCAGCTCAAAAGGTCAAGTTGTGCTTTTGAGCACTAGCACAAGTTAAAGAAAATTTATTGTTTCAGGTAAAGGTGAGTGCAGAGATATAGAGCTCAGGTAATATCTACACTCAGAGGCTTGGGAATCAGATTCTAAGACATTTCATAGTAGCAAGAGTTTAGTTCTTCCCCTGAAATTTTTCATAGAATTGTGTTTGATGGTAATTCAATAGCTTACCGTATATACTCGAGTATAAGCCGACTTTTCCAGCCCATTTTTGGGGCTTAAAAAGCTGCCCTCGGCTTATACTCGGGTCCTGTGCCTTTCGCAGCTGTCGGCGAGTCGGAGAAGAGGCAAGAAAAGGCTTCTAGCCTCTTTTCCCTCCCCCCCGCCCCTCCGACAGAGGGGAAAGGCACAGGAAAAGCTCCGATCCCCCGGTTGTGTGCCTTTTGCAGCTGTCGGAGGGGCGGGGGGGGAGGAGAAGAGGCAAGAAAGGGCTTCTAGCCATTTTGGCCGCTGCTCCCGCCACCGTCGCCTGCCTCTTGCAAGGGCTGGAATCGGAGCCCCAGTTGGGAGAAGCACAGCGCTGTGCCTCTCCAACCGCAGCTGTGATCCCTGCTCTTGCGAGGCGGCGGTGGCTGAACAGCATCCCAAAATGGGATGCTTCTCAGCCCCCTCCCCCTGCTTATTGCAAGCGCAGGGATCGGCTGCGATCCCTGCTCTTGTGAGGCGGAGGTGGCTGCTCAGCCCCCTCCCCCTGCTTATTGCAAGCGCAGGGATCGGCTGCGATCCCTGCTCTTGCGAGGCGGAGGTGGCTGCTCAGCCCCCTCCCCCTGCTTATTGCAAGCGCAGGGATCGGCTGCGATCCCTGCTCTTGCGAGGGGAGGTGGCTGAACAGCATCCCAAAACGCGATGCTTCTCAGCCCCTCCCCCTGCTTATTGCAAGGGCAGGGATGGGCTGCGATCCCTGCTCTTGCGAGGCGGCAGTGGCTGATCCCAAAACGGGATGCTGCTCACCCCCCCCCCCGCCTGCTTCTCACAAGGGCAAGGAACGGAGCCTTGCTAGGGAGAAGCCCAGTGCTGTGCCCCTCCCAACCGTGGCTGCCAGCCTGGAGCCAGTTCCAGTCGAGTTCAGTGGCACTTGCTCCCAAGTGTGGGTGCCTAACATTAAAGCCTGCTTTTGTGGGAGGATAATGGCACCGTCTGCCCCCAAGCCGTCGTTTTCTTTGCCATTTAAGCTCAGTAGCCTCAGAGTTGCCAAGGCAGATGTGGGCAACATAGAGGGGGTGCCACAACAGGGTGCTGGTTGGCCCCAAAGGATTCTCCCTATTCAAATAGCCTGGTTAGTTTTGGCAACAGTCCCCACCCCCCCTCTCCTGGTTGAAAATGCTGCTGCTCAATGCCAAGCTGGGGAATGGTTCGAATGACAGCTATCCAGGACACTTGATCCTAGATGCACATGCTGACCTGGCTTTTATTGTAGAGACCTGGCTGGATGAAGCTGAGAGTGGGGGTTAATTTCTCCCAGCATTGCCTCACCCGGTTTCTCTGTACAGCCAAAGTTAGAAACTCAGATATATAAAGTAATGGTCAATTGACACCTTAAACCTGTGTACAGCAGCAGGCAAGATCTAGGGGAGGGGTCTGTCCTGATTGCTTCTCCCTGACCAGATGTCCTCTCCAGCAGCCCACTGGGTTCAAATGTGCATATCTGAAGATAGGTGGCTGGGGCAGAATAAGGATCCTGCTGATGTACCGCCCACCCTGATGCTCAACAGTCTCCCTTCCTGAACTAGCAGGGATAGTCTTGGGTTTGGCATTCATGCTGAGGCTTTGCTGTCAGGATTGGATCAGGATTTCATGCCTGCCATGCCAACCTTGAGTCTGTCCCAAGTAACTTCTGACTCCTACCTATGCTGCAGGACACACTCTGGACTTGGTTTTTTGCATTGAATTGGTGGTGGTCTTAGAGTGGAGGAACTTCCTTTGTTCTCTTGTCATGGTCATATCACCACCTTGTGGGGCTTAACCTTGCTGGATCTCGAAGCCTCTGCAGCAATGGGGGGCAAGTGGGGCAAGTTTTGCCTGTTATGCTGATTGTCACCTGCAGAGGAGGAGGAACAAGCAGCCTGAAAGCAGCCCTTTCGGGCTGCTCCTTCCTCCTCCTCCTCCGCTGCCGCTGCCACCACCAGCCTCTGCCTCTGCATTTCCCACCCTCGGCTTATACTCGAGTCAATAAGTTTTCCCAGTTTTCTGTGGTAAAATTAGGTGCCTCGGCTTATATTCGGGTCGGCTTATACTCGAGTATATACGGTAGTTTTCTTGCACAATACATTTTTACAGAGCATTCCACCTGACAATCCTGTGTTTTGAGGGATAAAAGTGTCAATATCTGATAATGTGGAAGACTAAATACTACTAGTAAGTGGGGCAGCCAGATGAGACAATTGTAATGGTTGCCAGTGAGCTACTAGGCCAAATTCAAGGTGGTAGGACTAGCATATAAAGCTGTAAATGACATGGGATCCAAGTACTTAAAAGAATACCTTCCCTGATATAAACAAATCTCAAAAGGTGAGGCCACTGAGGTCTACACAGTTGGCAGTGACCCAAGACAGGGTCTTTTCAGTAGCGGTTCTCTGTGGGATGCCCAGGAAATTTTGTGGGTTTTCCAGGGCAAAAAATAAAAATATCCCCGTTTACTCTGACCAACAGACACTGCCCATGACAACCCTGAGATCGCTCATTGAGATAATGCTTGTAACTGTTCTGAGATCTTTTGTGTTTGTTTGCTTTATCATTTTCTGTGCCCTGGGCTCTTTCAGGGAGAAGGGTGAGATATAAATCAAATTCATATAAATAAAACAAACAACAGCAACATCTGGAACATACAAGGTCATTTCGGTTGGGGTTTATTTGTTTTGGTCAGTCCTCAGTACTGTGATTACCAGCTCAGGTAATGTAGGGGTGAGGAACCCATGATTAGCCCCAACAAGCAAAGCCAATGGTTAGGGGTAATGAGAGCTGTATTCCAGCAACATATGGAGTGTCACAGGTCCCCCCCCCCATCCCTGCTATAGACTACACTACCCTTAAATTAGATCCTAAGACCTGCTCACAGGGGCACACTTTAGCTCCCTAGAGGAACGATAGACCAGATTCAACTAAGCTGCTGCACAAGCAGAAACCAGTGTAACAGGACTTGCCTCCTCTTCCCCCTGCACCATCCCCAGATCTGCTCAGGAGGGTAGAGAGAACCCCCCAGGACAGCACACAGAGGAAAGAGAGGGGAGATCATTCCAATGCTTGCCCTGATGGAATGACTACCTTAGGGTGACACTGAATCCCATCTAGTGTGTTCAACTTGAATCAGTACTCACATCACTTGCCAGGTCCCTCTTTGCTTTGGCTGTCAGGAATGGTATCGCATCAAGATGAAGTTCAAACCCCTTCTCCTTCTGGCTCTCCCAACTACTTTTGTACAGTTTCTAAAAAGATTTTCAATGCCGCAATTACTTTTTTGTTACTAATGCACCGTTGCCATAACAGTAACACCCAAAGTTTCAAATGGTACCAGAAACCGATGGCTTCATGAGCTATTAAAAACACACTGGAGAAAATTGTTCTTATTCTAACCTGCATGTTGCCTACTGCTTAAATTTAGGAGTTCCTCCGTTAGCATTCCAATATTGCAAAGGTTAAAGGGCTGAAAGAGCAGTTTAAGGGCATAACTACTACAACAGAGTAAAACTAGCCCAATAGTTATTTCTTCTCCTGAAGCCCCCTGGAAACTGTAGTTATCTGGCAGTGACTTGCATTCTCAACACTCTTATTAAACTGAAATTCCCAAAATTCTTTGTGGGAAGCAAAGACAGTTGAAGTGGTAAAAAACAACCATACATTTATAGTATATATGCATTGAACCACTCTTGAGAAAGCATCATTAGCCACAGAATAATTATTTCAATAGCATGAAAGCACAGGATTCCCATCCATCCATACCTCACTGATATTTGCTGCATTTCTTCTGGCTTGTATGAAGAGGGGCTCATCTTTGCTGATGCTGTAATTATGAATAAAACCCTCTTTTCCTGACCTGTATGCAACCTGTTTACAAAGGCAGACCAAACAGTATCAACACTGGGCATATTTGTTTTAAGAAGCAATACGTAACAATTTTCAAAGGTAAACTTCCTGCATACTTACATCCAGTTACTGTACGGTTTGTACCGTCAATGATTTATTTATTTTTAAGTTGCCTCAAAATCAATTTATATTTTAGACTGAACAATTATGGTTGATATCAAAGAATAAAATGAAAAGAAAGATGAAAGAGTGTGAGTGCTAAAACACTTGTGAAATGACTGGCTATCTGACTGTGTCTTTTACCTCAGTCTGAAACCCTCTCTAGACAATACTTTCACTTAAACTGAGGGTTGTGCCTTTAAAGTACGTTTGAAGCACAGTCCACACACACACACACACGGGCACTGCAGTTTGTTGAGGGTTGCTGGGAATTGTTAACTCTGTGAGAGATAAACTACAGTGCACATAATTATTTGAGAGAAAGCATGTGTTTCAAATGCGTTTTAAACAAATAAGTGTGTGCACAGACTTAGATTATCTTGTTCAGAATGTTAAGAAGGGTTGGCGGCCCACTTCTGACATTTCCCCAAACATCAAGACAGAGATAGCGAACACTCAGCCCTACAGATGATGTTGGAGTCCATAGTAACCAATGGTCAGAAAGGGTGGGAATTGTAGTCCTTGGAGGGCCAATGATTCCCCACCCCTGCTCCGTGGCCTCACTTGTGCTAGCTATTGGATTGTAAGCTATATTATACAGCTACGCTACATTGCTAACCTGTATTGGTGAAAGCAATACTGCTCAAACAGTGGTGCAGAGCCTGTGGTCCTCTAGAAGTTGCTGGACTACAACTCACATCAGCACCAGCCAATGATAAGGGATGATGGGACTTGTAGTCCAGCAACATCTGGAAGACCACAGATTCTCCACTTCTGCACTAAATAAAACACTGATTTCCCTTATTGTATAAAGGCAAAACACTGGTCTAAGGGGAATGAAACTGGATTATTATTATTATTATTAATTATTATTATTGAATAAAGTCAAAGCAATGGAAAATATTTTAAAATAAAACCATGTGCAGACAATCTAATCCAGGTACCGTGCAAGACAGGCAGCGTATTTTTAATGACAGAAAGAATAGCCTCACTGAGGAAGAACAGCCGCAGAGGTCCATGCAGATGTTCTAAAAGATCCAATTTAGTCTTTTTCTCTCTAGTTAGGTACATGGCCTTTATCACCATAGTATCTGAAACCTGGTCAGCACGCCTCTTGATAACCCTTTGGGTTTAAAGGTTTTCTACCTGCAGAAGTACAGGGAGTTCAAAAAAATCTTAGAAGTACACCTCAAAACTATGTAAAGCAATGACAAATTTCCGTGGCTGGATCCTATTGCTTTTTCAGTGGTGGTGCCTGTCCCCTAGAATTACCTGTTTTAATGATAAAGAATCTGTGTGGAGAGAAGGTAAAGTAGGAGACTCACATCACTCTGCAGTTCCTGGCTTTTCTTCGCATGTTTGATCTGGGAACTGTCTGCCACACTTGTGAACTTTAGAGCATCAGCCTTCTGTCTGTACTTTTTCTAATTGAAAAAAAGATGGTATAGATAACATTACCACATTTCTCAAAGGTAAAAAAAATTGACAAGTTATGCCTTCCACTTACTGCCAGCACTAGCAACAGCAACACAATCTTTTCATGCTAAAACCAACTCAGAAATAGAGGCAAGGTTACTCAGATAACACAGGGATGGAGTAGATAAAGTGGAATAACCATTCTGTTTCCCAACTTTTATGCTATCATTTTGCACTGATTCACCCCCCCTTAATGGATGGTTTTACCTATTTGGTTTCAACATGAACCAGGTTCTTTTTTGCCCCCCCCCCACATACCAACTTCACAAGTTGCTTTCAACAAGAGACATAATTAAAGGTAAAGGGACCCCTGACCATTAGGTCCAGTTGTGACAGACTCTGGGGTTGCGGCGCTCATCTCGCTTTATTGGCCGAGGGAGCCAGCGTACAGCTTCCAGGTCATGTGGCCAGCATGACTAAGCCGCTTCTGGCAAACCAGAGCAGCGCACGGAAACACCGTTTACCTTCCCGCCAGAGCGGTACCTATTTATCTATTTGCACTTTGACATGCTTTCGAACTGCTAGGTTGGCAGGAGCAGGGACCAAGCAACGGGAGCTCACCCCGTCGCGGGGATTCGAACCACCGACCTTCTGACCGGCAAGCCCTAGGCTCAGTGGTTTAACCCACAGCACCACCCGCGTCCCATCTTAAGCCAACCTTAACTATGGTTTATAGTTCAGCGAGCAGTACACTGGTGCACAGGGCAGAAATCATCGCTGCTTTTCTCCTCTCCCACTTCTGCTGCACTGCTGGGAGCTAAGCCATGAAAAATGCAGCCCTGAAAAGTTCACAATCTGCATTGCATTTCAACATCTGTGGCAAATGCTCAACATAACAGAAACCATGTTATTTCTGAATGAGGCCTGAATTTGTTCCTGTCAAAAACACCGTAAGAAGAAGAAAAAGACAGCCTTTTCACAGTAATGTCTGTTGATAAAGAAGAGGCACATTCTTTTGCATACTTCATGTGATTCTCTTGTACTAGCAATTCATCAATCAAACACACAATCAACTCCAAGGTATGTGTTACATGCATGCCTCAACTTGGCATTTCTGCAGGGAAAGACCCTGTCTCAGAGCAAACATACCCACTCTTGCCCTGTGATGTTCCCAGCTGAAAATAAGACTGAGATTGATTTATTTTTATTAAAGCGCATAAAGATTTCAAAGAGATGCTCATTATTCCACATTCAAGATGTGGGGGAGAGTGAGGCATATTAGGAACGAGTTGTTTTCAAAAATTATGTTCAGCTCTATATGATGTCATACAAAGAATAACAAAATGCCAACTCCTTGGCTGGAAATAGAAGCATCCAAGGTATGTGTTAGTTTTCAACTGATATACCTTTTATACAGTTCAGAAATGAAGAATTGTGTCACCTGATCACGGCTGGGTTCAACATTTTTGACAATGAGTATTTATGTGGCAAACCCCAGCAGTAGACGTCACTTTGCTTCCTTGCAAGGTAGGAGATCTGAGCACAGCTGTTTCTTCCTGCCTCTACTTCAGAATACCTGCATAGCCTGATGTCAAGGATCTACAGTATCAGAGTATAATCACTGGTAACTTTAAATAAGCCAAACCAGCTCCTATTCCTTCTTTTCACTCTTATATATCTTTTAATTTTCTTTCTTTTAATTTCTGTTTTCCTTTGATAAGTTTGCAGAACTTGTGACCGAAAAAGCCGAACTCAACCCAACAGGCATGTATGACAGTTCTCCAGGGACTTGATAAACCATCCAATTATAACACAGTGCCATATTTTCAAAATATTTCTGTCTGCTTCCATCTAGGTTCTGCCAGACTTTATTATACTTAAACAGTAAAATCAAGAGACATACCTCACTAATAAGTTCTCCTGCTTTCTTTGCTTGCTCAATATTGAGACTCCCATCTGCTATCCACCCAACTCCCTTCATCCATGTAAGGTCTGTCTTGTACTGAAGCTGAAGACAAAAGAAAGCTCATTATTTCACAGACTGATTAGGTAGGTAGGCAGCACAGATAACAACTAGAATAAAATATTATTTGGGGGGGGCAGGTAAGCCCTGTCCCACATAATCGACCACAAGACGCAATGAATGCACTCCATTTGAATGGCAATAGCCATCTACTTTGGGGGTCCCAGCCCCCTCAAATATACTATGGGGGGCAAATGGACCTCGGCCACTAGGAGTTGGCTCCTATGGCAGGTAGGTAGATTTAGTTGTATCACAAAAAGACATGAATTTGCCAACCATGGGTGACAAGTCTTCAAGTTATAGCCTTTGGTGTTACCCACAAATTCTCTTCCACACAAATACTAATGGCAAGCATTATAGCTCTGCTTAAAGCTATCTCCCTGCAAAGTCTTTCCACTGAAAGTTAATATTTTCTATTGGACAAAATTTAAATTGGACTGAATTTGACATCTGAGTTATCTGCATTCCCATAGGAGACCCATGGATTGGTTTAATATACTGTAATATCTGGCTTGTAATGACAAAGAGTTGGGCTACTAGGAAACAATAGTAGCTAACAAGTTGCCCTCCCGATGTTCTTGGACTACAATTTCCTTCGTCCCTGCCCAGTGGTCATGCTGGCTGGGGATAACAGCAACATCTGGAAGGCACCACATTGTCTACCCTTGTAGTCAATAAATTCTGGTAACACCACTGCCATCATCAGCTTTCGACCTCTGCTCCTACCGGTACCTCACTCTGTAGTCCATAGGCTTTTTTGGCCCACTGTGTCTTTAGGTCTTCTGGAACCACCGTATATTCATGAAATTTCTTCCTATAGTCGAGGTCACTAGCCAGAGTCTGGGCCTTCTTGGCATGTTCCAAGTTTATCATGTCCAATGGTAAGTGGAAATGAGCTTTATTCTTCTCAGATTCTTTTTTATATGCAATCTAGGGAATATCAAAATATTCCATTGAACATTGTATAAAAGAGTATAGGGGAAAGCAGCAGGAGAAGAATAGCAGCCATCTCTACTATATATACGCAACAGGTTGATTTTTCCAACAGTCTCACTCTTTAGCATGTAATTACTATATACAGATTCATGCTTCCCTGATTGAGACTTAAAGTTCTGATCCAACCTTAATGCCATGGTTGTGAATGTTTCTTTCAGATATCTGTAGTGGCTTACTGTTTTTCAGTGTCACTTAGCATACATTTATCATTCATTTTCATTATTTATATAGCGTGTACAATGTTTTATGCTTTATCTCCACACACAAAATGTGTTGGTGTTCACTTTATATTAAAGTTAACAACATAATGATCTTATGTGTATAATGTCAGATGTAAATCCCACTGATTTCAATGGGGTTTATAGTAAAGTGAGTAGGCACAGAACTGCAGCCTTGTTTATTTTTTAACAAAGATTTCAATGCAATATTTCTTGTAACTAGGGCCTGGTGCAGAACCAACAAGATCAATTTTCTAAACATGCTCAAGAGATTACGAGTGCAAAGTGACCGCATGCACTTTCTCCACTCATCTGTGTGAATCTATTCGCAACTGTTAACAATGGTGCAACATTACATCTCTGTTGCTGCTAACCATGGTTGGTTTTGCAAACCCTGATTAAGGGGAACCATTTTTAAGATAATGTTTATTGTTTTCTGTTGCAACAATAAACTGCAACAGCTTTGACAAGCATTGAAGGACCCATTTTTCTTTTTGAGTTCTTTATTGGCAATAACCATGGCAAGCGATGGTCCAGATGGTCAGGAAAAGAAGGGGAGAAACTGGAAGGGCCTGGAAGGGGAGGGTGGTTAATGAGTCTATGACATGCTTCTGCTCGCATAACCATGAGTTTTCTACAACCACCTTCTTACCAGATACAACAGGAAGAGGTATTATTTTTTACTATGTGCAGTAAATGATATATAAATCCCAAGGTAATAATGAGAGTAGGAGTTTCATCATTAAAAACAAAATTTAAAATAGTAATGGGTAGTCATTTACCTCACTGCTCATTTTGGCTACTTGTAAAGAGTGAAGAAGTCTTGAATCTTTGGTTGCCATTGCTTTTCCTTTCGTTTTCTCATATTCTTCTTTGTATTTAATCTGTTTAGAGAAAATAGGCAACACTTACTCAAAAGACAGATAAATGCCAGCTAAACCATATTTTTCTTTTAAAAGTGCTCTTTAAAGAAGGACCTTTCCCTTAAATTTTCTACTGACAAAAACGGAAAGCCAACTGCTCAAATCTCTTCCAGTTTGTCTGCCAAGTGGTACTTTCTGTTGCATTTTAAACTATAGCAAAAAGGGGGGGAAGCTCAAAAGGAACAACTAAACTAATGTGGGAAGAAATTGAGAGATTACGCTGGGAAATGTTAGATTCTTCAAATAATTGCAAAGGAACGCAAGTTAATCTTGTATGGATATATAGGTAGTAACAATGTCTAGAAAATATAGTCTTAAAAGTAAATATAAGTGAAATAAAGCAGACTACAGTGGTACCTTTGTTGTTAAAATTAATCCGTTCGACTCACAGAACAATTCGAAAACCAAGTCGCGGCTTCCGATTGGCTGCAGGAGCTTCCTGCACTCAATCGAAAGCCGCAGAAGCCACGTTGGATGTTTGGCTTCCAAACAATGTTCGCTAACCGGAACACTCACTTCCAGGTTTGCAGCATTCGGGAGCCAAAACGTCCGAGTACCAAGGCGTTTGACAACCAAGGTACGACTGTACAGAATTACACTGTTTGAAAATAGTGTAAAATGGAGGAAAAGAAAACGGGTGACTTACATATGTGTCCCTCCTCAAGGACAACACATTTCTTCTCATGCAACAGGGCTTTCCCTTCCTCTTCTCCTCCTTGCAGCCACCTGTGCACTCCGAATCTGCTCAGCAGGCCTGAGCAACTATCCAGAGCAGATTAGGGAGGCAAGGCTGAGATGAGGAAGGGGAAATTCCATTGGGTGATTGAAAGCCTGCTCTTGCAACAATGGATGCCACCCATTCTTTGGCCCTTAAGGATGAAAGCATCACTGGCCCATTAAGATATTTCAAGCAGCAGGTCGAATTTTCCAATCTGGAAATATATTCACTTTATAATTATTTATTTTAGGTTTTAGGCACTTTAAAGAGCCACTTTCAAACACTAAGGTAAGTCAGATAACTAGAATGTTAGTACATTTCTCCGTTAGCTTATCAGAGTTTGTGACAGATTATTTTAAAAGGAAATTTCCAACTTAAAGCCCCAACTCAACATGTTTTCATTTCTCTATATTATTGCAGACGTCTCTTAGTAATATGCCCTAGATAAATACGTATAACCTACATCACTGGCAAGATCCCTTGAAGCTTTGGCAGCGAGCAAAGACATGGAATCCAAATTCATTTCAAAGCCATGGCCCCTGCTTTTCTGCCAGCCTTCTTTATACTTAATCTGAGGGAAGGAAATACAGTAATAAGTCATTAATGTGAATAAAGATAGGCAAAAAAAAACTAGCAGGCACTTTGCTCAACAAATTATAAAATCAGCTAGCGTAGCACGTGACTTACGCTTCTAATGAAAATCACTTATTTGGGTATATTATGCAAATATATATTTGTAGGTTCCCTTACCTCACTGTATAATTCTGCATTGGCTTTGGCCTTGACTAACTGTGGGACATCCTGTGGCAAAGTATATTGTGTTTTGGTTTTCTCATACTGGGCTCGGTAGTTCAGCTGCCAAACAATCGAAAGCATATTCAACATGTCAAATACAATGATATTTAACTGCAAGAGGAGTGTTAATTGTTAAAAGCTATTCTTAAAAAGTCGTTAGGAAATAAAATCTGAAATTATACGAAGAGTGACTATGACTACTCCCTAGCTTTTTTTTTGAAGAAATGTCTGAACAACAATAAAAAATAAATCTGCCTAAATTTGAGGCTGCAATACTTAAGGAGGCTCTCAAACTGACTCCCCAGAATGCCTTTTACTTACAAAATGTTATCCATGGGACAACTGCAAGATACCTTCTTATTTATGTAATACTTCTCATGCGTTGGGGTACAATGGAAATAGGACTTACATCACTAAGCTGGTGAGCATTGATTTTCGCTTGAACAATCTGAGGTGTGCTGGTAACAGAGCTGTATTTCAGCTTGTCTATACTTTGCCTATAGTTTACCTAAATTAAAAAATGGAGAAACACATTATGACTACCACAAAAGGTTTAGTAAAGCAATTCTCAAGGTAGCTTTTACTACAAATGGCAAATATATTGTTATCTAGAATATTCGCAGCAGTTAACCAAAAGCAGAAATCCTGTGGGGTTTTGTTTTTTTTAACTACAGTGTAATTTCATTGGTCTGGTATTTATATAAAATTAACAGCTTTCTTTCTGTCTCTTGCTCACTTTTATTTGCCAGCTTTTTTAATTGGTTAGCCTTGTCAATTGTGTTAAATTATGGTTTTAAATATTTAAAAATATAAAGGGAAATCATTAAATAGAAGAAGCTATATATGCAGAGTGTCGTGAAAAATCTTAATAAGGCAAAAACGTTATTTCAAAGTCAGTGACTGATAAGGTCAGAGCCCACTAACTTGCTAATATATTAAGGCAGCAGTAACAATACGAACCCATACAAAGCAGTATATTAAATCCACATTATGCAAGATAAAATGTCATGGTGAGGTTTCCCTTTAAGCCTATTCTTCCCAAAGACCTCCATGTTACACTACAGGATACAATTATTATTCTCGGCAGGCTTTAATTAATATTTGCCCTAGTTAATTACCTTCTCACTAAAATGCAAATTGCATGCCACTTTAAAGTAGTTGATTTAGTAAGAGGGTTTTTTCCACATTCCCTTTTTTTTTTAAAAAAAAAGGGGGGGCTGTGGCATCCAAATTTTATTTGATGCTATGGAGTCCATTCTTACATATCTTCCATTTAAAAAATGTATAACTTATCTAATATGATCAGTATAACTGAAACAATTAATTCATTGTTTCTGTTTCTCACATCAGCAGGTGATCTGGAGTGTTCAATGCAATTTTCTACTGATATTCCACGTTTTGTTTTGTTTTAAGTGGATGAAACAATGGTAAAATTTGGGCTGGCTGTAGTGTACATGGTTGAAAGATGACTAGGTGGAAAGAAGGGCAGGACTCTCTAGTAAAACAGTTGTTTTTCTTTTGTGGAAAAGGAACTGTGGCTATGAAAACCAGTTGTGTAGAACAGGACATTTCAACAGATGCCACTTTATAGATCCTCAAGTGTCACGCTGCAGCTCTGAAATCCTCTCCTCTACAGAATTCTAGTTTATAAAGGAAATCTCTACAGCTCTCTGCATGGTCATCCTGCTGTCTGACGCTTTGTCACTCAAACTGCCGTATAATAGGGCTTGATTAAACGTGAGGTTCAAGGGCTGTTAATTGAAAGCTATACATGTAACATTTTTCTTTCCATATCTAATACAACTCCACTCTTGTGTGGACTGCTCTGCTAGCATAGCAAAGCACATGATTGAGTTGTTGACCCCATAAAATCTCCTCTTAACTACCTTTGAATTCTTAGTGTAATTTAGAATAAGGTTACCATATTTTTTTTCAATGAATCCAGGGACACTTTTCAACTTCCTATTAAATTGATGGATTTTGTCAGGGGACTGATTTGTAAATCCGGGGGCTGTCCCCAGGAAACGGGGACATCTGGTAACCTTAATTTAGAATGTGTAGAGGGTATTTTTTAACCTTCTAAATAAATGAGGAGTTATGTGAAATGCTAAGTGGTAGAACAAGCAAAAGGTTCAATCCCTGGCATTCCCAGTGCTGACAGTGCTGAGCTAAATGGACCAAGGTTTGAAATGGCAGGCAGCTTATTTGGCACAATGGTTTCCTAAGCTTCAATGCCCAGATATAATAAAAGTAATGGCTGTTCTCCAGTTTACATCTGTGATGTAGCTATAGCCTTAGTATTGATCCTGTTCCCAGTGGAATAAAGTAAACATCGGAAATAATGTAGCACCAGTGGTCTACAGATAATCAATAAGGTTAAAAAGGCAAAACCTGCAAAGCCTGTTTTGTCCTATGTGAAATTCATCCTCACACAACAGACGGGGATCCCTTAGGAATGTGCAGAGATGTTTTTCAACCGAACCTTAGTGCATGCCATCAGATACTCTGATGTATGCTCTTTCTAGTCAGGTGTAACATGAAAAGATAGGAATTGACCAGAAAGAGGGAAATAAGGCTATAACTAATCCCTTGTTTTTGCTCTTTGAAGTGAGAGTTAATGACTCTTTTCCTATCGTCAGGGAATCCTGAGACCTGTGGTTCAGTATGGGGGTTTAAGGAATTTTAAGAGAATTCACACCACTTTCACCCAAATATATTTCTCATGGCAAAAGGCACAAGATGCAAAAATCTTTCTGGAACTAAGCAAATCTGATTCTGGATGGGAGACTGCCTGAAAACAGTGTATGCTATCCCGAGTCCAAAGGGGTTAGAAAAGTAGGATATAAATGTAAACGGTGCAATAAATAAATGTAAACCATGTCTATTCACAAGTAAGTCATACTGAATTCAAAGGGACTTACTCTCAGATGGGTGGGGTTAAGATTGCAGTCCAAGTCCTTTTTTGGAAGTGGTTGTTAAATTAGTATAAAACCAATATACATGTTGTAGTGCAGAACTACCACTATGGGAAGCAGTAGTTCGGTAGACCTGCAAGCTATGCAGGGGTTGGGTTCTGGAGATTGCTCATAAAGCCAAAATTGCACATAGTCCAAATCTATGTTCAACGGCGGGTAAGATTGCAAAAGTCATTTTCCCCGAAACCCTGCCCCCTTTCCACCCCCTTTTTAATTTTTTTGTCACATATGTAAAGCTGAATGCACACATTTTAATTGATTGCAAATTGCGGGATTACTGTAATCACTTTGGGATTACAACTAAAAAGAACAGGACTGACACTAGTACAGCTAAATGCAGGAGGTTAGATATCTCATTTCCAGTCCCCTGAGAATTTATGAGTCTACCAACTGGAAAACAACTTTTATCTCTTTCTTTCAGGGCACTGTTATCATGAGCTATATTTGTCACCGTAATTAAATCACTGCCTTATACAAATCGTACTCCATCCCATGCAAGCAGAAGGGTGAGAATTCAGAAGGCTATTTACATCTTTCAAAGGGATCAGCTTCCTTGTTGTCTGGTATGAAGGAGTGAGGGTGGCTGGGTAATTGTAGTCAACATCATCGTGTGTGTAATCAGATTTATAGGCTATCTGGAAGAAGGAGAACAAAAAGAATCAACTTTTTTTTAAGCTGTCATTTGTTCTGAATAATTATCAGACAAGAGAAAAAGAAAAAAAAAACAGTAATATTAATATTAAACACAAGCAACAAAGTAAATTCAGTGGCGTCAATGCCAAAGAAAATGAAATTATTTGCATAGTTTAACTGCTAATTGATTCTTTTTCAGCTGCACAATTAATCCAATGCCAACCACAGAAACGTTACCTTAACTTCCACCTGTGACACATTGCTTTTATCTTCATGCTTACTTTTTGTGCTTCTCACAGAGCTTCAAATAACGCATTTCAAGACACAGTGTCTCAACACAGGCACCCATCATTCAGTACAGGAACTCCCTTCCCCTTAAGATACAGTTGGCACAGAACCTTACAAGCTTTTGATGCCAACTATTTATTCATCTAGGATTTTAGTTGAACCTATGTCACTGCATGCTGTGATGGTTATTTTACTGTGTGCATACTCCCACCTATTTACAGATGGTGTGGTTTTATTGTTTATTGGACCCTACTTTGGGATTATTTTATAATGAAAAGTGTGTAGCAAATTTTATAAAGAAAAGTAATAAATAATGAAATGGCACCTCAGTGAACCCAATAATAAATAAACCAAGACAAATGGCATGGGCGCTGGAAGATGTTGTGTGACCTTAACAACCAATAGCAAAAAATGCCCAGTCTGCTGCAGAACAGTACACAAGCCTCTTAAGGCCCAATCCCATAGCTCACTTTTACAGCAATTAATCTGCATTAATTGTGTGTGTGTGTTAAGTTTGTTTAGTTAAATCCTATGGAGAGTTGTGCTACCTGCTGTCTAAGTAAAAAGCTGCAAACCATAATATTACACCAGTGATCCAGCAACATAATGCAGGCGTGCTGTCCAATTCATGCAAAGTTCGCTGGTAGAGTATAGGTACTTCAATATTATTTACAAACACATTTTTTTTCCATTTTCATATTTCCTGCTCATGCTTTCTCCTCCCCCAAGTAATCAAACCTATGGCTATCCTTCATTTGACCCTACTAAGATGAGAAGCCGTATCAAAATAGTATATTGCCGAAGCATTTACAACAACTTACGTTGCTTGCCAGACTTCCAACCTTCATGGCATGTGCTGTGCGCCTGTCTATGCCAACTCCTTCATAATGACCTTTCTGGTTCTGGTAATGCTCTCTGTACTTGAGCTGCATACAAAAACAAGCCCCCTCTCAGACACAGAGGTTTCCTTCTTTCATATTGCAACAAAAATGAGCAAGGCATAGGGCAGGATTCACCTCATGAACCCTCTCAATGGAAGCCCTACACAAGGACTTCTGCCCAGGGGTGCAGATGGTGGCCCCAAGGCTGATAGAATTTCAATAAATTAAATGGGCCACAACTTTATTGATTACAGAGGGCAACAGGTTTTGGCGCAGACATTGTATGTGTATCCTGAATCAGCCAACCCGTCTGCTGGTTGATTATTTTTGGCAGGGTTAACCAAGGTTACGGATTGCCCTATGACACACACCAAACCAGGGTGAGCCTATCGAAGATCATGTGGATGCAGCCATGGTGCAACAGCCCCAGTCTGGGTGTCTGGACAGAAACATCTCCACCCTGGATCCCTGGATCAGGGTAGGCAACCTAAGGCCCGTGTGCCGGATGCAGCCCAATCACCACCCCAATCCGGCCCGCAGATGGTCCGGGAATCAGCGTGTTTTTACATGAGTAGAATGTGTGCTTTTATTTAAAATGCATCTCTGGGTTATTTGTGGGGCATAGGAATTCGTTCATTCCCCCCCCCCCAATATAGTCCGGCCCACAACATGGTCTGAGGGACGGTGGACCGGCCCATGGCTGAAAAAGGTTGCTGACCCCTGCTTTAACGGGACAACCTGCTTCCTTGGGCTGGCGGTGGTTCTGACCACATTGTCCAACTAAGATACATCCCTCTGCCTTATCTCCCATCAAGTTGTGACAATTGCTATGAGGTAGGCAAAACCCCCAGACAGGCCCAATTTGTCTGAAGGAAAATTCCTCCTTGGCCCCAAATACAGTGAACAAATCCTTCCATGGCAAGGTCTTAAGGCACGGTCTGCTTGCTTACCATTGGGCAGCCCTGCACAGAATAGCGCACAGGAGGAGGTGAGCAAGGATTGCCCCATCTAGGATGCTGATATGTTTGTGCAGGTGGAATGTTTGTGATAGTGAATCCCACCCATAAAGAACTTCCCTATTTTAGTGCCACAGCACAGAAATGGAAAGCAATTCAACTTTATTGTTTATCAAGAATATATTTAGGGTAGCTATGGTTGACTTTTTCTGCCCTTTAAGGGTATTTTGCCTTATCCAGTGCATAATGTCTATACAGTGATACCTCCGTTTACGAACTTAATTCGTTCCGGAGGTCCGTTCTTAACCCGAAACCATTCTTAACCTGAGGCGCGCTTTTGCTAATGGGGCCTCCTGCTGCCGCCGGCGCGCGACTTCTGCTCGCATCCCAGGGCAAAGTTCGCTACCCGGAAAACCTACTTCCGGGTTAGCAGAGCTCGTAACCTGAAGCATTCGTAAGGAGGACAGTACGTAACCCGAGGTTCTGAAAGTGTATCTGAAAGTTTAATTTTCAAGCTTAATTCTTAAATTCCATTGATTTTAAAGGGACTTAGCAAAAAAAAAAAACATGCTAAGAAGCGCTATGTAGCTACTCTGACACCTTTTGTTTATAAAGGATAATGTGTTGAATTCAACTGCAGAAATATAGTGCACTAGGCAATAAAAATATCTTCCTATATCTGAAGTTATAAGCAGATGACTTGGTCCATATTCTGCTCTGTAATTTGCACTCAGACAGTGTTGTCTGAGGTGACCTGGTGGTATTAAGAACCCACCAAGAAACAGAGATGAGACCATAAATATTTACAAATAACTGTTTGATTGGATTACTGATAAATTAATTGTACTTTTTCTTCCCTGTAAAGATTTCTAAATTCAAACACCCAGCCCTGTTTTTACCCAGATTTCCTGTTCTTATCTTGAATTCACATATGTACAAACTGTGATCCCCACAGTGACTACATTAAGCTTTCCCAGAACTGCATGCAAATGACTGAGGACTTACATCACTGGTGTATTTTGAGATCTTGCTAACATTCCTGAACTGAGGGGTCTCGCAGTAGTTAATACTGTGGCCTTTGCTGCTTTCTAGATCCTTCTTATAGCCCACCTGCAAAACGAGAATTTACAACAGTGAGAAGTGAAAATATATTCAATGGCTGGCTATGCATTTCAGTTACATCCTGCAATAAGAGAAATAAGAAGCCTCTTTATTGCATAGCAATACTCACTCTCATAATAAACAAAGGGGGTGAACATCACGTTGCTCAGCATGAAAGAAATCTGAAATGTCCTGTATGCCATGAGGATATGGTGTATATTTCAAAGAGAGGCAGGAAGGCAAAAGTCCTGCTGGGATTCTGGTCACATCCATGCCATACATTTAAAGCAGTCTTTAAAGAGTGCTGGCCTTACTGAGCTACCCTTAACAAAAGGCAATTCCCAGGATTCTCCATAACTTTAAACTGGTATAAGAGTACTCAGATTGTTTGGTGTGGATGTGATGTCAATCTCAACTAAATGCTTAAGGCCACACTTAACCAGGAGGAAGCACCAATGAGCGCCATGGGACTTACTTCTGAGTAGACACGCATCAGCTTATGCAGTAAATCCCATCAAATCCCATGCAATTTGTTTCTCTGACAAACCAGTGTGGGTGTCCTGTATCTGGCCTTCTTACCTCACTGTACAACTTGTTCACATCCTGGGCTTGCTTAAGAACTAGGTTTTCTTGGGCAGAAAGAGAATGATAGTGAGCTGCTCCTTTCATCTTTGAAAAGTCCTGCTTGTATTTTATCTAGAAAGGAAAAGGCAGGATCAAATCGAGGTATAATGGCTACTGGCTGGCCACACTTTCAGTTTTCTTTACTGCTTCTCCACGGTCAGCATGGCAATTGGTTTTGCTGCCCTGCTTTAAGGATTTGGTTGCTTCCTATATGCCCTGGCTCAAGTATTTTTAAAGAAACAGTTATTACAAATACATCGCACTGTAGATCCCCAGCTTGCTCCTTTACAAAGAAAGAAACCTTTCAAAGAGGACTGCCCTTGAACTTACTACCACTTAGGAAAGTGTAACAATCTATCACTGTCCAAATAGCTATAATTATACAATGATTAATACTTGAACCGGTGTGGTGTAGTGGTTAGAGTGCTGTACTAGGGGTCAGAGGGCTCTGGGTTCTAATTCCCTGTTCAGCCACGAAACTCCTCTTGGTTCAATCACCGGTTTCATTCAGGCTGATTATGTGATAGGAACACGTCTCATTTCAGAAGTCAGCCAGCCCAAAACTTTTAATATTAACTGGAGTTATTCTTAGAAGCTTGAACTCATGTCTGCAGATTAGCTGGGATGCCAGGACACTAAGCTAGTACTAAATAATTCAATAGTTACCCAGCGTTTAATATTACATTTCCACTCAGAGATAGATGGTGAGCAAAGCCTTGTTAAAACAGGAATAAAAATATTGACGAATAAGGAGTAAGGGTCCTAGTACTGAATGTTTGCCCTGGTAAAATTGCAACGGTGATTCATGACGACTCCATCATCTGCCTACTTTTTGTTGCTGTTGCTATTTATGGCGTGCATACATCTTCTGAGATGCAGCCGAATGAAGGTTAATCACTCCAATGCTAGTTCCTTGAGCAAACTAATTAGACGGGGACACAAAGGTTCCCTCTCTGGAAACAGAGCGGGCCATTCTGGAAATGGAAAAGTGTGTTGGGATCCAAGCAATTATCTCTTTGGAATTTGAGATTTAGACCAAACATTAGGAATAACTTTCTGATGGTAAGAGCTGTTCCGACAGCCGAACAGACTACTTCATAGGAGGTTTTTAAACAGAGTTGGGGGGGCACCTGTCAAGGGTGTGCATTGCAGGGGTGGGGCTAGATGGCCCTTCCAACCCTACAATTCAATGATCGCATGAAAACCCTGTGAGAAGAACATTTTGGTGGTGCTCAAGAAAATAAGATTCTATATACATGGACACATATATGTGCACATGCATACAGGATGCAAATATTCAAAGCAAACATATAGCAAACAGACTTATTTAATGGCAATAGCCCATGTGCAAGGCTGCCTTTGGCATCCCAAAGAGCTTTGGTAGACACTGGTAGATCTCCACCCCTTTCATATAGCTGTTTTTCAAAAGTATCTTCTCTGTTTAGAAAGTGGTTTGGGGACACTAAAATGGGGGCTGTTGGCTGAAGCCCTCTCAGTTGTGCATTTCTTTGTATCCTTCCTGATCATTATAGAAATCATGACTACTTAGCTCACTTTTGATACCTAAGCAGAAAAGGAATGTTGTGGTTACTTTGGGGGTGACGGGGATCCCTCTAGAGCTAATTCCAATTGAGAACAACGTTTGAACTTTCACAACATACAAACACATATCAATACTTCCACTAAAATGGAAGGTCCACTAAAATAGTGTGCTCAGTCATAGACAGCTATATTTGACATCATTGGATGTGGTACAAGAACACCCAGAGTCCTACGGGGCCTCACTCCTTTTATAAGTTCCCACTAGTTGTTCAAATAATATGACACCAGAGAACCTTCTGGTTATTATAAGCGACTTCTTGCATCTGGCCCACGCTGACCGAGACCTCTTCTTTCATACTTACATCACTCGCCAGTTCATTTGCCTTCTTAGCGTTGAGATACGCTGGCGTGATCATAGCTGGAAAGCTCCCTTTCCCTCGGTGCTCTTCATATTCATCCATATAATCCTGAAGAACATCCAATAGTTATCATTTACTTATCTTTAAGTAATTCATTTTGGTACACTTCTGTCTTACCAACAGTCTTCCTAACAAGCAGGCATACTTCACGGTTTCCATATTTTATAACACAACCCACACCATACATTTAAAGCACATCTGACACACATTTTAAACATGTGGCTTCTTCCCAAGAATCCTGGGAACTGTAGTTTGTTATGGATGCTGGGAAGCGTACTTTTGTTAGGAGTAAACTACAGTTCCCAGAATTCATTGCGGGGGGGGAGCCATATGTTTTACATGTATGATGTGGATGTGACTGAATTGTCTCTTCATCCAGTCTCCTTTTCAAGCCATCTCATTCAATTTCAACTTCTGAGTTTTTTGTTTTATGCCTCTCAATGTCCAGTCAGTATTCTGTGGGATGTTTTTTTTGGGGGGGGGCTTCCTAAGGCTGCCCCCCATTCCTATTTTTGTTCTTTTACAAACATTAGTCTTCCGAGCCTACTGCTATCTAATTCTTCTGTGTGGTTGGTATGGCTATGGCTACATAAGAGCAAGCCATCAAAGCCTTGAGATCAGTATCCTTACATAGATGTGAAGAGAGTCACATCAATATGCATGAATTAATATATATAGATGTGAATACTTTTGCATTGCTCCTTACCTGACTAAACTGATTCACATTTTCGTTTGAGGCACCAACAGAATGACTTGCTTTTCCTTTAATCTCCTTTTCATATCTTTGATGATACTTCACCTGAGAAAGCAATGGAGGTGAAAAGGATGTGTTTATTCTGCTGATCTTACAACCTAAACAAATTGCATTTGTTTGCTTTTAAAGCCCACAGAGCTCATTTTCCAAACAAATTGCTCAAAGGGGCATACAGCAGAAAGGCAAAGTGAAAGATCCATCTTTAAGAAGTGGGCAGGGGAACAATGCCAGACCATCATGTTGTATAAAAGGGTTGTACTCACCCAACTTTTCCAAATAATGAGAAGTTTTGCCTCTTTCTTTAGAAGGAGGTCACTGGGGGTTTATGGCATTTTGTAGTATACAGTTTGAGCACAAAACAAACGCTCCAACCAACAGCCAAAGGCCACTGCTCCAACTTTAGAGCGGGAGGTAACCCAGCATCTTAAGATTTCCTTCAAACTTCAGTCTATCCTTTGTTTCATTAGCAGACACTTATATTACATTTTCAACGTAAGTTTGGACAATGCAATGATGCTAAAATTCAGAGAAGTCTCCACTCCTAAACAGTGGAGATTCGTTGACCTAGCAATGTCGGGATTTTTCTCACAACAGGAAAGTGGCCATGATTTTGGAAGACCAAGCACAGCTTTTTCTCCAATATATGACAACATACAGACCACACTTTTGAAACTTACGTCACTAGCTAATTCATTGGCTCTTTTAGCTATCTGGTAAGCCGGAGTGATCATCGCAGGGAAGCTCCCTTTCCCTCTGTGTTGTTCATACTCTTCTGTGTATTTTAACTGGAAAAATCAGGAGAGTTTAAATCATACAGCTATAAACAAGCAGAAAGTCTATCTACTTGGTCTGCCCTTCTGTTCTACTTACATCACTCGCAAGCTGCCCCCCAGCCTTTGCATGAATTACATCTGGGGTATCCGCAACGCTGGTGAATTTGGAAACCCGGTCTTCATGCCCTCGTTTATATTCCACCTATTGTGGAGAAGCAGAGTCAAAGAACATTTGAAAACTATGAAGAACTGCCATCTTATCTCTTGCAATCAAGCATCAAATGACAGTAAAAATAGATGATCTTTGGATTTGCTAATATAAGTGTTTCCAATATTTGGCCCTGGATTTAAATTCCTTGGTTGCAAATGCAAATGAAACGGCAGTTTCTTATTGATGAAAAGAGGCTGGAATAACAACACATTCTGGCCTTATTTGTCAAAATGTTGAGCTCCAGTTTAATTCACCCCAAGCCCATCAGTTGCCAAAGATGTTTATTTCATAACAAGGAAATGGCAGTGGAGGAGTAAATGCATTAAAGAGCTCAATCTAGAAGCCTATTAAAGTCTGTTAAATGACTAAACTAAATGGAAATGCTGAAATTGTTATTTGCTTTCTTGAACAAAACCCCAGCGTGCCTAATCAATAACAATCTCACATGCTTTCATTTTCAATCTCTGTTAAAGCATTGTACATAATTCTTGGAATAACAAGTAGAGAACTTTGCTTCGTGATCTTCAAGGTGAATCTTTTCTGGGCTTCCTGTTTCTTTCTCATCATAAACGACATGCATATTGTTAATTAAAATAGATTTCTAGATCGTTGCGGGTGTTATGCCCTACAAAGAAAGCAGGCAGGTAGTAAAAACATCAGCCAATAAAGACTGTTAAACACAGCTGAGCTAAAGTTGGCCAGGTGTCATTTAGGTAGGGGAGAAGAAATACTCCTGTTTTTCAAACCCCGTGTAATCATGCCTCCAAACTGTTGATATCTCTGGTTATGAAGCATTTAAAAAGTAATCACAACATGTACTCAAACTGGTGGGTTGTATCGAACATAGCACTAAATCAAAGTGAAAGGGGAAACACAAGTACATTACCAAAGATTTTTGTGAAACCGATTGCACAAGACAAATCAGCTGTTGTACAAGTTTCTGCTAGCACAGTTGTTTCATTTAATTCCTTTGTTGCACAACTTTTGCCCGCTGCCATCTACTAGCACAAGACCACTTATGCTAGCAGACTGAGAACACTGGATATGGTCCACATTCTTTTTCTTTTCTTTTCGGCAATTTAATCATATATCAAACTTAGACCTTTGACTCTTGCTGTGAATATTGCCCCCCTATGCTACAATCTCTTTGCCCTCCCTCAAAAATACATGCCCCAGGAACTTACGTTACTGGATAGCTGAGAGGCCTTCTTGGCTATTTGATAAGCTGGAGTGATCAGAGCAGGGAAGCTGCCCTTTCCCTTCTGCTGCTCATATTCCTCAGTATATTTCAACTAAGACAGAGGAAAAAAAGCTGTGTTTAAACTTTGTTCGTCAAACTAATTCCTCTAAGAGGAAGGAGAAGAGGGGGGACTTTTCTGCCATGAATTCCCTTAAGTTCACTCATCTAAGGATGCAAGTCCATGTGGATGATCTCTCCTTGATATATTTAACTCACAAATAAAGCTGTCATAAATTGGAGGCTCGCTTACATCATTGTCCTGTTCTTGAGCTATCCTAAGCATTTCCGCATCTGGGATGGTTTCTGAGTACCATGATTTGCCTTCTTCATACGCAGCACGGTAGGCTTTCTAAAAACAGAATACATCATAAAATGAGGAATAGGCACAGTGGTAAACACTTTTGACTCCATCTCTAAAGATCAGGGGATTAGACTCTTGGCAGGATGCAATCTATTAATGTGCGGCTGGCTGTGACTACATTCCTTTCTTATGTGGCTCCTGCCCCAAGCCATGCGGATTCTCCTTCTACTTTTCTAAAGGTGGTGGCTGTCAGGAAGTGTCCTACTCACAAGTAGAACCTCGGCAGAGACACATGCCCGCCTGGCATGTTCCCTCCTTCCTGGGCGATCGTTCGGGAGCTTCTTAAGCATTCCTCAGCCCTAACTTCACAGCAACTAATGCCAGAAGACTAAGGATCTGCAGAGTTTGCTCAGCTTGTGTGAGTGACCTCAGCAACACAGCATGTTGGGCTAATCTACTTTATTTACATATAAACACACACGGAGCTCTTCGACATGGCTCCCGCTCTCTCTATTATCAGGCAGCAAAGAGAAAGAACAAAGGACAATAGTTCCACTTCAGGAACACAGTAAGACAAACATCCTGTCTACGTCACATCCCATTCCTGTGGAATCAAAACACATACCCAGTCATGTGATAGACAACAAACCCATGACTGCACATGGGGAATGAATCTCCAACAGTGCCTGCATGGGGAAAGTTCCCGGCGATTCCCTGCACTTTTGCACCCATAAGCTGCACATGAAATTCTCGCACCTTAGTTCTGATCATAGTGAGCCTCTTTCATTTCAGCTGAAATGACATTCCAGTTAATTTTATTTTATCACATCTAGAAAGGACAAGATCCTAATCCTATGTGCCTGGGTGTGTCTGCCGATAATTGCAACATACTATAATTACAAGGCAGTATAATCTATACTTTTCTGAAAGTGAGTAGGCACAGCTTGAAGAACTCCACTGCCAGTGCTGGGGGGGGGGGCAGAAACCTCTCGAGGCACTTTAGTTGGCAGCCCTTTCCCCACCACCACCTTTCCTCTAAACCTCTTGAAATTATAAGAGTGATCTGAAGGAAGGATATGCAAAGGGAAGACCTCAGACAAGAGTAGGAAAAAGCATCTTCCTCTAACCACATCCAAATCTCTTGAGCTGTTACAGATATAAGGAGGAAGAGGGGAGAAAGTAGTGGGGTTCTGGAAGTAGTGGGGCTATGAAACACAGCCTGCAACTAGCACAACTTTTAGCTGACCTGGGGCTTTCCTCCCCCTCCCCATTGTTTTCTATATTTTTTTAAAAACTGAATTGCAAATATCTATTTAATTAACAATGAGAACCGTATGGGGTTAAGAAAATGCAAGTAAATTGCATAATACATCATCCTAAGTATTTGCATGAAGGCATCATAAATCTTCAGATCAAGCTACCAGTATCTTAGCCAAAGACATGTACGGCCTGATCTATGAAGCATTCTCTTGGCGCCGTTTTCAGAGAACCAGATGAGGCTTACACCCAAAGAGTGTGTTGGATCCAGGTCACAGCATTCCAATGGCAATAGTCAGAATAATTGGAGACATATTTTGAAAATGGCTTCCAAACCAACCAAACGAAAACATAAAGAGGTCATTTGTATTACAGTAATACAGAATGTTAAAGGCATAAAATTGCAGTTTTGTAAATGGCGCAACCTAGGAGCCTGGAGGATAGCGGAGCATCTGCTGAATGTTCACTAGCAAGTAAGTTATTGATACGGGTCTCCTACCTGACTGCTTAGCTGCTGCATCTTCCTCGCAGCCTCCATGTCTCCAGATTTCATATTCCAATGAAAAACAGATTTGAACTTCTCACCCTCTTCTCGATACTTAATCTGGATAGACAGACCCAAAATGTTATTTTGAAACCTATTTCAGAGGATTATATGACAACCTTCATATCCAATATTAAAGAAAGATAGGCTTCCTCTTCAATCTATTCCCTATATATTCTGAATTTCAAAATGGAAATTCTGTCGCATATATTCATTTTTGAATACCTAGCCTCAGAATTTTGTTTTTTGGTATAATTTTCTCCACTGCTGCCTGAACTACCAAAATGACTGGGCTAGAGGTGAAGTCACTTGAAATAGTAGAAAGACAAGGCAGCAGGTGTGGGTGATTCTGAAATAAGACATGGTCTCACGTGCTTGAAGGGATACAAATGACAATACTACCAAATGAAAAAAGACAATCCCATTATTTTGGTATGCAAACATTTGTATACAAAAAATAAAGTAGAAAATACTGTCTTTTGATCCCAGTACAGGAAACTGGGCGTGTATTGGCTTCTCTTGGTACCTATCATCAGTTTCCCAATATGAATTTACTGTGTACAAAATATTAACCTGAGAATTGAGTCTTATAAACTACTCTATGAATCTCAAACTTCCTTTTGTGATTGAAAGGAACAGGGTGTTTCTTAAGTGACAAAAGAAAAGGAAAGTGATCTAGCACTCTCTCACACATAAAGTGAAGTATTTGGATCTCTTATTACAGCCATCAAACAGAAATAGAAATTGTTGTTAATCCCAAACACATTCCAGAGCAAATCTGTCATGCAGTTTAGAAGGAAATGTATTTGTTGCTGTTGTTATAGCTTTAGTGAGAGATATCGCAAATCCTGCATGCGTGTTTTAAGCATGTAAGAATTTTTCAAGAATTATCTTGGAAAAGCATAATACAGAATGAGGCTGTTAAAGTTGTGACAACAATATTCCCCATACTTCAGAGGAAACAAAATCATGTGTGTGTGTGTGTGTGTGATATCCTTATCCTATTCTTATCATACATTCCGACTGCAATCCTGTGTACACTTACCTGGAAGTAAACCCGAATGAATGCAGAGGGCTTTACTTCTGAGTAAGCATGCATAAAATTGTTCTAGGCATCAGCTCTTTCTACTGTGAAAACTGGGGCAAGATATAAAAATTTAAATCTAGAAATTTGGAAGAGCTGTAACTCAGAAGGTAGTTTTTTTTAAAATATATATATGAAAGCACAGAAGGATTTCAGATTTCCTACAGCTAGCAGCCCCCTGACATTTCACCAAGTTTACGCAATGCAACCATGTAAAACTCACTCGACTTTACAATTTTGTTAAAAACTCAGATCCAAGTGCCAGGTTCATCAGAGGTTTGAAAAGTCTTTGTGTGTGTGTGTTTAGCAAACCTGGGTTCAGATTCTAATGAATCTGCAGACACTTTTTGATTTGGTGTCAAAGACTTGACAGTTTCAGCGGAGTTTTCCTTTGAGTTTCCTGCTTCATTTGAAATGAAATTTCAAAGGATGACATGGGACCGTGAAACAAAGCGGCAGAAACCGTGTGCACGAACTCTTCTAACTGACTGAACCCGGCATACTTTCCACACCTTAGATCAGCATCCCTAGCAATTTTTTGGTGAGGAAAAACGTAGATTTTCAATGGCTGAAGGAACCACTAAGATGTTCTGCAGTTCTTATTTAAGTAGGGCTCCTTCAGATACGCACTTTGTGAGTATAACCAGGTTTTTAAAATGCACAGACATTGAAACTTGGGAGTTTTCGCACTGCGTCACAAGCATAATCATTCAGTTCTGCAGTTCCTTACATTTGCAGGGTCTTGGGTGGACAAAACGTGTGTCAATGTGCAAAATACGATCCCTAGTCACTACAATGTTAGGGGCAGCTCTGAACATACAGCCTCACTGCGTGCGTGGGATTGTCCTTAGCACTGAAATGCTAACCCTTGGCTATGCAACTGCTTTGTACATACATTGCAACAGCAGTGATACTATTTGAATTGGAATGGACTCCCTTGGAAGGTAGTGGAGTCTCCTTCATTAGAGGTTTTTAAGCAGAGGTTGAATGGCCATTTGTCATGGATACTCTAGTTGAGATTCCTGCATTGCAGGGGGCTGGACTAGATGGCCCTACCAACTCTATAATTCTATGATTCTATGAATCAGGCTGTTTATGTATTTCCCCCCCTCTGCCTTTACAATGTAAGTCCACAAGAGAACCCTGTGCAAGCCCATTCCTTGAACTCTAACCTGGTGTTTGAATTGACACAGAATTCATACCATTGGGTCAAAGTCAAGCCTGAGAGCAGTCACAGTTTGCTCTTGTGTGGCTTCCACATGGGGTTTACCGGTAGTTAACTGAGATTTGGCTAACACGGGTTCTATCGAAATATATATATATATATATATATATAATGTCCAGTAGCACCTTAGAGACCAACTAAGTTTGTTCTTGGTATAAGCTTTGGTGTGCATGCACACTTCTTCAGATACCTTCAGGTTCTATCTTCTGTTATAACCTTCAGAAGGAAATAGGATGGTCCAAGGAGGGGACCCACATTGTAAACAACGTCATTGGCACTGAAATACCCTCCACTTCACTCCGAAAGGGCTGCATTTGATAGATTCATGTTTGATGGCCAGATAGCTGATTGGCTAGGATCACCCATGTGATGAGTTTAGGAACCATCACTCTCACTTTAAAGGTAGCATTTGTGCTTAATAATGCACATAACCAGTTCATGTGGCTACACAGCACTGTGATGTGATCAGGTACAGTATGTGATTGCTGACTGGCTGAGATCGCTTTAGAAGAAATGAAACTGGGAAAAGAGATGGCACCAAAGCAGCAGCAGAGGTGGGAAACTGCATACAGATATGACAAAATGAGGATGAAGGGTTTGGTCCTTCTATCATCACCCTAAAAAGAATATGGGTGGCTATGCTGATATTACTGACAAATATTAAACACATTAATTCCTAAGGTATCTTACCTCGCTTACTGCTTCAGTCTGTTTTTTCACATTTATATTTACTGGTGTCTCAAAAACACTTGTGAATGTGTTGTTTTTTGGATTATGTCTGTAAAAGAAAGCAGATACAATTTGGAAAGAAATAACCAATGTCCCACAAAAAACCAAATACTACTTATATGTATGTACATATCTTAAAACACAGAACTGATTGCTAAAATACAACTAGCATCTCACATACAAAGTTTACTTTTGCATAGTTATCTACATCTTAATTTAAAGTTTCATTCTATCAATGTTGCTTTTCTAATAACGAAAGGAAATTGCAGAATAAAAAAAACCAAAAAAAACCAGAAGCCACTTCTTCATTTCAGAACATTTGAGAAAAACTGAACATATTGACTTGCAAGTTGGAAACACCGTATTTTACTTATCTTTCAGCTCTAACAACCATGCTTATATTATCATCATACGTAACAAAGGTCAAAATGCAGTAACCAAATTTCAGGTTATGAATATTTGATCTTTCAAATAAAAAAACCAAGAGGGCATAAATACTCCAAGTTTAAGGAGAAATTCTTTTTTTCTATCACACCACATGGTCCTTTTCATAATCAATGTTGCACATTATGAAGATTTTGACTAAGGAATCTTGGGGTCAAATAGTCTTCAATAAAGCTGCTACATAAAATTATCTCCCTCCCCCCGCAAAAAAGTAGTTACAACTTTCTTGTGGACCATTGATCCCAGATGCCTGCCACCAGATAAACTGAGCATCATTGTACCAACTCTGATTTCATAATATAATGGCTGTGTGAGTGCTCCATCACATGCTGAAAGCTTTTTTCAATTCACAATGAAATGTAATTGCACCCCGACAGACAAGCCTCATAAACTGTTTTTCATTACTACCTGGTGCCATGTAAGGTATACAGTGCATATCAGGAAGTTGGACAAAATATTTATTTGTATCTCTCAAACAAGAGCAGAATGGAGACTGCTGATATCACCCATATACAACTATTGTATGTCCAATGCCACCTAGTGACTAAACTATATAACAACACTATCCACCAAGCACCAAGATGCATTGAATCCAATATACGTCACTGCAAATAGGCTACACGTTTACAACATAAGGATTATTCCAAGCTTCTTACAGTGAGCTAATAACTGCAAATGACTACCAATGTTTAAATGTGCACTTAATCATCCCAGAGACACTGTTGCATATTGACTAGCTCATAGTTGTTTTTTACTAAATCCCGCTTCAGGTATGGGACTCAAAACATGGCCTTGGACAAGTCACTTTCTCTTAGACAGCAATTTAATGTGATGCAGGAAATCTATGGTTATTTTTTCTCCTTTGGATTTAAAAAATTGTGTAGCAGTCATTGGGAGGGTCTGATTAATTTTGGAACTGTGACACTATGTGGAGGAGCGTAAATGCTGTTGCCTGTGTTATTTTCCTCATGAAAATGAGCCCAAGAAGTTGCTACTTACCATGGGGGTGGGGGGGGGGTGGGACACACAGATACAGTTCAGGTACTGGAATATTTTCCCTTCACTGAGCACATAGCAACTTCAAGATGGGGGCAATTTTATTGGGTATATGACATGGTGGAAAGGGGCTGACATGGAGAAAGAGATATAGATATCTAGCAATGAGAGATACTCTTAACCATTAACTCAACAGATAAGCCACATCACATCTAGTCGGGCTCTTAAGCTAAGCTATCGCTACATTGGGTTCCTTGGATTTAAAAATAATATAATAATCTGTACCAAAGTATGCATTTACATCAGTTAAATTAACTCAGCTCTGATCCATAAAAGTTTTTCTCACAATATATTAAGGTGCCATAATCCTGTTTTCAGGACTTTTCTTTTTTTTTGTTCACTATGTTAAAGTAATATGACTACACCTCAGGAGTTTCCTACAGTTTTTCAGAGTAAAAACACTGAGAATAAAGCAAATTAATCTATGGGGTGGACTGATAATCTAAAAATGACTTCCATAGTATCAGAATTCAATCCAGTCTGAACCTGTTGATGGATAATATAGGCATAATGTTGCCTTGCTATATATCTGGAGAAAAACTTACGCTTGACAGTAAGGCTTTTTCTGGTGGCTAACAAAGTTATTCACGGTAAGCATCATCTTGCAGACCTCGCAGTGAAAGCAGGCTTTGTGCCATGTCTAGAAATAGCAAGGATAAAAATACAGTGAAAGTTGCTTGTGTTTCAGATTTTATTAGTCTGTTTTAAAAACGTATAACTGATTATTCTTGGCAGTCTAATAAACAACTCTTCTCACAGTCTGAAAAAGCATATGCCAAAGATCCATTTCCCGCATGTAACCTTTAAAAGATGTAAAATGTTTTGCCAAATTACACCCTTGGCAAAGTTCAGTTCTGACATCCAACTTACCCGACATGAATAAAGATTATGAAAGTGTAGAATATTTTCTACCAAGTTAAATTAAAGGAGATGCAAGTTGTCTATCTGAAAGCACATTAATGGGTTATTTATGTAAGATTTTTTTTTTCAAAATGGTGAAGAATAACAGCATCTACTGACCTGATCAATACAGTTAATCTTCTCTGCGGGATAAACCCCATAGCCACATCTGGCACAAGGCTGAATATTCATCCCGAAATTATCGAAGGAAACAGAAAAGACTGTATCAAAATTTCAAAGGAAATTATAACTTTAAAATGCCTTGTTTCCTATAAATCACACTCCAGTCTTGTCACACCAATCCACAGTCCAAAGCTTCTGCTTGCCTATTGCTGAGCTTCTGCTTCGAACTCAGCTGTTGTCTGGTTTTTAAAGCTGCCAGTTACTAAGAGGGGCTATTTTGGCAACTGTGTAAGAGTTCATGGAAGGGAAAGAGACGGGAGAATTCAGCAACACCTTTCTCTAAATAGAAGAGTGAACTCACAGTGAAGCATCATGGTCATATGAGCAAGAACATCTAATTGTTAATATTTAAACTATGGGGTTTAACGTTGAGCTGCCAGAACCTCAGGATGGACTTCTAAATATATGTCGCTTCATCTTTAGCGTGTCATTATTACAGAAAGAAGAGCAGGGAAAGGCAGCTTCCCAAGACAGTTCTGCACACAACTTGATTCAGTTTCCAGCTCTGACAGGAAATGGAATACAGTGCCCACAATATACCCCACGTCAAGGTTGTTCCTCAGAATATACGCTATCTGGCCACAAAATGCTATTGTCAGTCAACCTTAATGGACCTTGCCCAACTGAAAAAGCCTTAACAGCATATATTTCTCTAGATGAAATATATACTTTTATTCCATATGCACAGAATGCCATATGTTTTGAGTCAAAATCTGTGTTGTAGGGATTGGGACAAATTTGTCCTGGAAGAGTTGGCAGGGATTCTCCTCAGTATCCCCACATCCATCATCTAGACCAGGGCTCACCAAACTTTGTTCTATGAATCTTCAGTCAGCTGGTCTATAGTGTGTGGTTGAAGGCTTTGTGGTTGAAGACAGAAGATGGCATATCCATTGTATTATAATTTAATATTTTTATAGTATTTTAATTGCATTTCTTAAAATGTACTTTATTGTATAATAATAAATAATAATAATTAATAATAACAACAATAATGGTTTATTATTTATACCCCGCCCATCTGGGCGGCTCCCAACAGAATATTAAAAGCACAACAAAACATCAAACATTAAAAATTTCCCTAAACAGGACTGCCTTCTAAAAGTCAGATAGTTGTTTATTTCCTTGACATCTGATGGGAGAGCGTTCCACAGGGCGGGCGCCACTACTGAGGAGGCCCTCTGCCTGGTTCCCTGTAACCTTAGTTTTCGCAGTGAGGGAACCGCCAGAAGACCCTTGGCACTGGACCTCAGTGTCTGGGCAGAACGATGGGGGTGGAGATGCTCCTTCAGGTATACTGGGTTGAGGCGTTTAGGGCTTTAAAGGTCAGCACCAACACTTTGAATTGTGCTTGGAAACGTACTGGGAGCCAATGTACGGTAGGTCTTTCAGGACCGGTGTTATATGGTCTCGGTGGCCACTCCCGGTCACCAGTCTAGCTGCCGCATTCTGGATTAGTTGCAGTTTCTGGATCACTTTCAAAGGTAGCCCCACGTAGAGCACATTGCAGTAGTCCAAGCGGGAGATAACTAGAGCATGCACTACTCTGGTGAGACATTCGGCGGGCAGGTAGGGTCTCAGCCTGCGTACCAGATGGAGCTGGTAGACAGCTGCCCAGGACACAGAACTGACTTGCACCTCCATGGACAGCTGTGAGTCCAATTTGAATTCTATGGTGGTGGCCTGGGGAGTGGGGGTATGGCACGAGAGTCCTGAGGGTCTGATAGGGATCCTTGGAGGGTCACATTTTGCCTGAGGTTCCCCATCCCTGTTATATTTATTTTATTTTATAAACATACCTATAGGACTTATATCTATAGGACTATAAATATATAAATATTCCTACTCCCATATATTTATAATGTATTTATAGCCCTATACATATTTATATAAACATATTTTATATTTATATATTTTTAAAAAGCAGGACTTTACAGCAAAACATAGAGACCTGTCTTGCCAGAATTTTTACTCTTCCATTTCAATATTGTCTACACTGCCTGGCAGTGGCTTTCCTGGATTTCTGAGAAACCCCTGCTGAAATACATCAGGAAAGGGCATTTGAGATTTTTCTTGGGCTGAAAATGAGATACAATAGGAACTTAGGAATCTGCCTTAGACTGAGTCACACCATTAGTTCATCTAGCTCAGTATTGTTTACACTGGCTCTTTGGGATTTCAGACAGGGGACATTCCAAGCCATACCTAGGAGATGCCCAGGATTGAACCTGGGACCTTCTGCATGCAAAGCAGATTCTGTATCACTGGCCTGCAACCCTTCCAAAGACCGGAGACCCACTCAGAAGATTGAATAGGAGGATCTCTAAGGGGTAGCTCAGTCGGCCTAGCTAGGAACCCCTACTGCATACACACTCCAATCTCCACTAAGTGGCTGCAGGAGATTCCAGGAGCTTCAGGCACTTACCCAGGGCTGTGTTTCCATTGGGAAGATCCAAAGCACTGGAGACTAGTGTCTTTATTCATTGACACCTGGAAGTCTTCAGTGGAGGTGGTGCAGAACATTATGCCCCCGGAGTGTCTCTCATCGCCTCTCTCGTTGCTTCAGCGTGGGACCAAAGCAGCAGTCAGTCATGGCTCCAGGTGCCTCAGTGCAGCCTCCTCCAGCTAGAGCCAAGATGGTTCTCCCTTTGTTCCCCTTCACCTTCCAGAACACCTTTCTCCAAAGCTTCCTGTAAATTGACACTTTTTTTTCCTTCTCTGGGCAAAGCCTGCCCCCTTCCGTTTTCCTACTCATGGAGGCTGAAATTCTACACCGTTCTCCAGACCCAAGGACCCATCTTTTAATGTGATACTGACCAGCAATCAGCTTATCCCAGCTGGCAATGTGAGATGACTGGGCTTGTGATCCTAAACTTTAATGCAACGGCGCTTGGCATAGTTTTAACAAAACTTTGCTTAACTGGTGAATTGATGAGTTTGCCCATACTGTGTTCTAACCCTTTACTGAATCTAGACGTTATAAGGAGTCTGTCCGCTCACCCAAACTTATAACAATACTACATCTAAAGCGCACGATTCCTCCCTCGAAGAATTGTAATAATAACTGCACTCCTCACAGAGCCACAGAGCCTTAACACCCTTAACAAACTACAGTTCCCAGGACTCTTTGGGAGGCATCATGTGATTTAAATGTATGGTGTGTACCCAAGCCTCCTCAAAGCAGAAGGTGCTGGCTATAGAGATATATTATTATTATTTATTATTATTTATTTCATTTCTATACTGCTATATATTTTTAAGAAAAATCTCAAAGCAGTTTACAGCATATTAAAACATCAATAAAACAATCTGAAGAAAGTCAAATATAGCGTATACAGTCAAAGCAACATAATTAACAGAAAACTAAAATATTATCTTAAAAGATTTCAAAATAAAACTTTACAACGGAGGTCAACTACAGAATACTGTACATATTTAACAGAAAGTTAACCAAAAAAATCTTAAACGTTTCAAAAAAATATTGCTAAGTGGTCATATATTAGCTTGAGTCTGTGGGCACAGAATCGCCACTGAGTGAGCTTCCCACCTGAGCAGGGATTCCAACCCAGCTCAGCTCCAACATTCCCCAACCACGCAGCTTCCCTACCAAGCCACGTGCTGGGAGACAGAAGCCGGAGGGAATTCCCTTCCCAGGATTTTACCTCCCCCTCGCTTTCCCTCGGGGCCTGTCTGCTTGGGTGAAATCTGCCCTATGGTGCAATCGGATAATTTTAGACTGCGGGCTGAAGTGCATGCTGCCCGCCCTCCCTTCCTTAGACGGCAAAGGCGCGTCGCTTCACTTCCTTCGAAATGTGGTCTGCCCGGACAACACCTAATGAAACGGACTCGTCTTCTGCCCCGCGGGGTTGGCGTGTCGGGCGCGCCTAGAAGGCTGATGAGTGCAAAGTGACTACAGGCTATGAATCAACACCTGCACAGCCTTATTCTTTTCCAAAGGGCCGCCGGGGACGGAGAAACTCCGCTTGGGACCTTTGCCCGGGCGGGGGCGCTGCAAAGTTCCTGCGCCGCCCAGGCGGGACCTTTCGCTTTCACTTTCGCGGCTCCACGTAGCAGAGCGCCGGCGGAGAGGGACGCCCCGCTTGCCCCTTCCTCACCAAGCACGCCCAGGCAAGTTTCCCCCGGGGTGGGGTGGAGGGAACGCTCGGCCCCCCATCGCTTGCCTGCCTCTTTACGCGCAGCTGCGCCCTTTCCGACGCTTCCCGCTCCGCTTTGGCCCTGCCTGCCCCGTCGAGCCTCCAATTCCTGGCGTCTTGTGCCGGGCTCCGTCACGTTTCCTTTTCCTTTGAAGTTCTCCGCTTCTGCGCCTCGCTCATTTCAACCCTTTGCAGCATTTATTGATAACCTATTGCGCCCGCCCACTTAGTTTCCAATATTTCTTTCCCCCCCCCCATCCACTTCCTGTACTCGCGACTGTCTCTCTTGTTTTCTGGAGGTGAAAGCAGCACCCCTAAATCCTGGCTACGCTTATGGCATTCCTGCCTGTAAAAACAACAACAACCCTGACCTGGTGAATTTCTGCTTGTTGAGGAAGCTGCCAGTTGCTACAGAGGCCTGTTGACCTGTCACTGTATTTCTAGGCTGGGAGTAGCTGACCTGATGGAAAGGAGCCTAGAAAGCTGCTGTCAATTGAGTCAGTATTGCCAGCACTGATTCTCCAGGATTTCAGAAGGGTTTCTCCCAGTCCTACCTAGAGATGCTGGGGGTTGAATTTGGGTGGGACTTTCTGCCTGTGAAGCAGGTGCTCTGTCACAGAGCCTTAAAAGATTGTGGAGGCTGTCAGTGTCTGAGGATTAACTATAGTGCCACCAAACTCCTTTCTACCCTTTGCAGTTCTAATATTTTTGCAGCTCCTTCAGTATCCTGTATGCAAGGTCACACACTTTAATTCTACTGCTGTACTCATAATCACTTGTAACTTACGTAAATTTAAAATAAATTAAAGAACGTTAAGCAGATTCATGGGTGATCCTGGCCTATGTTGTTTCCTCAGGATTGCATAATGCAGACTTGTTACCACAAGATTGCATTATGCAGATTATTTTCACTATTCTGTGAAATGTAGCCGGATACTGGGGTTTCTCACTGCCCAGTTTGCATCCTACAATTTGCCTAGTATCACATACAGTATAATAAAGTGCAAGTGTCTCTGCGTCCAGTCCCTGTGTCCTACTGCGCATGTGCCCCACGGGCACAGGGATTGGAGCGCAGAGACTTTGGGCGGCCGGGCTGTTGAAGCGGCGGGTGCGCGCTCGCGTGGACTTACTTCTAAGCGGCAGCGGCCATTACAAGTGGCGGCTGAGTTGGCCTGCCGGGGCCTGGCTGGTGCCAGTGCCGCCGCCGCGATGCGCTTCCTGCGCTGCCTGCTGAAGGGCCATTCAGCGCTGGCTGGGGCACCCAAGTACATCGAGCACTTCAGCAAGTTCTCGCCGTCCCCGCTTTCCATGATGTTCTAGCGCCCGTTAATTTAACGAGCTTACAATCTACTAGTAGATAATGACCACCTTATGGAGCCTAGAGAATAATTCCGTTTTGTTCAGAGGGACCTACAGTATAAAATTTCTGTACAGTCTACCCTCTCATCAGGAATAGAGAAGTTGCCTTTGTGATAATGCAGGGAGAATTTTTATTCATGGCAAGAGGAGACAGTGCTCGGGTCCTGCTTGCAGCTTTCCAATAGGCAACTGGTTGGCCACTGAATAGTATGCAGAACTAGATGGGTCATTGGCCAGATCCAGCAGGCTTTCCTTATGTTTCTTATTAGGGGGGCTTGAAAGGTAAAGGAAGGGGCATGCAACTTTAGGCCCTTTACACCTCACCCCTCCAGAGGTGTGTGGCTGGACCTTTTCATATCTAACAACCACCCTTTCATCTGGAAACAAGAGGTGCCTACCAGGTAGAAAGCGGTCATGCTTTTCTGCATTCCCAATCTGGTGTGGGGAGAAGCCAAGGAAAAGCAATGAGTTTCAGGTGTAACCCAGGGGCTCCAAAGCAAGTGTGAATTAAAGGTTCTGAGCACAGTCTATCTCTCTTGTACACAGATCTATGCACATGTGGGGTTTCCTTGCCAACTGCACACCTCTATGTGTAGATGAGTATACAAGGAAGGGAGGTGCTAGGTACCCAAGATGTCTGTGGATAGTTAGTTTTGAAAAACATCTCTCTTAAGTTGAACTTCAAAAGCAAAATTCTAACTCAAATTCTAAAATTTCCTAAATTTTGAAATAATTTTTTTTAATCGGCTCTGAAAACACAATTTTTCTGTAATTCTGAAATGGGCAAAAAAATAAATAGGCTTTTAAAAGTATTTTAATAGCATTCTTTTCGTTTGTTTCTCTAAATAGTCGGCAGATCCTTTGCCAACAAAGATGCAGGACGATGATGAAAGAGACCATGGTGATGTTCCAGATGCAAAGCCAGATAGAAGAGAGCGATCTTCACTCTTTTCAAAGTAAGGCACATGTTCCAAAAGAAATTTATCTTGACTTTATTCTGGATCCACTGATAGAATTCTAATGGGAAAATAGCACTGGTTGTGCAACAAGTTTCTGCCAGTGCAGCTGTTGTGTTTGGTTCCTCTGCTGTGCAGCCTTCAAACTCAGCCGTCCAATAGCACAAAAGCAAGAGAGCATTGCATACAGACCTATAATTGCACTACATACTAGAAATAAACCTTACACCTGTTCCACATGGGGGGTGGATCTTTTAATTTAAACTATTACTTTTCGTTTTAAATTGAATTCTGAATATTAAATTCCAAGAATAGCTTTTAATTATATTTTGTAGTTATAACCATTGTCAGTCCCGAGTGGATGTTTACTTCAGTTAAATTATTCACAGTATTCATTCATGAGTTAAATATAAGCTTGTTTGTTAAGGGTGGAGATACAGCACAAGCGGATTGGGTGGGGCACTGTACCTGACTTCCACTGGTCATGATTGCTAAGATTTGGCCAACTGGACGTGATTGGCTTCTATTTTTTAAAGGGCAAATATTGGGAACCTGTAGTGCAGCCTATTTTAATTGGTATGTGTGTATGTTTAATTTCTGTTTTCAAGTGGCAGCAAGTATGTGTATTTTGTGTGTGTCTGCCTTTAGGGATTCTCAAAATCATGGTAGTACTTTTTTTTTTTACCTAGAAGAGGTCAAATTAAATGCTAGTATGTGGATTACTCAACTCTAGTGCATAGAAAAGTATAATGATTGTTAACAAGGTAGAACGTTTTAGGTTTCAAAAGAAGGTGAACCTAGTAGTGTGTTCTCTCTCATTCACTTTCTATTGACTTCTGATCATGCTGCATCTGTAAGAGGCAGGTGAGTGGGTACCTGTTTAAAACATGGTTAGAAAGCTAGAGAGACAGATTATGATGCATTTCCCTGTCTCTGTCTCCTCCCATGTGGGAATATCTCAAAGGAACCAGTGAAACAAAGTTGACTGCCACACTTTTGTATCCAGTCCAAACTGTGAGGATGGGCCTTGCCTTAAATACTTAATACGCCAGTGCCTTCCAAACTCCTCCCCACCCCCATGGGCCGCTTGTACATTGCTCAGGGTCTTAGCAGACTACTTTAATTTTCTGCCTATTGTAGTAATTGTAATGCACTATTCTAGATACTGGGACGCGGGTGGCGCTGTGGTCTAAAGCACAGAGCCTAGGGCTTGCCGATCAGAAGGTCGGCGGTTCGAATCCCCACGACGGGGTGAGCTCCCCTTGCTCGGTTCCTGCTCCTGCCAACCTAGCAGTTCGAAAGCACGTCAAAGTGCAAGTAGATAAATAGGAACTGCTCCGGCGGGAAGGTAAACGGCGTTTCTTTGTGCTGCTCTGGTTCACCAGAAGTGGCTTAGTCATGCTGGCCACATGACATGGAAGCTGTCCTCCAGCTCCCTCAGCCAGTTAAGTGAGATGAGTGCCGCAATCCCAGAGTCGTTCGCGACTGGACCTAACGGTCAGGGGTCCCTTTACCTTTATTCTAGATACTATTTATGTTCAATTGTATTTTCCTTTCTGCCTTAATTTCTTACAGATTGTATTTTACTGTGGTACAATTTGAATTCCATTAAATTCAAATTGTAATTAAATGAAAAACAATACGAGAAATAAAAGAAGCAATAAAAATACAATTAAAATCTTATGAATACTTAACGTGATGATGACCTCATGTTTCTTTTTATAGTGCAGGAATGGGGAGCATGTGGCCCTCCAGATGTTGCTGAACTACAGTTCACCTCTGGACCAGGCTAGGCCTGATGGGTGGTTATATCCAACATCTGGAGGGTCTTGGGCTCTCTGTCTTTGGTTTAGTTTTAAGGGAAACTTGTTGTATTTTGAGAGAAGTCGTCTATTGATTGGATTGGATTTTTAAACAAACCTGTATATCTTCTTCCCACTAGATGGCAGATGAATATAACTTTTTGCTTGTTAGAAGTCATAAAATCTTTGAGATCTGTTTTTACTTGTCACAGCTTAAAAGTTAATGCTTATTGTATTACATTACTGTAAATGTCACTGAAAGTACAATGACAAAACAGAAGGTGAGGAAGATTTGGCAGTGGGGGGAATCTTTTGACATTAATTTCTTTCTGTTGGATTCCATTATCTTTCTTTCTTTTAGATTAAATCAAACTAATGCTTCTGCTACACAGTTCTGTGGGCCAATCAACATAGCTCTCTCAGCATAATTCAATGAGGGTTGATAAAATGTGCAGTGAGGCACATTTAGCATGTCACAAGCAGTCCACTTCTAGAGGATTTGTTACCTGATGATGTGTATGGAGCCAAATTATTGGTACACAGTGAAACCATTCTGCGACCGCATTGCCACAAGATTAATTGCAGCGGGAGTGAGGCAACTCGTATTTCATCACAAGAATCGGTGAATAATCTACAAGTATACACACTCCAAATAAGAAATTGTCTTTTAGATTACTTCCAATATTGCGATTTGTGTTGGTGATTCGTTGACATTCCGAGAACAGCATTTCTAAGTGCATTTCAACTAACTTAAAGGCATCAGGACTTTGACCTCAATGTTAGTTGGATCCAGAGCATGCACACCCAATTAGGGATCTTACATATGCACTTTTTTCTACCGTGCCTACACCATGTACATGGCATGTACATACACCTGTGTGACAAGTTGTTTTTTCCACTGTTTTTCATCTGGGGCGGGGAGTTAAAACGAGTCAGAATTCTTACAAACTCAGTATGAAAGTGCGCCTGCACGTTTATTTTATTGTTTGCACTTATATCCCACCTTTCCTTAAGGAGCTCACATGGCTCTCCCCTTCCCCATTTTTATCCTCACAACAACCCTGTGAGGTAGGTTAGACAGAGCTAATGACTGGCCCAATTCATCCAGTGAGTTGCATGGCTGAGTAGGTTTGAAATGTGGTCTCCTAGGTAAGAATTCACCTCACCACCTTGTTCGCTACCCAGGTGAGGAACAACCACCTTTTGAATGAACCACAGAACCAAGGAAACTGTTTCCAAGTCCAGCATCCAGATTTAGAGATCCAACATTTATTATAGCTTTGCAATAGGACTGAGCTCACTCAATTCAATGTGCCAGTTGAGAAGGTCTGCCCTGAGGCACTTCAGAACCAAAGCTCATATAGTAGATCAAACAAAGAGTCATAAAACATCTTCACATACATCAGGAAAGGTTCCAGGTCATGAGAAGTAAAGCACGCATGGCTCCATACTGGTATCTTCACCCACGCATCACCTTGGAGTGGCCCCGAGGTTCCCAGGCCATTTGACCATTTTATGTCTCGGATGTCCAGTGTTACCCTAGCAACCTTGCCTTCAATGAGGGAACCTAGTATAACATATGCAGCTACCAACATGAGTCTGACCAAACTGCGGGAGGCAGTGGAAGACAGGAGTGCCTGGCGTGCTCTGGTCCATGGGGTCACGAAGAGTCGGACACGACTAAACAACAACAACAACACAGAAAGCAAGCCTAATGCCTGTACATTCTAAAAGGTTAAATGAAACATTATTAAAATAATAAAAATAAAATATACACCTGGGGTCTCTTAATTCTTACATCACAGGTCATAATCCTACACTAATCATTTTACCACACTGGTTCTCACTAACTGGACAAATGAGCATGCATATAACATCCATGTTGAACTTTATGAAATGCTTCTGATGTGGGTGCGCACAGCATGCACAAGAATCCTAGTTTGGTGAGTGCCTGAATGCATTTCTTCTAAGCAATTTAGATACAACACATTAATATTCGGCATATTTCTGAATTTGCCATATTCTGATCCGCACTAATAGTTTGGGGGTTGCTCTTGAATTGTAATCCAAAACTGTCGTCATCCAAGTTCTACTTTTTTGGGTCATTTCTCTTTTCAAAAGCTTGATCCGCTGCGTGACTTCAGTATTTTGCTGAAGAAAAGGAGCCTGGAAGACCTTGTTCCAGAGGCCTTGCATTCTTCTTTAACGGTGCTTGCACATAGCTTAATAACTACTTACATTGACAACTTCTGAGATGTAACGGAAGGGGGAGGGTTTCGTGCCAGCCTATTTCTGTTACCTGTCTTGTCTTCCACCACCCCCTCTCGTGGTTGTTAATTCCCACCAACTTTTGATGGCTGACAGGTTCCTGTCATCTCTTAGAGAAGCAAAACGTGCATAGCAAAACTTATTGGGGGGAAATTAATTAAGTTTGCACTCATTTGTCCTCTCCTGATCTAGGCATGTTCTGCACTCTATGCTGCCGTGTCCTTTAAAAACTGACTTCTGTGAAATTAACCTTCATTGCCAAATTGAAGAACATTGCTTTGTTGCACAGGGGAACAACTCACAGCCTGTATGTAGCCAGGCACATGTTACTGATCCTCTTGCCGCTGAATTCATGCTGTACTCCCCGCAATCTATCAAGGACATGGGGAGGTACACTGTGAGATTATTATACCTCCTCAATGCCCAGCTGAGCTATGCTAAGAAGCTCTTCTTCTTCTTCTTTGGTGATCACTCCTAGCCAAGTAAGATTGTCTTCCATAAACATGGTTTTAACAATGAGTCGGTAAGTGACTGTGGAGGCCAATTCTGGACCCACACGTCTTTCCACAGTGGGGACATTGGTTTCCAGGCGGGAGTTGATCATGGTGTGGATTTGCCAAGTGTGCCTTCCTCTTAGCACGTTTCTCCCTTGCATTCTGAGTTCGAGTGTCTACCATAACACCTTTGGCGAAGGCTGTTCTCTAACTGGAGAGCTCGCAGGCCAGTGTTTCCCAGTTGTCAGAGATAATACTACATTTCTTTAGATTTGCCTTGAAACAGTCTTTAAACCTCTTGTTGACCACCAGCATTACACTTTCCATTTTTAAGTTCGGAATAGAGTAGTTGCTTTGGAAGACGATAATCAGGCATCCGCACATGACCAGTCCAACGAAGTTGATGTTGAAGAATCATTGCTTCAACACTGGTGATCTTTGCTTCATCCAGTACACTGATAAGTTCGCCTGTCTTCCCAAGTTATGTGTAAGATTTTTCGGAGACACGGTTGATGGAATTTTTTGAGAAGTTGGAGATGGCATTTGTAAGTGGTCCATGTTTCACAAGCGTACAGTAAGGTTCGTAGTACAATAGCTTTGTAAACAAGCATTTTGGTTTCCCTGCGAATGTCCCGGTCCTCAAACACTCTGCACTTCAGTCGGGAGAAAGCCGCACTCGCAGAGCTCAGGCGATGTTGGATTTCGGCATCAATGCTGACCCTTGTGGAAAGATAACTGCCTAGGTAGGAGAAGTGATTGACATTTTCCAACATTACCCCATTGAGTTGGATTTGTGGTGCTGCAGAGGGGTTATTTTGTACTTGTTGGTGCAGCACTTTGGTTTTTTGGATGCAAAAAACAAAAGCAACAGGCCAAGCTTTTCATAAGCTTCTGCAAAGATATTTAGGATGGTTTGGAGGTCATCCTCTGAGCGTGCACACACTACGTTGTCATCAGGTTATCACTTAGGCACCATAAGCTTTTAAGAATCACTAATGTAAACATTTGACTGGTTTTTCTACCTGTTTGAGTGGGTCGTGGCTGTTTTATTTTGTTCCTTTGATTTTCTGCATCGGTTTGCATTCATTATTGTCTGTTATTATTGCACAATTGTACTTTCTGTTTTTAACTATTCTGTTAGCTGCTGTGAACATACATACAATTGTATTGAAGTTGCAGGATATAATTATATAAATAAATTCAATCCTCATTTTAGCCATGATTATATATGTTTATGGCCCCCGCTCCCGGGGCCAATTGACTAGAAGTCCAGTCTTTATCAACCAGGTGCTCTCCAGATTTTTGGGACTACAGTTCCCATCAGCCCCAGCCAACTGCAATGCTAAAAAACTAACACTGGCTTTTTTTGTCTTACTAACTAAAATTAGGGCCCAGGGTGGGGCTTAACCCGTTAGGCCAGGCGTGGCCAAACTTGGCCCTCCAGCTGTTTTGGGACTACAATTCCCATCATCCCTGACCACTGGTCCTGTTAGCTAGGGATGATGGGAATTGTAGTCCAGCTGTTTTGGGACTACAATTCCCATCATCCCTGACCACTGGTCCTGTTAGCTAGGGATGATGGGAGTTGTAGTCCCAAAACAGCTGGAGGGCCAAGTTTGGCCATGCCTGCGTTAGGCTGTCTGGCACTGAATCTCTCAAAGGCCCATCTGACTCAGCCATTATCACATGAGGAAACTGTCCTGTGTTATTTCCAACCTATGCCAGATCCAACAATTATGGGGTTGGATTAAGTTCTAACTCTTTATTTAATTCAGAACAATGTGTAAGGAGGCTGCTGGCCCATTCTTGTGTTGCAGCCCTCCAGACACGCGAAGAAGAGCCTCAGATTGCAGGGTCTGGGTTTTCTTTCGAATGTGTGTTCAGATACAGTACGTGTAATTGTCCAGCTTGGAATTTCATTTCTTTTAGGGAAAGGGAAATAGGGGGATTGGCATCAGATTGATGTTGGATAATTTTATCATAGAGTTTCACAGTTGGTTCTCCAAGAGGACAGAAAGTAAAGTGCAGACCTATTTAATCTGTCCTGTTGAACCTTAAGCAACAAATTTATTTGCGAGGATGTCAGGGGTGCAATATCAGAAGGAAAAACATTGTGCAAATAACTCTTTTGGTCTAAATTAATTAGGCAGGATCCCAACATCAGACATGTAGAATTTCATACACTAGTAAATATAGGGTATTAAATAGACTGAAAGGCTTGTTTTTCTACAAAGAAGTGTAAGAATTTTCAGGAACACTACTTTGATACAGTGCGAGGTTGTATATCAGAGTTAGGTGATGGCTTCAAAGGACAGCAACCTTCTGCTTTCTGCACACAGAGCCACATGTGTCTATCTCTTAAGCATTTTTTTTAAAAAAAAATCTGTGCATTATTATTACAGCAGAGCAGTGATAGAATCACAGTGGTGCAAGCACATGCTTTCTGCCTGTCAGCAGGAGCGGAAGAGACCTGCATGACCTCGGCTTGCATGTTAGGCCATAGTTATGGAGGTTTCAATAGCCCTATAGAAAAGTCCAGCGTGACCCATTGCTGACACAGACAAATCATTGGGTCTGTGAACACACCCGTAGGCTGCTTCAGTCACTAATGTAGTGTAAGCATGGTGGGATGCTGGCATTAATAGAGGACACTAAACCTATTCATCATCGCAAGGTGGACGTATTTTTCAGATGCAGAGTGGTGTACCACTTGATGAAGAGCCAAGGTACTGTACATTCATTGTGTCTCCCTTTCACTTTCTGCAGGAGGGGGAGAAACAGAACTTTAGATAATTTAGCATCCTGAATTCAGAAAATGAGCATTTTGATGTTCCTGATTGACTGGCAATCCACAGACGGGATGCTCATTTGTTTGGTGAATTAAAACAGGTCAGCAAGGCATAGAAATGGAGAAGTATTTGCTCCCTTGAAAGCAACAGTAGTCTGTTGGTACCTTCTCACATTATGGGATGGTAGCCAGTGTGGCACAGCTCCTTCTTGTGCTCAGGTAACGTGAGAAGCTCCATGCCAGGTGGGGGGGGGGGATCCACTCTGCAACTCCTCCCCACATCAGTGTTGGCCCAACTTCCAGGACAAGTGAGGCCAAGTGCCATGTTACCCTTGGTGTCTGTGTGCAGAGATAGCACGATGGCATGAGACAAGCAAGACACTAAAAAGCTGTGCCAGGTAATAGCAGTCTTCAGTTCTGACAACAAACACAAGAGGAGCTACATGAGTGGTATGAAGTTTGAAGCTGAAGCGAATTTGGTTTGAGAAAAGAATGATAACAGTAAAAAGTATGAATGGGTGTGTGTTTGTGCGTGCAAAAGATGATATATAAATTGCCAGTGATCAGAGGGTGGCAGGAATACATTCAGCTGGAAGGTTGGGTTAGATGATCCCAATTATTATTCGTGATCTTAAATTAGGTACAGGGGTCGAAACATTTGGTCCTGCCTCATTTACATAAGATAACTAAGCCATGTGGAGAGGGTGGTGCTAGATTCTGTTGTCCCCCCCACCCCACCCTCACCCATACTGGCCAGAGACCATAACAAAGTTTTGCCATTTGTACAACAGAACTTCACTCCTTCCTCTCCTTTCCCCCCTTTCTTGCCCCTGCACTTGCCAGATTTGTTAGGTGAGGAGATTTGGCCTAAGGAGTTAGGGCAGCTTTTCAAATAGTTTCTGAAAATTAGACACATTTCAGTTTGTGTGTTTAAACTCTACTCAAGGGACTTACTGGGTATTGCATCCAAGACTGGATTAATAGTATTTGATACTGGAATAAAAGAATAAAGAGCAATAAAAGAATACAGATACCCTGTGTTGTCTGAAGGGACTATGATGCTGTTATCTTTGCAAAGGAAAGAGCATTTTGAGGTATAATTAACTTTTACGTAGTCGGTGGTCCCAGCAAATTCACTTTCCATGGCCCTGTGTCTCAGACCTACATGGGGGTTCTAGCTAATGTGTATAAATAACTTTGCATCTGCATGTCTCCTCTCCACAGGCACTTGAGAATTATAATGTTCTGCTTATTGTTTTATTGTACTTTACCTGAAATTGTCTGTGCAATCTTATATATGCTTACTCAGCACAAAGCCTCACTCGAGTTCACTGGGGCTTATTCCCAGGAAAGTTTTTGTTCTTGCAGCAACTGAATCTGCAGCCATCTAATGATCTCCCCCCCCTTCCCCCTCCCCATGCAACAACTGCATCCAGCCTCTTTCAGAGTTCTCACACTGAAAACTATGTAGCAGCCATTATGGTCTTTTATAGCTCAATATTTTTTCTACATCATATTTTTTTCATCATTGGTATTTCTTTAACAACTATTAATCTGCTTGCATTTCAGTTTTGTTTTGTTTTGTTTTACATACAGAAAAAAACATACAGCATACTTGTTAGATGCACCCAGGAAATAAATATGATGTAAAGATTTAAACACAAAAACACGAATGAGGGAGCAGCAGTTAAAAGTGCACCATTTTTCATAGCACAATGACCTACCACAATTGATTAATGAAAATGGCAGTTCTGGAACATTTACCAAGTTGTTTGCCACTTCATAATCAGTCAGTATTGTTCAGCTGCTGGTCTAAGCTGAAGGCTGGGGTTTTTGGGGGGTTCACATCAAAGGAACCAATTTAAACATCTCACTGCTTGCCAACTGTTTCTTGCTCTATAGAAAGCTAAACGGCTTCAGCAGTAAGATACTAGAATGTATGTGTGCTAGAATTTTGGTGTGTGGTTTTTGGAGGGGGTGTGTGTTTACTGTTGCAGGAGAGCTTTGCAAAGCACAGTAGGTCTCCCATAAGGTCTGACATGGTAGGACGACCTCCAACTCATAGCCTGTGGATGGGTCCTAAAAACTATTGGTTGTTACCGTCACTCAAAGACAGACCTCTTCACAGCAATGGTTAGATGCCCCTCCTAACTAGTCAAATTCTCTGGATAATCCTCTGCATATTTATTTGGAAGCAAGCCCCACTGTTGTAATGTGACTCACAAATAAGTGTACATAGGATTACAGCCTGAGTTGCTTGTTGGTGGGTGCAGGTGTGGCCGTAGGTACACTATTTCAGTCTTTGTGTTTACACTTCTTTCTTAACAGAAATCTGACTATTTGCATCAAAGCTTGCAGTAATTGTGCAGGCTGACATAAGAATTTGAAGGCCTCAAATTTCAAATAAATGTAAATTCATACTGTTATAATTATGCACAACGTCATATCCAGACAACCCAAAACAATATCTAAAAAATTATTAACAGAAAAGGCTTTTTTTCAATCTCTTGATTAAAAGTGTTAACCCTGTAAGTATTCATTTTGATTAACTGTAACTCATGTACAGATGTATTTTATTTAAAGCATAACACTGGGGGGAAATGAAAACAAAAACTTCTCTTGCCTTGAAACAAAGTAAGAAGTTTACAGTCCTGCACATAACTAATTGTGCATTGTGTTAAAGAAAATGTCATGTGAAAACATTAAAGTGTGATTGGTTTATGGGAATGTTTTGTTACAAGGTGTTGCTTTGGTCAAGTTTAAGAAGCAAACTGTTCATAGTAATCAATGATACAAGTTGTGTTGTTGTAATTTTTTACATTTCTGTAAGCAGAAACTTAAGTTTGAGAATAGATTTATTTTTCACTAAAAATGTATTGCATTGCTGTCTCTGTCTGAAGAACTTGTGCTGGGCACAAATCAAAGAGTAATATAAACCAGTGACCTGCTTTTATTATTCTCAAACAAGCTACCGGTAATTTATCATCATTTGCTTTGGCATGCAAATAAGGGAAATTCCAAAATCTGATTTGTTCCCCACTACAAATTTGCTTCCTTCTTGTTCTGCCAATCCTTGGACAAGTACCAACTGTTTCTCACAGTTGGCAATCTAGATTACAGTAGTATGGGTCTATACCTGAATCACATAGGGGCTCTCCAGCATTATCATAATAGCTTCCCCAAATCAAGAAGACACATATGAGGAAGATTGGCCAAATAACAACTGCAGCCCTAGGGTTTATCATGATGGTATAAAGGCAGAGCGGGAAACAAAATAAACATACTTTAGGCCTATTCACCTTACTTGCATGCAACAGGTTTAATGTGTTGAGGAGCTGGCCACATGGCTTCCCTGGACTTCCGCTTTCCTTTGAATGGGCATCTGAAAAGAAACCTCTTTTCAGCTGCCTATGCAGAGGGGTTCCATGTGATCCGCACATGTATAAAATCAGGTTGCCCTGATCACATGACACCCTGAATAGTGAACAGCTGCTCACATGCAGAGAACTCCATTTCAGTCACCCACACTCAACATGCAGGTGCCAGGGGCAAGGCTGGTATGGGGGTACAGGGATGAGGCCAACACGGCAGACCCTCCCTGCTTCACCACATAAGTGAATGCGTGAATAGACAGAATGGTAGATTACCAGTTGTTTTCCTGAGACCTCAGGTTCCTCAGCCAGCTGAATCAGGGGCTCCCCTTTGAGATCAGCCATGGCCTACAAGCATGGATAACAGCTGTCCTATCCCTAACAATCTTCCCTTACTGTACAGGGCTGAGGATTAAACCTGTTTCTAGACTCTGTTTTCCTGGGTTAATGACAAGGCTGTACTGGCTGTGCTTGGTGTCCCATGTGAAATATCAAGCCCAGGCCAGGATAAGGAGAGAATAGACCTCAAAGGTGCACTAAAATTATCCAGCAAAGGCAGAGGCCAGTTTTCTTGTATTTATTCCAGGTCTTAAAAATCCAGAGGCTTAATTCCACCTGTAAGCTACAGGAGCCCAATATCTCACTCTGTTATTCTTCGCTGCACACCTACTCTTCATAACTACACATAGTTTCTTAACTTGCTGGTCTAGGATAGCAGACCCTGTTCTTCATAGTTCAGGCTCTGCCCTACAATCCTTTGTGACATAAATAGGCATGCTAAGGAGACAAGTTTGATAGGGAATGGTTTTCTTAAACATAGAAAGTTGGACAAGAACTATGCTAGAGAATGAGGCTTTCTGTGCACAAACCCAAAGCATGGCAGTTGTGGCAGAATCCTTTTCACAAGATAAGGTTAGCATCTACAGCCCGTTGTGCTGCTTCAACAGGGACAACCCTACAATTGGACAGAGTGCCTCAGATGCTGGAGATCAGCAGTCCCCAGCTGTTTCTCTTGAGCCCCTCAGCCATTCCCCTTTGTTGCCATCCACCCCCAATTGGCCTGCTACCTCAGGAGTGGTGGAGGACACTAGGCTGTTAACCATGTTGCCATGTTGCCTTGGTCTGGCCTTATGCTTCAGAAGGCTCTGCACTTCCAACTCTCCTAAGAATGATTGGTTCAACAAATAGGATCAACTGATCACCTCATCAGGTTCAAAGCTGTTTTCCACCTGACAATTTGTGCTCTGAGTGCCCAGAGGAATGAAAAACAATTGCACTTTTGCCTCGAGGAGGACTTTAGAAACGCTTCCATTTTTTATTTCCCTGTCATCCAAATCTGAGAAATGGTGGTTATGCTTAACTGTGGTTTGTTGAAACAAGCCAACTGCTTACCATAGTTCAATAACCTGACTTGTTTCAACAAGCCCTAGTTAAGATGCACTGTAGTTCAGGGCTTGGGTAATGCTAAACCATGGTCAGTCTGAAATAGGAGTAGCAGCTTTTCATCTCTTCCGCCCAGCCACTCCAAAGGATAATCGCAGGTGCAAGCCAAAGGCTTGCTGTGGCTCATTCTTGTAATTTTAAAACATAGTTTGGTGTGTGAATCAGGCCACTGTTTCTTGATGTGTTTATGTAACTCAGCTTTTAAAAAATAAAGGCAAGTACTTCCTTTTCTTAGAGTTCTTTATGACAGGAAGGATATAACACCACAGTTTCATTACAGTCATTTCCCCCCCTCACATTAATTTGATGTGTAGGTTGTTTGTGGGTTTTGTCATCTTCCCCTCCCTCCCCCAAAAAGTTAATAGATTTCATGCAGCAGCAGCAGTAGCAGCAAAAATTTATCATAGTTCAGGTTCTGTAAAAGGCTTTGTACTTTATTGGCACAAATAGCCTGTCTGCGTAAGGCAGTGAGGTGTAAAAGAGAGGCTTGCACGAGGTAGCGCACAAAAAAATAGGGGAACTGTCTTAAGGATTGGGGGGGTATTTTTATAAAATATCAGCTGAGGCCAGCAATGAGTAGGAATTCTATACACACACAAGAGGGAAATACATTTTCCCATTTTATTTGCTACCTAGCCACAGTAATGGTCTATTGTTAAGGAAATGTTGCTGTGGCTTCATTCTTGTACCAATGTTCTTTAGGACTAGATTAATAGAAGCACTTTTGCTATCTTAAAACTAATCATACTTTTTCTTGTGTAGTATTACAGGTCCACAGCAGGGTGGCTAACCTGTGCGGGCACAAACGCACACACCCCAAAAAAACTTGCCATTAAAAATATGTATTTTATTGCTCACTGCTGTGGGTTTGCTTCTATGATGCCAAAATGTTTTGGGTGTCTCCCCAAAGATTTTCCATACACTTGTACAACAACAACAACAACAACAACAACAGATTTAAAATAGTGTAGACTAGCTGTTGGGAAAAGCTTTTGAAGGGCAGGCTTGAAAACTGTAGTTCTCACCACACCCCCACTTTCATACTTTGGCCGATGGCCGATTTGACATTTGGGCCCCTAGAGGGTTGACCATGTGTCATTCCTATTCTTGGCCAAAGAAAGGTTAGCTACCCATGCTCTACAGGTAGTCTTTGGTTGGTAATAGCATGCTGTGACCAAGAACTTGCAGTCACTAAAAAGTTGGAAAGTGTATCTTAAATGCACAGCCTGGGAGCAGTTTACTTGTGCCCATTTAACTGCTTTGATCTGCAGAACTAGCCCTATTACAAGTGCCACATTATACACGTTCCACAGTTGAAACAAAGTATTTTTTTAATGTGTTTGAAACTCCCTGTCGATTGACATCAGGAAAGATACTGTCATTTACTTGGTCATTTAAGAAATGTAAAATCAAGGCCCACCTCTCAATAAATTTGTTTTCTTGATTCCAACAATGCTTACGAGTATGGATCCAAAAGAGAACTATTTTAAAGCAATATTCCAGTGGTATTTAACTCCACACAGAATTGGACAAATATTTGGCCAAAATGTGCACGGCTAGAGATGCAATAGAATTAAGGCAAATTTAAGATATATCTTTTGGAGCTGTAAAAACAAACGTTTCTGGACCAGAAGTATTGAATAATATATTAATAAGTACAGGCTATGATCTCCCAAGGAAACCTAAAATAACTCTTCTTTTGAGTTATTCTTCATCCTGCAGTCATTAATACTGATATACAACTGATTACTGCTTCTAACAACAACAAAACAGTGTATTGCACAAAAATGGAAAAACAAAGATCCCCCTACTATGGTAGGGGGATCTTTGTTTTTCCATTTTTGGTGAAGGAAAACTATCTTAATGATAAAGCTTACATACGAGAGAAACACAATACTTAATAATTAAGCATCAATGAAAATTTGAAATGCTTTTGTGTTCTGTCTATGAACATTTAGTTACATTTCCACAGAAAAAAGAAGAATGGACAGGAAATTCAGCCAGAGACCTCTTTCCCTAGCCGAAACCGAACTGTTGCTCCAGAATTCCTGTATCGTATGGACTACAAGAACATTGGAAAATGTGTTGTTATAAACAACAAGAACTTCAAAGAAAGTACAAGTATGTTTTTGCACATCTATCATCTTAATATAACTCTGGGTAGTGCTTCTGTTAGAAAGCGAGAGAGCTGTATGTGCAACCAGTGCTTTTCAAGACAATATGCTAATATCTAGGGACACTCTTCTCCCATATCAATCAGCCACATTTGATGGGAACAAGGGAAAGTGACTTTTTTATTGCTAGTTTCAAATTTTGGGACCCTGCTTTGCATGTTCCTTTTTGGCTTCCAGCCATAAAGTTAAAAGCTTTCTGTTAGAAAGGTTTTTGTGCTTTAAATGTCTGACATAACCACCTTGCCTATAGTGTTCTCTTGTAGGGGCTTTTTGCAGAGTTTTAAAAGGATACGCTGTTGATAATGTATTTTTTATTACTATTTCTTAGCATGCTGCCCTGTTTAGTGTTTACTTTAGGGGGGGGGTATTTTGCTCTGAGCAGCCTTGAACTTTTGTAAAGGAAGAGTGGCAATAGCCAGAAAATGACAGCCCACAAAAAGCGTGCCATAAAATATTGTTAGTCTTTACGGTGCCACAATACATTGGTGCAGTAGTCTCAACAAGGCCACCTCTCTGGCCGTTGCTTGGGTCTTTGTGAATATAACAAGCTGCTTCTGAATACTTCACAAAGGTTTTAAGTTTTAAAATCATTTTCTCTCCCATTGGGCATTTGGGTCTTCACACAACCTATAATAATAAGTATGCCTCCACACAGTCAGCAGCAATCTTCTTTGTTTCTTATCAGACATGGGTATACGAAATGGCACTGATAAAGATGCTGGTGACCTGCTAAAATGTTTTCGAAGCATTGGATTTGATGTTTCCATCCATAATGATCTCACCTGTGAAGCTATGGAGAATAAACTCAAGGAAGGTAACAATGACCACCAATTGCATTAGGCTCCCTGTTTAGATAGTTTGCTGGTTTACTTAAGAAGACCAAAAGAGACAGTGTGGTGTAGTGGTTAAGAGCAGTGGACTCGTAATCTGGTGAACTGGGTTCGATTCCCTGCTCCTTCACATGCAGCTGCTGGGTGACCTTGGGCTAGTCACACTTCTTTGAAGTCTCTCAGCCCCACTCACCTCACAGAGTGTTTGTTGTGGGGGAGGAAGGGAAAGGAGATTGTTAGCTGCTTTGAGACTCCTTAGGGTAGTGATAAAGTGGGATATGAAATCCAAACTATTCTTCTTCTTCTTCAATTGTGTTCTTTCTCTGGTCATTTGAGAAGCTGAATTCTTAATACATAATTTAAGTAGTACTAAATGAACTGGGTTGTTGTCAGTGCAGCACTAAGGAGATTTGTTTCTGTTTGCTCAGTGGAACCATCTTCCCTCGTTCTCTGTTCTGGGGGTTCTCCTGACCATCCAGAGAAGATTTGGAGGGTGGAGTTCCATTGCACTAGTAGGCATCATTGCACTGGCTTCCTCTAGCACAACAATTTTGTTGAATACAGTGGTACCTTGGTTTTGTTGAATACAGTGGTACCTTCCGAAACAGTTTGAAAACAAAGGCGCAGCTTCCGATTGGCTGCAGGAGCTTCCTGCACTCAATCAGAAGCCATGGAAGCTGTGTCAGACGTTCGGCTTCCAAAGAATGTTCGCAAATCGGAACACTCACTTCCGGGTTTGTGGCGTTTGGGAGGCAAGCCATTCGACAACCAATGTACCACTGTACAAGCGCTTCCTAGTGAGCAGTTCAGGCTTGGTCATGCTTAGAATTGAGCCATTGAAAACAGTGGGACTAATTTAAGTTTCGTTGATTTCAAAGGGTCTCTTTTAAGCATGACAAAGTCTAGATCCAACCCAGTGGGAGTTATTTCTGAGTAAACATGAATAGGATTGATGTTAGCCGCCCTTTTAATTGTGCAGAAAAAAGGCTTGCCACGTATAGTTTTTATTAAGTGGAATTTCCATTGTGTAATAATAATAATAATAATAATAATAATTTATTATTTGTACCCCGCCCATCTGACCGGGTCCCCCCAGCCACTCTGGGCGGCCTCCAACAAACACTAAAATACATTAAAATATTACAGATTAAAAACTTCCCTAAACAGGAGAGGTTTATTTGTAAGAGGAAATATGTTTGATTTGCAGTTGCCCTTGAAAGAGGGGTTTATTTGTAAGAGGAAATATGTTTGATTTGCAGTTGCCCTTGAAAGCCACAGTGATGCTGCTTGTTTCGCCTGCATATTATTAAGCCATGGAGACGAGGGGTTTATCTATGGCACAGATGGAGCTATGGCAATAAAGGAGTTGACAAGTCTTTTCAGAGGAGACAAGTGCCCAAGCCTCATTGGAAAACCTAAATTGTTCTTCATTCAGGTAAGGAGGTATTTGATGCAAGCTAGCATGTGCTGGGTAGAAGCTGTTTTCCAAAGTTTAGCAGCAGGAAGCTAGAATTGGAAACAGTGGTCCAAAATGGTTGCAGAGTAAGGCGAGGGAGATATGAGAGATATTTGGGCAGCTTTTCTTGAGAATGATGCTCAATACTTGTCTTTTCTCTGTTTTTTCAATTTGTGCCTCAAATACCACAACCCACTTTCATTTCCTTTCATTGCCCCCCCCCCTTTGTAGATGTTACGCTATTTGCCCTAGGGTAATTTATTTGTTATTAATAAAAAACTGATTTAAACATTTTTAATCATGTATTGAGTATTTTGGATAACTGCACACACAAACGCAAAGTGTCGGTTTGAGGCCAATATTAGGCACTTAATAAATAATGAATAGCATGCTCACCAGCAATGGCATGGCCTATCTGTGTATTCATACAAATGAACTGCAGCTAATATATTTAAGCTGTCGCCCTAGGACGAATATGTTTTTCATAGGGTTGATGCTGCTGATCCTAGTATAGGTCATTAGCGTACTATATTTCATTTACAAGGTGCAAGTATATGTTCAGTTATAATGTGAATCTGTTTCAGTTACAAAATTATCATAAAATTCCATAAATTCCTGTAAATTGTATGTGATTTATGCGTACACTGAATTATTCTGCTCACTGTTTATATTATGGTTTCAGGCCTGTCGAGGTTCTGAATTTGATGAAGGGATCCAGACAGATGCAGGTTCTCCAAATAATGATCTGGAAATGGATGCCAATCCAGGATGCAAGATTCCTGTAGAAGCAGATTTTTTGTATGCGTATTCCACCGTGCCAGGTATAAATGGGAAAAGTGACAAACTTGACATACAAATGAGCGAGAGTAGAACAAAGTGTCAGATATTGGGGAAAATATAAGCATTTGTCAGCTGAACTTAAATAAAAATGGAATGCTATTTTATGGGGAAATGTATTTTCTTTACAATGAATTATGAGCCCGTCTTGAAAGTTTGAAGTACTGCCCTTTATATTTTCACATATTAGGTTTGTTTCCTTCTGAAATGTACATAGACTTTTCAGTGTTCAGGTTTGTGTGTATAATTAGTGCAAACGAGCAAATGTGAGCTACTGGAACGGCTCCTCCTCTTGACATTCTGCTGCTAAGCCATGGATTGACTCAGCATGGCATCCAAACCCAGGCTCATGGTTTAGCTCTCTCCATATAAGCCATGTGCTGTAAGCAAGGTCTATCCTATGGTTTACAGCTCATGGTTTGTCTGGGAGAGCTAAAGCACAGTCCCAGGTTTGGACAAAATACTAAGCCAAACCATAACTTAGGGCAGCACAGCAGCAGAATGAACAGAGGAGGGCCAAAGCAGCCGCAACCACCTCTGTGGGATCCCACACATTTGTTGTACATGCTAAACTGTGGTGATAACGATATCAATAAGCCCTATTTACATGTATCATGATGGTCCAGGATCATTTTAGTTGGCACAGTCCAGCCCTATGCACTTTCCAAGAGCGTTGCACATGCCTGGGTTTCTATGGCAAGCACTCACACTCTTGAAAAAGCAAAATGCTTTGCTTGCCTCTTCAGCAATGCAAATGATTGTGACAAAAAACCTATAGACCCAAATTGTACGTATATGGCTTGGATTATGACCCTATTTGTAATGTGCAGTAAATACCTCTTTCGCCCTTCATTATGGTAAGGAGGCTTTTTCTTTTGCTCTTATTTACAGGTTATTATTCTTGGCGGAATCCAGGGAATGGCTCCTGGTTTGTGCAATCTCTTTGTGAAGTTCTGAATGAGTATGCCAGAGAGCGGGAGATCCTGCAGATTCTTACCATGGTTAACTACAAAGTAGCAAGAAACTATGAATCGCAGTGTGATGACCCACGCTTCAATGGGAAGAAACAGATTCCTTGTGTGGTCTCCATGCTAACCAAAGAAGTTTACTTCTGAAATCTCATTTGTTTGGGCATATATCATCTGCTTATCTTCCAAAGAAAGATTGAAATATACAATGGGGATCTTTTAATCAAAACATTTCAAATCAAACCACTCTGGATCTAGAGCTTCATCAAGATAATGTTTGAAATATGCAATATGACGATTACCTCAGTTGATAGTTAAAATCCTTTTCAACATGCCACCTTGACTGTTTATGTGTATATTGATAGATAATTCTGGTCCTTTGTTGTTTCTGGCCACACAGGGGAAAAATACCTCTAATACCTCTCTTGTTTGACCACATCTGGAGTCGTGTGTGGGTTTTTTCTCATGGAAATTCCTCATAATTCTCCAATATTAACTACTTACAATGTGTTGGCACTGTGCTATTGCACTGAAACATTTTTCTTAATTTCTCAGATATAAAAGGGATCACACAGAAATATGACCAAGGTGTACTGGAGTTTTCTGTGATTAAATGGTGGACTTGATATCATTGGTGTTTTACACATCAGAGGACATATCCATTCATAGGTTTGCTTGGTCTCAGTGTGGGTTTGAAATCATAAGCCATTTACTTTTCAAAATCACTCTGTTTAAGTCTGTTTCTATTTTCCTTACTTCTGCCTACATTGGAAAACTATCCTTATAAAACCTAGGAAATACTTGAAACGCTTCTTTTTATCCAATATGGAAATACCACTCTAGTTTTATCACGAGAACACTGAACCGTTAAGTGCAGCTTACGACATTTTCTGCGCAATAACAATTTGATAGCAAATATGTGCTGTGTAGTATATAGCTTTCAAACAGAAACAACAGTGATGCCTGTACGTTGCCAGTTAGATCAAAGCACAATTATTCCACAAAGCAATAAGTAAAACTATAGCAAACTAAGTAAATTGTGAGTTTCTACTTCCTTGTAATGACTGACTACTGCTGAGAAGCCACACAGTTCTTTACTTCAAATGCCTTAAGCCTGATTGTGTTACCCTTTCTACATGATTAGATATTGCAGATTCAGTCCCTACATAGTCACTTGAAGACAAAAAAACCCCCATCATTCTTGATCTTACACCATAAATTCACATTTTTCTGCATGTCACTTTATAGTGCCAATTTCTTGTTTCTAGATTTGTTTCCTTGTTTCTAGATTTACAAACAGTGTTGTACAGTGTTGAATTTCTGGTTATTATAACAAGTCCACAGTATACCCAACGCTATGGATGTATTTGCCAACTTTCATTTCATTACCATAAAGGCTCTCTTTCTTGGCATGTTCGGTGCTGTGCCTATTTGAAGTAAGTTTGAGCTATGAATTCTAGCTACTCGTGGAAACTTGATTCTGTGTCAGTCAAGTCACCAATACAAAGGCAATGTTTATGTAGTTTTCAAGCTTTAAAACAAGGTAGGAAAAAGTGATGGAGCATGCTGAATTTTAACTGGGGATAGACCACATCTTACACAACATCAGGTAAACAACATCACACAACATCAGGTAAACAACATCAGGTACACAACATCACTGCAAGAGGAGATCTCCACAGAATGCCAGTGACTTAAGAAATCCAGTGCACTATGGATTCCACAGTGAGACAAATGTCTTTTCTGGCATGATGCAAAAATATAGCAGTAGGATCTCGTGTAGTGATGACTGCAGGACTAGGCCTCACCATGAAGTGGGAAATATGCGATCCTATGAATTTATCCTGGCAAAGACCTGTATGTTTCTTGAGCAAGAGAGTAAACTAAATTTCAACACTGGAGCATCAATGAGAGTTTTGCCTTGCAAATGGTTGTGAAATAATCTCAGTTAATCATAACATTTTTTGCACTTAAAGAATTAATGAATTCTTTTCACTTTACATGTCTGTCCAATTATATTCAGACTAAATGAGATAATAGTAAAAACTATTAGTTTTTACTAATAATAGTAAAAACTAGTAGTTCAAGATACTGAAGCTAATCAGCTGTTTACATGTTGAAGTTAATAAACTGTTTACATATGATGGAAATGCATAACTCCTTTGTTCTTCAGGGAATCGTCAAGGGAAATCTCAAGAGATCAATATATATTTGATGCAAATATAGCCAATCTATAAATATTTTAATGGTTATTATAAAGCAGCATGGGGTCATCTTTTTTCGCTTCAGAAACATTAGCTAATTCTACAAAGAAATAAAAACAAATAAAGATCATTTTCTAACCTGCTTCTTTATTTTTATCTTTGTGGGAGGAATGAATGTATCTTCCGAGCTCTCATTCACAGAAATTATGGGTAGTTTTCTGTAATCAGCCAAGGTATCTCTTGCAAAGCTGAATTCATCTAAATCTGGTTCTGTATGTTTTCTTTTAAACGGGTTTGCTTCCAGGTTTGTTAGTTGTTCTCAACAGTGCTTGTAAGAAATATTGTGAACTGGGAGCCCTGCCTAATTCAGCATCCTGTGCCTCACTAGTCAAATGGTTTTCATAAGTCCACAAGGAAAATATTAAGGCAACAGCCCGTATTCATGGCCTCTTGAACCTGTTTTGCTAATAGCCACCATCTTAAATGTAGTTGTCATTATTTATTTCTTTGCCACCCTTCACCATCTGATCCTAGAGCTCCTTAGGACAATAGAATGTAAGTTTATAAAAGCAAAAACAGTTGCAATTATAAAAACATCCATTCTAAACAGCAATATGGATGCCTTACCTGTCAATTTTGAGAGAGCCCTCTCCCTTGCCACCATTCTCCACGCTTCCAAGGATAGCAGAGTTACCAAGAGAGCTCCCTCTGCTGACCTTAACACCCAGAAGTTTCTGTAGAGGAGGATGTGGCAGGAACCGAAGGAGAAGCTATTGGCTCAACAGCCTTCTGATCAATCATCGGTGACAGTGGGCCCTAAGTGGTTAAATTTCCCTCATCCCCCCCCTTCCCTCTTCTCAAGATCAACTGCTGTGTAATGGTGACCTGCGCTTCTAGGCACAGATCCAAGCAGCTTCCCTCTTGCCCTGCTCCTCAAGGGAAAACCCAAATTGCCAGTTGCTCTGATGGAGCACTGAAGAGCAGTTTTTTCCAGAGGAAAGCAGTGGGACAAGAAGTGTTGATAAACCCTCACTGGATTATCCAGTGAACATTTGCAGAGCAGGTCAAAGAACTTCCTCTTCTCTTTCAGCATGGGTTTATGGGAGAAGATTAGCACACATTTAAGATTCTGATGGTCATTCCCCCAAAAAACTGGTTGGAAATTCCTAAATCTTGATCCCTTTGGAATGCCCAGGTTAAAGCAAGCTGTGACTTTTTGTTGCTTGTGTGAAAGTCTCAAAAATTACAGTGCTGTCCAAACCATTTCTATTTAGAAGTTAGTCATATTGAATTTAATAGGGTTATTTTCAGGTAAGGGGGGCTAGGATTGCAGGCTCTGTGTTGATCTTTAAATATACTGCTTGGCAGGGAATATATATCACATTGATTCCTTTTGTTGCCATGATCATTCAAAATAAAGCACAATTATTTTACTACAGTATTTTCCCCTATTTCTCTGATGAAATAGGGGACCATAATAGATATAAGCAATATTGGGGGGGGGGCATGTTGTTTGTAAGGAGAAACAACCAAAACCATTCTCTTTCCAGGATGTGTTTTGTGACTGAGTTAATTGTAAGCTTATTGCTATGCCTGTTTCTCAGGTGTTGTCCAAGGCACATTAGCATGCTACCCACTTCTCGTTTTCCTCCATTTGAAACGTCTTTCAGCTCGACAGGAGGTTGTACATTTGCCCTGAGGAAAAAGCTTGGGTATTTCCTTATGACTCATAGTACAGCCTATGTTTTGCAGACTGGTATAAGGAGGCAGTTGCTACTTGCTCAGCATTAAACTAAGAGCAACGGAGTGTTCGGAAAATATAACTTGTCGTGGTTGGACATTGTGGATCTGCAGTTTGGCAAACACCCAGTGCCTGTAAGTACCCCATCAGATGTTCATGTTCATTTAGAGTAAAAGTTAGCAGTATCATCTAATTTCAACCTCCTCTGGTTTCACACACACACACACACACACACACACACTTTTCTTAAGTGGCTTGTTTCAATTTTGTTTTAAAAAGGCTAAACTGTACAGTACTCCTATTTTAAATTCTGAAAACAAAGCCTCTTTGGGTAAGTTGTGCAATGTAAAAGCTCTTTCCTCCACTAAATCCAATTTGTGGGTGAAAATGTGCTGTGATTTAAAGAGTGACCACCCCTCTCTTCTAATCATATATTGACATTTTGCAGTGACCATTCTCTGTTGTAAGTTCATAGGTCTCTCTTTATATCATGGCATTCCTTCACATTTATATTTCCTTGCCTTGATCTTAATATATTTTTAATTGTGGTATGTAGCACTGGTTCATTCTTAATTCTGACGACTTTACCAAGACCAAGTGCCTGTCTGCTCAGACCCAAGTGGTAACAGAAAAAATTTATACTGTCTTTAGCTTTAAAAAATATTTGTTTAGAGGTCTTTTAATTCAGGTAAGTCATTGATGCCACAAACAACATGTAGTGCAATCTTTTGCAAGACTGTTCAGAAATAAATCCTATTAAGTTCACCAAGCTTAGTGTACATAGGATTGTAGCATTAACCATCATTTGTTCTGTGCCTTCTCTATGAATGCAGAATTGCAAGGGCTCATCACACTAAAAGAGGGGGGTCTTTAAAAAATAAAATGAAATCCCCAAACGCTGACCATTAGATTAACTTGACTGGAATATAACTGAGAGATAATATAAGTAAGTGGCAGCAAGCATAGGTCAGTAGGAGAAATAGGATATTAACTGAGGTAACGTGATTAGTCAATAGTAGACATGGGATGTTAACAAAAGGAGCAATATATTACCATTCTTTGGAGTTATTCAGCATGATGGCAAGTAAAATTGAATGCATATTGATTGAATCTTACGGGAAGTATTCCTGAGACCGAGTTCTTTAGAGAACACCTGAATCAACTCAAGTTTGTTCCGAATACAGCAGGAAGTGAAAGGCAGAGTGTGAGTTTGCATGGAAGTGAGATTGCCCTCAAACCTGCTTTCCAAAAAGTGAAATAACTTGACTAAGGCTAATGATCATTCCTCAAATAAAATTGTCCCAGAATGGATTTGCTGTTTTCAGAATTGTTTTTGTCAAACTGGGCAGAAGAGGAGATAGGGAAAAGAAGACAGAGCAGTGGAATGCCGGGTTTAAGCTTATTGCTCAGCTATAGTGTTTTCTACTTCTAAAAAATAGCTATCGGTATGTTTATCCTAGGAAGCAAAGAGCAGCTTGGGGAAGAGGGAATTGAATCATGGACTTGGGGGTTGTATTGGCATAGTAACACACTCTGCAATGCCCTCATGGATGCCTCCATGCTCATTTTTCCACATGGGCAGTTCACAGAGAATGTGTGGATGGGGTGTGTATGCATGTGAATAGGGTGTGGGGGAAAGAAAGGGGGTATCTGTGTTAGGTGTAAGTTTTGTATGTGTGTGTGTGTACTAATGGTGGAAGTTTGGGTTGATAGGTGCAGACAGCAAGCCAATTTTAAGCTGTCACCTAATTCCCTGTTGGCAAAAAAAACAAACAAACCCTGCGGAATGTGGGCAATTCTTGATCCAGCCTTTGGGCTAAAGAAAGGCCAAAGTGTGTATGTGCATGCATCACTGGGGCATATTTTAAATGCCTAACAGTCTACATTTCCTCTATTTACTTTGCTGCATATTTTGTGATTTTAAATCTCTACTGAGGTTCTCTCCCCAAAGAGTACTTGCCCAAACCTGGATCTTGGCATCCAGGGAATTCTCCTTTCTCTATACCTATTTATTTCTCCTTGCACCAACAAAACCAAAATTGTTCAATAATTACACATTGCATATGTTCCTTGCAATATCTCACTTTACTTTCAGGTAGGTTGATTTGTCCTCATCTGGATATGAATGAACAACACATCTTGTTTGGGTATGGTTGCAATTTCAGGGTCGCATTTTAAATCAATTAATTTACAGGCTTGTGTTAGTACAGCTGTGCGTGTATAGTCTCACAAAGTAGTTGGACGCAATGTGTGTAACCTATTCCATCCACAAAATAAGAATTCCTGTAGAGTTTCTATAGTGCAAGTTCATGTTCCGGTTGTATCTGCCCTACACTGGTTGCTCTTGCCACTCTTTTCTTAGTTCCAATTCCAAGCTGCTTCCCAAGTAAATGGCTGAACCAGTGAACTCTGGTGAGAGGAACACAGAAAGTTCAGAGTCCCTTTCTTATACACTTTTGTGTTGTGGTTACCTTTCTCCACATTTAGGAGCAAATGGTGAGTACAGTAGTCACATAAAATAAATGGATCTCTTCAAGCATTTGAGGTGAACATGTGTAGGCTTAAAGAGGAGAGAGACACCACCACCATCCCCATTTCATATGTGACTTAGTGCTGCTTTGGATACAACCTCATGCCTCTTGTCCCTCTGAAGTTACTTCATACTTCAGCCCACACTTGTTTCATTTCTACCAAACCAAAATATTCTAAATCAGAATTGATTTTACCAGAGTTTTGGAAAGTATTTATTTGTTTAATTAAAATTTTCAAAGTTTCATTGGTGGGAATCAAAGAATTGTAGAGTTGCAAGGGACCCCAAAGGCACAACCGCCTGCAAGGCAGGAATCTCAACTAAAACATCCATGACAGGTGGCCATCCATCCTCTGTTTGAAAACCTCCAATAAAGGAGAGTCCATCTCCTTCCAAGGTAATCTGTTCCACTGTCGAACATCTCTTACTGTCAGAAAGTTCTTCCTAATGTTTGGTCGGAATCTCCTTTCTTGTAACTTGAATCCATTGGTTCAAGTCCTACCCTCTGAAGCAGAAGGAGACAAGCTTGCTCCTTCCATGTGGCAACCTTTCAGATATTTGAAGATGGCTATCATATCGCTCCTCAGACTTTCTTCTTCATGTTAAACATCCCCAACTCCCTCATTCCACATAAGGCTAGGTTTCTAGACCTTTTATCATGTTGGTTGCCGCCCTCTGCACACATTCCAGCTTGTCAATATCCTTAAACTGTTATACTCAGAAGCAGACACAGTACTCCAGGTGGGGTCTGGTCAAGGCAAAATGGAGCAGAACTATTACTTCCCTTGATCTGAAGAAGGTATTATTGTAAGCAGTACATCCATCCATTCATTTCAAAATCAACTGTTGATCTAATTTACGGTCTTTTGTTGCTCTTATTATGCTGTGTAAGTTCCTGGAATGCTAATTGTATTTTATTGTTCAAAACATTCAATGGAGCAAGTGGGAAGAAAGGACTGTTGGAATAAAATATTGCTGTTCTTTATGTTATATATTCATTGCATTGGGAGAATTATAAATTGGGTTTTTTTTGTAGTTATTTTCTGGCACACAGTCACCATCTACATCTACCAGTATGTTAATATTTTGTTAACCTAGTTAATGGGTACTGACAAATAACAAATATTCGTTAACATCTGATAAACTGCTGCTTGGTTACAGTTTCTGTTTATATACCACATAGCAGAAGAACAAAAAAGAAAATTAAGTACTTCTGTTCCTCATAATATTCTGTTTATTTAATCTGAACAGGAACTGCAAGTACTTACTGGAAAGGCAAGGTGTGGTTTGTACAAAGTCCTAGATTATAGTGATGGCGCACTGGGGCAGTACATATTAAACATGAGTTAAAGTGGTCTTTATCCCTCACTATTTGTTTGTTTGTTTGTTTGTTTGTTTGTTTGTTTGTTTACTAGGTTGAATTAGCAATCAAAATGGATGGTCCACGAACGATGTGCATAGGTATGAGATGGAGTCTCATGAGTTATCCAGACAGCAGGCCATACCCGTTTCCCTGGCAATTTTGATGTTTTTCTCAACATGCACTGTTTCTTTTTTTTAATGGATGCAGTCAATTGTATGCAGTCAGCATACAATTTTATGGACCTGCCATATATCCTCTTGTTATTAGGTTGACGGTTTGGCCATGTCCCTGTTCCAAAACATGGCAGAGTTTGCATATTTGGGCAGGGATATTCAGGTCTTGAGCCACATTGGAACTGACACATTTGCACTAAAAGCCCTGCCCTCTGATCCAAAGATATGGGATAGACTCCCTTCACTCGGTGTTGTAGAAAATGCATTCTGCACATGCATTGGATTGTTGCTGCATGAGTCCTAGGGATGAGGCTTGGCTGAGTTAGCCTGAGATCAAGAAGTCCTGCTTTTGATTCACCATGATGCTCCACCACAATCTTTCATTTCTACTGGGTGACATTCTTCAAGTACTTGATTTGGGTTTTCCAGCAGCAGCATCCATACAGACTGTCCTGCTCCCCGACATAGTTTTAACCATTTTATCTTGGATTGTACCTTCCGGTCCAGTAGTATATGTGTTATGAGTCGTAGGAACAAAGGGACCACCTCCCCTTTAAACATTCAGCGTATATTCAGGTAAATCTCCCAGTCTATATTCTGATTTCAACCAAATTTCTGAATTGGATTTTCACGCCAGCTGCTGGGAGTTGTTAAATTGTTGTACAGTGGTACCTCAGGTTACCGATGCTTCAGGTTATACACGCTTCAGGTTACAGACTCCGCTAACCCAGAAATAGTACCTCGGGTTAAGAACTTTGCTTCAGGATGAGAACAGAAATCGCGGCAATGCAGCAGCAGGAGGCCCCATTAGCTAAAGTGGCACCTCAGGTTAAGAACAGTTTCAGGTTAAGAACGGACCTTCAAAACGAATTATGTTCTTAACCCAAGGTACCACTGTACACTGCCTTGATATTTTATGTGAGTGGGAGAAACATAAGCACTTTTATAAATAAATCAAACTGGACCAATCATGGTAGGACTGGTCAAAAACCATTTCATATTTTACTTCAAACACATAAATATCATTTATTATTGTCATTTTGAATTGGATTTCTCTCCCTCCTTGACTATGGGTCTGTGGCTAAGGGATACAGAAACCCACTCTTCGGGGTTCGTTTCCTATGGAGGTAAAATGGAATGTTTCTTACTGTTATCTCTTTATCAGGAAACAGTAGTTATGGAGATGTCTACAAGCATGGTTTCTTCATCAAATCCCCACCTCCTCATCTTTTCTCCAATCAGGTACTGTTGACACACTGTTGACAGCCATGGTGCTGCTGTTATAATAATGATGAACAAATAGCAATAATAATTGTAGTCATAATGTGTGTTACTGTATTTCTAATTCCTTGTATTTTACCTTTCTTCCAACAGAACTCCTGGAAAAGGAGACACTTTATCCTTTCCAAGTCTGGCAAGAATGATTATGTCCTGAGGTATCTTAAAGGTGCCCACTTAAAGGGTTACATTGAAATCAATGAGTAAGTATCTGGTCATGTCTCAGAGAGCTTCTTTTAACAGTCCCCTGACTGCCTGAATTGATGCTTGCTGGCCCCCTCAAAAAAAGTTCTGCCTCAGGTTCTTTCCAAGTGCATGGTGGTACACAATATGAAGTTGAACCGCCTCACAGGTTAAAAGCACTGCGAGACAGTGAGCAAGACTTGCCCCCTTGCCAGCCATGTATTCAGCTCTGAAAAGCCCCCCCCCCCACTTCCTGATGTATGCATGCAGAGGTCCTCCATGCTAGGGGGAATCCTGATTGTTCAGAAATACTTATTGCACGAAGAAGCTCTGATGGTACGCATATAGGGACACTGCAGCTGGGGTGTGGTGGAGTGCCTGAAGGGTGCATTGGTAGGAGAGTGGCTAACCCATGTGGACCTGCAACCCCTTCACAGTAATGCACTTTTAATGTGTGAGAACAAGTGCAGCTGTTTAGGGTTCTATGAGTTCTAAATGGAACCTCAGCCAGTCTTCTCTCCAGATGCTCTGAGGTAATTCTAATCTGTTTTATTGTTTTAAGTTTTGTGTGTTTTTAAAGCGTGGTTGTTGTTTTTTCTTCCTTGATTTTCCTTGTTTTATCTTTTGCAAACCGTGTTTGGGTTTGTTTGTTTTAATTGAAACAAAAACTATTACATTTTCAAAATTCACAAAGAAAGAATAAAAAGAATAATTTGATCTTCAATGACATATTCTAAGATAAAAATAGGTGTTACAAAATACACGGTAAAAGTATTTAAAGATCTAAGATAAACAGAACAACATTGCAAAAGAAAAAGAAAAGAAAAAAACCCAAAGCAAAACAACAAAAACTAGAAAAAAACAAAAAAACAAAAATACTTTTCTTAAACAAACATTTTTTAGGCAGTTCAAACCAATACTTGAATATTCTGTATGCAAAGTCCTTCATACTGGTTTGAGTCCCTTATGATTCCCGTCTATCTCTTCACAGTTTCGACTCAACTATTACAGTTAAATAATCTGTGCTTTATTGTTTATCCAAAATTGTTTTCCTTTTCTGTGAAATTAATCTAAATATATTAATTTCTGCTTTGAGGTTTTTGACAATTCAGCGTTATATAAATTTTGAGGAATGAATGAACGAATGAATAATCTGGCTGCCACATTTTGGATAAATGGAAGTTTCCAAGGTGTCTTCAAAGACAGCCCCATATTAAGTACATTGCAATAATGCAGTCTGGCAGTTACCGGAGCATGGAGTACAGTGGCTAAGTCGTCTCTGTCCAAAAGGGGCCATTGCTGGAGACAGGCTTAATATCGTTTTAAATATCATTATATCACACTTGTCTACCCATTTAAAACCTCATGTCATATATCACACTTGTCTACCCATTTAAAACCTCATGTGATTCTCTTTTATATAAATAGTTAAAATAAGCAAGTTTGTGAGTGTGCTTTATCGGAAAAGGAATGTTCCAGAATGCATTAGGCTGCCATGTGGCGTAATTTTAACAAGGTGGCATCCATAGTTCTCTCCCTCCTCATTTAATCCCCACAACAACCCTGTGAGGTAGGTTGAGCTGAGAGATAGTGACTGGCCCAAGGTCACCCAGTGAGTTTCATGGCTGAGCAGGTGTTTGAACCCTGGTCTTTCAGCTCCTAGTCCAACACTCCAACCACTATATACATGCTTTTTATGACATGCACAAGGTTGCAGTTTATTTCATCTATTAGAACTTACATGATTGTAAAAACCTGTACTTGAAAGGATCTCAAGAATCAACCATGGTTCATAGTGGTGCTACAATTTATAGACATATCAAAGTTTAGTTATGTTTCATATCTCCGAGGTTTTTCGTATCTATGGATTGGAGTAAGAATTTGGGACAGACAAGTTCTTCTTTCGCACTTGCTTTTCCCATTCTGGATGGTGTAAGACCAAAACACTTGTTTAGAAATGACATGCAATAAAAACAGTCTCATCACATGCAAGAACATATTTTACAATGCTAGATGCCTATGATGTCTTTTAACATGGTGACCCACACAGACTGTGTACATCTTTCATATATTTACATAACAGGACTTCAGAAATAGAGATTGGCATAGGTGACCCTGAGAAAATGACAGTTGTGAAGAAGATGTTTAAATGCAAGCCTGCAGAAGTGATGACAATCAGAACAGAGAATAGGGTTTTCTATCTTATTGGAACAGACAGGTAAGTTCACCATTCTTTACAGATATGTACATATAGCTTTTATACCTGCTAGTATGAAGGCAATGAATTAAAAATTTAAAAAATACCAATACAGGATCCTCAAATTGGTCACAGCACATCCTCAAAAAAATAATCACACAAGCCATCATATATATTACAAAAAAAGAGGATTCCCCTTACAATGTTTACAAAGCTCGTGAAATACGTTTGAACAGTGAGATGAGTGCAGGTGAAGGAAATTTAAGGAGCCACCATAGCTTAATAAATCAAGATTGGCTTCCCTGCTGTGATTCCTTTCTTGCCCAGTTAAGCCACTTATTATAAAGTGTGTGTTTCCCTTCTGAAAAACCTTTGCTTTATAGACTGTTCTAGAAGTAGAAGAAGAGCTGTGCTACAAGGTAAACTATGAGGGAATCTTTATTTGAGAAGAATCAGCCACAGAATAATCTCTTTTGGCATTACACTTGCAGCAGGGATTTTCCCAGAATCAGCACACCTAGATCTTGTGAGAGAAATCAGTGCTGCTTGAAAAGAGATAATGCAAATCCTGTTAGGTGCCTTTTTACCTTATACTCTCCTCCCCTTATTCTGCACATTCGATACAAAGGCAGAGACTTTGGCACTGAAACAAAACCAGTCTGTCTGACCTCAAAGAAAACAAATACCCTTTGTTTGTTTTCGGTAACTTAGAATGGAGTGCCAATTTCCTTAATGGCTACTTTGAAAGATTCTAACCACTCCTGCAAGGCAGTGGGTACAGAATTTTCCTCAGGGTTTACTCCTGAAGGCCTTCCCACGAATGAGTTTAGCTGCAAGGCAGCAGAGGTTTAGAATCAGAGTTTCCCTTCTCCTAGATGGGCTACCTTCCCAGGTTGACGAGCCCCATCTTCCCCTCATTTCCCTCTATAGCCTACAGCCACACATTAACAACAACTAATGGAAAATGTGGTGGTTGGTAGAAACATGTTTTTTTAATATATCTAGCTATCACAGCCATCATCAAACAGGTGAGTCTCATCCTCACAATAAAGGTGGAGCAGAACCTGTGTGATCCCCAGTGGGTGTATTGAAATGCCACCCTGCAAAAGGCTATCTCTGCACTTGCCTTCCAGTGTGCCTTCTCTATGAGCTTGGAACCCAAGTCAACAACACCATCCTGACAGTGTAGGAAGCCTGCAGCCTTAGTGTGAAATGCCAAGGCTGCTAAGCAAACCATAATTGTCTTGGTTAGAAGATCTAAGCCTTTTCAATGTGTGCAGTCACCCTGCTCCCATTCACATAGTATGCTCAGGCCAATGCATGGAACACTGATTAAAATGCTTTTGTTCAGCTAAAAGGGTGCCCAAATAAAGCAGATAATGGATTATTATTTTTTTACTGTTCTTTATCAAAGTAGTGCATATAAAAGCTGCGGATGTACATTACATGCAGGTCCCACTATCTAAACACAATGCATTTGCAGAAATTCGTTTCATAAGCAAACATTTGCATAACAAGTTGACCATTTCCATTGATATCTTTGGGGAAATTTCTAATGTGTTCCCAAACACAGAATATGACAAAATGTCAAAAATACCTGAGAAAGCCCTCTGAAACTTGCAAAGGCAAATAAGGAAAGAAAAAATGCTCTTATTTGTCTGATCTCTCCCCCTTCCTCCTCACTTCCTCCCACCATGGTTTCTGCTGAAACGGCTGCCTTGGACCACCAAAACACACAAAGTAAGGCTTCTTTAAGGCTGTTTATTTGTTTACAGTACTACACTCAGGTCCAGCTCTGTGGATCTGTGGTGTGTATGAGGTTTGCATACTAATTCCTCATTTTTGGATAAGAAATTTTTTATTTTTTTTGTATAACAAGTGTTTGGATAGCGGGACCTGTGTATATTTAAAATAAACTAGGGTTTTGCTTGAGTGCTATTGCTTTGACTCCTAAATTTATGCAGATTTGATAGATTAATTTACTTAGTTGCAGTCCTAACCATGCCTACTCAGAAGTATGTCCTATTAAACATTGGGGTTTATTCCCAGGTAATTGAGCTAGGATTAATCTAATGTTTTTTAATTGGGTGACTATGAAGAATAAGAGTTGAGATTTTTTTAAGATTTGAAATTTTGTACAGCCATGGAATAAAGACATCCCTGGTTATATGGTGAAGGATTACTGGTGAGAATATTGAAATCGTGGGTGATTAACTTTAGCCTTCCATATCTTGCCAAACCACTACCCCCACCACTTCTGATTATTGACCATACTGCTGGAGTCCAAGAACGCTTTAGTTGTTTTCTGAATATACCCAGGGTGGTATTCAACTCTGAGTAAAACTTACTTGAATACCACCTAGCAATATTGCTTCATGCCAGGGACTATGGAACCTTAAGCCCAAGGCTCAAATATGGCCCTTGAGGCCTCCATATCCTTGTCCCAGAAGTCTCCTCAAGCCATACTTCTTCACTAGCCCTGCTTCATACCTTCCTCATCCTAGTTTTTCCCTATCCTTGAACTGTCTTACCTGCCTGGCTGAAGAGATGTAGAGGGTAGCGTGTAAAGTCATCTGACTTTTGCATAGGTGGGATGTAGTCTACCTGACAAGGTTAAAAGTCGGATTTGTTGCTCTGGCCACTTTTGCCTCTGGCCACACCTATCGCTGGCCTGTGCCTCCCATCCTCAATGTTTTCCCATGAGGCAATGCAGCCCTTGGGCTGAAAAAGTTTCTCTGCCCCTTGGCATATAGGGAAGAGGCCCTTGAGCACCTTGAAGATGCTGCTCTAGGATTTGGTTCTTCTTTAAAAAAAACAAAAAAAAACTTTACACATTTTTCAGATGAATACAATCTCATTCCTAATATTTTGTTTCTCTATCTGTCTCCTTAAAATGTAATTTCACTCTCTAGCAAGGACGTTGAGGACTGGGCCACCTTCCTGTTTTCAACCAGCAGAGAAACAAAGGTCAGTAGTTGCAATGCTGTTTTAATTATCGGACATCAGCGATTGACATTTTTAAAATAATAATAAAAATAATAACAACTGTCTTCATCATTTGTTCTACTAGTGCTCAGTTTTCTTTTCTAAATTGTAACTTACAACTGGCATCTGTCAGTTTCAGTTCTTTCAAGTTTCTAATTTTTCCAGTCTTAAATTCAGTTTTCCATGTTTTGCAGCAATTGGCACATTTTAAAAAATCCTCATGAAAATTTACCAGCATTTTAGTGTAAATTTCTCCTAATAAGCACATTTTATATGCAGTTTTGAGAAATGTACACATTTGCATTGTTTCAACCAATTTCCCCTAATACAATGCATATTCATTTGTTATTTTCACCAATATATTCATTTTTTTCTTGCATACTTTCCTCTAGTATATGCATTTTTGTAAGCCTTGTTTGGTTGGAGAACTAAATAGCAATATTCATGTAAATGTCAGTTTCAAAAAATAGCTACACTTTGGTTTCATATTGTTTCGTAAAGTGTGGAATCTGATTGTAAAAGGTAAAGGGACCCCTGACCATTAGGTCCATTCGTGTCCGACTCTGGGGTTGCGGCGCTCATCTCGCTTTATTGGCCAAGAGCCGGCGTACAGCTTCCAGGTCATGTGACCAGCATGACAAAGCCGCTTCTGGCGAACCAGAGCAGCACACGGAAACGCCGTTTACCTTCCCGCCAGAGCGGTACCTATTTATCTACTTGCACTTTGACGTGCTTTCGAACTGCTAGGTGGGCAGGAGCTGGGACCGAGCAACGGGAGCTCACCCCGTCGCAGGGATTTGAACCGCCGACCTTCTGATCAGCAAGCCCTAGGCTCTGTGGTTTAACCCACAGCGCCACCTGGGTCCCTGGAATCTGATTGACTTAGCTTCAAATGAGATCTGAATTGAATTCCCCCCCCCCATCCCTACTTACAAACTAAGGGAAGTTTTAGGAATGAATTTGTATCTTCCTTGGACATCCTAGGAATGACCCATCACACATTTTGAGAATAGACATTTTTTCACACATTCCTAGCAAACATACTTGTAAGAATGTTAATAGACACTTCGCCACTGATGAAAATAAATATAGAAGTCTTATCTCTAAACAGGGAGAAAGAGAGAGCTACAGATACAGTTACTGTGATACCAAGGAAGGAAAGCATAATGTAGGCTCTTGCTATCTAGGCTGCATTCTTGTGCTATTGGAGTATATTGCAGTGCCATTTAAATCAATTTAACTATTAAAAATGTAAATCAAGCACCAGTTTTCTCCACATATATTAACTTAATTTTTCAACTACATATATTATGTGAACAAAAGTGTTTTGTTTGGCTTTTATGAATCTCCTGGAAATGAATAACTAGGTAATTATAAAATGAGACAGATTACATAAAATAGGTCATTAGATGACCCTTTGCTAGGCCACTTTTTGGTGTTAGTTGGTTAATTGTCATCTTACACTAAAGGAGCATTGGAATGGGGTTGACGGGAGTTGTTGTCTGGCAACATCTGGAAAACCACAGGTCCCTCACTCCCAGATCTATCAGAATTCAGTTTACAGATCCAAAATTTTCACTAGCAAAGGCTTGATTAATAGATGCTGTTTGGATCTACAGGCTAAATTCTAGAACAAAACCTCAGTCGCCATTTTCAAACAGTTCATGTAGAGTTATTATCAATTTCCCTCCTAAACAGCAGCCAAAACTCCTGGAGATAACAGAAGACTCTCTCTCTCCCCCCACCCCTCTCTGTCTACCAGTGTTCTGGAACTGAACTTGCTGCATTCGGGAACAAACTAGACTTTTCATAGCATGCAGCTACATAGGCAATTTTTCAGGCATGGGAACAAGCACTTTTGTTGTTGTTTAGTCATTTAGTCGTGTCCAACTCTTCGTAACCCCATGGACCAGAGCAGTCTTCCACTGCCTCCCAGAGTTTGGTCAGACTCATGTTGGTAGCTTCGAGAACACTGTCCAACCATCTTGTCCTCTGTCGTCCCCTTCTCCTTGTGCCCTCCATCTTTCTCAACATCAGGGTCTTTTCCAGGGATTCTTCTCTTCTCATGAGGTGGCCAAAGTATTGGAGCCTCAGCTTCAGGATCTGTCCTTCCAGTGAGCACTCCGGGCTGATTTCCTTAAGAATTTATAGGTTTGATCTTCTTGCAGTCCATGGGACTCTCAAGAGTCTCCTCCAGCACCATAATTCAAAAGCATCAATTCCGCTTATTGGGAAGCAAATGCATACAGAGATGGAAGGCTTATCACTAGCCTAGATAGCTCAGTTGGTTAGAGTGTGGTGCTGATAATGCCAAGGTTGCAGGTTTGATCCCTGTATGGAACAGCTGCATATTCCTGCATTGCAGTCCAACTCTATGGTTCTATTCTCCGCTACCTCAGCTTCAGCTAGGAGCCTTGAGGGGGAGAAGTTTCCATCGGTAGTGGGGTGATCTTTATTCACATCGTGGTGGGCAGGGAAGAGATAAACTTTTATTTTACTACAAAGGTTTTAACTATGTGAAATTACTCTGTTGCTTCATTTCTTGACCCAGAAACCAGAAATGAGAAGTCGGTCAAAATCTTCACCAGCTTGTCTTGATGAACTAGCTGCTGACATCATCAATAAGGAACCGTGTCCTGGCAATGAATATGAGGTGGTTGTTATATACTGTCTTTTTCATTTTAAGGGTGCCTCCAGGCTGTCAGTATTTAATGGGAAGGATTTCAAGGGCATACCAGGAAACTTAGGTTTGCGCAATTAAAGTGCTCTGTTACCCTGGTGCCACAAATCCATCTTAAAAAAGAAACAGTTTTTTTGCAGTAATTGGAAAATGCATTGAAAATTGAGGGATGAATGAATGGGAACGCATGTAAACACCATTCAAATAAGTCAGGATGAATCCAGGATTGGTACTCATTGTCATATAACTTACCCACAAACAAATCAGAATAAATGTACAATAAAGACAAAGGTAAAGGGACCCCTGACCGTTAAGTTCAGTTGCGGACGACTCTGGGGTTGCGGCGCTCATCTCGTTTTACTGGCCGAGGGGGCCGACGCTTGTCCACAGACAGTTTTTCCGGGTCATGTGGTCAGCATGACTAAGTCGCTTCTGGCGAACCAGAGCAGCGCACAGAAACACCGTTTACCTTCCCGCCGGAGCGGTACCTATTTATCTACTTGCACTTTGACATGCTTTCGAACTGCTAGGTTGGCAGGAGCTGGGACAAAGCAACGGGAGCTCACCTCATTGCGGGGATTCGAACCGTCGACCTTCTGATCGGCAAGCCCTAGGCTCTGTGGTTTAACCCACAGCGCCACCCGCATCCCTACAATAAAGACTAGATATAGCCTAATTATTGGGTAAGCTTTGTGAAAGAAAATGAGGATGAATGTGCAATAAATAGCTTGTCTGGACAAGTGCTAAAAATAAAATAAAAATACTATTCCTTTTCTTTTCCACACCCATAACAATTTTAAAGTAGAACTACAACTCAAGTACCTGATTTTGCTTAAATGTGTTCTATCAGCAGAAAGAACAGGGCTAATTTCTAGTTTTAATGAATCACCCTGAAATAAAGCTATGCTTTCTTTTGTTCTGTTTTGATTCGTTGCGCTGCAGGATATAGGAACATCTATCTCCAAGAAGAGGCCCTCTTCAGAGCCTATTACTCAAGAATCCTCCCAAGAAGCCCCTGTTTATGAGTCACTGACAGTACTGCAGCTAGTGAGTGTTGAAAGTGGGACTGGAAGAACTTCCATGCATTGTGTAGTGGAGAAAGTTGCATGAAGCATTGCTCAGTTGTTTTCAAAAATAAAATAAAATAAGGGTTTGCTAGTGATTATTTGCTACTAATTATTTCTTTATTTTCTGATCCTTCCTTTTCACACCCACTTGCTTCACCTTATCCCTGGCTTCCACACACTTGCCCATAATGCTTCCATTGCAGAAATGTGCCTAGTAACTTATGTCCATGGGCACGATAATACGATTATAATTATAATTATTATATTTATTTAAACCCCATGTTTTCCCCAGACCAGGACTCAAGGTGGCTTGCACAAATTAAAAAAACACAGATAAAATACAGAAAGCCAAAAACATACAAAATATAATAGTTTAAAAGTAATTAAATTATAATAGAATTGAAACAATTTAGAAACAAATCTACCATAGGTCAGCAGGTTTGAGTACATTCATACCAGCTGTTCTCCATGTTGTTATGGCACATCTCAACCTGATTACATTCCTCATAAGTGTTTCACTTCTGATTTTCTTATGGGGCAGCTGGTCTTACTCATTGCTGGTTTCATTTGCCAAAAAGAGCAAGTGTTTGCATATTATCCATTTTAACCTTTCTCAGAGCATGATGAGCAAAGAACAATGACACTGTAAACAAGTCTGTACTTTTATTTCAGCAACACCTGACAAATCATCAAGAGTCAGAGGAAAAATCCAAAATGGAGGAATACTATGCTTGTCCAACAAATATTCTAGCTGAGGTAACACAGATATCATTGTTTCTCTGTTCTAAATAATGAATTATATCTCTTTTTAATGTGCGGAATCCTTTATCTAGTGTGCAGATTTGTTCCACGCCAGTTTAGTCTCGTAGCACTGTATAAAGCTTGTGTCATACTGAGTCAGAACATTAGTCCACAGAGCCCAGTATTATAAATTCCGACTAACAGCAACTTCCAAGAGTCTTATGTAGAGGTCTTTCTCAGCCCTTGCATCTGAAACAATTTGTTACTAGAGCTAGTAACATTGCAGGGTGTTTGGACTGGACGACCCTTGGGTCCCTGCCAACTCTACAATTCTGTGATTCAATACCTGGGAACTTTGGTATGCAAAATGTGCTTTACAGCAGTGGCTCTCACCTGTGGTAGAGATTTACCCAAAGCTTCCAGATGTTTCATGACTGGTTAGGGTCTTCTGCCTCTAAATCAACCCTCTTCCCACTCTAAGATTTGCAGTTGTTCCAGTACTCAGAATTTCTTCAGAAATTAAATGGTTGCAGTTTGCTGATACCAAATCTTTCATTAAGCAGTAAGAGTTATCTTATTTTGCTTTAGTGACATATCAGCTTTATCCAGACAGACTGGACCAAATGTATTAGTGGGTTCAATAACAGTACTGAGAGCACCGCTTTTAACAAAGTTAAGGTTTTTTATATATCATTTGTATATGTTAATATACTTTGCATATGCTTTTTACTTTCATAGCTGAATGATATGCAGGATAAATTCAGCACCACAGAAGAGACTACTAACCCAGATAAGGAAAAGGTTGGTGAACCCGAAGAATACATGTCCATGGGATGCATGTGAGTACTCAAGAATGGTGCATTTTCCTCCTAAATTTATCTGAAGCAATCGTTCGTGGATTTCTTTTGCAAAGCTTTTGCTAGACCAGGACTCCCAATCCCATCAACTCCAGCCAGCATGGTCATTGGTCTGGGGTGATTTGAGTTGTAATGCAGAAACACATGGAGAGGAACAGGTTCCTCATCTCTGTGGTAGACCATCATTGGTTCATCTTTATTGCACCTGGGGGAGAACATTTTAGTCTACTGTGGCACTCTGTTTCTTTCTCACAACGAGGTGTTAAATTAACATAGCCAGAAAGATAGTATTATTACCAGTAACTGCTGGTGCAAATTGATCACTCTTGTAATTCTGCATAGATTCCTTCCTTCCTTCCTCTTCTCAGAAGCAGCTGATCCTGCAGAAGCTACTTTGTCTTAGCCAGTCTGTGCCAATTTCCAAGCCCATCAGCTCTGGCAAGGCAGTAACGTACATGCCAACAGCAATCACATAATTCCCCCTGAATCAGCTTTTGGCATGTTACTGTAGCTGCTCAAAGATTGCCAGGACTTCTGATGCCTTGAAACCCTGGAAAAGGCCATAGTACAGAAGCTGGATAAACACAAAATATATTAAAATCCTCCAAGACATTGGCTGGATACACTCACGGCTCATTGCCAGTGAGTAAACCACCACACAGATTTTTTTTTTTAGTTGAACCAGTAGCCTGAATTCATTGTATGGATTCTGTTGCTATTCAAATTCAGCGAGGATTCAAATAATTGTTAAGGTTTTATTCCAGGGATTATTTTTGTGGGGAGGTAACACTACAGTCTGGCTTTCAGTTTCAGATTTGGTTTAGCACCCGAACTGTTAGACAGTAATTGTACCATTTCTCATGGAGCATTCCTAGGATCCTCTAAGAAACCCAACTCAGGTGGACTCAAAAGCAGGCTATAGCGCTGTTTTAAAGTCCATTTCAGTGATTTGGGGTTGTCGTGACAAGTCCTGTCCTGGCTGAGGGCTGTGGACCAGTGTAACCTGAGTCCGCTTGTTCCATCTAGATTGGAAACACTCAAATAATTATGTCCCTGAAATGGGAACAAGCTGGACGTTCCTGTGGATTGTAAGCCTTTTCTGGACAATGGCTGAGGTCAGATTTCCCTTCCCCACAAGGAAGACAGACTCACAGGAACTCCGTGCAAACTGCATACCATCAATATGTTGGTGGGGTAGTACTGGGTCCATGCCTGCTGGCTCTGTTCTGATCTCCACACCTTGGTATTATCACATGCACAGAGCTTGCACTTGTAAAAGCTGTTACGTGCATAGACTCCCCATGTCCAATCTTTACCGTGTGTTTTTGTGCAAAATACAGGTCTCATGACAAAGGTCTGTTTAAATCATTGGGACTTCAGTGGGGCTGAATAGAGTGGCAGAGACATTGCCACATCCAAAGCCCTCCCCTTGTGCTAGCCATGGAAGAGAAGTGGCTGTGAAACTGCAGTTTTTCCCTGCACCGGCTTCAGGGTGGTGCAGCAGAGAGGCCCGAATCAAGTCCAGCATCAGTAGCTGGAGTGGCTTAGGATCCAGCAGATACTTGGTGGACCCTTCTCCACACCATCCTTGTCGCCTCCACACACCAAAACTCTCAGTTTGGGGCTTTGTGTTAGCTAAAACTGGCAGAGATACTTCCAACAGTAGGTCTGTTCGTCCAGTTATAGTGGGGACCTCTGCGGTGGTGGTGGAGACCCCCTGTTGGCAGATTGCAGTGGAGCCAGGACACCATCACCACATCCTAACCCCCTCTAGAATGGCAGGTTAGGGTTTCTCTGCCCATCTGGATCCAACCCAAAGGCTGGGCATGTACAACTTGCATGTGTGTTGGTTTTCTGCACAAAAAAATGGCCAAAGTCTGGAGGTCTGTCAGGGCTGATCTGGCAGTACAATTCTGCTTCACTTCCCTCCACCCCTCTGTTCATACACTGATTGTGCAGCTTCAGTCTGCTGCCCAGGCTAAAGTTTCTTTTTTAAAAAAAAAATGATGTGGTTTTTACAGACATGGTTGGTGGATTTCCTTTTAAAAGTAATATAATTTACTCATTAGAGTTTCAGGGGTAGCGGAGGTAAAGATTGAACCTACGAACAATGAATTGACGACCCTTCCAAAAGGCCAGGAAGATAGTACGAATCTGCAGGAGATAGAGGACAAGCCATTGAAACCAACACCACTACCAAGGACCTGGAAACCAGAAAAAACACCAAAACTATCAGTTCTGTCTGTGGTTCAGTTGTCCATTATTCTCAGGTGTGGATATTCTCAGTGTTTCCTGTGGATAGTGATGGTTGGATACATGTGCATAATTTACATTTTCAATATATTACTAATTATGTCTGTATTTCTCACAAACTCCCTGAGAGCAAAAGAAAATGCATTTCTATTTCAATGGGTTTTTCATTGTCCCGATTTCCAAATGATACAATCAGTCCAATAGTCAATGTCAAGGCTTTGAAGTTAGTTCTTTGCTCCATTATGTCAACCAGAAAAGAATACTTAACCTTTATCTCCCCACCATGTGAGCCTTTTGAATTCATTCAAGTGTATATTGGACTTTGTTCCATTGTTCCACGTAGTTTGCAAAGGTGCAGGGGAAATGAATCACTATGATTCTTGCTTCGGCAATAATTTGATTCTGTTAAGAAATGAGCCCTTTCTTACACACTGCTTTACAGCTGTATTCTAACGCACACTTACGTCCCCTTGAGTTTTGAAAGGGCAGAATATAAGTGTCTTTAAAAGCTCACTATTTTATATAAGAAGAGAAAGAAGTCAGATCTAGAATGTTATAAGATTGGTTGTGTGGGTTATCATGGAACATATTTAGACTGTTTCTAGCTCAGTACTGACTGGCAGTGGCTCTCATTACTAGTAACAACTTGCAGTGGTACCTTTCTGGTTTATTAGCCACACATTTTGGATTTCATAACACGCCCTTCCTCTTTTCAGTAAAGTCAGAGATGACTGCAAATTGGAAGAGGTGGATATTCTCCTTCCCCGGAGTGATTTCACCAACTGCCTGACACTTGTCAAAGCCGCTGGGCGTATATGGTAAGGCCTCTTATTTTCATGCTGGTTTGTATCTTCAGCTCTTAAAAAGCATGCAATCGGGGGGGGGGGGGGTTGGTCAGTTCCAGCAATGTCACCTCATCACTACTGATTAATTTCATAAGAGACAGCTCAAGTTAATATTAATCAATTAACCCAAATTAAGGCTCACCCACACATGCTCCAGGCTTTCTAGGCACAGGTCTGAGCTTCCCAGGTCCATGTCTGAGCTTTCCCCTGTCCCAGAGCTTTCCCTGGGAAAACCCATGTTTTACTGCTGAATCGGAGCAAACAGCAATCTGGAAAACCCTATTGCTGTTTACTCCCACTCAGCAGTAAAATGCGGGTTTTCCCCAGGGAGAGCATTGGGACAAAAAATCCCCAACAACACCTGGAAAGTCTAGACCTGTGCCTAGACACCTGGAGCAAAGGTAAGTGTGGATGAGGCCTAAGAAGAGCCCTGCTGGATCAGGCATAAGACCCATCGTGTAGTCCAGCATCCTATTCTTACAGTGGCGAAACAGATGCCTGTGGGAAGCCTGCGGGAAGGACCTGAGTACAGCAGCACTGCTGCTATCGATCCCCTGCAACTTGTATCCATATGCATGTGCATAGATGCACACATGCACTCATTCACACTTCTTTATTCTTGTTAGCCTGTTCTGTGTGAAATCTGTTGTAGCTCTTGCTGTTGTAGCTCATGCTAGTCTTTCTCAATAGTAGTGATACAAGTGATGTAAGTGTGAAATGATTGTCCCAAAGAAGATTGCCAGAGCCCTGCCTTGTAATCTGTCTAAAATCTATCTTTATATTTAACCTTTCGAGTTAACCTTTTGATCAGTCTATTTTTGGGTGTGAACTTTATTTTGCATTTTTAAATAAGTTATTTGACATCTAGCTGTTATTGTGGGAGATGAGAGGGAATGTGGATGAGGGAATATTGATTAATATTTCCTATCCCAGCTTGTGCTAACAAGCTCCAAACTAGCAGAGTTTCTCATCCCCAATAAAGCGCAGCAAAGCGTGGCGTTTAAGTTCCTATGAACTTCTAGAATAAGGCAGATCCTGGCACATATTTCCCCTGGTTCCCTCTTAAAAGAAAATACACGACACATAAGCTTATAAAAGTATAAAGGTTTTACTCACAGTCATTTCAAGCTTCTACAGTCTCAGAAAGGCAGGCTAGCTTAGATTAAATGTATTTACATGTGGAGATTCTCCTTAAGGGAGAAAGGCTCCATGTGGGCCTCTCTTGGCTGGAAGCCAAGAGAGCATCTCCTGAGATGTTGCATCCTCGGAGTCCTGGTGGGAAGAGAGGGAGAGTAGCAGCTCACCTGTATCTTTGAATAGCTACAGGTAAGGCCACTCCCACTTCTGGTCACACAAAGGAAGTGATTTCAGTCTTGGCACAGGAAACTCTACCTGGAGGACCAAGTCCCCTTTGTGTACACTCTAGGAATGTTGTGATTGACTGCACCAGTGTTATACATCCCACAAACCCCTTCTCAGTCTGAACAACATTTAACAAACATAAAACAACTTTATTCAACCACCCAGAGTCCCAGCTTGACACGCAGGTTCTGGAAACTCTCTCGTGGCAAGGGTTTCGTGAGAATGTCCGCAGTCATCTCCTGAGTATTACAGTAGGACATTTCTACTAGTCCATCTTGGATCATCTGGCGAATGAAGTGATACCTGACCCCAATGTGTTTTGAACGTGCAAGGAACTTTTCGGTTTGCGCTAGCTGCAGGCAGCCTTGATTGTCCTCCATCAAGCTGACAGGTCCTTTTCTCGGCAAACCAAAGTCTGTCAGGAGTTGATCCAGCCAGATGATCTCTCTGCATGCTTCCGAAGCTGAAATATATTCACTCTCTGTGGACGATAAGGCTACACATTTCTGTTTATAACTGCCCCAAATGATAGGTGCATTTCCAAACATAAAAACATAACCACTTGTGGATTTGTAATCCGCCTTATCCCCAGCCCAATCTGCATCACTGTACCCAACCAACTTAGGGTCCCTTACAGCTGGTAATTTTAATTTACAATTCATTGTACCCTTAAGGTAACGCACCACCCTCTTGACCCCACCCAAGTCATGTTCAGTGGGAGAACTCACTTTTCTGCTTAGGATCCCCACTGCACTTGCTATGTCAGGTCTGCTGGTAGTAACCAAATACAAAAGTTTACCAATCGCTGACCTGTATTCGCTGTTGTCTGGCAGCAGCTTCGAATCTTGTTGATTCTTTAGAAAATCTGTGGCCATGGGTGTCGCGACAGGGTGTGCACCTTGCATCTGCATACTTTCTATCAGTTCTATTATCTTCTGCTTCTGGCTGAGAAGAAATGAGCCGTCTTCTTCTCTCTCAATTTGAATTCCCAAGTAATACTGGACAAGTCCCAATTCCTTTACTTCCACCTCTTTGTTGAGATGTCTGACTATGTCTTTATAGTCTCTGTCATTGGACGTTGATATTAATAAATCATCGACAAAAGCCAGAATGTAAGAGAATTGTCCATTTCTGTTCTTAGTGTACAGGCACTTGTCAGCTGTCGACTGCTTGTACCCAAGCTGAACCAGCATTTCATGTAATTTCTGGTTCCATGCTCTTGCAGCTTGTTTCAAACCGTAAATTCCTTTCTGAAGTTTACATACAAGATGTGCCTCATTTTGCTTGATAAAGCCTTTGGGCTGCTTCATATAAATCTGTTCAGAAATCGTCCCATGAAGAAAAGCTGTTGCTATGTCGACATGACGGACTGATAGGCCTTTAGATGCTGCAATACTTAGAAGTAATCTAACACTGCTGTATCGCACTGTAGGCGCAAATACTTGATCATAATCTTCGCCATACTGTTGTGAAAATCCTTGTGCTACAAGCCTAGCTTTGTAGCGTTGCACCTCCCCTTCTGACCCCTTCTTAAGCTTGAACACCCACTTGGACCCAATTGCCTTCTTACCAGGAGGTAGCTCTGTCAGGGTCCAGGTCTTGTTGCGATGCAGTGCATCCATCTCTTCCTGCGCGGCTTGCTTCCAGAGACTGGCCTCAGCAGCTGGCAACCGTTGAACCTGTTCCCACGTGGAAGGTTCCTGTGGTGGCGCCGGCCCTGCAAAGTAGGACAGTCGTAGTGGTGGAACGCCTTTGTTGGACCTGGAGGAACGTCTGACCTCTGGCTCTTGTTGAACCGCATCAGCTTCCTCATCTCCTTCCAATGGCGGCATCCCTGCATATGGGTCCTCTTCGTCTCTGGAGCCTTCTGACATCTGGTCCTCCGCGTCTTCTGGGGTGTCATCTGTAGGGGGTGCTACAACACTAGGAGGTACAATACTAGGAGGTGGATTAGTTTCTGGTATGGCTTCAAAAGGAAAACTTACAAACTCCTCTGTTGCTGGCTCATTGGAACAGTCAATTGCTGTGTTCCTTGTGTCAGCCTTTTCATACTCCTCAAAATGAATCACGTGATGTGAACTTGTTTTCCCTGTTTGTAAGTCCACAACTCTGTAGCCTTTTCCTCCAGAAGCGTATCCAACTAGGATACCAGGCTTTGCTCTGGAGTCAAGTTTGTGTCTGTGCTCCTTGGGCACGTGGTAATAGCACAAACTTCCAAATACACGTATGTGTGACAAATTTGGGACTCTTCCATGCCAAAGTTCAAATGGCGTGCGCTCTGTGCCTTTTGTTGGCAGCCTATTCTGTATATAAATCGCAGTATTTGCTGCCTCACCCCAAAGTTTCTTCGACAAGTTGGATCCTTTTAGCATACACCTTGTCATCTCTAGGATGGACCTAAATTTCCTCTCAGCAATAGAGTTTTGTTGAGGTGTGTAGCTTACTGTGGTCACATGTGCTATGCCTTCCTGAGCCATGAAGGCTTCCATTTCACGTGAGCAAAACTCCCCACCATTATCGGACATTAGGGTGGTGGGTGCTCGATGGAATTTGTTCTTGACCATGCTTACGTATTGCTTGAACAATTCCACTGTTTCACTCTTCTCTTTGAGAAGGTATCCCACACAAAACTTTGAATAATCATCCAAAAAGATAAGAATATACCTATTTCCTCCTAAAGAAGGTATATTCATAGGTCCAGCTAAATCAGTGTACACAATGTCCAGAACTTTTGTGCTTCTCTTTTCTGCACAACGTGGGAAAGAAGGTTTGACTCCTTTTTCACTTACACAAGTTATACATTTTGGTGTGGGTGTGTTACTTTTGTTTACCTGTAGACCTCTCACAAGATCTCCATTCTGCAGTTCCTGGATGACTCTGATATCCCTGTGACCCAGTCTTCGGTGCCACAGCTCCAGATCTGGTTCATCCTTCTGCTTGGATTGGGCCACTTGTGCTGATTGGTTTTCTGAAACGTTAATCTCATAAACACCATTGATTAGTTTCCCTTGAGCATAAACCTCATCATTTTTCGTTACATTGCATTCTCCATTGGCAAATGTAACCTTGAAACCTTTCTTGTCTAAAGCAGACACACTAAGCAAGTTACAATTCAATTCTGGGACATATTGAACATTAGGCACAGTTGTTTCAAGAGATTCATTGTTCACCTTGAATTTCAAACGCATTGAACCTGCACCTTGTGATTTTAGAACATTTCCATCAGCAATCTGGATTTCAGTCCATTCACTATCATTAATTTCTCTGAAATATTCTCTTTTATGCGCAAAATGGCTTGTAGCTCCCGAATCTAAAATAAATTGGTCACTTTTCCTTTCATTTCTTTGCACATTTAAACTCTTTTCTTGCAGTAGAAATGTACGCTCGTGACCCCCCTTCTTTTCACCTTTTGGTTGAAAGGGGCGGGACTTATTCTTGGGCTTCTGGCAACTCCTTGCTATGTGCCCTTTTAAATTGCAGTTATGGCATATTATATCTTTGGACACCTCCCTGGACCTGGGAAATTGCTTAGAAACATAACTTGTGTCCATTTTCATTGGATTCCTTTGTGGAGAATCAAGGTAATCTCTGCATTCCTCTCTTAAGTGATTTGCTAGTTCATTAAAAGTCAAATCTCTTGTGTGATCCATTATACTCTTAAATGAAGTAAATTCTTTTCCTAATGATGCCAGCATAAAAGTCACTTTGGTTGCATCATCAAAAGCTCTGGGAGTTAGGGCAATCCTTTGAACAATTTCATTAAAGTCCTTAAAATGCCCTGTAAATTGTTCTCTGGAATTCATCTTTAACTTCAGCAGTTTATCCAACAAATGTCTATAAGAGTTCTCTGATGATTGTGCATAAACCCTCTCAATATCCTTTAGAATCTGAGATGCATCACTTTCATAGTCAATCAGAGATAAATGCTCATCTTTCAAACTGCTCAAAATTATGTGTTTAGCTTCTGCATCTTGCCTTTCCCAATCTGCTTTCTTGGTTAAATCAGCAAAATCAGGTTTGGGATCTTTCACCGCTTTAAGCACTTGTTTTGCACCAAGATGCACTAAAAGGCGCTGCTTCCATTGCACAAAGTTACGATCATTCAGCAGCATAAAGCTTGATCTTGCTTCACTATCAAAACCTGAGCTTGCCATCTTAATCCTCAAAAATTTAAAAAATTTCCAAAATTTCAAAAATTCCCAAAAATGGTTAAAATTCAAAAATCAAAACTTAAAAATCTCAAAATGCAAACTAATCTTCACTGCCTCTGAGGTCTGTGAGCTCTGAGGGAGGGGAGGGGTCGCTAATCCCCCTTTCACAGCACAATGGAGAACAAAAGACCATGTGCTTACCAGGAAGTACAAACAGAAAAATTCTACTCTGCCAAAAATCACAATCCAAAGCAATCCTTTAAAAATACACAAAATACGCAGTTCTGGGCCTCAAAACCCTTTGTGGGAGATGAGAGGGAATGTGGATGAGGGAATATTGATTAATATTTCCTATCCCAGCTTGTGCTAACAAGCTCCAAACTAGCAGAGTTTCTCATCCCCAATAAAGCGCAGCAAAGCGTGGCGTTTAAGTTCCTATGAACTTCTAGAATAAGGCAGATCCTGGCACATATTTCCCCTGGTTCCCTCTTAAAAGAAAATACACGACACATAAGCTTATAAAAGTATAAAGGTTTTACTCACAGTCATTTCAAGCTTCTACAGTCTCAGAAAGGCAGGCTAGCTTAGATTAAATGTATTTACATGTGGAGATTCTCCTTAAGGGAGAAAGGCTCCATGTGGGCCTCTCTTGGCTGGAAGCCAAGAGAGCATCTCCTGAGATGTTGCATCCTCGGAGTCCTGGTGGGAAGAGAGGGAGAGTAGCAGCTCACCTGTATCTTTGAATAGCTACAGGTAAGGCCACTCCCACTTCTGGTCACACAAAGGAAGTGATTTCAGTCTTGGCACAGGAAACTCTACCTGGAGGACCAAGTCCCCTTTGTGTACACTCTAGGAATGTTGTGATTGACTGCACCAGTGTTATACATCCCACAGTTATTGTTCTTGATCATTACCCTCTTTGGGTTTCCCAAGAAAGAAAAGTGGGATATATATTTTTCAAAAGCAACATCTGTTCACTGTGACTGGCAGGTGAACAACATACTTATATTGACTTGTTTTTATACTTACTTTCATATGGTGCCCTGTCATTTTGCAGTGTCCATGAGAGCTGGCTATATAAGTCAGTTAGGGGGTGCTAGTTTTGCATTCCTGCCAGAGACCAGAAATGAATTTGTTAAAACACTGAAAACTGGTGCTTGGCAGTTTAGGATTTAATTTGCAAATCACCAACTTAGTATTTATGCAACACAGAACATAAATTTTAATCCCCACATTTCTCAGTATATTCTTCAGTTGGGCATTCCCATGCTAATGAGTTGGTGAGGGAGTTGAAACACAAAGAAACTTACAAGCACATAAAACTGCTCCACAGCCTTTGTGGACCACAAGATGTCACACTATACCACAGTTTATTCCATATGACAAACAGTCTGATGGTTTTATGCTTTTGCATCCATATATTTCAGTGCAAAGAAAACACAATGGGAGAAAAGTCATCAGTTACATACTGTTTGCAGACTATAAGGTACAACATCAGTGAACACTGATCATATTCACCAGATAGACTTCTGTTCCGGACATGGGGCAAATAAGCGAACATTGGCAATTTCCACTCCCATTTCCATGGATATCCTACAACATTCCCAAGAGGAGGTTAAGAAAGTAGAGAATTTCCATTATCTCACATATTTTGCAGAGTTGATAGGCAGTAGGGAAGTTAGTGTGCTTCCTAGAATATCAGTATCAGTGACTGAGGAAAGGAAGGGAGGGTGAAGTGGACATAGATTAGAGGTGCCTAGAGCTCATCTCCTGCTGTGCCTTCGCCTTGTGTACTCTCTAGTCCTCAGTTGCAAGTCTGACTCTCTCTGCTCTCCTTTGATGTACTTCACATGCCTGCTGCACACTGCGCACAAGAAAGTCACTTTGTCAGGCCTTGTCAGTGATGGGAGGAAATTCTTCCCAACAAGTTTCAGAGAGGAAGTCCCCCTGTCACAGAAAGCTGATGGGCATATTCAGATTAGTAGAAAGAAGGCTGGCTACATTTACCAAGTAGAAAGCAAAGAGTAATGGAATGAAGTGACAGAAATGGAAATGTACCTTGAAATGGCCTATCAGACCAATTCAGCAATGCAGTAAGCTACTTACAGAGATAGTAGAATCTCCTACTTAGTGCATATAATGCGTGTGTGCATGAACATGTGTGTGTGTTTAAGTAGATAGTGCGTTTTGGCATGTGACTGGATAATCCAGGGAATTCTCCCTGAATCCATAATTCTATATGTGTTTAAACTTCCAGGGGTAGGACTGTGTACTGGAATGCCATAATAAAATTGCTCAACCAGCCTAATAGGCCAATTATGTTAGGTCTCTGGGCTGAGATAAACAGAATACCCCCAGATTGTCTACTGGAATTTCCGCTGGACTTGATATGCGTACAAAGCCGGAGGCTTGAATACTTGATATTATTCGTTTTAATTTAAAGATGTATCTTCCAACTTTCAGCAGCCTTAACTACCAAAGAGCAATTTAGAAAACTTTCTCCCCACTCAAAGAATGAATTCAAATGTAGTAATGTAGAATAGAAATCAAAACCACAGGGTCAAAATCATTTTGTACCTTCATTCATATGGATTGTTGGTTACTGGTTCCAGTATCTTTAGGCTGACATACTACCTTTAATTTTTTTTATAAAAAAAAACCCACAAGTTGTTCACCAAAAGCTGTTAGCTTTCAGGTTCATAACAGGATCAGAATTAAGATTTATCTCTGGTTTCTAAGCTTCCTCTACAAGATTTGTGACCCCATAATAGACTGTAGATGAGTACCCCTGCCTAGATCATCCTAAACTCTGATAGTGTATTTCCATTTCACCTCCCTGCTTGGAAGCTTTAATTGGTATCTACTGCTTGATTGGATTATCTGCTTAGCTATCAATTTCATCCCGACTCTCCAGTATTTTTGAATGCCAGACTGCCAGATTTTCCATGGATACTTCTCCAGATCAGAAGCCATCACCAAAGTGAACAAGAATCCTAATCAGTCAATGCTTCCCCCCCCCCTTGCCCCTTCTCCAATTCACTACAGTGTCTCCCAGTGGAAAGACCTGCATCGTTTGGGATGCATATTTCATCAAGGGGATTATATAGTGGCTGTGAATGACCTGCACGCAAAGAGCATAGATGAAATTTCTTTGTTCATAACTAGATCCACAAGAAAGGAGGTAAGAGCCAACAATTTAACTAGTTAGGACCACCAAGCAGTGAATTAGTTTGTGGCAATTAGCCGTGGGGCTTATCAAGACAAAAGCATGGCTAACGTTATTATTATTATTATTATTATTATTATTATTATTATTATTATTATTACTGCTGCTGCTGCATACAATCTCCCTTGTGGCTACCCATATGTTGATCTATTGTGTGGAGCCAGTAGTTTCACACCAGGGTAAAAAGTGGTAGTGGATTTCCTACCCTCAGCAACCCTCTTTAATTTGAGCATGGGCCTTATCCAAGGAATGTGTTTTTAATGATTTTGCTCTGGAATATAATGGAAGACAATGTAACATAGGAGCCAACTCCTAGGGGCTGTGGGGGCTTCGCTCCCCCCATAAAATATTTGAGGGCGCCACGGCCCCACCCCCAAATGCCATTCAAATGGTGTGCATGCACCACATCATGTGATCGATTATGTGGGATGAGGCTTACCTGGGCCCACCCGATATTTTATTCAGGTTGGCACCCCTGCAGTGTAATAAAACTCAAGCATCTTAATCACGTCAAGTTTCAGTAAAAGCTGTTAATAAAAATAGGCACACACACACCTGCCTCCCAACAATAATAGGTTTCATAGAGTATTCATAAACTGGGATACCTGCTTAGAGGGACAATCGGTTAAACGCAGTGCTAGCAAAAAAATACAAGTTGTGTGGGAAGTTTCATTTGGGCTAGAGCACGAGTCTTTCAGAGTGCCCAGGGACAGCATGGGCTGTTCTGTTGTTGGGAAGAAAAATGTACACAATGAAGAAGGGCTGAGCAGACAAGCAAAATGAAATGTGAGCAACTGAACGATAAGGGGCCAAGGAGGCAGAGAAGACAAAGGGGAAATTGTCTAGTATGTGGAAAGCTGGAGAAAGCAATGGAAGAAGCAGAAGTGTAGTGGAGAACAGAAAGGTAAGTGGAAGTGATGGAAAACTGAAGACAGGGTCAGGGAATTTAGGGAAGGGGGGCTAATGAAAAAGTAGCACTGGGTGAAAATTCTTCACACTGATCTTGGGAACAAAGAAGACTGGTTATGTGTTGAAAAGGAAAATGGAGAGGCAATGGGATTTGTATTCATCTCCTGTTGAGACTCCTGTTGGTTTTAAGGCAATTCCAGACTTCTCATTTCCATTGATTTGTGACCATTTCCATTGTACATATAAGGATTAAAGAGATACTGCATCACTAGTAATCATTTAATGTGGTTCAGGTTAGGTGATCATAGGTGATCATGGGTTAGTTGGCTATATTGGCTCAAAAACAATTGGCTTGACACTGTGAATTCATACTGTGGTAAATAACCTCTTGGTAAATGTTAATCTGTAATCTCTCCCTGTTTGGCATACATAGCATTTTTATGAAGTACTATATATACTCGAGTATAAGCCTAGTTTTTAGCACATTTTTTGTGCTGAAAAAGCTGCCCTCGGCTTATACTCGAGTGAGGCAGGCAGTGGCTCCTATGAAGCTTTCCCAGGTTTTTGTGGTGAAATTGGGTGCCTCAGCTTATATTCGGGTCGGCTTATACTCGAGTATATACGGGTAGGCAGATTGTGCAATTCATAACCAATCACCTACTCCTAGATAACCATTTTGCCTAACACACACGCACACACACAACCACACCTGCGTATTTGGTATCCCAGGAATTAGTCCACCTCCCTAGCCACTATACCACACTACCTCAAAGTTTATTTGCCACTGCCTTGAAATCACTTTACCCAGAGATCTTCCATATTGTATTGGTGCTGGCAGTTGCAGGTTCTACACGCTTCTCTGTGTCTGGCTGTCAAAACCATTTGTTGAGAACCATTCATTGTAAAACCTTGGATTTCTCATGGCCCGCATCAGGATTCTGTGGACACTCAACTTCACAAAGCTGTGCGGTACCACAATTCATCACTAAGATTAGATAATTGTAAACCTGCAAAGGTATGTGGGGGAAAGATAAGTTTATGAATTGTATATACAAAGTTGCTAATCATTGTTATATTAGCACAATGATGCAGGCTTGTAAACTATAAATAGTAACATGCCAAGTGCTTATCTGTTCTTGTTTTTCTTCAAAAGGTGAAACTGACTGTATGTAGGCTTCCAGATTCAAAAATTTTACATGCTCAAGGATGCAAATGTTCCTAATGGAGAAAAATGTAAGTGTATGACGAACCTGCCTACTCTTCTATGCAAAAGTCATCAACAACTCAGTTATGTTGTAGTAAGCAGGTTTAGTTTACCATGATTAATGAAGTTTTAATCCAAGTATTCTGATTTCACTGGCTTTCTGTTATCCCATTTCCTTCTAGAACTAGATATTACTTATTCCAGAACTAGCATGATTTAGACTTGTCTATCATGTCCATTATCAGCACTAGAGCGAAAACACAGGATTCCCCCATCCCCTAAATTGGAAATATATACTATGAAGCAAATCTAGAGTTGCCAGCCCACATTTGCCTCATAATGATAGTGCAGAGAGAACTTTTAATAATAATAATAATAATAATAATAATAATAATAATAATAATAATAATAATTTTATTTGTACCCCGCCCATCTGGCCGGGTCTCCCCAGCCACTCTGGGCGGCCTCCAACAGATATAGAAATACACTAAAACATCACAGGTTAAAAACTTCCCTAAATAGGGCTGCCTTGAGGTATCTTCTGAATGTCAGATAGTTGTTCATCTCCTTAACCTCTGCTGGGAGGGCGTTCCACAGGGCGGGCACCACTACCGAGAAGGCCCTCTGCCTGGTTCCCTGTAGCTTTGCTTCTCGCAGTGAGGGAACCGCCAGAAGGCCCTCGGCGCTGGATCTCAGTGTCCGGGCTAAACGGTGGGGGTGGAGACTCCCACTTTTGCACTGGGAGATCAATGGTTTGCATTCATACTTTAACAACTGAACCGCCAGCAGCTGGTGGCAATTAAAAAAAGTATTGCTATACGATCTATTGGAAATGTTATTACATTCAAAATGAAACATATGAATGGTAGGTAAATAAATATAGCCTATGATGGGTTAGGGATACATGCCAAAATCCAGCTCAAACTGGGCACAGTAGCATGGGTTGGGCATACAACATGTACAAGGGCCTACAGCCTATACATAGGATATCAAATAACTTTATGCATGGACAGCCATTCTCAGAACAGTGGTTCTGGAATCAGCAGATTCCGAGATCCAATCCAGACATTTTGTAAATCAAGATCAAGAAGTTCAATTCCTCTGAGCTTCTTTGTGAAAAGGCAGGATCCACATGTAATTAAAAATATTTTTATTTGTTACTTGTTGCAGAATCTTCATTGGCCAAGATCCTAGGTCAAATACAAATGAAGACTTGAAAACAGTGCCCCCCCCAAAAAAAAACACTGTGAAGACACCAAAACTTTTTCTCATAAAAAAGTAGCATGGTGGTGGACTCTCCTTTTGTAGCACTCAGTGAACTGCACCAGACTGGGACAGGACTATTCCCCTGCAAATTTTGAAATGCAGTGGTATTCAAAAGAAATGGTATTTCACTGCTGTGAATATCCATACATGTATTTAAAACCCTTTCAGAGTTTCTGCGCTGCTCCAAGAACAAAGATGCTGCCATCCTTCATCTGTATCTTCCCACTGTGGTATCAGATATTTGTCTTTCTTTTTTCATTTCTTTTTTCTTTGCTTTTCTATTATATCATATCATCAACACATACTGTGTTACAGTCCAACATAAGATAATAAGAAAGGAATAGCATAAATATAAGACATATGTAAGTGAATAATAATAATAACAACAACATAACTTATTACTCCATCTTATTTAACTCTTATATATCTTAACTTTTACTCCCCTTCCACTCTTTCCATGGTTTCCTACTTGCTATCATTTTAACTGTGTTTTCTTATTCTACTAGGTTATTTTCATTACCTTACATTCTCTCATGTTATAACTACTGCTGAGTGTTTTTATCAGTCTGTTACGATTATTTTCATGTTGTAATATTTTTTCCATACAATCTATATATAATGTCCAGTCTTCTTTTAGACTCTTATCATCTTTATTTCTTAATCTATTTGTCATGCTGGCTAATTCTATATATTCTAATATTTTAAGATGTCATTATTCTCTTGATGGTACTGCATCTGTCCTCCACTTTTGTGCCACCAGAATTCTGACAGCTGTCTTTCAAAACAAAAGCAAAACATACTTTAAAGCCAAGTCAGACACCATCCTGGAGATTAGCTTGACTTGGAGCCGGTGCGAAACCTTAGCTTTTTAAAATACCTATTTATGATGTAAATTTCACTTTCCACACATCATATGAACCAGTTAACATGGTTTCAAACAAACTCTAATCAGTTTCAAAGCAAACCAGCTTCAAACCACACATTATAAATTGGCTTGTTTAACTAACTAAAGTTTCTTTTAAACCACAATATGTGGTTCATCAAGTGGTGTCTATGACCCATAACATCTTATATGGCTTAGGCCTGGGCTATTTAAAGGAACGTATTATCCCATACAAACCTGCCTGGGCTCTGAGATATTTGGGAAGACCCTTCTCTCAGTTCTGCCACCCTCGCTGGCACTTTGATGGAGATGTGAGAGAAGGCCGTCTCAGTGGCTGCTCCCAGTCTTCGGAATTCCCTTCCTAGAGAGGCTAGAATGGGTCCCTCCTTGCTGTTCTTCCACCAGCAGGTGAAGACTGTTTTATTTCAATAGGCTTTCAGGAACTGACTGTTTTTAAGAAAAGGGCTTTAAATAGTTCTGTGTTTTGCTGTTTTTACTATATGTATATTAATATATTTGTTTTTTATATTGTTTTCATTCTATTATAGTTCTTTTAAGTGATTACCTTTTGTATATTTTTAGGTTTTTGTATTTTATCCATGTTATTTCAGTTTTTTGTAAATGACCTTGAGTCCCAGTCTGGAGAAAAGGTGGGATATTGAGGATCAAAGATTTGTGGAAATTAAGTAAAGTGCTTCCATCCACATGGCAGCATGAGAGGGGAGGGGCTTTGGTCAAGCTCATTATAGTTTGTACATTATTTAGGGTTGTGTGTGAACCAGCCCTTTGAGTAACCATTAAATCAATGTTAACCTATTTAAATAAGCACTCAGCTTTACACAGAAGCACAGGTCCTGTACCCTTGGACAACTGGGATTTCTAAATATTATATTGTATCTTGCTTCTGATGTATAAGATGTAGACAGGAGAACCATATGTTCTATTCTACAGAAATATGCCGCATTATATATTTCTGGTTTAGATAAAATGATGACAGTAACAGATGATGTTATGCTGAATCAGTTAGCTTCTGGTGCAGGGAAAACAATAAGAATGTATGTGCATGCAGTTTCTACAGGGAAATGTCATCAGAAGGTTCTTTTGTGGCTAGTCACTTAGCTACTCACGGTCGGTCGGCTCAAGACATTTTGCTTCATAAGGCAAAGGACAAGATGGCTCCCCCCCCCCGAATGCACAAAAACGTTGGGGAGAGGTCATAGGTCAGTGGAAGAGCATCTGCTTTGCAGGCAGAAGGTCCCAAGTTCAGTCACTGGCATCTCAAGGTAGGGCTGAGAAAGATTCCTGCCTAAAAGCATGAGAAGCTGCTGCCAGCCAGTGTAGACAATACTCAATGGACTGACTCAGTTTAAGGCAGCTTCCTATGTAACCAACTAGATTGGTAGCTGAATTTCCCTTCAACACTGACAATGGGACAGTGCCCTCCACTGCAGCTGTAGTGGGTGACTTTTAAGCCTACAGCAAGAGATATCACAAAGGAGGACAGGTCACTGCTACTGTGACAACCCACCCACCCACCTTGATCCTAGGCCAATCCGTCTCCTGAGTTGTGATGTTTCTTCAGACCTTTGTGGTGACTACTATTCTGGCTGCAGAGTTGTTGAATCACTCTTAGCGCTCCTATTTCCATTTCTCTCACAAATCAGATTATTCATTATCCCCCCCCCCCAAAAAAAAAAGTTTAGGGATGTTCATAGCACAGCATATAGTCAAACGATAGTCAAGGTCATAGCTTTTAAGCACTTGTCAAATTTGGCTCTTTTATTGTTATTACTGTTAGTTTTCTTGGGGAACAATAAGGAGCTTTATTTTAGGTAGTATATGGGGCAACTATTGTTTTCATACCTTTCAAGGGGATAATGCCGTAACATGTAACAGGTTTCCACCCATAGCAGTGCATTTTAAATGAGATCTTCTCCCACAACCTTTTCAGATTTTTGTCTTATTAAAGATTCGGCTTTAATCAGATGAGTCTCACAGGCAACTTGGAATGTATGGAGCAGTTCCTAGAAATGCTTCTGGCATTTCAGGTGTTCCTTGAATATCAAATTTACTGATTTTTTTCTTTTCTTTTAAGGGCTGCTGCCAAGAGTTCATATTCTCCAGATTCTCTGAACTATAACAAAATAGATCCCATCTGTGCCCTATGAAGATATCCATCTGAACAGATTGATCTGTTGGGGGAAAGGCAATAGATCAATGCTTAAGCATCTGTATGGCAAGCAGATGGTCCCAGGTTCATTCCCTGGTATCTCTAGGTGGGGCTGGAATTCTGCAGTAATGTTTCCAGTCAGTGTAGACACTGTTGAATTAGATCAGGCATCCTGAGTTAGATTGACCCAATAGTTTGACTCCATATAAGCCAGCTTCCTATATTCCTATTTTTCATAGTTAGGGTTGCCATATTTTAAAAAGTAAAAATCAGGACACCCCAAAATTGTTGAGCTTTTATTTCCGGGCATATGGCAGCCCTACTCATAGCTGCCTTTTCCTTATAGCGCACACATTGCTTGACTTGGTAATGGATTATTTCCTAAGTTGAACTTTATTAGGGTTGCCAGGTTGCAGATTGGAGAATGCTGCCTTGATACAATGGGGCACAAGACCTCAATGCAGCTTCTGATCATTTTCTCACTTTACTGCTGTGATGAGCAGGCTTTCCAAACAACCTCTCTCTCTTTGCCACTTTCGGCATTGACTTTCTTAGGAGAGCACATACTTAGGGAAGCTGTTTCTTCCTTCAATCTGTATTCCAAATGCTACCATCTTTATTCTGCTACAACCAACCTTCCACTTTTCATTACCTCTGTGGACATTTTGGTCCCAACACCTGTGAATCCTCCATCCAGGTAAGCAAGATACACTATCACAGTTCAAGGGCACTTTCCAGACAGACAAAAACACTCAAGGTTGGCACAGAGTATATGGTAAGGGATGTGGTCTGGGAAACAGGGGTGTAACCTGAGGAGACACAGGTTAGAGAAAGTCCCAGGGGCCAGAAAAAGACACCCAAGAAGCCACATTTAGCCAGTAAGACTGAAGTTTTTAGCTCCTGCTTCTGCTGTCGCCAACCAATCCAAAAGTTGGACGTGACCCTCTTCTGCTGTTATTTCCCAGCATACTGCATCTGATCCTAGAGGTAGCATATAGCCATCATAACTAGTACACCTTGATAGCTTTGTTCTTTATAAATTTGTCTTATTCCCTTAGATGAAAGTTGTGGGAACTCAAGACTCTGGCTTGTGATATCAGTGGTGTGCAACATGGTGGAAAATAAGATGCAGCTAACAGCTGCTAATCTGGAATGCAAATGTCACCAATTGTTGTTCTGTTCTGCTGCTTGGTAAACTCTACATCTTCAAATCTACCTAATTGATTAAACATCATTTTTATTGACATGCTGCACCTTTCAACCCTTTCAAGTCCTTATTGGTTATTGTGAGGGAGCTGCAGCTTTTAATTACGAATGTGCATTAAGCTTTGTCTCCTCCTCAAAAGTTTCTCAGCTGCTTCCTGAACCAACTCTCCCACGTACCTTCTGGGTTGGCTCCTTGCCAAATGTTACACTCCACCACTGTAATAATTATTACTCTGAGGGTTTTTATTCGTTTCAGTCCCTTAGTTATGTGATAAAGTCTGTTCGTGCATTCACCGGATATAGAGGGGTGTTTTTTTTTAATGCACTGGGCTGCTTCTGAGAACCTACAGCTGTCACCCAGAACTGGCATCTATGAGAAGGGTTAAATCAGTAGAATGGCAAAGACAGAAATAGAGTGGAAAGCAGCTGTGCATTGGGCTGGGCTCAGCTTTTGGATGTGTTTGTGATGTAAATCAGGACACTGATTATTCATATCCCTTTCACAAACTTGTTCTGAGAGATAAAGTGTGTGTGTGTGTGAGTGAGAGAGAGAGATCACATTATTAATCATAATTCATCTAAGGCAACAAACTACTGATATTGCACATGCTCCTTACAAAGACAGCTGCAAATAGGGGTCAGGGATCAGAGCCGTCTTTCCCATAGGACTTAGTGGTTTGTTACGCCAGGGCGCTGGCTTCTCAGGGGCGCCCCAGCGAGTGGGGGAGCTGTGCGGCTTTGCCAGCGGCCTCCCCTTTCCCTGCACACCCGCCAGCTGCGACTCGCCAACCATATGGCTGGCGGGCACGCAGCTTGCCTCCCAAGCCTCTGCGGGAGGAGAGCGATCCCTGCAGAGGCTTAGGATGGAAGCTGTGCCCCGCCAACTATATGCAGGGCTATTTGTCACATTAAAGGCAGGAAATAATACATTATGGGGGGGAATGAAATTAGAGGACAAAGTGGGAAACAATAAGGAAAGGAGAGATAAAAACAGACTGCAGACCTCTTTAAGATTCCTTCTACAACTTCTTATTAAAATTAGAAGTGTGTGTGTGTGTATAATGCTGTGTTGTGATGTGACCATTGACTTAGATGGCTTTCAAGGGGTTAGTCCAGGCTTCCTCAAACTCGGCCCTCCAGATGTTTTGAGACTACAATTCCCATTATCTCTGACCCCTGGTCCTGCCAGCTAGGGGTCAATGGGAGTTGTAGGCCAAAAATATATGGAGGGCCGAGTTTGAGGAAGCCTGGGTTAGTCTATTAAAAGCACCCAAACTATACTAATAACTGTACCAAATGAAAACAAGCAGATCTCTGCCTGCAATATCACAATTTAACATTTTCAGAAACTGTCCTATTCCCATCTGTCTCATCTACATTTCTCATGTCCTGATTAGTACCCAGGTTTAAAGCTGCCCTGGTAGGAGGAGGAAGCTATGAAATTTAAGCTCCACTGGGCAAAATTGACCAGGGAAACAATGGAAAGAGATCAGGGAAATAGGAATCACTTTGTGTCAACTCTGAAACCCTTGAAAACCCTTTTTGCTTGCCAGTGCTCATTGATCTTGCCATCCTGTCTCTGCACACTCACTTCAACCTCATATTCACACCTTGAACAAATAAACAAATCATAGGTTGAAGTGAATTAAGGGCTTCTCTGTATGGTGGACCACTTGGTTGGTCATGTGTCCTACTTTACAGAAGGCAGTCAGAAGACAACCCTCTATTTAAAGGCATCCTATCTTTGAAGGGCTATGCTCTCCAAAGTCCCGTTTAAAGATAAAGAACCATGAGAAGGGAGAGCAGAGACCTTGAAGCTGTCCATCAAGAGCTATCACCTGGACAGTAGTCTGGGCAGACACATATGTAACCATTTAATCTTCCTCACCAGGGTGAGATGATTGCATTTCTATTTCAATTATCGTCATTATTTCTAAGTTGGCATCCTTACACATTTATTTGTTTAAGAATGCATAAAATGTCTTACACTCAAATAATACCTCTGCAGGGTACATAAGCACATGCAACTATTGTGCAAATCTGTGTCCTCTTTTGACCCCTGTTTGGTTATGTAGAAGTGACCACACAGGACTGTCGGGTTCCTCAAGGACCTATTTTCTAATTCACGAAAGGCATTGCTGGTGCTAACTTATGAAATGAAATTACTACCACTGTTGGAAAGTAGCTCACAGCGGTGATAATTGTGACATTATCTTTGATCCTACTCCCTTTTCCTGTCATTTCTGGGAAGTAGTAATTGAAAAATGAGCCTTCGAGTGGTATACATTTTAATGTCTGGGACGCAAAGGACTCTCTGCCGCTTTGCAAAACCTCTCTAAGCCCTGCAGTATGGGAGCAAGCTTTAAGCAGGGAGATATTTCCCCACATTTAATTTTGTTTTACATAAGGGTTTATTTTAGGTTTTTGTTTGTGCCAGTTTCTATCAGCTCTATGATACCACAGCTCATGCAGATCTGACAGAGTGGAAAAGTTCAGCTGGTGCCAAGGTACTCATCAGAGAGACTCGATAAGAAGATGGCATTGTATAATGATGGTTAAAGGACCAAAGACATGAGAAGCAGAAAAGGCATTTCAGGTCACTTGAACTGTCCCATTGCAGTGGTTTTTTTCCAGTGCAACTCACTGAAATGTTTCAGACATTAAAGCATCTTCCAGATCTATCCAAAAGCTATTCTGCTCTCAAAAGCCGCCCCATCCCCCAATTTTTACAACAAAGTCAACTTTTCTGTGGCTAGAACCTAGATCGGTTAACTGTACTTTCTTCCAAAATGCTAAAAGGGTAGGAAACGTGTAACTTCTGTTTAAAAACTTGATTGGATGGAGGAAGTTACGAGGAAACTATATTAACCATGTTACTCACTCTGATTGCTTTGTCAATGCAATTATTAGTTTATGACTTTATTAAACCAGTGCAACTGATGTTATATTCAGCTGTTACATTGCTGTAAGTCGCTTCATTTTCCGTTAGATTTTAAAACGTCATTATCTTCTATATGTCTTAATTGAAGCATAGTACACCAATAAACAGAATGTTGTTGTTTTTTATCACTGCTTGTGCTTCACTCTCTGACTCACTGGGTTTCTACTGAACAAATTTGAATCCTGACTCTAGGACCAAATTTGTGTTGGTTTTCTGGCCAGGAATGGGTAAGGTATGATTAGCCTTTCAGGATTAACACCTCACTTCTTAACATGTTAATCAACCTTCAGTACATTTAATATGAACCAATGTAAAAATTTACTTTTATCTTGTTTATGTTGTAATGAAACCAAAGTTATTTCCTTAATAACAAAGAACATATGTAACTTGGGAGCGGGGTGAGGGAACTAAGTTGAGACAGATGAAAGCACCTTCTGTTCTCATCATGTATGTGTGTTTATTTTTTTCACATCAGAACTGGATGGATAAGGATTGGCTTGATCAGAATATTTGGAAGTTCTGAGAATTCAAGAAAATATTAATAAAGGCCACTGCTGTTGCCAAGGAATAGGATAACCCAAAATTCATACGGCCTTAAAATCATTAAGGTGAAAGATAGCATTTGAACCTCAACTTTAGCCACTCTAGAATCTAGACATTTATAATGCATATTTTGTAGTCACATTGGAGATTAATAGCATGTGAGTTTGAAAGAGATACTCTGGATTCACTGCAGTTTAAACAGCCCATTGAGTCTGTTGCTGAAGTTACCTGTCAGCCAAAAATTTGTCTCTTGGAAATGCAGGATGTTTACTTAAGTTATATAAAGGACTGTGTCCTTCTGCCAATTAACCTTTTGGCAGTTCTTTCTGGGCCTAAAGAAAAAGTTATTTCTGCTTCAAGTTTCAGACAAAAAGCAGGTGAACAGTATATATACCAGGGAGTAGCACATATTCCACATAATTTTTTTAATCCGTCTGTAATGTTCTGATATCAGATGGAAGCGATTTTCTGCAGGTTCCAAAGAATATACTGTATTGGACAAAATGGAGTATTGGTTTAGTGGGTCACAAAATCACTTGTCTACTCCATACTAATTGATCCAAAAATAGCAATCACGTGTTGTTTCTATATTTCAGGCCAAGCGAAAGGCAAATGGCGCCCTGTCTTTTCCAAAACATCTGGAGGGCACCATCTTGTTTTCCCTTGATATAAGTGCTTAGTATAGCTGCCATATTGATTTTATTGAACAGGAGACATATCAACATTCCTATTTTGTAATTCCCATTGAATTTGGGACTTCTGCAATTTCCAATAATAAAATAAAATGTTGATTATATTTTTTTACATGAAACCTATATAATTGTGTAGTCACATTTGTGTGAGAGACATTTACTTATTAATATACGGTAATTTCCATTGGTAATCAGAGAAATATCATTGATATTTACAAAAGATTAGAAATCCCTTATAGACTTTTTGCGTGAAAAAGAAAATGAGCTTATGATATCTGGGTTTGAGGATTGAAGAAAATATTGGTTTATAGAAAGTAGAATTGTTAGGTGTTATTTTGGAGTGGGTGTTTTGAATAATTTTCTATATATAGCTGAAAGACGAAGAATTGGAAGTTTTCTTTCTTTTTTTCTCCCTTTGGTTTATGTTCTTATTTAGATTAGTTTATCTTTTACAAAAAGATATTTGGTATTTACCTTTGTATATTTACCTTTCAGACTTTATACTCTCTCCCCTCCTCTCTAATTTTTATTAATTTCCATTGGGAATTTTGCTTCACAACCCCCAACCCAGCTCCTTCCCTTGATCAAGAAACCATCGAAGGCACCAACCAGACAGAAGTAGAAAAAAGTAGAATCTCTTATTACTAAGTGGTTTTCCATAGCTTTTTGCAACTCCAGTTCTGTAATCTATGTACCCATTTCCATTATTAATCATTTTACTTTGTCAGTTCCAGTTGAATGAACATAAATAATGTCATTCTGAGTTTAAGATCATACTAGTAATTTTTTCCACCAGAATGTGGCCAAGTTATAAAGAAGTGGGATGCTGTTGAGCATGAAATGTTGATGATGTGCTGAAAAGCTGTAGTCAATGAACACAAAACCATGGCAAGGATACAAGCACAGGGATGGGAACAGGCACAAGACTGATGCACAGGCATGCTTCGAACATCACGCTCAAGCCAGAACACTTTACTGACAAAGGGGAAATCTAGTTAGAAACTACTCCCTCCTGACTTGGTGAGTAGATAACCACTGTTGGAATCAGGCTTTAATCAAGACCAAATTAATTGGTTAAAAAATGACGTGGTCATGTTGACTCCGGCCAATCACAACAAGAGTTTTCCAAGATTTTCCAGTGTCTAGACAGCTGCTTTTGTGGCTTGTTCATTCTCGGCAGCACAATCCTTTCAAAACTGAGCAAGATGGAGAAGGCTTTCTCCTCTTGCAATCCTATATAATAAAGTTGCTGTGTCCCTGAGTCCAGTCCGTGTGTCACGGAATTGCGCTACTGCACATGTCCGTGTCCCACACGGATGCAGGGATTGGAGCGGGCAGAGAGGGGAGCGTGTCCACGAGGCAGCGGCGGCGCACGCGCGTTGTCAGTTGCGCCAGCGCCGCTGCCTCGCACGGACACAGAGGGCCGCCCCATCCTCGCCGCCGCTACAGCCGCCCCCGGGGAAAACGAGAGCCCCTCTCCATCCCCCAGCGGCCGCTGTTCTGCCTCCTCCTGCCTCCTCCTCCTCTAGCGCCCGTTATTGAACGGGCTAACTTCAACTAGTACTGAATAAGATGCAAGAAAGTGTAATTACTGGTAGTCTCCCTCCTGCTGAATTTTGTCAGCTAACTACATGCTAGCGCAGTTAAATGTGTTTGTCATTAAGGCTGACTTTCCCCATTTCAAAAATAATTCTTTGCATATCTATACCAGCCATCCGTCAAGTGCAAGGATGTCAGCCATCACAAAGGTGACAAAAGTTTTATAATTTAAGTGACACATTAAAAAATTAAATAAGTTACCAGGTGTTGATAGCATACACTTACAGTAACTAAAATTCCCAAATGTGGAAATGATTAACTTAAAACAACAACAAAAAACCAACCATGTCATTAAGCTGGCCTCCATACCAGAGAACTGGAGGTAGCCAACAGAGGGCAGGAGTCACCTAAGGAAGCCCTGTGTAAGGACTTCTACTTGCACAATGGTGCAGAAGATAAAAGGGCAAACGTAAAGATCAAAAGACAAATGCTTACTCACACAACTTATAAGTAATTTATCGAATCTGGTATAACAAAATATGGTGATGACTACTGGTTTAAAAGGGGATTAGGTAACCGCTATTAGTCACAATAACTAAATGGGCTATATCAAGGATGGGGAACCACAGCCCTTCCAGATGTTGTTGGGCTCCAACATCTGTTGGCTCCAGCCTGCGTGGCCAATGGTCAGGGATGATGGGAGTTGTAATCTAGCAATTTGTGGCTCCCTTCTCCTGGATTAGAGGGACCCTTCATTCAATCCCGCAAAGCTCTCCTTACGTTCTTAACATGCATACAATTGTAAGATCAAGGGTCAGGATATAAACAGAACTGAAGCATCTCTTCAATGGAAAGTACGAGACAGAAGTTCCAACGCCATGGGAACCTACAATGCATTATATTAGTTATTTCAAAACCTCCATGCAAAATATAAATAAAGCATAAATATATTTAGGTAGTTTATTAAAAATGTATTTCTTTTATAAAAATGCCTAAAATATTCTCATTCATACATTTTGCTTGGCATTAATTGTTCTATTCAGCACCTGTGCGTAGTGTGCAATAATGATGTAAACTCTGCAAATAAGTTACAAAATTAGTGTTAAGACTCCTAGCTCTGAGATGCTGATTGCTATGCAGATTCAGACTACCATCTTTCAGGACAACTTGGGTTCATATATTTTTTTACTGTCTCAGGGGTGAGGATGGGGGGAGCATGACCTAGATCAGGCATAGGCAAACTCGGACCTCCAGATGTTTTGGGACTACAATTCCCATCATCCCTGACCACTGGTCCTGTTAGCTAGGGATCATGGGAGTTGTAGCCAAAAACATATGGAGGGCCGAGTTTGCCTATGCCTGGGCTAGATGTTAGTCCACCAAATTCATCATATGAAAATGGTTGTTCGGAAGACTCTTGGTCATGAAAAATTCAGGAAAGCCCCCCAAAGCTTGAACAATTTAAGACTGGCATGGCTGCCAACTGGCAGAACAATGCCCCTTAGAAACAAAAACCTGAAATTTGGATGCTTGTCATTTAACATGTGGTGAGACCACAAAGCAAGTAGCATGAAATCCCCCAGTAAAATATTTGCATACTTGTTTGTCCCCCTGGGACCTAAATAGATACTTCAGTATGGCAGGGAGTTATAAGTAGCTATCACTTTCTTACCTCACTTTTAGGAGGGATTTGTTTATGCCATCTAAGGAGCCTGGATTTGTAATAGAGGTGCTTAACATTTTGCATTTCTTTAAAGTGCTTTTCGGGGCATACCTCCTTTGACAAAGTTTCTACCAGCTACAGCTACAGATAACACACGGTATCTTTATAATTAGCAAATGAAGGAATCCATCGCTGTATTATTGCTTCTGCAAAGATCAGAGCGAAAGAAAAGGACAGAAAAAACAGAAAGGGAATATAAGGCATACAGCTGCAAATTCCACTCTTCTTCCTAGTTCCATCCTGCAGCCTCCATCTTCCAGGCTCTGAAATGCTTCTCCATTTCATTTCTGGCTTTCCAGTTTCCCACATTTACAGTAGGGATAATTTTCTGAGGTTTCAACCACTGGATGAATCGTTTCATTTCGAGGAAGCTGCTGTGCTCACTGTAAGGTATTCCTGCAAATGAAACAACACCGAATAAATTTAGCCAATGTGTTTAGCACAATGGACTTGTATAAAATACCATTTGTTTATTTAATAATTAAGTTTATATTCCGCCCTTCGTCCCAAAGGAGCCCAGGGTGGCAAACAAGTTATTAAACTATAAAAACATTTTTTAAAGATCTTAAAAACAATTCCAGTACAGATACAGACTGAGAAAGATCTCAACTTAAAAGGCTTGTTGAAAGAGGGAGGTCTTCAGTAGGTGCCAAAAAGTCAACAGAGACGGTGCCTGTCTAATATTCAATGGGAGGGAATTCCAAAAGGTAGATGTCATGGAAGGCCCAAAGTCTACACTGATAAGATAGTATATGCAGGAGAACTTTACCTGCAGATTGCAGTGTTTGGGTGTATAAGGGATGATACAACCTTTCAAGTATCCTGATCCCAAGCTGTATATCAGGCTTTATAGACCGAAAGCAGCACCTTGAACTTAGCCCAGTAGGTAATTGGTAGCCAGTGCAATTCTTTCAACATAGAGGGAGTCTGCTGGTGAAATCCTCCCTCAATGAGCAGTTGAGCTGCTGCATTTTGCATCAGCTGCAGCTTCCAGACCAACCTCAAGAGCAGTGCCACAGAAAGCACACTGCAGCAATCTTGTCTGGAGGTTACCAGCACATGACTATCCTGGTCTTGAAAAGTTTGTAGGTATATTACCAGCCAAAGCTGGTAGAAGGTACTCCTAGCCACTGAGCTCACCTGGGTCTCTAGTGACAAAGATGGATCCAGGAGCACCCCCAGACTATAAACCTGCTCTTTCAGGGGGAATACTGCCCCATCCAGAGCAGACTGACCAATTATCTGGACTCAAGAACCACCCACCCACAGGGCCTTCGTATTGCCAGGATTCAGGCTCAGTTTACTGGCCCTCATGCAGTCCATCACCAAGTCCAGGACCCGGTCCAGGGCTTCCAGATGTTCAGCACCAATGAACATTTCCAATGGACAATGCTCAGGGTTGATGGGAGTTGTAGTCCAGCAACACCTGGATGGTCACAGCTTTCCCAAAGTTGGTAACAACAAGCTGTATCCACAATTGCTGTCTTCAAGTCCACAGGAGCAGGAACAACGATAGTTAACAATGAAGTATGATGTTCATTAATAAATCATTTCATTTTTGTTAAGGTACATCCATTACCCACAAGAAGAAAGAACACAGTATGTGAAAAGGCTATCAGAAAAGAAATCAACATATTAAAACATTTGACATTATGTTACCATATATAGTAATATTTCCTTTGGTCTGAGGTTTAATATCACTCAAAGAGCCACACCCATCTGAATAAGTCCACCCAGTGGGTTTAAAAGCCAAAATTTGATCAAAATTTTCAGAGAATTTGTTCAAGTGATTCTTCAAATTCTGTTGATAGAAAAGAACAGTTGGTTATTAAGGATTTAAAACATTCATTGCAAAAAAATAAGAATTGTTAGTCTTCTGATCAAAGCAAAACAGACTAAATGATGGCAAGAGTTCTCAGTCTTGTCAAATAATCAAATTATATAAGAATGGAAGCTGTGGCATTTTATATACTTTCAGTGTCCATTCTGTCAACAGCGAATGCCAATTAGTAGTAGAAAAAATGTTTTAAGAAGCTTAAAAAACATTCACTTAATTTACATAATATGTAGCAACAAAATTTGAAATTTCCATTTGTCAGATTGGTAAAAAATAAATGCATCTGACATAGACTAAGGATTCTCAATGGAGACTTTATGCTAGTCAAACACTAAAAAATGAAAATGTTGAAAAGTTTTAGCATAGACTTTGTTTTCATCCGTGGAAAGCATAATAAACTTAGTGTGGATTTAAAATATAATCAATGCTTTTTATGTCAAGATCTGTTTCATGTATGTTCAGTCATTGTACAAAGAGCATCCATTTGAATATACCTGGAAAGATTAGTATTCAGAAAATTGTATGACATCAGAAGCAGGAAAATAAACATCAACAAATAAATGCAGGAAAGAAAGTAAAGGCAAATGAGATTCTACAAATACATAAAATAGAAAGCAAAGACTAGCAGTGACACAGACCAAATCAAACACAATTTGAATATAAGCTATTAAGTCATAAATGTCTATGTAAAGAACAAAATGGAAAATGAAATATGTATGCTCTTTAGTAATGAAATAAAAGCACAGCCACTATAAATAACTTTAAAGCAACTGCACAGGTGTTTGTGGTGCTGAACAGCTGGACTCTCAAATGTTTAACAATTTCACACACACCCCATCAAAAAAATTAGGCTGCTAAAATGAAGAAAACTTGGGAGAAAACCAGGATTGGGTATATGTGTGAAAGGACTGGCACTGTTCAGTTCTGGCACTGAAAATAAACTCTTAGATTGAGATGTACCGAGAGGTGATTTGTTCCTTAATTTTAAATATGATGTTAGGAACAAGATGACCGACTTCTGTCTCTCCCCACCAATTTAAGATTAGCCAGATGAGTACAAGTGACCGTTTTAAAACTTACCTTAAAATTAATTTGCATCATGGGTAAAAGGTGAAGCAAAGTGTTATTCCAGTCCAGGGTGATGAGGGAATTTATTGTTGCTGATTCCAGGCACTGCAATGTTTTGTATTTGTCTTGGGACATGCTCACTCTTGAACCTAGAACTTCAGCAATCGCTACAGAAAGGGGAGGAAGGATTACGACATGATGGAAACAGAAGTGGGCAAGGAAAATAAAACTTCAATGTTTTAAAAAATCAATTTAATGCTCAGTTACCATCCCAGAGGCATGTCCAAGGTTTTTTTTTTTAACCGAATCAATTCTGCTTTTGGCTTGTGGCAGATTAAAAGCTGGAAGAAACCAGGTCATCTAATAGTGTTTATGATAAAGACTCACAGGGAATTGGCCTAAGTTAGAAAAACATGCCTACCAGCATCCTGCTTTAAAGAAGTGCATTTTTTATAAACATTGACCAAGTCTGATTTTTACATGTTTGAGTCTTTATATTAATGTACTTTTGTGGTTTACCTAGGAGAAATAATAGCTACAATGATAAAAGGTTCTTATTTAAGGAAATGAAGGAATATTTCATTTAGAAGCTGGCAGCCTGTACGTGTTGTTTTAAAGGAGAAGGACAACCCTTTCGTAGTGGCCCCCCTTGTGAGTAAGCCAGTGGCACCCACTACTTCCTTTCAAAAAGAACCATCAAAAGCAGTATCTGTTGTCTGATTAAAAACATTCAGCTAACAGGTCTGTACAATTTAGAAGGGTAGTGATTTAAGCATAGGCCATGAAAGGTTTGAAGCAGTTGAAAGATTCGCTTAGTTACAAGCGGGTGGTGGGTGGATTTCAGGAAGCGTTGACATGCACGCTTCAACTGTTTCCAATTTGGCATGGAAATAAATGACATTGCATTTGAAAAGTTAATGCACATACCAAGGAGCTGAGATTAAAAGTTTAAAAAATGCATTACAGTTACAGGACTATTAATACTGCTAGAGTGTTTTAAAATTGCAGCATTACTAAAAGGGGCAGCCATCAGAAAAACGGTTCGTGTCATAGACTATTTCTTCTCTGCGCACCATGCCAAGAGGACTATTGTGCTCTGAATTTAAGTACTTTTACAGAAATGCTGTAATGCTTAAAAAAACACACACAACCATGTTATTAGTAGAAGTTTCAGAATAGATTCCATTGAATGTTCTTCCCTAAGAAAATATTAACTCTTAAAAAGAATCTTTGCAATTCTTGTGGAATGTTCACTCACATACCTAGAAAGACCTTTTCTTTTCCAACAGAATATGTGCCACAAACAACTAAAGTCCGTGGGTTTAAAGTCACTGTCTCAAAGGCCGCATTGACAGCAAATTGAATCACTTCTTGCTGGGAAGGGAAAGTGTATTCAGGACTACAGTATCTTAAGAAAAGCAAACAGAAGACATATTTTTAAAAATCAGTTTTGAGACACATTGCTTTGTCAATTGGCCTACACCAGATATAGCAACAAGAGATCAAGCACTACAGAGATATAACAATGACCAACTTTGCAGAAGCAACATATTGGAAGTTACAATGGTGTGCTGAGACAGACAGCAGTTCCTAGGATATGTAATTCACCATCAGTGCAAAGGACAACTTAGTACATTAGATTTCAGCTAAATAGTAGAAGGATCTTCCACATTGTAAGGGCCATTTAACAGTGGAATAGAATGCGTCGGAAGATAGTGGGTTCTTCTTTGCTAGAGGTATTTAAGCAGAGTTTGGACATCCACCTGTTAGGGATGCTTTAGTTGGATCCTATCTTGTAAAACCCACATCAAGTATGGGGTTGGAGCAGATAATCTCTAACATTCTATGATTTGCCTGAGTTTTTAGAACTGGTTCCCAGCTCTCCAGCATATACTGCACAGTAGAGTGGTTATACTGTACTGCTGGGAGAAGGGGAGAGAGCAGTGGGAAGGGTGCATCTGTGAGAGAGAAAGTTCTTGACCCCAAAAAGGAGACTTGGAAGCTAGTGAAAATGCTGTCCTTCTTTTAGGCTAGGTGCCAATTGCCAAGGAGACTCTTAATAGTGGCAGAAGCACCTGCACCTGATGCAGGAGATAAAATGTCTCTCTTACCATAAACTACATTGTTATTATTTCCTCTAATAATAATAATAATAATTCTTTTATTTGTACCCCGCCCATCTGGCCGGGTCTCCCCAGCCACTCTGGGCGGCCTCCAACAGGTATAAAAATACATTGTGATACATCTACATCACAATGTATATGGGAGAAGTTACACTGGGCTTTTCCAAGACTGTAAAAGTTACTTTTCACCGGCCAGTCAAGTCCGTAGGTTTTGGCTAAAGGTTCTATACTTTTTTCTAGGGAACTATCCTCTCAAAATCCAGGTTCAACGGTGGATTCCCAAAAATGATGTCTGCTATGGCACTTCCAACTGCTACACTTTCCAGAGTGAATAGAAGAGGAAAAGAACTATGTCGGTAACAATTGTTCATATCTCAGTTTAATAAACCAGTGTGTAATCATCAAAATTGGCTCAAGGTAGTCTAAGCTAAGCAGGTTGTGGTGTTTTGGGTTTTTTTTACATAGCAAGGATAAGAGCATATCACTGAAATGCAACTTACGTTGTATCTAAGTAGACAGTGTGAACTTTCTGACCGATAAGAAAAGGGCAGCGCTCCATAGAAGGATCTGCCCTGAAGTCTCCCGTGTGTAATATATTAGTCCCATTTGGAAACAAGAATAGGATCATTGCAGCACCAGGACAACTGCCAGAGAAGAGAAGGGGGAAGAAGAGAAAGACATTCCATTTTTTATTTGAGATCCACATAGTTTTGAACATGAACTACAGTTTTTGAAAGCAGGTCTCTACTTAAGTCCATCATTTTAACTCCTTTGGTATTGACCTTGCTTCTGTCAAAGATACCTACTGATTAGCATCGAGCAACACCACTTTGATGCCATTTATTATGCATTCGCTATTCATTGGCAGGACATGGATGTACTGTTCTTGCACTCGAAGTTTGCTCTTCACCAGATTTCCAGTTATCTGAACAACAGAAAGTGTTTAACATCACTATATTTCTGTTTTATCAATTAATCAAGATTTCATTTGTAGCTGATGCAAAAAAAAACCCCCCACCCAAATGAACCATCTACTACTTTAGATGACACAGAGGAAGAGGAGCTCAAGGCCCACTAAATAACAAGGCTTGCTACAGTAACTGTGACTGATTTCCAAAATCTCACCATTTACTAACAAATATTGACATGAAAACACAGAAAATAAATGTCAGAATATCTGGCAGAGTATTTCTATTCCGGTTAAACTACTCACCCCACTACCCCATGGGTTTTTTGTTCTTGTTCTTGTTCTTTTCTTTCTCTGTTTCTGCCTGTCTGTCTCTTTCCCTATTTTCTTCTTCTTTATATACTTACAGAATAAGAAAATTGATGTGTGTGCAAGCTAGAATTGTAAAATGTCTAGTATGTAACTTTAAAGAAACAGAGCATGATTCACATCAGTGACCTGAGGCGAGGGAATAAGTGGAGACAAACTTATTGATATAGGTCATCTATCACCAGTTTTATAACTCAGAATGGAGAAAGGGATTCTTCTCCTGTAACTAGCTCAACCCCACCCACTTTTCAATAATAAATAACAGATAAGCTCTTTCCAAATAGGTATCTTACAGGCTTGGAGCACTGGTATTGATAATTGTCTCCTCCACACTAGAGACTCTTGAATATTGTGATATTGTTCGCTTCAATATTACAACTTACAGTTCTGCAAAAAGGACAGTAGTGGCAAGGATGACTTTAAAAAACTAAGTGAAGGTCAGGTTAGCTATTCTAGCAGCTCCTGACCACCATTTGTGCTGACCCAAAAAAGATAAATCCCAGAAGTAAATGACAGATTTATTCAAATCAGCTTTAAAATTAAACGTACCAGCTGTGCATCAGTAACATTTGCATAGACGGCATAAATCTTATTGTGCACATCACCCTTGAGCCCAAACCTACCTTATTGCAATATATTGGGAATGTAAACTTTTTAGTTAGGCCACCATAATGATCAGAATGGAAGTGTGTAAGAAAATAAGCCTTGCATCCTTCAATTTCTCCATACTGGAATGCATCTACTACAAAACCTGTACCTGTAACAAATTAATACAATAACAGCCAATCAGCTAATGTGCACTGGAATTGCCAAGGTCAACAACTACCACTAGCAATTTAAAAAGTGAATGAAAATAAAGGGAAGGGTCTAAGTGACACAAGACAAAGAGGTTAACTGCCAGAGCAAATATAATCTGAAGGAACAAGGACTAAGAAAACTCAAGGGATGCATAAAATAGTTTCCAGTTATGGGTGTAATGCCCAAGAAATTCAACATTGCTCAACATGTAATGCAGCCAGTGAAGCATTTCAAATATGCAATCTTGAAAATGTAAGTTGCTACATTCTTTTGTGGGTTAGTATAATTCAACATACTATGGCTGCAATCCTGTGCACACTTATCTGGGAATACCACGGAACTTACTTCTGAGTAAAACTATACATGCTTGTAAGAGCTTTGAGGCTGCAGTCCTATGCATAATTACTTGAGAGTAAGCCCCATGAAATCAGTAAGGCTTATTTCCAAAGAAATATGCACAGGATGAGGCTCCACGAAAAATTTACCAAATGTGTAGTAGAAGAGAAAGAAATTTCATATGAAATGGTCAATTTCATAGAAAGTTTTAAATGTTACAGAATTTAGTGAGCTTCAGATTTAGAAACATAATTAAATTTTAATAGCACTTATTTTCCTAAATACTTTTTTTTTAAGTATTTAGTCCTATTCTACAAGAAAATAAAGTAACTATTACTATTGTATAGTTTCACACTTCTCTACAAAATAAGGTTTTTTATGGGTACTCATAGCAATGCTCACACTTTCACTTATATTTTGGTGATTGTTAAAGCCTCCCTCCCTCCCATCTTAAGAGCAGAACTATGGTCTTTAAAAAGAGATGAAGAAGTGATTCAAAGAGAAATTTCACATAGCACAAAAGATGAAAATATGTTTTTATACTTAAGCAGAAGACACAGCAGCAACACAATGGAAGGAGAATTCCATTGTGAAGGAGAACAGTTCTAAAACAAAATAGTCTGCTACCTGGTATCTTCTTATAGAAGGGACACAGTTTTTTTCTTGTTCCCTCTTCAGCAGGACAGGACTCCCTAAACCTCTTTGTCCACCTTTTCTGTCCACCAGATGTTGGATCTGCAGAGATGACATTTTTGCTTGAACTTTCTCTGATTGTATCAGACTCTCCCACTGATCCTTCGGCTTTCCTCTTTCGGGATCCGGGCCTCTTTCCTGCAGCAGCCAGTGGACTCAAAGTCTGTGTACTTTCACAGAGATTTTTCTTTTGGTTACTCTCCATTTTGGCTTTCGGTTGCAACCCAAAGAAAACACCAATATCCATTTGTTTTAGTTCCTTGGCAGGAGTGGTTTTGACTTCAGCATTAGCAGCAGAAACATATGGCAGTGTACTTGGGAAAACAGGCATAGCTATGTTATTACAAAGCCTTCCCACTTTTTCTGATACTGAATATGAATTGTTATGAGCCAACCTGCTTCTATATGTGCCAGTAACACTTTTACCTTCAGTAACTAAGCTACTACTGGGTTCTTCCACAGTATCTCTTAGGCCAGGTAGAGGAGACTTAGTACCTTCTTCTCTAAATTCTGAAAGCAATGTGCCCTTAGCAGAATCTGCAGAGGCCCAATTAGAGTAATCAGAGTTGCCCCACCCACTTTTACCTGCATTAAAAGCTGAAGAACTCAATTTTAGCTCCTCAGGTTTCTCCAGAGTTTTTTTATATTCAGCAGGGGGAGTGGGGGCTTCTGTGGGATGTTTCAACTGATCCAAAATACTTGCTGAACTGCAAACTTTGCTAAGCATGCTACTGAGAGAGAGATTCTTACAAACGCCATCCAGATTTAATGTTTTGGAGGATTCACTGCTTACTGTAAAATTATGCTCTATTTTAACACTGTTGTGTTCCTGGTCCCTTAGTTGTGAAGCACTTAGTGGCTTATTAAAACTTCCAATCCTTCCACTTTTGTCTTCTAGGCTCCCAAAATCAAATAGCCTTTTTCTAAAATGTTCTACCTCTATGTTCTCCTCGTCATCTGTCTCTATAGTGTCTTCCCCATCTGTGTTAAGTGGAGAGTAGGAAATATCACAGTCACTTAGGTCAGCTTCTGAGATTACCGTACTTCGTTGGTAAGAGCCACTGTCCAGATCTTCACCACTTTCAGTTTCTTGATAAAGAGAACCACAGCACTCGGCCAGCTTTACTTCATCTGTAAGCTGTGTACTTTGTTCAGATTCTTTAATGTTTTCTGTAACGTTTGTAGCTTTTGGCAACAAAAAGCACTGTCTTGGAGGTTTTCCCACACTCTGGGAATCTTTCAGATCCTGCAACACCCCATCACTGAAGGCACTGCAGTTGATGGATGAAGCAGTACCAAGACTAAATAAATCATTTTCTATGTTAGGTGAGGAAAATTCAGCAACATATTCCCCTGCTCTGCTTGCAGCAAGAAGGGTGTGGCTATAACGTTTGTAATGAGAAGGAATAGTTGAAGTACACAGAAGACCATCAGGGCACTCTAAGAAAAGAAACGAAAACATGTTGGTAGTGGAAGAAAACAAAATGTGTTTTGAGTACAACTGTATACTTACAGAACAACATGGTTCCCAAAAGGTTTACTTAAAAAACACAAAAATATATTACAATTGTCAACCTTCTGTACATTAGTTATAGTCTCAGATTTAGTACATGTATGAAAGATGTTAGTTCACTGCAATGCCTGATGTCATATGACAGCACCACTTGAAAGAAGAGCCTTTAATTTCAAGAGCCTTTAATTTCAAATAGGACATTTCAACATGCACGAAGATGTACAAGCAAGAACTGCTTATTCTGAGTTAAAGGCAAGGTCCTGATTCTCCCCCTCTTACATAGAAACAAAGTTCATTGGAAATGAATTGTCTCACATCCAAATAACTGTTACTAGAATTGGGTTGTTATACTCCAGATTGCCAGACAGCATGCAATGTCTTGACTGAAAACTTTTCACCTATCTGAAAACAAAATAATAACATGTAATGTTGTGATCTGCTTCCTTAGGCAGAAACAAGTAACATCAATACCCTTAAGTTAAGGACCTCAAAAGACAACACAAGGCACAGGCTGGCACTTTAGCTTTGTAAAATTGTATATGTAAAACCTAGCATTTCAGCCAACATTTAAGTTAGACAACATTTAAGTTAGACACAATATTTATTTTATACTATGGAAACAACTGTGGAAAGTAAATTTAAGATTTACAGCATGCTATATGTTAAAAGAGAACTATATGAAGATGCAGCATAGGTGGTATCGATGACAACGACCGATTAGCAAAAATGTCAAAATCAATAAAGGGCAACTTTTGGAAGTGTAAAACAACATGTGGTGGTTATGTAGCATAATTAAAAATTATTGAAAAATGATTTATATTGAACTTAAAAAATGTTTTAAAAATCTTTTGCTAAAAACCATGAAGCACTATTGCTGGGGTTAATAACAACAGAAGTTTCCAATAAAGAGATAAAGTTGTTTTTATATGCTACAACGGTTGGCCGTGTATTATTAGCACAAAAATGGAAAACAGATAAAAGTGCCAACAAAAGAAGACTGGCATATTAAACTGTTAGAATATGTGGAGTTAGCAGGGATGACCACTAGAATAAGAAACCAAAATGATGAAAGATATAAAGAGGACTGGATACTATTTATAGAATATATGGAAAAGTATTATAAGCAACCCCTTCAAGGATCACTGCCTTGTCGTGGAGAAGGGGCTTGAATAACTCCAAGAAGCTATGAGCTATGCCGTGCAGGGCCACCCAAGATGGACAGGTCATAGTGGAGAGTTTAGACTAAATGTGATCCACCTGGAGAAGGAACTGGCAAACCACTCCAGTATTTTGCCAAGAAAACTCCATGGACATAAAAAAGGAGAAGCTTTGAGAAGAAAGTGAGAGTTGCCAAGGCTGCTATTATTTTTACATGTCATCCTACAGCCTGCTGCAGAAATTTAAGTAAATGTTTCCCTCACATGGAGGTAAGTGACGGAAAAGGCTTCACCTGTTAAGTTTCTGAATTTTGGACTCCTGTTAAAGGCACAAGAACACACACAAACACAGTAGCAAATATATTTGAAAGACACCTTCTCCCCAGCCATGACTGTACCTTTTTCAGCAGTTCTTGAGCCATCTAAACATTCTGTGACATGCCAATGAGGTGTTTGGATCAACAGCAAAGAAAATGGCATCTGGCAACTTGGGCAATGCCCTTCATAAACTGGACGTGCTTTTGAAGGGGTTTGCTTCTTGCAGTTTTTCTTTTGCTTTGATGAAGTCAGTGAGATGCCTTCATGTGACTGTGTAGCAGGGTCATCATTGGAAACACCAACATGTTGATCTGGTTTTAAAGGTGTTTGGCTACTTCTTTGCCTTGATCCCTGCTTTGTCATCTTCAAAGTCTCTTTTTCTTCTGATGTTTTCCTATTGCCATGTCTTTGTGACTTTCCACCATTTGTTTTATGTACATTTGTACAGATAGCTTCTGAATTCTGGTCTACTGACTTTAGCTTCCTAATAGATTTGTATTCCCAAATGTCTTCCTCCAACAGGCTAACTTCAGACATGACAGCTCAGTAACATACAAAATATCTTCTTCAGATTTAATAGTATTGTAGCATTTTAAAATATGTGTATTGTTTTCTTCTACTACACTGGATTTTATCTCTTTGGTGTATATGACAAAGATAACCAAACACAATTTTAAAAAGCCCAGGTTAGGTTTAGTTCAATAAATTACATTTAAACATGAAACTAGAGTGCACTTAGAATGGTATAAAGTCTCTCTCTTTTATCTATGAGGTAAGTCATAATCTCAGTTTATGGGAAGTTTGCTTAGAGTACTCTGGAACAGTATAATTGACTTCTTTGTTTCCCTCTATGTTTCTGAAATAAAGAACAACAAGAAGAGGCAAAATTATGTCTAGTCCCTCACTTAACACAGTACAGCATATTCTGAGAAATGGCCATGTTATGTCTAAATCAGCAAAACCAACTGAGTGTCTTTTGGCTATTTAAATTCCAATAACTGAAAATTAGAGTTAACTTTAGCACGAAATGGCTGGCTTAGAATTTATCAGGCAATTTCATTCCATCTTAATTGAAACCAGGGATTTTATAGATGTTAAATTAGCACTGCAAAACTAAGAATTATTACTGCTGTGACTGATTATTCTGGCTATTGAGTATAGGTTTTGAGTTGTGAATAAAAATTGCTATGGCAACCTTAACCCAGCTAACTGTCAAGAAACTCAAAACCTGTTCAGTAAAAAATAGGTACAATACTTCAATCTATCTGCAGTTTGAAGCATACTATCTGCATACATATCCTATTGAGAACAACAAATCTTGCATCGAAATGAGCATGTTTAGGATCAGCATGTAAATTTCAGAACGACCCCACATTTTCAGCTGCATGTTTGCAAATCTCACTGTGTTAAACAGAACAATTAAACTTTTTTTTTTAATGTACATTTATTCCTTTCTATCCCTTTGGAAAAAAGGTAAAGGTAAAGGGACACCTGACCATTAAGTCCAGTCGCGGACAACTCTGGGGTTGCGGCGGTCATCTCGCTTTAGTGGCCCAGGGAGCCAGCGTTTGTCCGCAGACAGCTTCCGGGTCATGTGGCCAGCATGACTAAGCCGCTTCTGGCGAACCAGAGCAGCGCACGGAAATGCCGTTTACCTTCCCTCCGGAGCGGTACCTATTTATCTACTTGATGTGCTTTCAAACTGCTAGGTTGGCAGGAGCAGGGACTGAGCAACGGGAGCTCACCCCATTGCGGGGATTCAAACCGCCGACCTTCTGATCGGCAAGTCCTAAGCTCTGTGGTTTAGACCACAATGCCACCTGCCCACCCCACCCCCCGGAAAACAGGTACTCATAACCAAATGTTTCCACCTTATTGTGAGCTTCTATTTACAGCATTTTGCAGGCAGCGGCTTGTTTTAAGCACAGTACACCACCACCAAAGAGGGAAAAGAGCACACTGCACTTATTACATCTCATTCTGTATCTGTCCATCACAACTGAAAATTTGATAGGGCACCACCTTTGAAGGCTGACTTGCAAGGTTTTTAGCTGGGGCAATCAGAATAAGATCCACTATTTGACTATTGATTCTAAACCCTAAAATGTATTTTATTTAATTGACTTTTTATTCCTATTTGTATATTGTATTGTTGTTCTATTGCTACAGCCGATGGCTGATGCAAATAAAGATTCATTCATTCATTCACACCTAAAAGAGTTACGGGCATTGTAGTTTGCTAAAGGCTGCTGGAAATCATTACTGGGCGTGGGGTGAATTACAGTACCCAGAATTCTTTGAGGCGGGGGAAATGTGCTTTGGATGTGCTGTAAAGGTATATAGTGTGTACTCAGCACAACTCTGTTTCCCAGGGCAGTCTTGTGCAAATTAACCCGACTGCATACCGGTACGTGCCCCTGTTTTAAACGTAAAGGGGAGGGAGGAGAAACCCCCTGACATCTACTCAGTCAGAAGGAAAGCAGCAGCAGTGGCAAGCGCCACCCTTGACTTTTGGACTCCCTAGTAACCCATGAAGGGCCTCTCTGCTCAAGGGGCACAGTTCTGACTGAGCTCAGTACCTGGCGCACCAGAAAACAGTGCAGGATACTGCTCTCCCTCCCCTTCTCACACGGAGCAAACAGCCCCCCCCCCCTGCCATCTCCGTCCTCACTCACATGTTTGACAGCAGCGCCAAAGGCAAGCCTCCCATTCTTTCCTTCCTGGTCAGCTTCTGCCGCCTCCCTCGCGCCGCCTACTTTTGCTTCTGGAAAGTAACGTCGTTTACCGCCCTGCGCTTTCGCCAATGTCCACCCACGGCATTCTGCTTGCTTTTAAAGAAATTGACACCACCACCCTCTTATTTTCTTCAACCATTTAAAAAAAAATATTTGTTCATTTTACTAAGTGTGCCCATTTTTTTTGTTTCTTCCGAATCGACTGACACTCGGAATTATTACTACAGGGTATATCTTGTCGAATATGCTATTTGGGGATGCTTTTTTTGGAAATACAAAACAAAAACCATTTAGTCCGAAATACTGATTTATTTTTTTGTTACGAAAAATGATTGCGTTTTACGTCCCTATTTCCCCCGCCACGGTAGGACGTGTGATGACGATTTGCTCCACTGGCCAGAGTGTAGGCTCTCGAAAGTGCTGGAAGCGAAAGCGAAGAGCGGTAAACAGGCCGCGTCCTCCTCTCAGGGTTCCCTCTCTCCGGGAGGGAGGGAGTTACAGAGGCAAAATGGCGGCCGGAGGGGGTTTGGCCGGCCTTCTGCCCGCTCAAAGCCAGCTGGACTGCGCGCTGGAGGAAGCGACGACGGCTCAGGAGAAGGAGAACCTGGTATATCAGCACCTGCGGAAGGTGGACACCTGGGAGCGGGATTTGAAAGTCCCCGAGTTCGGAGCAGGTGAGCTTTGAGGCTTGGACGGAGCGAAGGACCTCCGCCCAAAAGCTCAGCGCTGAGACGCCTCCTTTCCACGCATCCTCAAGCTCGCAGCGCGAATTGGGTTTTCCTCCTGTCGTCCCTTACCGCTCATCGTCTCTTTCTTTCTGGGTGCTTGAAACTAGATGTTGCAGACGACGCTTGCAATGGGTTTTTTATTTTTATGCAATGGGTTTTTCGCAATCTTGAAACTTAAGAGAACTCTTTTGCATTCCTCTCCCCGCCGCCAACCCCCTGTACACCTGTTTTTCTCCTCTTCAGAAGTGAACCTGCATTGGTACCAATTGGCACCTGCATTGGTAATACAGTAGCTACATAGGAAAAAGAGTTGCATGCAGAAGTGGAAAACAGTTGCACCTGCAAAATTATTCTGGGTCACTCTTACATCTTTAAAAAATAATCCAGAATTAAATAAAATGATGGTCATAGAATCATAGAATCATAGAATCATAGAATCATAGAGTTGGAAGAGACCACAAGGGCCATCCAGTCCAACCCCCTGCCAAGCAGGAAACACCATCAAAGCATTCCTGACAGGTGGCTGTCAAGCCTCTGCTTAAAGACCTCCAAAGAAGGAGACTCCACCACACTCCTTGGCAGCAAATTCCACTGTCGAACAGCTCTTACTGTCAAGAAATTCTTCCTAATGTTTAGGTGGAATCTTCTTTCTTGTAGTTTGAATCCATTGCTCCGTGTCCGCTTCTCTGGAGCAGCAGAAAACAACCTTTCTCCCTCCTCTATATGACATCATTTTATATATTTGAACATGGCTATCATATCACCCCTTAACCTTCTCTTCTCCAGGCTAAACATACCCAGCTCCCTAAGCCGTTCCTCATAAGGCATCGTTTCCAGGCCTTTGACCATTTTGGTTGCCCTCCTCTGGACACGTTCCAGCTTGTCAATATCCTTCTTGAACTGTGGTGCCCAGAACTGGACACAGTATTCCAGGTGAGGTCTGACCAGAGCGGACCCAGAGTGGTCCCGACCCTCATATTCTCTTTAAAGTCTTTCTTTGGTCACAAGCAATGTTGAGCAACACATTCCAGATTAAAAAAAATATTATCAGTGTTGACAGCTCCCTTTTCCTCCACTATGTAAGGTACAAGTGGGAACTGTAATCTCTATGAGTAGCTGATGCTTAGATCCAGGTGCAGTAATTATGTTGTTGTGTTTGTTCACTATCTTGGGAAACAAGGCTGCAACTCCATGTTTACTCCAGAGTTATTTGTTAACTTGTACAGTTAACGTGGGTGGCGCTGTGGTCTAAACCGATCAGAAGGTCGGCGGTTCAAATCCCCGCGACGAGGTGAGCTCCCATTGCTCGGTCCCTGCTCCTGCCAACCTAGCAGTTCAAAAGCACGTCAAGTGCAAGTAGATAAATAGGTACCGCTCCGGCGGGAAGGTAAACGGCGTTTCCTTGCGCTGCTCTGGTTCGCCAGAAAGTGGCTTAGTCATGCTGACCACATGACCCGGAAGCTGTCTGCGGACAAATGCCGGCTCCCTTGGCCAGTAAAGCGAGATGAGTGCTGCAATCCCAGAGTCGTCCCGACTGGACTTAACGGTCAGGGGTACCTTTACCTTTACCTTTACAGTACTTACAGTGGTACCTCAAGTTACAAACACCTCAGGTTACAAACGCTTCAGGTTACAAACTCCGCTAACCTGGAAGAGTTAACTCGAGTTGAGAACTTTGCCCCAGGATGAGAATGGAAATTGTGTGCTGGCAGCGCAGCAGCAGCAAGAGGCCCCATTAGCGAAAGCACGCCTCTAGTTAAGAACAGTTTCAGGTTAAGAACGGACCTCTGGAATGAATTAAGTTCGTAACTAGAGGTACCACTGTACTCTGAATCATTGGATATTTGGATGCCCGATGCCTGAGATCAGATAGCTCAGTTGGTTAGAGCATGGTGCTGATAAAACCATGGTTGCCAGTTCGGTCCCTGTATGAGACAGCTGCATTGCAGGGGGTTGGACTAGATGATCCTCAGGGTCCCTTCCAACTCTATGATTCTATAAAAAAGCAATGACTATCTTGCTGCATGCACAGTTCTGCCCCATGCACAGTTGAAATTCTATATGTGTCTATTCAGAAGAGGCAGTGCAATCCCAACTCACACATCTGTGTTGGAGGGGATTGGACAAAGGTGGATTTAGGGGAGTGCAGCCAGTTCACCCACACTGGAGACTGAGCCAAGAGGGTACACTGCAACAATGATGGGGGGGGGGGGGTTGGTGTCGCACAGGGCCACTGAAATTTGATAGCCCGAACTCAGTCACTGGTTTGGTTAAAGTGTCCCTGCACACAGTCCTGCCTGCCTCTGCTGGTGGGTTAGCACCATCAGTGAGGATCACCCCAGTGCATCCACCCACATGACAGGTGAAAGCTACCACCAGTGGAACTCATTGAAGTGGGGCTAGGCGGGCACTACAGTGTGGTGGTTGGATAAGTAGCAGATGCAAGTTGTTCTCATTGTTTCAGACTTTGAGACTGGTATTACATCCCACTAATTTGTTGGTTCAAATTATTACAGAAGGTAATAATGTCAACTAACTGTGCTTAATTGTATATATTGAGAAGTATTCCACAATAAAGATCGGTAAAAACAACAACAACCAACCACTATTATTTCATCTTGCAAGGAATAGGAACTGCCAACTACTTTTTCTTATGAGTTAATATTGCCAGTTATGAAAGTGGATGCTTAAGAATTAGTTCCACTACAAGTTAGTGTATGGTTATATATCATATATGTCAACATCAATATTGAATAATATTATTTTGTTGTCAATAAGATTCTTTAACAAAATGAAAATATGTTTGGACATGTGGCTGTTTGTTTTTGAAAGTTAACATGCCTGAATATGAAATAGGGTACTGGTAATTTTCCAGTCTTAGGTTGGTTATCTTGGGAGTTCTGAAAAAGTACAGATTATGAAATATTAAGTACCGGTAGATTTATGTATGAAAAGTTTTCTTTTTAATTTGAATGTAGCAATAGTTGTCATCTGCTATTTTTGAATTTGCATAGTTCCTTGTACTTTTGCTTCTCGAAAGTAATGGAGTTATTTGCCCTCTGATTTCAGATTTACAATGGCTGAATACTGAAGAATCACTGTCTCTGTACAAAGACCTTTGTGGCAAAGTGGTGGTGTTAGATTTCTTCACTTACTGTTGCATCAATTGTATTCACCTGCTGCCTGATCTCCATGAGTTAGAGCAGAAGTACTCTGCGAAAGGTATCAACAAGTCTTATTTATTTGCTGGATGGCCCTGGAAATTTTTTATAGCATTTGATCTGAATAAATTCAGTAGCTCTCATTGGCATTCTCAAAAACTAATTTAAACACTTTTAAACACTTTCTTTTAATGAAAGAATAACACATGTTATCATGTGTTCTGCTATCCTGTTCCAAGTAATGCCTTGCTGTATATTTGTCATTATAGAAGAAACATTTTTAAAATTTTGTAATGAAAAGTTGATCTGATCAAAAATACCCTGGAGTCCAGAACCTTTGGCTCAATCTCAGATCTACTGGATCTCAAAACAGTGTCACTTGCATCAGCATTGGGTCCAAACCAGAACTGGCTCAGGGATCAAGCCCAATCATATTTACTTCCTTCTGCAGTAGCTGTTTTGAATGGCCAGGCTACAGATGCCATGGTTTCTCTGCTCCATTGCAAAGCCCCACTGTCAGGGAGTGGGGGTTGAGGTTGGATTGCAACCTAAACCCTACTCAAATCATTGGCTCTCACATGCATAAGATTGCACTGTAAATCATTTAAAGAGACTACATTGTTCCTCTTTACTTGATGATCTTCCATTTAGTGATCATCAACCTATGCTTTGACTGGTTTTGCCCCAATAAGTAAGCACATTCTGGCACTGCACATGGGTGGGGAAGCATAGTCCATTGCAGGGAAGTAGAACCTTTGAACTTGTTTGATGTACCCTGCTGGGCTGGGAATGTTGGTGTTGGAATCTTAACAGCATTGGGGGTGCCACCTGTTCTGTAACCCTGATCTGGTTGTCAAAGGGTTTGTAACAGCATTGCTTGATTTGCAGCCAACTAGCTGAGATTGTGGACTGATAGATTAGAAATCTTGATTCCGTCTACATTGCAATTTGCAATTTTGCATTCAGATTCTGATGGTTGACATATAGAGCCTCTTAAACAATGTTCCATAGTTAGGATTCTAGGTACACACATTAATGTACGCTCTTGAGTACAGTTTACTGGAACCCCAACTGCACTTTACTGAGAATGACCTAGTTCATGTTATCATGCCTTTCTTCGTAAAACATAGTTTGTGAAGCCAGGAATAAGTGTTGTGGCCAAGCTCTCCTCCCTTGCCCCTCTCCCATTGTGTCCTGACTTCAGCATGACTATCCTGGATTGTATTAAGTGAAAGTTTCCTGTTATGTGCAAACTGAGGTATGCTAGCTTGATATATATTGCTTAACAAACCAGGAAAATGGGCTAGAATCTTCCTTCATGGTTTCATCCTAGTTATTAAACCATAGTTCTCCATTTTGGACATAAAGACCCAGTAGCTTGCTACATTTCTAGTCAACAAATTCTATTGTTGATTTTGAGAAGAACACATTCTCCCACTGAGAGAATTATCTCCTTAGTGCTATGTTAAATACAACCAACCCAATATATTTAAGTGTGAAATTGTTACTGCATAGTATATAACAGGCATGTGGCATGAACCTTAGCGTCTTACTTAAACAAACTATAAGTACAAATTTCTAGTTTGCAAAATTAAAACTTATCATTTTTTTTGCTGGATACATACCTTAATTTTAGCATTCTAGCAGAAACTCTTGCTATTCTGATGTACATATTTTATATTATTGTGCTACAGATATTCTCTTGATAAGTAGCTGTTTTAAAACAAAAGTCCACCATTATATTTACGTGATAGGAGATCGTAAACCCAATGAGTTGTTATATGACATTGTCAAGGTCATCACATTTTTTTAATTAACGTGTACATCTGGAATTTTGTAGGTGTATTTTAGAACATGAATTAGTGCCAGTTAGCATGTTTATCAGATATGTTCTTGCTCTTATCATTGCTAGTGCTATTTCTGCATCCAGTGTGGCATTCACAAGGTTATTTTAAGCCCTAATGCACATTCATTTCACATCAACAGTTTAGAAATGGCCTGTTGGATTGCTGTATGAGGAAGTGCTTCTTGACAGAAATACTTTGGTAGAAGGCCAGTTTGTTGCTATTGTGTAATCTTTTCAGTGCAGATTGAATCCAACTGCATCCTCACAAAGTAGAATTTTACTTTTGATATATTTGGAAAGGACCCTAGTGCAACCCTCCGCAATGCAGGAATCTCAACTAGAGCATATATGTTGATATAAGTGTTCTCAAATCTGAATTACTTTTTTCCTAAATTAATGAGACTGATGTTTGATTTGGAATTAAATAAATGAAACGCAAGTGTTAGGATCAAGGTGCTGGTGTGCATTTCTGTTTTGACTACTGTATTGTGTGAAGAGAAGGTCTCTGAAAGCATTTGGCAAGCACGCCACTCAGAAACTACCATTGAACAAGCTCTTTGCACAATGTTTACTGCATGTTTTCTTGCATGAATATTTTCTCCATGATACAGAGTGATTGTTGTGCTCAAACAGCAGCCCTTCTGTTAATGTTTGAAGTGGCACTACATACTGCTACAGTTATATATCTGATCTGTAGAGATTTTGTAGTTTGGTATCCTTTCTTTTTCTGTTAAAGCCTTCATGGACATGTTGTGTATTCCTTTTTTAAAAAATTGATCCTATGCATGCGTACTCAGCACTAAGGACTTCAGTGTGCATAGGACTATAGCTTTTGTATACGGTACTTTATAAGCAGGAGACAAAATAATTATTAAGATACATCTTGCTTGTGAGTGCAGGCCAAGTTGTATTCATCTGCCACATCACCAGGACTAGGTAGTAGAACAGGAAGGAATAGTAGAACTCTAGTCTGCGCACTAAATCTGTATCTCGTTTTTGGTTTCATTTTTTTTATTCCAGAGACAGAGCAATGGTATTTAGAATCTCCATTGCAGAACTTGTCCTGAAGTCTTGAGCATGTCTTCAGAGCCTGACAACAAGCTGCCAGGTTTTGTAAGGATTACATCGTGCACTTATTCTTACTAAATCCCTAGCTCAGAATTTAAACATTGATTCCAAGCTTGGATGAAAGAGTACTGGACTACATCCAAGATGGAAATGTTTTGCTATCCCATTTCAGACCCTATTGAAAGCAAAAGGGGTGCAGTTGAATTCAATATCAATAAGAAATTAAAGTTCTCTGTTCCACTTGGTATGTAATTAAATGCAGTGCAGTTTGAAGAGTTGGAATTGTTTATCTTATGTGTGGGAAGAGGCCTTGAAATTAGATAGCTATCACCTTCCACAGGGTTCTGTCTGTTAACAGAGCAGACTGCTAGAATCTTATTTATGGTAATGTTCTGTCAACACTACATAACAGAAGGGTAGGGGAAATTCTTGTGAGATTTTCTGTTTTAAGGAGCTGGAAGGGTGATATAACCATTTTTTAAAATAAATTAGCTGTCATTAGAATGTTGAAATAATTATTTTTCTTTTGGGAAGGGAAGGGCAGATTGGTTAAATCTTTGACACATTGATATCATTTGCTTGCAGATGGAGGGCTGGGTGGAAATGTTTTTTTCTCCTTCTTAAATTTGCACCACTATTCCCTGAATTGATTATAAGACATTACTAGTTCCAACTAGTGCCAGCTCCTGCCAATGTAGCAGTTCGAAAGCACGAAGTGCAAGTAGATAAATAGGTACCGCTCCGGCGGGAAGGTAAACGGTGTTTCCATGTGCTGCTCTGGTTCGCCAGAAGTGGCTTTGTCATGGTGGCCACATGACCTGGAAGCTGTACGCCAGCTCCCTCAGCCAGTAAAGCGAGATGAGCGCTGCAACCACAGAGTCGTCCGCGCCTGGACCTAACTGTCAGAGGTCCCTTTACCTTTAGTGGTATATTTGCTCATTAACGTTTAACAGTGCCAATTTTTTCATACCATTTTTCAATACTTATGAAATGAGTTCAAGATTACTATCATCTTTAAGCTGTTAGAATAATTTAAGACTGATGATGCCATAGTTGATTGGACAGTATTTTTTATATAAAAATAACAATTCAATCCTAACCATGTCTATTCACATATACCTTGTTTCCCCTATTTTAAGACGTAGTCATAAAATAAGCCATAGAAGGATTTTTTCGCATTTGCGAAATATAAGCCGTACCCCGAAAATAAGCCATAGTGATAGGCGCAGTTCTGGAGGGCGCCAAGGAAAAGGCTGGGCTGGGCTTACGTAATAAAAATAAGACATCCCCTCAAAATAAGCCATAGTGCGTTTTCTTGAGGGGGAAAAAAATATAAGACGGTGTCTTAAAATAGGGGAAACATGGTAAGTGCTACCGGTACTACATTCATTGGAGCATACTCCAAGATAAGTGGGGTTAGTATTGCAGCCTAAATCTCTACCTGTGTTTAATGTCAGGGCTCAACCAAGTAGGCATGTGATGTCTATAAAAATGTGCTAAGAGCCTTTGCCTCAACACTGATTACAACCAAGTCCCATTCCTGGGATTAGGCATTCGCTTACACTTTGAGTCCTAGCATTCTGAAATTAATGATTGTGCCAAGCACAGCCTTGCAAATAAACCCACAAAAGTTGCTACCGTAGTTTAGCAAAGGTGGTATTAAGAGCTTCGTTCCTTCTCCAGCAGCCTAATGAGCAGGAGGCTTCCCTACTCTTGCAGTCTGCTTGGTTCTTATACTGGACGCAGGAGACAGATGGAATATTTTGTTACTGGTTTTTATTCACCCTGTAATGAGTTTATATTGGCATGTATTTTAAAAATGGTAAATTTCATAAAAGTATCAACATATCATAATTCCACACTGTCAGTTTAGTTGCTTAGGAAAGCAGTTCATGGGGCATTGGCACATGATAAAATAACGAATGTTGGATACTGGTGTACAGCTGACACACAAATGGTCCTTGGAAGATGTGCATTGGTGTATAGAAAATAGAATAGTTGGATTTTAGTGAGTGAATACTTTGAACAAGTTACTATATTTAGTGGAGAATCGGAAGTTTTTTTCATCTTTTTTTCTTTTTGTTTCTACTTATTATTTTTCTCTTCTTTTTGCATCGGTTCTTTTTTGATTAGATTTTTTATTCTTCTAGTGTATTATAAAAATATACTTTCTATTGGGTATAAACTTTTGTATATATTTTGATAAGTGTCAGTAAACGAAAACATTATAAAAATAGAAAGAGTAGTTTGGTTACATGAAACTTTTATGGTGTAGATTATTGCTTTTTTCATATTTTATATTAAATGCTTGAGAACATACCGTAGGTTTTTATCAACATTAATTATTTATTTCTTTATTTAAAATATTTATATCCTGCCTTTCCTTGTACAGTCTCCAAAGCAGCTAACAGCTTTTTGTTTTTGAAGTCAGCATCTATATTTTAGCAAAACATAAAACCATGGCTAAAAAAACCACTCTGGTGAAATGTAGATTGATGTTGGTGTGGAGTAGCACATTAGTTCCTGTTCCTAGAGAGATGAATAGCTTCACGGATTACTGGTTAATTATATGCAACATTTATTCATATGTGAAACATTTAATGCAGAATGTTAATTTGGGCTTATTTCTATGCTAGGTTTGTTTGGCAAGGTTTCAGTGATATATTTACATTTATAAATATATTTAAAAAGTAATGAAACCAAATAATGATAACTGAATTTTAGAAATACAAGCTTGACTCTCTGGAAAACTCACTTCCAGGAATGTTGGCATTGTGAGGAGGTAGTAACATACCTGCAATCAAATTAGAATAACTTTACAATGTTGTTTTGATGCTTGCTTTAGTCCAGGGGTCGGCAACCTTTAAGACAAAAAGAGCCACTTGGACCCATTTCCGAAGGAAAAAAAAACCTGGGAGCCGCTTTTCGCGCCCTAGGCGAGGGGGCGGGGCCATGTGACGTCATTGCGCATGACGTACGGTGCCCCGCCCCCTGCCGCCCCGCGCCGCTGCGATTTAGGCAAGCGTCCATCAGGAGCCTCCTGCGAGATGGCAGCACGTCTGCCAGCGCTGGCCCAGCTCAAATACAGCTGCACGGGCTTTGTCTGGGGCTCGATGCATGGCCGTAGGCAGGGGGGCAGAGGGGGGCAACTGCCCCCCCTAGAAGGCAGCTGCCCCCACCCCTAGCTGCCGGAAGAAAGAAGGAGGAGTGCACGCGGCGGCCGAGCGAGCAAGCCGAGGTGAAGCTTTTTGCCGTGAGGCTGGAGGCTGACGGGGGGGGAAGCGTCCCCTCCCGCACAGCTTGCCCCTCTTCACCCCCCTCTCTCCTTCCCTCCCTCCCGATCTCCCCTTTCAAGTTCCCCCGTTCTTCCTATCTGCCTTGAGTTCTCCCCGCTGGGAGGCTGGGAAAGCATGTGTGTCCCTTTAAGAGCCTTCTTTCTTCCTCTGACAGTGAGACTACAGGGGGAAACTCTCCCTGTTCCTCAAACATCGGGCGCTGCCCCGGGTTGCACGGGCGCCTGCTGTTTTGATCCACAGCGATCTTTTTGTGAGTGACTACTTTACCCCTTTGTCCTTTGCCTTTAACCCCCCCAAGCCTTTTTTTAACCCCTAAAAAAAACGTGTTTGCTTGGGTGATTTTTCAAATCTTTCGTGTGCATGCACACTTTTCAAATCTTTCGTGTGCTGAAGAAGTGTGCATGCACATGAAAGCTCATACCAATAACAAACTTATTTGGTCTCTAGGGTGCTACTGGAAGGATTATTATTTTATTTTTTTATTTTGTTTTGACTATGGCAGACCAACACGGCTACCTACTTGTAACTTGCTTGCAAGTAATTAAAGTAAATTATAAGCCGCCAGAGCACAATTTCTGTTCTTATCCTCTATGAGCTCTGGCCGCTCTATTTCGCCAAAGTAGGCGCTTCTCCTTTGCGCTTCCAGACTGGCTGCGCCCCTATTTGGGGGGGGGTGAGGCTGCGCCCCTATTTTTTTTTTGAGGGGGTCCGTTTCCTTCGCCTTTGGAAACACCTGCACCGACTCCTCGGGGATTGAAACGAAAGTTTTGAACAAGTTTTCTTCAAACCCAATAAAAATGATATTAGCATAAGACATGTAACTAGAATAAAAATTTTAAAAAAATTCAAGCAAATAATTGTAATAACTACCGTAATAAAGCACTGCTATAATTATATATAATTTTCTTTAAATTTTGGTTTCATTCGCCTTTTCCATGCTGAAATGTCACAACCTGAACGACCATGGCTTGCCCCCCCCTAGTTTTGATCCTGGCTACGCCCCTGGCTCGATGCCTCCTCTCCACACACACACACACACACACACACACACACACAGCTTTTGTGTGCGCGCTGCACGGGCTTTGTCTGGGGCTCGCTGCCTCCTCTACACACACACACACACACACCAGCTTTTGTGTGCGCGCTGCACGGGCTTTGTCTGGGGCTCGCTGCCTCCTCTCCACACACACACACACACACACACACCAGCTTTTGTGTGCGCGCTGCACGGGCTTTGTCTGGGGCTCGCTGCCTCCTCTCCACACACACACACACACCAGTTTTTGTGTGCGCGCGCGTTTCGCTCTCCCTCCCTCCGGCCCTAGACAGGCAGCGAGTGAGCGCAGCATGATAATGAGCTCTGTCAATTGCCCAGCCGGGAAGCGGGAGGAGGAGGAGGAGGAGGCGCTGCTCTCGCTCTCGGGCTCCGCGCTCGGCTCTGGTTTGCCGTCAACGCGCCCGTCGCAGCTCGCCAACTTCTCTTTCTCTCTGCAGCTCGCTCTCCCGCCGCCCCCCCCGACTACACACACCGACGCGACGGGAGGGAAAGGGGAGCGGGAGAAGACACGCCACCCCGGAGCCGTGGCAAAGGTGTAAAAGAGCCACATGCGGCTCCGGAGCCGCGGGTTGCAGACCCCTGCTTTAGTCATTGAAGGCTGGGTGTTCTCTAAGATAAGAAATGGCTGATCATCAGGCCTGGATTGCAGTAGCACTAAACATTATAATAGGCCCTCTATCATTGCAGATAAACATCCTCCACATCCAAGCCTATGGGCTTTCATCTTCATGCAAGTATGACACACAGCCCTTTTTCTGCCTCTTTTGCTCCATGTGCTGAGCAAAGGTTTGTCTTAGCACATTGTGTGAACCAGCGAACCAGGAGCTGTAGCCAATGGAGTTAAAAAGACCAGAGAAAGGGAGGCTGCTGCAAGCTCTTTTGTGATTGCAGTTTGGGATGAGATTGTAGCCAATATTTTTTTTTATAAGGAGCAGGATGGAAATATAGCACACTTAATTTTTGTTCCTAATTTTAAATCCCTTACTAAGCCAATACTAGGTTTCAAGGCCCACATACGCTGTGGTCGTGCCCATTTCTGTGTGGAAGATTCAACTATTGTGTTACAAATGCTTTTTGGATTCCTCAATTCCTGCAAACCTATTCTTGATTCCCTTCTTTACCCCTTCTCCCATAGCTGATGGTTTCATTTATTTAATGGCCCCTTTTCTCATTCAGTTGGGATCTTTGATATGCCCTTCCTTGTAGTCATAGATGTACAAAGCAAATTCTTTCTCCTAATACTAACAATGAAATGTTGTGCATATCTACTCTAAACTAAATTCCATAATGTTCAGTGGAACTCAGTCCCACTGTGAGGATTAAAACTTGAGCTTCTGAACTGTCCCCCCTCCCCCATATGCCGAAAAATAACAAAATGCTCTAGTCTAGAGTTCCATATAACCATTTAGGGAACTTGCCTTTGATCCAGCCTTATCTGCACTTTATTTAAATCTTTTTTTTATTGCCTTTAAGTAGCATTTAATATGTGTGTGTGTGTGTTTTATCTGTGCTTTCAGATGGTCTCCTTGTGGTTGGTGTCCATTCGGCAAAATTTCCGAATGAAAAGGTTCTGGATAACATCAAAAGTGCTGTCCTCAGATACAATATCACTCATCCTGTGGTAAATGATGCTGATGCAACTCTTTGGCATGAGCTAGAAGTGTCCTGCTGGCCAACCTTGATCATTGTTGGACCTCGTGGGAATATGCTGTTCACTCTGCTTGGTGAAGGACACAAGGACAAATTATTTCTATTTACATCCATAGCCCTAAAGTATTATAGAGAACAAGGACAAATCAATGCTAATAAAATTAGAGCACAGCTCTATAGAGACTATTTGCCACCTTCGCCTTTGCTCTTTCCCGGCAAAATTACAGTGGACAACTCTGGGGACAGATTGGTAATAGCAGATACTGGACATCACAGGATTGTGGTTGTCAGGAAAAATGGTCAAATTCTGCACACCGTTGGAGGTGAGGAGAACTTAAATAAGCCTTTCATATTAGCTTTTATGCTGTCATGGCAGATCTAGAATTCTGTGCTGCTGGTACCCTTCCTAGTATTGTACTAGTAAAAGTGTTATTAAAAACTGTTTTCTGTGCAGAGTGTAGCAAGTTGTCTTCCACAAATGAATTGTTACTTGCTCTGGGCTTCCAACTAGGTAGATGCTTTTAATTCTCTTTTTACAGCTGTTTAATGCCTTGCAAAAGTTGAAACCTAAGGCTTTGCTGTAAAGAAAATCCTTGTAATTGCAGCTGATTTGCTTTTATTGTAATGCCTACAAAATATTATTTGGAAATTGTACAAATCATATTTCAAGACCATTTGCACAAGTACATTTTAAATTTGAATATTCTTTTAAAATAATATACATTTTCCTTGAAGAAGATAAATGGCAAACATCTTAAATAATTAAACAATGCAGGGCTGTCTAATTTTAGGTTGACTTCTAAAATTGGGTAAAGGTTTGCTCCTGAACTCTATCAGCTCTTAGGCTTACGTACGGTTCATCTTTTGATGCAAATTCTAATTCTGCTGATTTCTTTTTTCTTTGCTTTTCTTTTCAGGACCAAACAGTGGAAGAAAAGATGGAACATTTTCAGAAGCTTTATTCAGTTCTCCACAAGGAGTGGCTATAAAGAACAATATTATTTATGTAGCAGATACAGAAAATCATCTGATTAGGAAGGTAAACTTTCCTAGCTAGAAAAAAATTATAGGAGAATAGCCAAATTCTCTTATGAGTTACATTGGTAAAATGGACGTGAAAGTAACTGCAATGTATCTGAAAGTAGAATCTTGTCTAATATTTATAAACATGTTTCCAAAGTATTTGGAACAGACTTCTTTTCCTTTTCACATATGCTTTTAAGGCAAGTTATTAGGTACAACAGTTTAATGCTTTCCTAAAGAGAATGGAATGCAATAATGCTGTGTGCCATGATTTCTCAGTTCCATTTTTAAATAATTGCATTTTAGCTCTACAAAACCATGTGTTTTGTCTCCCTTCCCTCTAGGAAATATCTAGGAATATAAGCAAGAGACTGTATTCTGTTTATGTTCATTTTCAGAACTGTAATCGTAACAGATCTCTGCTGGATCAACACAGAGCATGTTGTTGTTCAAGTGTCAAATACCAAGCTATCGTTACTCAGCAGAGCAATGGAATTATAGGGCTGGGATGAAACTGGTTATCTCATTCAGCTCATTTGAATGCCAGACCCCTAACATGAGACCATACATACACCTCACAAATGAATCTGCACATTATAGTTTGGCCCACATCATTTTGAATTGGAGTGTGCTATGAGCAAGAGCATATAATATGTCCAAGTCAAAGTTTGTGGCCTAAATCTCCAACAACAACAACAATAATAAACTGTTACCAAGCCTCCTTGCTATTCAGGCCACTTACAAGTTAAATTATGTAAAATTAGGATTTCAGTATTTACCTTTTGATTTCTGTCCAGGTTATCATGTACTGTTTGTACATGTTTCAATCAATTACAATTTTACAGCGTGGATTAGGCCTGTGAATGTTGAATAACCTGGAGAAGTTATTTTTAGTGACATAATATTTCTCTTACTAATAAACACCATTATTATTTTTATGGGAATACATTACTTTATCCTTTACCTTTCTCTTAAAACCAGTAACATTTCCATAATATTTCAAAGGGAAGTCGTTTAAGAATTAAAGAGAGGTCCATGTGAAGAACTATAGAAGACAAATTCAGTTAATCAGCTTCCCCTACCTACACATCATACTGTATTTCAAATCTGAAGAACATGGAAGACAATTGATTTGATTTACTAGACTTGTACATCAGTCTATACAAAAAAAAGTCTCCAGGCTTTTTATAATATTTATAATGCAATAATATATGATAAAGACACATTAAGACAATAGAGAGTAGCATATTTTTTCCAGACTTGGTAAATAACATAAAAAGCAAATAAAATTATTCTGATTTCATTCTAGATTGACCTCCAGTTAGAGATGGTGAGCACTGTTGCAGGAGTTGGATTACAAGGCACAGATAAGGAAGGAGGAGCCAAAGGGGAGGAACAGCCTATTAGTTCACCATGGGATGTAGTCTTTGGAACGTCAGGTATTTTAATGAAGTTATAACTGCACACTCTTAACACATTAATCTCACAAGCTGTCAAAAACAAGCAGACTTCAGAAGTTTGCTATTTAGAAACAACAAGTTTGTCCCCTTTCAGCGTTTGGTTACATATGATTATATTTCACTGGTGCTCAGGAGTTGCCAACTTTTTTGGGCCAGCAGACACATTTTGAATTTTAACAAAGTACTGTGAGTACCAGTAACAAAATGTCTGTCATGTGATGTCGTAAGGACCAACAAACAGAGCAAGACGAGACCCAGAGCAAAAGCACAATATGAATTCTAGAAAAACTCATGTAATGACAACGATATACACTGGCATCAAGTATAATAGCATCAAGTACAATCAAGCACAATAGCAAAGTCTCTGTAGCATCAAATGCAAACAAGCAGAATAGCAAAGTTAGAAAAAGTCTCTGTAGCATGGATGAAACAAGAGGTCATATAATGTTCCAACGAGGCTAATGTCGTAACACAGTGTGGCTGCTGTGGTTATGTGGCATAATACTAATTTAGAGAGAGTACAGTCATTGCTGCTTCATACACACAGACACACCTGACTCCAGGCAACCTCAGAATGAATGAATGAATGAATCTTTATTTGCGTCAGTCATCGGCCATAGCAATAAAACAACAATACGATATACAAAGAATAGAAATAAAAAGTCAACTATATAAAATACATTTTAGGGTTTTGAATCAATAGTGCAATAGTGGATCTTATTCTAATTGCCCCAGCTAAAAACCTTGCAGCCTTTGCTGTCACCTGCTCATCTTGATTTGCCAAGAAAAAGGACACTGTGGCAGTGGCTGGGCAACCCAGAATGGACAATAAAAGAGGGGTGATAACCTCATTCCTCAAGTCTTTATACACAGTGCAAGCCAGAAGTGTTTTTCATGTGGAGTCTGTTGGAATCATCCCTCAAGTACAGCTGAGAACAATACATTCAATCTTGTGAAGTAAAAGCGTGTCTATATTTTAGAATTGCTAGATTATGCAGATAGGGTGCCAGAGAGTCGAAATGGGTAGGTGGAAAATTGTCATACCGTGGGCAAAATTTCCTTATTGTGGCCAAGTTGTTCTGATGCTCAATATCTTTTAGGTGCTGACAAATTAGACTGTTTGCTTTACTAAAACCTAAAGTGAGTAGCTGTTGTGGTGATAAACCACAAGAGTGAAGTTTTTGGTAGACAATTGTAGTCCAGGCGCTCTTGTGACAATCTTGCAGCACTAGGGATATTAGACCGGGGGGGGGGGGGGGTTAAGTTTAGGTGAAGCCAATAGTTAAGTCTCCTACGCCAAATTCATAATTCTACCGGGCAAAGATTAGCCTCTAGGTGCAATAATGCGTTTGGGACACAGGGTGGTACAGAGAAAATTTGCCTTAAGAACTTTGATTGGACAGCTTCCGTAGATCCAAGGTGAGTGCCTGTCCAGATCTGAGCCCCATATAATAACTGTGCTAGGGGTTTAGCTTGGAACACTTCCTGGACTGATGGTATATGTTAACCACCTTTTGTGTGGAAAAAGCGTGTCAGAATTTTGGCGCTTTGGGACGCTTTTTCTTTTGCACATTTCTGGTGTGCTCCCCATGACCCCGTAGACTGGAAAATGAGGCCAAGATATTTGAAAACTTTGACCTGTTCAATTAGCTGGTTGTCCATGCGACATCTATGGGCCCTATAGTTTCTTGAGAAAACCATGACTTTGGTTTTCTTGTAATTCACAGCCAGCTGTTCTATCTGGCAATATCCTGAAAAGGCCCTCGTCAGTCTTTTTAGGCCTACTTTTGTATGGGATAGAAAAACCGCACCACCTGCATATAATAGAATTGAGATGGGTTTTGTGGCCAATGTAGGGGCATGATACACTGGAGATGTTAGACACTGGACATTTATATATAAGTTGAACAGTGCCGGGGCTAGAATACACCCTTGCTTGACTCCCTTTGTGGCTGGTACAGATCCTGTAAGTTGTCCATTTGTGGAGCAGCGCACTTTCAACACAGTATCTTTATATAAGCATTTGATTAAGTACAGTAGTCTTTTGTCTATACCTCAGACATACCATGGGAAGGCTTGCTAGTCCTGACTGTGGAAGTCACACCATATTGATTTTTCCCAAAGCTGCTATTGCTGTCTAATAACAACAGGAAACATTCCCCTGTACTGGGCCATGCTCACTCTCTTGCACATTCAGTGACTGCATACAGACTATTATGCGAGACAAGAAATACTCCTAAAAATAAGGAGTTTTTACTTTATAACAGTGGCTATGCCCAAGATTTGGTCTTTTGCCCCATCTGTTTGAGACTACTAACCCAAGGAAATAAGTGAAATTCTGTTGACTGTCAGCTGTCTATTTTAGAAAGGATTTTTCTTTTTTGTATACTAATACCAGAAGCCCAGATAGTCATGCATAAAAGCAAGCAAGGGGGAAAGAGGTCCAAATTCCACCCAGGTGCACAGGAGGGACAAAGCAAGATGTGTGTGCATGAGCTTGAGGCTTGCTTTGACTTGTTCGCATCAAGTTAAACTAAGTTTAGTGTGGTGTTTGAACGTTGAACATTTTGTAACTTTCAATTATGTCCCCCTTTTTACTATGCTTTGTTAAAGTAGCATATTTTACTGCTTTAGAGTTCTTGAACAGAATTTTATATACATAGTTTTGGAGTCTTAGCACTTTATTAATGGTCATGTACATTTCAGCTTTCTGTACCATCCTTTTCTATTTTTATTCAGTGCCACTGAAAGCAAGCAGTGCTAAATGCACTTTTGACTGAAGTGTGAAATGTTCTTGATAGCTCTGTGCCTTTCAGAAAGAAGGCAGCTATGACCCAGGCATTGTGATCTGCATGTATAACATAGATTCCAAAATATATGCATTTTGGTACACAGTTCCATCTATTTATAAAAGCATCAGCCAGCACACATAGTCTTAAGTAAACTATATTGAAACTTGCAGGGTAACAGGGAATATAGTCCTAATGAACTTGCCTTTAAGTGAATATTTATTTCATAAAACGTATGCCGTGCTTGATTGGGTAAAAACAACAACCTCAAAGTAGTTTACAAGAAGATAAAACAATAAAATCAATTTTAAAAAATTACAACTATACTTCAAAACATACAAAAGTTAAAATACTAAAAACATGGTAAAATTACCTCAACTTCCTAAGCATCTGGGAAGGCTTATCTGAACAAAAAATGTTTTTAACAGGCACCAAAAAGTGTACGGTGAAAGCTCCTGCTTGATATCAATAGGCAGCGAGTTCCAAAGTGTAGGTGCTGTCATACTAAATGACCAAGTTCTTGCAGATGTGGAATAGGTATGGTGCGGCACCTGTAGTAGAACAAATTCTGTTGATTGAAACGGTAGATTTGGCACATGTGGGGTAAAGTGATCTCATGGGCAAACTGGTTCCAAGTTGTTAATTGCTTTGTTAAGTGGCATTGATAATTTATGTATTAGAAGTGTATGTAGCAGGAGAGAGGTAACAGATTGAGCTGAAATTGAGAGATAGTGAGCCTGTTGCACACTCTATGCAAAGAGCTGTATTAGACCAGGGATTGTCAAGCATACCTGACCTCTCTTTAACTGCACAAAAGAGTTCTGCTTAAATTGTAGTGGTGGTAACCTGTACTCCATTTGATCTCTTTTCCCTATATACAGTTTGCTATTTTGGAAAGACTTTATATCATTATGATTTTTCTTCCTGTTGTGCATATCTGAGAGTTGCATTTTGCCTCCTTGAGTTCTTTTGCCCAGCTGTAATATTGAACTGTGATGTCCTTGAACTGTGATAGTGTCTCTTGCTTGCTTTGATGGAGATGTGTGGTGGTGGTAGGGGGAACACTGATCTTTTGTGTAGCTGGACTGTAACCTAATGCACAAGGTTAAGAGTCACAAAAAACTATTTTTGCGTCTTGCACCTCCTACCACTGTTATGCAGAAGGTTGTCCACAAGAGTATGTGACCCTCAGGTAGGAAAAGGCTCCCCACCCCAGTCATAGGTAGAAGTATGATTTAAATTCATCACAGATATTTGTGTTGATTTTGTTTGACTTCATATTGTCAGAAAAGTTAAGAAAGGGCTGGTTCATTGCAATATCATAATTTGTATGCACTCTGCTTGCAAGTAAATAACTGAACTTTGCTGTAAGATATTTTTCACCCTACACTTGTATCCTGCAGACAGAAATGTGAATATTTTAAAAGACAATTATTAATAATAAAATATTTTGTTTAGAAACATACAGTTGCTGCATAGCCAAACCTGGCTTCAGTTCCCTATCTTTCTCACCATTAAGTAGGTATAGTACTTCAGGATCATGGGAGAAAATTGTGGCTGATCCATTGAACCAGGCAGCATTTTAATGGCGATACTTGAGGTTCATTTCACTTGTAAAGGGGTAATTGAACCCATGCCTGCAATAGTTATAAAACTTTTCTGTGTGTCACTACAATTAACTGTACAACAAATCTATGTAAAGTTCAGCAGACTTTAATTGTTTCTACATTGCCAAGGTCAACAATAAGGAGTAAATCACTTGACAGTGTCATGCATCATCATACTTCAGGTTTAAGGAGAGTAATTTATTGCAGCGTTACTGTATTGTGCTGTAGTGCAATTGTGTGCCACATTGGTGTGTAAATGAGCGTTACTGCCTCATTTCTGTAAAAGCAGGTTGATTACACTTCTGTGAAATTTCTATAAAATCAAGTTGAGCAGAATCCTTCAAGATTTTCCCTGGAGGTGAATTTAAATCCAACTTGCTTTAATATGTATGCTGATCTTATTCATTGAATTAGTGCCACTGTATTGATAAAGAATTTGTTTCCAAAATGAAAAATCAAGTAATGCAAATATATTAATCACCATTTTGTTAACATAAACTCACCTAAAGCACTTTATAACCAAATAAAATTGAACAATTTGAGCAATCAAGCAACAATATTGATAAAAATAAGCAACCGACCCCCCCCCCCCCAGCAGTGTTGAATACACTAGATTTTATTTCATGCAGGGAAGCCAAGGCTCTTTGGCACACTGTAACCAGGCCCTAATTTTAGGCTGTAATGTGGTGGAAAGAGAACAGTGGAAGGATGTTGATAAACTTTGTTAACATTAGAGCTATTCAATCTGGAGTCTTAAAATAAATAAGTAGAAATAGCTGCTGTTTCTAGTCATGTTTTTACTTGTTAAAAGTATGTTTACCCACTGTGTACAGAGGAATAGCTTGGGATGCAAACTGAACACATGAAAGATTTTAATGAAATCTCTTATAGGGCAGTTCCTTTCTCTAAGAGAGAATGAATATAGAGAAACATACCTGGCTCTTCCAATAGCCCTGTGTGAGAGTCATGTGTGGTGTCACTGCTACTAACTTTGGATTTTAAAAATCCAGCTTCAAATCTCTGCTCAACTATGAAGTCAGAGAGCAGCCTTGGGAAAGTTACCGTCTCCCAGTCTAAACTACCTACCTCTGTGTTGTGAGGCTAATACAACCTCACATGGCATCTTGAGTTCCCTAGAGGAAAAGTGAGATGTTAGTGACAGCTATTATTATTATTATTTAGATGCTATCAGTTTGCAGTTTCCCTTGTTTGTGATCCATTGTTGTGACCCTTGTTGTTGTCCAAGAGAGATGGGAGAATGAGACAGAAGCCCGATTCTCTTTGAGGTGGCAACCTGTGTCAGATTTACAATTTCAGATTATAGTTAGGGCTCACTTAATGAAATGTTATCTATATGTGTTCAAAAAATAAAGATCTCTACACAGATGAAATGTGCCAGAGAGACAGCAAGCCATAACCATTTCCCCAAATTTAGTTTTTGTGTCAAGAGATGTTTTGTATGATGCAGCATACCATCATGTTTAAAGTGATACAGCCCTAGGAATAGGTTTACTAGGCAGGTCAGTCCTCTGTTTCCCTGGCCTGTTGTGTTGGGACTACTAGGGAGATCCACACACACACACCCAAGTAACTAGGATGGTAAATAGGATGGGCTGCTGCACACTATTGATAGTGGAGAAAGCTGGACGCATATATTGCCTACCTGAGTCAATCCGTTTATAGAGAAATAGTTATCTTGGAATTCTTAGAATGAAAATGACCCTTTTTTAACAGGAAAGGTGAAAGGAATGCAGTTATGAGGACTATTACTGGTAATCCATCACTATCTGCATTTTATTGTTGATTCATCTTTACAGTGCAGCTGTAATTGCAAAGCAAAAATAAATATACCGCAAACAGCGCTGGCAGTGAGAATGTATATTCCCTAATAAGGATAAGCTGTTGCTTTGAAACTACTCCTTAGCTGGAATGTGGAGTTTAACTGCATAAAAGTGAAGGAATTACTTTATTATTTTTATTAGGGTAGCTGTTTCATAGGAAAAGTGCTTTAGGTAAATCCATAGAAGGATTGTAAAGTGTAACTGGGGATTCTCCTAGCATAGTGAGAGACTTGTTTAAGTACAATATTTTGGTTTTCTCTGAGATTTTTCAATAAGGCTCATCTGTTGTATTAAAAAAAACATCTGCAGTATGTCCACTTTAGATTAAAAAATAACATTCCTTGCTCATGGGTCAGATGAAACTATTTTGTAATAAGCTTATTGTTTAAACTAAGGGAGACTATATAAAATACTTCTGTATTTTAGTTCTTGTTTTGTAGACATTGAGCAAAGCCAATTATTTCCCGGATTTTTGGACTATTAATGGCTGTTGTGATATAGTAAGGCCTTAGTCCTTGCCATATCCTGCATGTGATTATAAAAGCAGTGAGAATCTCAACATAACTCTGTTCAGAACTGTGGAATACAATGAGTGTTTTATAAAATATCTGAGGAGGTACAGCTATATATGGTAATTGTTTTTCCCTCCTTCTTTTCTTTAATATAGCACATATTAAATACAGTTTTTTTTCTTTCTTTGCTCAGTGACAAAAGCCGTACAAGTTTCAGTTTTCTGTTTGATTTTTTAAAATGTTGTTTGCGTCACTTCTTGTGATGGAATGCATATTTTGAGTTACGAAAGACTCCTTTTTGCTCTAAAATCTCTCAGGAAATATAGCAGGAAATGTACTCTTTCTATGATCTCTTGCAAAAGTAATTTTCTTTTTTTTTCTTTTTTTTTAAATAATTTTTATTAATTTTAAAATTTTATAAACATAGAACATTACATTTCGGTCAGGATTCATTACTCCCCACCTCTCACCTTGGGGAGTTATTTAATCTTACCCTCCCTCTCACAGAGGTAAACCCATTCATTATTTTCCCTGACCTTAAACAAATCATTATCTGGCTTCGGCCTAACCCTATTCTCGGGTAGACCATTCTTGGTTACAAAACATAATCATAGTGACTTCCTCCGCACCTCCCCAGTGGCTGCATTAAACAAAACATACTTCTGGTTCAGGTACATAGGTATATTAAACATATCTTTAACATTATTTCAGAACATAGTTCTAACTCAAATACAATATCTTTAATTCTTATTTCACCTCATCTTCTAGTTCCAACCTCCGCGTCCTCCTCCCAAATCTTCTATAAGTTTCCTTCTGACTCCCCTTAATCTTCAGGCTCCTAACTTCGAAAGATCCTAACATAATCCTAGCTCAAAACCATGTCCGGCATAAATACTCAAAGTCCACATATATAATCAATCCCAGGTTACCCACCTACCCTGCTCAGCCCTCCCCTCGCCGTTCCCCAGTCCAAGCCCAAGTGCTTGCTTGCAGTTGGGCTCCATCATCTCTGTATCTTCTCCGCTGTTCCAGCTCCCAGTTTTTAAAGAAATTCTTCTTCTCCTTCATTGGTGTCCTCTTGCGCCGAAAAGAGTTGACTTTCGCAGATGTTGTTTTCTTAATTCTTTTCTTGGGTTCAGATATCTTGTGCCGAGAAGAAATTTTCCTGCAGTGAGGCTTGTCTTTAACTTTGGAGGGGATTTCTCCCCCTTCCATCCTTTGTGCAGCTGGGATGACATCACTGTTGTTTACGACTCCTCTCATTCTTGCAGTTTCCGCTTGGAACTCCTTTCTCAGATCCCAGATTTTTTCAAGGACCTTCTTCCAGCCTCCTTTGTCCAAATCATCCTCCATTTTCAAAGACATAGCTATACAAAGTTCCACACCGAACCAAATCCAAAGTCAAAATCCAAATTTCCACAATAAAATCCAACAGGTCCGATTCAAATCCTCTACCTGTCAATATTGATAGTTAGTTGCCCCCCCGATCAGGGGTGTCAAAAGGATCGAATCTCTGTTGCCAGGCCAAATTCCGTTACAGTTTCAACCGCATCGGTAATAAAGTTCCTGATTTAGTGCCACAATAGCAAGGGACGGACCTCCGTAAATTACATCCCTGTACTTCGCCAAATTAGTCCAAATTCTTCGGTACTTTTCTAGTACTCACGTTTAAGATATCCAATCTTGTCCTTTTTCGGAGGAATCAGCGCGCTCAGATGGGAAGGGCTCGCAGCTTCAACCCGGCGGGCAATGGCGATCCGAGGAGCTCCGTCGCCCCGCGTCTCACACGGCAGCCTCTACTGTGGCCGCCGCGGGAGTTGGGGCGACGTTGAGAGCTTCTGCCGGATCCTAAGGTCCCGGGAACCAACTCCCGGGAGTTTTGGGGGCTGCGTTGCTGTCGCAAGCACCCCTTTAAGCCGGCCGGGTCGGGGAATGCCAGCAGCGGCATGTCCCCCGACCTTCCCCTCCGGCGCGCCGACCGGAAGCCTGCAAAAGTAATTTTCTTAGACAAAGATCTGACTAATTTTTTATTACTACATAGCCATTTTCTATGGAAAGAGACTACTTTGTATTTAAAATGCTTCCATAAAATCTAAAATACAATGATTGTTTATCTTGATATGCATATTTAACAATCTGCCTAGAAATCTGAACAATGGTTTTCATTATCTTAACACTTCCTAGGCCAGGTATATGTTACAATTTTCTGTACCTCAGTGCTATATTGCAATAGATATAAATTTCTATACAGCATAAAATCCCAAAATTACAGGGAGGGGGCAGAATCTTTATAAGTGAAAAGAAATACCCCGTGATTTGTATTTGGAGAGCTGTAAGAAGGTGTAAACAATGGAAACATTTCTAAACTCTGATTTGTCCAATCTCTCTCCCCTGTCCTTCCATGGCTTCTTCCTGAAATGACTGCAGCCAACCAGCAAAATACAGTAGACCCTCGGGTTACGTTACTCTCGAGTAAAGTAAACTTCGGGTTGTGAAAGCGGCAAACCCAGAAGTATTTTTCCGGGTTTCGCTGCATGTGCAGAAGCGCTCTATCGCGCTGCGCATGTGCGCAGAAGTGGCGCCTCTGGATATGGATTTTTCGGTGTGCGCACAGACCCCCGGAACAACTTAAATTCGTATCCAGATCGTCCACTGTTGAGACAAAGGAATAACTGATTTGTCCAAGCTCTTCTGTTCCCTGATTTGTCCACTCTCCCCACTCCCTCCCTGCATGGTTTCTGGCCAAAACTGGCTGCCACCGACCAGCAAAGCACAAAATAATAAGAAAGTGTGCAGACTCTGGCTGTTCGGATATGAATCTGCCATACTTATAATGAGGTTTGGATTAGTGAATTTTCGCATAGCATGTGTTCAGAAAGCAGGACCTGCATGTATGGTAATATATTGTTCACCAAGAGTTTCAAGGACAGCCCATGTTGACTGCATTACAGTATTTTTATTTTATTTTAAAGCAACTGGTAGAACAATAGCACGTACTGCAATCCTACATTGTGCTATAAAATAATGAAATACTGGGCAGCTTTGTGTTCGTATTGAGTGTAGTGCTTACAAAAAAAGGGGGCAACTTTGCTTTTTTAATCTGGAAAGATCACAAATATCTCCCACTGTGCAAAATAGGCACCTTTATTTTATAAATATAGTTTATAGAGCCTCATAATTGTATTTATCAAGATCCTGTGACATTTTGATTGGTAATTGGAACAGATGGTAGATCAAGCCTATAAACTGGCAAATTGGAAAGTTTGTCTTCCTCTCTTTTGTTTGTTTTTCCTCTAGAGCAGGGATTGTCAGCTGGCAGTCTGTGGCTTAGATACAGCCCCTCAAGCAGTTTTTAATGACATATTTGTGTCCAGTACAGTGTTATGACTGAGTGCACGTGCTGCATACCTATCAGATTCCAACTGCCAACTTTTTTATAGAGCTGGCAGCTGTTTGGAATAATGTGGCATCCGTTTTCATAGAAAATTGACCACCCCTGCTGTACAGGGATAGCAAGTAGGTAAATATCTTCTGCAGATAATATCGTTACCATAAATCTCATTCAAGATAAAATATAATTTGAGGTAACCTAGTTGTATTAAAAATTTAGAGCATTCAGTTTAGCCCAAGGATAGGAAACCTCTGGCCCATGGATCAGATTAAGTCCAGCGCAGATTCCAGTTTGGCCTGTAAGACCGCTTTCCCCAAACAATGCCTACCTGCCCCATTCCTGACGTCATCTGTGATGTCAGGTGTTGTACAGGAAGTGTTGTGGCTGGAAAGAAGCGGTTGGGAGCAAGTGAGACTTGCTGTCAGGATCAGTTAGTTGATCAGTGCTTAGAGGAAACTCCACTTGGGGTGAGGTTCGGCTGTGCTACGAAGTCCCTGATCAGAAACTCCAAAGCACAATCGTTCTCTGCCCAAGCAGACTTGCTGATAGGCACTTACAGTGAGCCTTGCTTGCCAAGGAACAGTTGGGAGTGCACTTTTAAGGCTCCCAATTTTTCCTTAACAACCATGTATTTTACCTACCCCACAAAGCAGGGCTTGCTTTAAGCACAAATACTCTTTTGCATCTCCAGCTTGAATTCTAGCTGGCAATACAAAGGTTGTTCGTCTGCAAGCACAGCTTGCGCTATGCCCACAAAGGAAATACATTCCTTTGCATTGCCAGTTTGAATCGAAACTGGCAATGCTATGGATCTTTCTCTGCTGGCACACCCCTGGTTTTGCCTGATTAGCTGAGAGTTGAAGAAGAGGAAAGCATATCTTAGTTAGCATTCCATATGTGATCAAAGAGTAAAACCATTGAATTGTTTTCTTTTATGTTTATAGAATTTTAAGCATGTTTACTTTACATAAAATGTATCTACTGTACTTTTGCATGTGACACCACAGCACTAAGTGACCTTTTAAAGAGAAAGTTTGCATCAATAAAATTGGGGGGGGGGATGAAATACACTGACATCTCAATCTTTATGCATATTTATTTGAAAATAAGCCGTGCTGATTTTTAGTGGACTGTATTTTCAAGCTAGGGTGCATAGGATTGCAGCACTTGATAACGTATTTCAGTTATCAAGCCCAAATGTTAGTTCCTAAAAATGTCCACCAGAATGCACTCTGCTTTCAAACGAAGCATTATTATGAATAAATGTGTTCATCACTTTTCAGGGGGAAATCCTGTGTTGTTCAGGAAAGGAAGGATCCTGAACCCATAACTGTTCTTTATAATTGCTTAATGGATCTTTGTAAGATAGAAGTTCAGGATCTTAATAGAGGTGTGCAATAGAAGATTAGAATGTATCATACAGCCTAAACAATGGGAAATGGCTTTAGAATCTATATGGTTTGTTTTTAGTTGAGATTGATCCAACAAAGATTAATATTTGGGGTATATTGAACTTCATTGTCCAATGCAGATAGATGCTGGAGGTGTAGTACTGAAAAGAAGAACTCTTTTTGCATCTAAAGACTTCGAAGTCATGCATAACAGAACTTAAGTTAGTACAAAGTACCTTTCTCTTTCCGTATCTCGTCCTATTGGCTCATGTCATTGCTTTTACTGGCCAAGAAAGACTGTGGAGGTTTTGACCTAGGTTTCCAGAGGAAATTATAATGACTTTCTCTCCCTTCCTTTTCCTGTACTCACACCACAGGGGAAAAGGAAATTGTGCTTCTAAAAAGAGTGGTTTTCTTCTTAGTTCTGCTATTGAATGACACATTTTACCAAGCTTTGACAGATGATGCAATTTCTGACTAGAACTTTCTATATTTGTGCTTTTGAACCTGTGTGACATAAACATTTAGGTTTCTGTAGCGAAATATTGTCTCATATCTTAGATGCCCAATCAGTCACTGCAGATATCATCTTATCAGGAGGTCCATTCTGCACAATACAGTGTCATGACACCTATTTTGAAATTCCTTCCCATTGAATATTAGACAGGCGCCAGTTGTCTTTTCAGTGCCTGCTGAAGACCTTCCTCCTTCAACCAGAGTTTAAGGAGAGCTCATTTCCAGTTGGTTTCATTACTGGAATTGTAAGACGCTCCCATGTATAAGACGCCCCCTATTTTTGGGGCAACAACCAGTCGCCAGTCCACCCTCTGCACTGTCCGTGTATAAGACGCCCACTGATTTTTGACATTATTTGGGGGGGGGGGACCTAGTCTTATACATGGAAAAATACGGTATTTAAATTGTTTTGTTGCTTGTGTGTTTGCAGCCCTGGGCTCCTTTGAGAGGAAGGGTGAGGTATAAATCTAATAAATAATAATAATTGTGTGGCAAAGAGTTTGCAAAGATTTCTGAATTCTGAGTGTTTACCATATCCCACACACATTTACAAATTAATTTTTATTATATATTTTCCACATCTTCCACAATGTAAAATACCATTGTGTACTCGTTTTTGTGGCAGTTTTCTTTATATTGACTTGCCACGAACAAAACTTATACTTCTTTTTTACCATTTCCCCTTCAATTCTTATATTTATTCCATTTCCCCCTGTACATTCAATAATACCAACATATGATTATGTTATCTTACTGAATGGCTGAATACTTAAAAAGTATTGGGCTGGGTTGTTGTTGTTGTTTAATGAAAAAATATGAGAAGAACTTCCAACAAGGGCTCATCCAATGTTACCCTTTTTTATAGTTTCATCAACTCATGAAGATGATGTTCTGTGGATTGCCATGGCAGGAACACATCAAATCTGGGCACTCATGTTAGAATGTGGAAAACTACCGAAAGGAAGGTAAGCTAGAGTGTTAGACATGTTTAGAAACACCAGGCCAATAATTGGTGGGTGGAATGTGTAGATTCACTAGGTGTAGTGGTTAGAGTGTTAGAATAAGACCCGGGAGACCAGGGTTCAAATCCTCACTTGACCATGAAGATCAGTGGGTGACCTTGAACCAGTCACTACATCTCAGTCTAACAACAGGATTGTAGGGATTAAATGAAGAGGAGGAGGAGAACCATGAGCTCCGACAGAAGAAGGTGAGATATAAATGCAATAAATATTAGGCATCATGTCTTGCTGTACTTTTCTGTATTTACGTTTCTCCATCTTTTACTTCATTATCCAAACAGTTCTGATCAATCAGCACTTGGTTCATAAACACTCTTGCTTCCACCGAAGCAAGTGTATTCGTTGGTCAGTATTTTTTGCTTAGTATACTTAGAAAAGCATAACCAGAGGGGAAAGGAGACAAAGTAGGACCCATGGAAATGCCCATTTCTCCCCTTTAGTGACTTGAAAAAAGGAACCTGCCTTCGGTTTGCTGGGAGTGGAAATGAAGAGAACCGAAATAATGCATATCCCCATAAAGCAGGCTTTGCCCAGCCTTCTGGTCTGACTGTTGCTGCTGAAGAGCCTTGGAGCTACCTTTTTGTAGCAGACAGTGAAAGCAGCACTCTGCGCACCATTTCTCTGAAAGATGGAGCTGTGAAACACCTTGTAGGAGGAGAAAGAGACCCAATGGTAAGTTCTTGCTGTTTGTTCCTGTTCCTACTCAAGTTTGATTTAACAAGATGCCCAATAGGGATGTGGTGTGTAAGCTTATTTTGTATGACTATTCATGTCTTATAAAAAGTTATGATAGCAGTTGTTAATATAAACTTGATCACTGTGGTAGTGCTCCTTCCCTGTCATTCCAAAATGTTGACTTCATATAGCTGATTTAACTGCTAATGGTTTTATTGTGCTTTGAATTGATAGTTTGAAGATCCATCATGTTCAGCAAGAATCTTAGTTTATTTGCACTAAATAATAATAATTGAACCAATTTAATAATTGTATAACTCTCTCTTTGTGTGTATATATATGCTTTTGAAAAAAGAATTTATTTGCCTTTGGTGATCTTGATGGAGCTGGAATAAATGCAAAGCTACAGCATCCCTTAGGAGTAACCTGGGACAAGAAAAGAAATCTCCTTTATGTTGCAGATTCCTATAATCATAAGGTGAGCTTGCATGGTGCATTATTTAAAACTGCTTGAGTTTCATTTCACCAACACTACTACAAAGTTAAGTTTTAGGTATTCAGTAAAACTGTTAGTTGGAGTTAAAAAACAAATGTTGTTATAAAAGGTTTTTTTTTTGTCAACTTCTGCTTTTTTGTGGAAGATGCTTTTGATTATATGGAGAGGCAATAAAGGTGCTAAGGCTGTATTCCCATTTGCTTATATGGACCCCCAAGACAAGTTCATCGTCGGGACTCAGATTTGTGACACCTAAAAGCAATAAAGCTGTGGACAGAGTGGTAGAAGGTGGCTGGCTAATTTCTTTTCTAATGTTTACTGAGAAAGTTCTGGACAATTGCACAGATGACTGAAAAATTGCATTCCCTCTTCCCTAGGTTTGCCTGATGACGCAAACCCAAGCTCTTTCAGCTGTGTACTAGTCATGTCCATAAAAAGCTGCTGAGTCATTGTAAACATGGGTCACTTGTAGGTATTACTGATGTGGTGATCCAGATCTATGGTAATGATGGCTGCAGAGAGCTCTGTAAAACATGTCAGAGATAGCTGGCGCAGTCTTATGCACTTTGACAAAAAATGCTTTGACAAAAAATGGCACATCTTCAAGAAACATGAAAAGGGCTTGCATTTTGGCACTTCTTTTCCTGCAGAAAGTTTGGGAGTCACTTATTAATAATATCTTTTTCATAAACACTCAAGAAAGTGACTTTATGAGTATGTCAAATCCCTCATACTGCTAATAAATAACACTTGAATATCTTAATTATTACTGGCCTATAATGCCGTAGAAAGCAAGAAGTTTGTTCAGTGGCCCGGTTTACACTTCATTGTAGATATTAGTTGCTGGTATACCATGATCATGACTTTCTTGGTTGTTTTGGTCCTCCCTGCTTATATCGAGAGGAAACAACAATGAACCCTGAGTTAGCATTATGTCTGAACCAGGGATCATTGTTTGTTTTGGTCCCAACTAGCCACAGTTAGTAAGTCAATAATAAACCTTGTCTACAGATCATAGTATATTGGGAGTGAAACAAACCACACTTCTTGAGATTGGAAATACAAGCTCCCCCTCTGTGAAGGCAGGACACTTAGCAGGCAGCATTTTCTCTAATTGTGACACTGTTCTCTACTTTACTTTCTTCAGAATTTTATCATCAGTAGTATAGTAAAAATAAGTACACGATTCTGTTTTATTATTTTCAAAGTTCCTTGTGTTTTGCTTTTCTCTAGATTAAATTTGTAGATCCCAAGATGAAGAATTGTGCTACATTGGCAGGTACAGGAGAAGCAAGCAATGTCATCGGTTCCAGCTTCACTTCTTCAACTTTCAATGAACCCGGAGGCCTGTGTGTTGAAGACGGAGGTCGTTTGCTCTATGTTGCAGACACAAACAATCATCAAATTAAAGTGCTAGATTTAGAAACCAAAATTGTTTCACTGGTAAGCCAACTTTATAGAACTTTATCTGGGACTTTCAACTTTGGATAAGTTATTATAGTTGGGTCATCTTTCATCAGATATCCTAATGCTACTGCCCAGATAGCATGAAGCATAGCAGTAAATGCATTCTCATGGTGTTTTATAATGATCTGGCAAACAGAACAGCTTTTGTGTTAAGGATATCCTGTTAGGCTTAAAATAAATGTTCCATCTGTTTTAAGAGGTTGGAAAGGACACTAGTGCAATTAGAGTAAGCAGAGATACAGAAACTTCAGCTTTCATAGCACTGTTCAACTTGGATATAGGAGACCTGATTCAAGTCTCATCCTAGTCTAAAGAGCAGTCTTAAGCACCATGTATTCTCTCTGCTTTATGTCTGTGCCCTCCTCCCCCAGTAAAATGGAAATAATAGGTCCTGCTTGTGAAAATAAATGAGATAAAACCCTTATAAAACATGTGCAAAGTGCTTCAAACTCTGAGCTTGGCACAGTAAGTTAACAAACTCCCGCAGCTGCAGCAGATCAGGTGCTTTCTTCTAAAAACCTATGAATTACACCAGTTCTCATGATATTGAACTCAGGAATTGCTCCTTCCCATCCGCATTACTAACTAGGCCAATTTCTCACTGACATTCATGTCCAGCTCATAATGGTCTTGATCCAGTACTAGAACTTCACTTTCCCAATGAAGTCTGGGAATTTAAGGATAAAGTCTTCACCATTGTCAGCTCTCCTTGCCACTTGAAAGAAAAAATAAAAGACTGGGTCTAGCAGAAATCCAAAGCAGCACACTTGTTCCTTCATAGGAAGTACAACCCGTATGGAAGCAGAGTTTGGACACCACAACAGATACCCAGAAACAGCAATATAAGACTTGTCCAAGGCAGAATTAGTCGCTCATAGGGTGATAATTAAGGCTTACTCAGAGTAGACTCATTAAAATTACCGGTAATGAACATGCTATGTTCTGAAAGCAGCCCTGTTTAGGGAGGCATTTAATGTTTAACAGATTATTGTATTTTAATGTTCTGTTGGAAGCCACCCAGAGTGGCTGGGGAAACCCAGCCAGATGGGCGGGGTATAAATAAATTATTATTATTATTATTATTATTATTATTATTATTATTATTATTATTATGTTTGGTCCATTACTTCCAATGGGTCTACTCTGAGTAAAACTTAATTGAATACCATCCTTAACTTTCGTTTATTTTTCCATGGCCTTGCACATACCAGCTTTTGCATAGGACTGGGATATTAACACCATACAACAACTCTGGTCCTACAAGATTACTGATAGGCATGAATTTGTCACATAGTTTCTAGGATGAGGATCAGGTTTCCAACTCTTATCCTCTGGTAAAGTTGTCAGATTTCCATCATTGTTTAGGAAACATATGAAGAAGCATCAATGACAAACTTGTTTAAAATTGCTTTGGTTTAAATAAATTAACCCAACTTTTAACATGGGAGATAAACAAATAACACTGTTCAGTATACTTCATATAAAGAAGTATAGCCAATATTACAGCCACCTTCAGGTTTTTACTCTGCCTTACTTATAAGTGTTTTTTCAAGTTGTACCAATTATTTTTCTGATAATTTGGGTTTTGTTTTATATACCTCTATATATTGTTGTACACTGTCATGATATATGAGTGAGTAGTTTATGAATATTTTTATAAATAAAATTTTGTAAGGTAAAACTATTCAAAGGAATGTATTTATCAATATAACATTCATCAGCTGCTACTGATACTTCCGTAACAAATTCCTTAACAAATTCAAGTGAATTTTCTTGAACTAATGGAGCTAAGTATCTGTTTAGACCAATGTTTCCCAACCTTGGGTCTCCAGCTGTTTTTGGACTACAACTCCCACCATCCCTAGCTAGCAAGACCAGTTGTCAGGAATGATGGGAATTGTAGTCCAAAAACAGCTGGAGACCCCAGGTTGGGAAACACTGGTTTAGACTATAAAGTATTTGCATCTAAACAAGTCAAAACTGCCAAGAGAAGTAATATTTATTTACTCTTTTGTTTGACATGAAAGCTGACAAATACACTGGAAAAGTATAAACTGTGCCAGATTCTGTAAAATCTCCTTTATAGTAATTTGTAACAAGCATCTTTTGTTTAAAACATTGTTCATGTCATCTTAAGATAAAGAAAAAACAGTATTTGAATGGGTAGCCAACTTGGTGGCCTCCAGATGTTGTTGGACTACAGCTCCCATCCTCCTTTCCACTGGTCCTGCTAGCCAGGGATGATGGGAATTGTAGTCCAACAACATCTGGGAGCCCAAGACTGAGAAAGGCTGCTGTATAGTGTTGGGAATCCAGCTCAACTTATGCTTTCTCACTGCCTATCAGAAGTTTCCCCAGGCATTGTAATGGAGTGTGGAGCCTGTTCTTGGCTTTGGTTCTCTGAAATAAGGGATCAGGCCTGAGGATGTTTGGTAGATTTCACAGTGGTTGTTATTATTATATTTTCTATGCAGTAACAATATCAAACTGTTGGCTGTGACTTTTCAAAGTCTTAGAATTCGAAATTATACTTCAAAACAAATGAACTTTCCTTTCTGTTTCTTTGATAGCTACCTCTCCAGAACACAGGAGACACTCAGGATGGTCCATCTGTGCAAAAGACTGATACGACAAAATTACCAAAGCTGCCTAAATCTGCTCCAAATCTTCAACTACCTTCACTGACTGTGAGCCCTGGCCAGGCACTTCAATTCGCACTGAAACTCAGCCTTCCTCCAAATACCAAACTGACTGAAGAAGCGCCCAGTTCATGGTTTCTCACATCAGAAGGTAAAGGGCCTCAGTTGCTATTTAGTGTAAATATCTGCTGAGTTTTTTAATGCTCTTTTAGCCAAGCTATCACAGTACAGTGGTACCTCGGGTTAAGTACGCTTCAGGTTAAGAACTCCGCTAAGAACAGAAATCGTGCTCTGGCAGCGCAGCGGCAGCAGGAGGTCCCATTAGCTAAAGTGGTGCTTCAGGTTAAGTACGCTTCAGGTTAAGCACGGACCTCCGGAACGAATTAAGTACTTAACCTGAGGTACCACTGTACATTAATTTTGAAATCAGTAGGCTATGTCAAAAAAGGTAAATCACTATGTAGCTTTTCTGTGTAATAGTTTTGTAGATTTAACTTAATAAAAAAAAACATACTTATTGGATGAAACCAGATTCTGGTCAGACCTATTTGCTTTCATTCAAGATGAAATTGCTGTCGTTTCATCATCAGAATTGTTATGGGCCATAAAGTTATCTTCTAATGTTTCAGATAAATTGCCAGTTTAGGACAGGATCCAATTGTGCCCTTCTGCTAGTGGAAAGTTTCTCCCGCTCACAGAAAAAACGTTTTTGACAAGGCAGAGGAGCACTGGGTGAGGAAAGTGACCCTAACTCTGGAGGAGTTTCTAGATTTGCTTAAACTCTTGTGTAATACTTTTACAGGCTCATTATAAAGACTTATTTATGGACTACTAGGGTTTATACACCACAGCCCATATTTTCCACATTCACTGTTTCTTATACCATAACACAATCCCTTATATGTTCTCATATTGTATTGCAAAAAGTGTGCAAAAGAACAGCACTGGTGCGTTCTCCCCTTCTGTTTTTGGTTCTTTGTATCCCAGCCCACATATTTTGCTTACCAAAATATTATTTTATGATTGAGCTTTCACAAAAGAAGAAAATACATCATTCAAATTAAGATAAAACTCTAATATAGTAACGGAATACCTTTTTTTCTAGGCAGTGAATGGCTGCTTCACGAACAGGACACATATGGAGAAATTGAGGACATTTGTAAACAGCCTATAATCCCATTGCGAATACCCATGAACTGCCTCTCATCTGAAGTTGTACTGTCAATCAAAGCGTGCCTCTATTACTGTAGCAAGGACAGCAGTGCCTGCATGATGAAAGGAGTCTCATTCAACCAGACTTTCCATATAGCTAATGCAAGTCAAGGTAGAACATCTCTGATTGAGCTTATATATGCATTTTAACTAAGCCAAAGCAAACAAAAAAAGCACTTATTTATGTTTTATTTACTACTGCCTACTTTTGATACAGGAAGAAATTGTTCGTCCCCTTCCCCCGCCTTTTCACTTCTGGTCTTCCAGCAGAGTGTAACAAATTTAGCCGTGTAGTTTGGTGCCAAGTTCACCTTGAAAGCTTGTGGAAAATAACTGATAAGTGTGATCAGATGAAGTAGAAATGCATTGTGCTGAATCATGCAAAGTGTAACAAAATTCTAGTCTTTTATTTCTTGCAGCATAAGCAATAAATGCAGAAGTGGGTTTGGGTCATTGTGTGAACAATGATTATATTAACAAGGATCTCAATACTGTAATATCGTATAAGAAATTTGCTATTAAGTATGGTCAAATTCATTTGGGGCTAAACAAATGCCTAAGTGTATTTTTCTCTTAGAATAAATGGTTGAAATGTGGATATATATTTTTCTCGATTAAAAACACTATATTTTCCCCATAATATTTTGTATTTAAGGAACTGGTGTATTCTGAAATGATCCTAAAGTGAGCTAGGCTTATTTTTTATGCAAATAAGCTCAGTTATATAAAACTAACTTATGCCTTATGTTTTCTGGATAACAATTTATGAGAGGTCCATGTTTGTTTTCTATTACCTATCTACTTAGCAGTGGTATTCTGTATTTTTTCGCTAACTGCCATGTCTATTCACATATAATTATGAAAACTTTGGTATTTAATTATTTTAGGCTAAAGTTATTATTTCCTAATATTAAGATTTCTTGTTCAGATTTTTGGCAGTGCTGTGTTAAAACCAAATGGACATTAACCACACTTTGTATCTATGCCAGACTTTATTCAAAACTATGGACATGTTTCCTTGGCACCATAATGCTTTACAAAAGGCATTTCAGTTTTGATAGTATCCCTTAGATTTATATGTTACTTTGAAAGTCTTGGGGCATCATTATCATTGATTTGTTAATAATACGCAAGTTCTTCCAAGAGGCCAATAAAACCATTGTTCACCAAAATTACTAGTTGCTGGAGTCTATGATGGATTTAACACAAAGCTCAGTGGAAGTAAATCAATAATCTTTGCTTTTGGTTGCCACCAGCCTTACATAAAGAAAGAAAAGCAAAAATGTTAAACCCGAATAAACACAATTGTAAAAAGCTTTTCAAAATAAGCATCTTATATATGTTTGAAGAGACAGATCTGGATACACATATGCACATGATGTGCACCAATCTTCCTGTGCAAAAGTTATGTAAAATTACATTTAATATACTTGGAGCAGCATGTTAATTTTAATGACCATTCTTCTGAACTAGTTCACAGCTTCACCAACACTCGGACTTTAAATGACTAGAATACTGGTCTGAGACTTTTCCTGCTCTAAAACTATCTTAAGATGTTGCTGAAGAATTGTCAAATGTTTGTGTTTGAAGGGGAAACCATATGGTGTGGTATGGCTTTTCTTCCTCTTCATGATCACTTGCCAGCATAGCTGAGAGTTAAAAGGTCACTCTAATACCAAAAATAACAGTATTTCTTCCAGCACTCTCTAAAATTTGAATAGTTCAGCAGCCTTCCTGGCCTATCATTCAGGCCAGGTTTTGGAACTCTTAAGTAAGTTCACGCATGTGACAAAAAAAATAATAGATACAGAATTTTCTTTGCTTTTTGAAAGCTTTTTTTAGACAGAGAGAAAAATGCTGTATTCCAGAGTGACAAGACAAGGGCAAGTGATTAGTAACTCATTTTTTTTAATAATGTAAATTGTTCCTGCCTTTTTACAATGCTCTTTTTAATCCTATGTTGGCTAAAATCCAGGAACCAGTTCACACATTTTCAATCACTAGGTTTAAAAAAGGTTTCTGTTTTTCAAAGAACTCTCCACTAAGTCAAACTGTTCTCTTTGCTCAGGAAACTAATGGGCTCTGTCCATTCCCAGTGGACAGAATACTAAAAATATTGATTTAAGCAATGCTGTGTATCTGCAAAGAAGTTTTTGTTGGCTATCAGTAGAATTAGGATCATTGAAATGCAATATATGTGCACTGCGATATTTAAAATCTAGACTTGAATTTTGTGTTTAATCTCTCAGTAGCTGTTTTATTTACATCTATGTTTAGGGACTAACAAGCTGTTCTGGAGCTTTTTAAATGTCTCAGCTGTTTTATAAACTTTATTAAAAGGAGAGGCTACTATAGGTTAACAGCCAGACGCCCTTATATGTGATTGTGAGTACATGCTCATAGAATTCAAATCTTTTTATTCAAATCTTTTTTTTAAAAAAAGTTATTAGTAGAATCTAAAAATAACTTTCCTTGGGACTCAATGTTCGTTTGCCTCTATTTTATGAGTAAAGGTGAATTTATTGCTTTTGTGTAAAAGCCATTAAGGGTAGGTGATAATTTGCCACAGCAGTTGCTTTCTACAAAAAGGCCAAATGTTGCATTATCTTCTTAAGTTTACTTGTATTTATTTTACTGCATTTGATTGGAGACTTACTTTCGAGTATGGAAAATAATTTTAGATTAGTGGTATAGAATGGATTCAGAGTGTAATTTAGTAGTTATTAATATTAATTTAATACATTTATATCTAGCCTTGCTTCCATCATAGAACTCAAGATGGCGCACATGTGGTTTACAGGTGACCTTTACACAAGCATTCCAGACTTGTTCAGGTGCAGCAAGGTGGCTGCATCGCTAACACTTTTGAAAAACTAGTTTAAGTAGGCCACTTTAAGTAGTAACTAAAGTGATTCCTTCTGGATTTGATTACAACTCAAATAATTTCTGACCTTCATCAATGTTGGCTGGGGCTGATGGGAGTTGGAAGTCCAACAACAGCTGGAAGGCACTACATAGACTATTCCTAAACCAGACACCAGCGTACTATTCTATACATGTCTTTTCAAGAAGAAAGTTCAACGGAGATACTCCAAGGTAAGTAAATATAGGATTTCAGCCTTCATACCATTCCCCCACATTGCAAAAACAGCTATATTTTTCAACCACTTTCTTTCTGATCAAGTAGCTTTCAACATTGACCTTGCAGTTGTTGTGGTTTAAACATTTTCAAAGGCTGGCAGTCACTTGTCAAGTCATAGAAAATTAAGGCCTGCAGCTTGGAATGTTTGTGTAAGTGTAGTTTAGTGATTATTTCATTTACCTCTTTGTTGGCATACCAATTTTAAACATGTCAGAATGATTGTCCAGCGAAAAGCCCTAAAGCAAAAGGAAAAGTTGTTGTTTTTTCAAATTGTATCTACCTACCACACTGATAGTTATGAGTAAAGAAGTAAAAAAAATGGCAGTACACTTGTACAAATATTCTGTCAACTCCAGAACATTACACTGAAACAAAATCAATAAAATGTGTGTTGCTGAGCTGTTATCCCCACCCTCCTATTTTAGCTTCTCCTTGACATAAAACTGAATAAACAGGTTCATTTTGGCCTGGTTCAGACATCATGGCGTACCATAGCTTAATGTGATGAGAATGAACCACAGTGAGCCTCAGGATCACATATTCCCCTCCTCTTCTGCAGTGGCCATGAGCAGGAATTGAGAAGCTTTTGCTTCTGGCTTAGATTAACTGCAACTTGTTTGATATCCAAACCTGATAAAGTGTTGTTAATGCTAATAACAACCTAACTTAAAACCATAGTTTATGAAGCTGGCTGGCTTAAGCAAACAATAGTCTACATTAAGCAAATTATGGTTTGGGCAACCTGCTACACTATCTGATTGAAATTGGAAACAAAAGCTTTTCATTTCATGATCATGCTGGAGATCACATGAACCTGAGGCTCACTGCAGGTTGTTCACCTTATGCTAAACTTAACCAATAAGCAGCTATGCAGGTGCTTTAGAAATGGCACATCACTTAAGCTGTTTTGCACTTTGGGACATCCCATTTGTGTGTGTTTTCTGTTTATCTCTCTATAATTTGCATTTGTTAACAGAGTTGACTAGACATATAGTTTGAAGGTCTAGTCCAGTCTTATGTGGGTTTGTTTTATTAAAAGACATATAAACTCTTTCAAGGCACCTGGACTTTGCCAGCTAAATGACATAAAATGAAAATATAGTTTTGATGCTACAGTAGATAAAGTATAATTGATAGCTTTCCTTTAACTTACTTAACTTTCCATTAAACTAGAGTAAGCTGAATCAAAATAAACTGGCTGAGGTCCTTAATTAAGATAGGTCTGGAGCTAATTTTGTTTTTGTGTTTTGCTAGCATATGCATTAGCAGAAAATCTCAAATTGAAAGTCATATTCTAGAAGGCAGAAAATTATGTAAGATGTAAGGAAAAATATGATTTAACCTCACAGTGAACATCTTGAACTGTGTTTTACTGTAATTGATTTGTTTGTCGTGCTCCTGCTTTTTCATGATTATTCTGATGCACAAGAAGATATTCTCTTCTTATAGTGACTTAATCACAAGCATAATGTGTGTTTGAGCTAATGCAGTTTAATTCTATATGTGACATATTGCAATTAAAGGGCTTTTAACACCCCATCACATTTTCAGCTTTTCACTTTTTGTACTTTATATGCAGTTTTCTGTTTCCTTTTTTATATCTTCACTTTATCTTGTTTAAATATTTTCAATAAAATATGAATATTAACAAAAAACATTTGAAGCTTTGATACTAAGAACTTTGGGATCCATGGGGCACAGATAAGTTATGTGTAGTGGTTTTATTTTAAATTTAGATTGTTTTATTTTTAGATTTAAATTATATTCAGATTTAAAAGCTGCCCACTGTTGTTGGTACTTTAGTGAGTTGTGAACGTTAACAGGTCCTGTTGGTTTCAGTTATAGGAGTTCCATTTTCTACTACCTGAAACAAATCAAGCTTCCTACAGCTAGTGCTGCTAGGGTATAGAGAACCTACTTTCCCCATATTTCTAGATTTTAATTTGCCTCACTTCAAGATGCTTTATTACTTCCTCTTCCTGTAACTTGAATACATCTGAAAAATTCCTCAAATGAGTGCAAGATTCTTTCAGCTTCTGTCAGAGTCAGATTTGAATTGCACTAGGAGATGCACACAGAACAACAGATCATCTTTCACTAATGTGGAACACTCCAGTTGAAATTCCTCATTGCAGAGGGTTTGACTAGATGACTCTTGGGGTACCTTCCAACACTACAACTTTATGATTCTATGGTTCAGAGTTAATCCCAGAATATATTTAAATGAAATGTTGAATGTGCCTTTGGAAATGTAATATTTGCAATAAGGTTGCGATCTTTTAAATTTATATAAAAGGAACAGAGTCAAAGAAAGTAATATGTATAAAATATTTGGTAATTATTTTACAACCAAGATAGCTAATAATAGAAAAGCTATATTAAACTATATAAAACCAAGAACTAAAACTGTTTGAGTGTTTTATTATAATTCCAAATCTTTCGTTCTGTTGTTATATTTCTCTTTTGTATGTAAATAAGAAGAACGTTACAAAATAAGTAACAAACATTTGAAAAATGTATTAAATTGGCCCAATCCAGAGAAATACGTACATGGCAGTGGATATTCCAGTTGCAGGCACTCACATGTCCCCTCAGCAACAGTTAGACCACCTGTCTGAAGTACATCCAGCCCCTGTGGCAGTTTAATTTAATTCCTGGGGTAAAAACCTAAAAAAAACCCTCAGAAAGCTCAACAACTTCAACCCTAAAAAAAGCTCAACAACTTCAATCCTAAAAAAAAAGCTCAATAACTTTGGGGTAAAATCATTAAAAAGGTCAACAACTTCAAATCATCAAATCTGGCCCTCTTTGAAAAAAGTTTGGACACCACTGGAAGTCCCAAAGCACTTAACAGTACTGCAAAAGTGTATTGAGTGCATTTGACTGGTGCTGTGTTTGCATATAATAGTTTGGTAATGGGAACTGTTTACTTTCTCAGCCTACCACAAGGGCTGCACACATGGCACCCATTTTCACAAATATAGTTTCTGATCCATGCAGCCTGTTAATGTATGAGCATCATAACTTGAAAATGTATAAATCAAGGCGAATGGAAAAGCTATGTAAAGAACTAAAAAAAAAAAAAATAAGAGTGGGGAAAAAATTCCCAGAAGCACAACTTGTATGTAGTTTGTTTGTTTTTTGGGTTAATCATTCTAAAATGTCTTATTAAATTTCTATACTGCCCACCATCCGAATATCACGGGGCAGCTTACACATGCAACAGCAACAATAACATGGTGTGTGGACCCGGGGAGGGGGGTCCAAAAGATGGGAAGAGGAGCTCCCTTCTGTCCTCTTCACCTACAGCTGCTTTCCTGTCTCATGGCAGGGCTTGCATCTTTATGGGCAGGCACCAAGGTGAGTGGTCCTTCCTTAGGCTGCCCACAGCTGTGTTCCATTCAACTGCACTCCACACCCAGTTCCAGGTACAGCAGGTTTCTTGGTGGTTCTTGCCATTGGGGGCTGGAGCTTACTGGCCATCTATTCTTGGTTGGAACAATATTGTTCATTTTCCATAAATGCTTGGGTTCACTGTTCTCAAATATATTAGAATTCACATTTTTTTTGCATTCAGGGAATAATACCCTGTAAACATACATATGTATTGTTGGAAGATTCCATTCCACCTTTTGTTGCAGACATGGGATTGTTGCGTGTCACATGTCTGTTTACATTCCAGCACAGACTGCTGAGTCCCGTGAGCGGACTACCGCTCATTGTATTGCTTTTGTTTTGAGTCTCCGAGAAGACTGCAAGGAGAGATGCCATGTTTCTTTGTTCTGATTTATGTAAAATAAATCCGTAGTTTTAGTATGTATCCACAGCCTCAGCCTCTTCTGTTTGTGCGGTTTACACTGCTGCGTATAGTGTGCTCAAGTCAGCTAGCTTGAGCCGCTGATTTACGTCGGAGCCAGAGGTTGATGGATCTCTGCAGCGTGAAGGCTGAGAGGGAGACGTTCCATCTGGGGTCCAGCCAGCTGGCCTTTCGACCCCTGGATGCCGACATGTATAACTTCTAGGTGCATCTTATCAAACCTAGTGGAAGTGGCCTGCTATCAACAAAACTTCCTATATGTTCGCTTACAGTGCAATTCCTATGCATATTTTCATTGAGTTCAATGAGATTTACGGCTAGATACAGAATTACAGCCTTAAATGAAAGAGAAGCCTAGAAAGTTGTCCAGTGTTGAAGGCGTGGGTCTATTTATTTTTAGTTGTACACTGAAAATTCCTTAAATCTCAGCACATCCCCTAGGGTAGCCTTAGGCAAACCAGCCTCTCTGAGTCTTAGCCCATATGGGGTGCCTCTTACTCTCCTACTTGGATTGTTAACAGGATATCTGTGGGGCACTTTAAATATGTAAAATAATTGAGCATTTGTAAATGCTTGCATTAATCAGGCAGCTTGGAGTCTCTCATGTTTCTACAGCCCACCAGTAACATTTACTAATTATTTTGTAAAACTAGTACAGATAATCGTAACAATCTAAAGCAAATTAGATAACACCGAAAAAGCCAGAGAAAGGTAGACTCAGCTATGTTAAGTATACGTACAAAGGTAAACATGAAGGACACTCCTTAGAATAATGATGACGTGAATGTATTTTATTTTTTAAAAAATTGCATTGATTTTGAACTCCACAGTAGAATCATAGAGTTGGAAGAGACCACAAGGGCCATCCAGTCCAACCCCCTGCCAAGCAGGAAACACCGTCAAAGCATTCCTGACAGGTGGCTGTCAAGCCTCTGCTTAAAGAAGAAGGAGACTCCACCACACTGCTTGGCAGCAAATTCCACTGTCGAACAGCTCTTACTGTCAGGAAGTTCTTTCTAATGTTTAGGTGGAATCTTCTTTCTTGTAGTTTGAATCCATTGCTCCGTGTCCTCTTCTCAGGAGCAGCAGAAAACAACTTTTCTCTCTCCCTCTATATGACATCCTTTTATATATTTGAACATGGCTATCATATCACCCCTTAACCTTCTCTTCTCCAGGCTAAACATACCCAGCTCCCTAAGCCGTTCCTCATAAGGCATTGTTTCCAGGCCTTTGACCATTTTGGTTGCCCTCCTCTGGACACGTTCCAGCTTGTCAATATCCTTCTTGAACTGTGGTGCCTAGAACTGGACACAGTATTCCAGGTGAGGTCTGACCAGAGCGGAATACAGTGGTACTATTACTTCCCTTGATCTAGATGCTATACTCCTATTGATGCAGCCCAGAATTGCATTGGCTTTTTTAGCTGCTGCGTCACACTGTTGACTCATGTCAAGTTTGTGGTCTACCAAGACTCCTAGATCCTTTTCACATGTACTGCTCTCAAGCCAGGTGTCACCCATCCTGTATTTGTGCCTTTCATTTTTTTTGCCCAAGTGTAGTACTTTACATTTCTCCCTGTTAAAATTCATCTTGTTTGCTTTGGCCCAATTCTCTAATCTGTTAAGGTCATTTTGAAGTGTGATCCTGTCCTCTGGGGTATTAGCCACCCCTCCCAATTTGGTGTCATCTGCAAACTTGAGACAGGATGCTCTCAAGCCCATCATCCAAGTCATTGATAAAGATGTTGAATAAGACTGGGCCCAAGACAGAACCCTGTGGCACCCCACTAGTCACTTCTCTCCAGGATGAAGAGGAGCCATTGATGAGCACCCTTTGGTTTCGGTCAGTTAGCCAGTTACAAATCCACTAAATGGTAGCATTGTCTAGCCCGCATTTTACCAGCTTCTTTACAAGAATATCATGGGGCACCTTGTGAAAGGCCTTGCTGAAATCAAGATAGGCTACATCCACAGTGTTCCCTGAACACTGACCCATCCGTCATCTTATCTGAATGTCCATTTTCTATCAAGGACAGCTTCCCCATTATGAAATGAGTGCTTATCAATATCCTTGCTCCTTTTAAATCCTCTTGTTGCACTCCTGAGGAAAATTTAGCACAACGAGAACAGCAGAATATTGCCTGTAAGGCAGATTTCAAGCACAATTCAAAATGGCATGAGTGGACTGAAATTAGGGACAGGGCATTGCAATACTTGGATTCTGTGTTTCATGTAAGATGCAGCAATCTTAAAGTGAAGGATTATCAGTATTAAAAACATTTATAAAACTTGTGGTTAGTAAGCAATCTGCCAAGCAAATCGTTTTACATGCAAATCACAATTTCAAACTGCGATGCAAGAGAAAAATTGATTATCTGCCCAGGAAATGTAATATCCACCAGTCTCTCGATTCCTCTGTCATTACCAAACAGAAACGCTTCATGATATATACACTCCCAAGACTAATTGCAATACTATTTTGTGCTGCTTAATTTAGATCTGACCCCATATCCCATATATGAAAAAAAAATGTACCGCAGTATTTGAAAACATTTCACAAATGGCAGAGTGGCATGCTACAATAAACACTTAGCTTTTGAAGTCCCTTTTTTTGGGGGGGAGGGATACCAGTTTACTGTGGAAGGCATTAAATTAGGTAAAACTGGGATTTTTTTCTAAACCTCTAACCTATTAAAATTCCGCAGCTTCTTCATGGTTCCTGCCTGAGCAAAGCTAACTCCTATCCAACAAAATACCAGAAAGGTTTTCTGAATATTTTTTAAAGCACATGCCGTTTTCAGTCACTGTTCAGGTTTAATGTTTATAGGGTCTTTCCTCTTATCATTGCAGGTAAATACTGGGCCAGAAGATTAGGAGATCCTTCTGTTTATCATAGCTCCTTGGCCATCTAAAATTTTAGGCAAACAAATTAAGGGGATTAAGAGTCCCAAATGAGAGGAGAAATCTGCCATATCTGTCTCTCTGTTGAGTGTTCAGAAGTAAACAAGTTGATGCATCCCGAAGGGGTGGGATTAAGTCATCAGTTTAGAAATTTCATAAGCAATACAGAGTTCAATTGAAAGAGTATATTTCCAGGTTTTGGTCCCTCAGCCATCTAGTGATGTTTCTCTCTACAGTTTATATATATATATATATATATATATATATATATATATATATATATATATATATATTTAATCAGTTGCTTAATCTTTCGCTTGTCAAGATTGTTGAGGAATGCAGAACTACTAGCAATATTTAGTTTGAAATGGTAAAGAGCTGCCTAGAGGCTGAGTCTACACACAAAGAATTCATGCAAGGTCTGATTCACTACCATTGTGGGCCATTTGGTGATAAGGTAGTGCAGCTCATTCATGGAGAGCTACATAAAAACTTTAGATGCCACCTTTTACTTTTTAGTGGCATGAAACTTAAAATACATGCCATTTTACAAGACCTATAAAGTGGCAAATATACAGGACTCGATAACACACACAAAAAAACCAATGGAAGAGCATCACTCAACATTTAGAGATGGAGATAAAAACAATTACAATTAGGAAAAAGAAGAAAAGCTTACAGTATTCATCAAACACAAAACCTATAAAGTAAACCAAACAGACTGGTAAAGAAAAAGAGACAAAATATAATTGGTTCTTTATTAAATTCAAAATATCTCAAAACCATACTGTATGTTTGGGAGAACAAAGTTCTTTTGACAGTACTCAGGACAGAATCCAATTTACTACACAATTATTTCATTTTTATCCTGCGTCTTTTGACCTCAGCAAATCCGTCAACTAGAATATTTTTAAGGGGTGGAAATGAAAGGCAGAGAAGACGGGAGCCAGAGGCAGACAATAACCCATTAGGGAGAAACAAGAGCTTCACAGTCTCAATTCTTAATTTGTTACGTCCCTGAAAATTAAGCAATGACCATGTCTATACAAGAAGAAATAAACCTGTGATACAATGGGAAAGCCTTTAAATAGCTTTTTGTGCTTTTTTTTTTTTAATCTTGACTCATTCAGAATTGTGCTCTTGGATAACCTTACCAAAAATCTCGTCTGTGCCTCCAAATGGCATTCTGTATTCCAGAGAAAACACTGTGTTGTTACAATAAAATAATAACCTTCTTATCCCAGAATTCCCTCAGGATGATAGGCACCCCATGCTGGGATGGAAACTCGAGTATTGTCTGAACGGCATAATTTGGTTTACAGATGGATGGATGCTTGGTACAGCAAGGGATAAGTTCTCATTGACCTGAAACAGTCACACAGCCAGAGTTTTACTCTTCGAGGCATAAGATCTTTGAATGCTGTTATTTGGCAAAAATGCCACCCTGTAAATAATTGTGATTATTCCTCCACAGTGATAATGCCCTCAGCAGGAATAAAGCCATTACTGTAATTACACAGGATTGGCACGAACCATAGTGAAAGCAGAGGTAATAACACAGGTGCATCAAATCCTTCTGTGTCCTACAGCTTGGAGTTTATAAATTGCTAGCTATTTCTGGCATTCAAATATTCCGGTTGCTATTACTATGCACATTTTCCATATACCCTATATACTCGAGTATAAGCCTAGTTTTTCAGCACATTTTTTGTGCTGAAAAAGCCGCCCTCGGCTTATACTCGAGTGAGGCAGGCAGTGGCTCCTATGAAGCTTTCCCAGGTTTTTTATGGTAAAATTGGGTGCCTCGGCTTATATTCAGGTCGGCTTATACTCGAGTATATACGGTACATAATTTAGAAGTCTTTAGTCGTATTAAGGTAAAGGTAGAATTAAAAGCAATTACACATCAAAACAGTCCAAGGACATTATCAAACAACATCTACTATAATAAGTTACAGTATTAGAAATTAAAGAAGCAATCAAAATACAATTCATAGAATCATAGAGTTGGGAAGGGACCCTGAGGATCATCTCGTCCAAACCCCTTCAATGCAGGAATATGCATCTGTCCTTTACAGGTATTGAACCTGCAACCTTGGCATTATCGGCAACACGCTCTAAACAACTGATCTATAATTAAAAATCAGTAAGTCGTAGACCCCTGAATGAAGTTTGCAGACTAATGGTGGCTTACAGGCCACTGTTTTGAAACCCCTGCCTTAAATGTTTACCTCACCTTCCTGTCTTGCATTTCGTGCCTATGTACAGTGGTACCTCGGGTTACAAACGCTTTGGGTTACAAACACTTCAGGTTACAGACTCCGCTAACCTGGAAGTAGTACCTCAGGTTAAGAACTTTACCTCAGGATGAGAACAGAAATCGCGCGGCAGCTACAGCGGGAGGCCCCATTAGCTAAAGTGGTACCTCAGGTTAAGAACAGTTTCAGGTTAAGAACGGACCTCCGGAACAGATTAAATTCTTAACCAGAGGTACCACTGTATTGCATTGGCATAACGCCTCTAATGGTTTTTTTTGTCCTGCTTGCTTCACTGGCCACCACAGTGGTGGACCTTGGGGGTCTCAAATTTCAGCGGCACCCTGTGCGATGCCAAAATTCAACACCCCCTGCCTCTCACACTCCATTCTAAATCATAGTTGTGGCATCCCCTGCAGCGCCCCCCAAGGCTCTGTGCTCAGTGCAATTGAACTGGTCGTGCCCCCCCCCCCTAAATCTGCCTCTGGCCACCAGTTCTTCTTCTCCCATTCTTGCTCCAGCCTATTCTGTGCCTAACCGCAATTCTGATACAGCCAGCACTTCCCTCTGAAGTGTGACATAAAAAGGAGACAAAAGCTCTAGCGTAATGCTGCAGAAATGACTTAAATTTGTGGGTCTAAGTTCTCCTTCAACATTTATAAATAAAGTCTTACTGAATATATATAGGCAGGAGTGGAGAAGCTTTTGCACCCTGATTCTCTTGTGGGTATCCTGTGCTGCTTTGAACAACTTGGCAGGGGAACAGCCTTACAAAGCAATTAGGGGCTTTGTGGGAAGTAGTGAAGTGTCACTTCTGAACTTGACTTAAGCATACAGCGCATAACGCAGCACTCAACCGATGGGTCTGAGCTCTTAACTGGTACTTTCAAGGTACTAAGCCAATAGTAATAATAATAAATGTCAATAATAAGGAGCTACTTTGTACAAAAAGACAAGTAGTTTCTATTTAAAGCTATTGCTTTAGAAAAGTCTTGGCTACAGACCACTTCTCCAAAATGAGGGGAGAACTCATTCTAAGCAGTCAAATTTGTTGACAGATATATGATTATATTTAAATAGCCCTGTCCAAAAAATATCTGTCACCTAAAGTATGGGAAAAAATATTCAGGATTTACCCTTCACATGTGCTCTGCTCTATGCCACCCTGCTCCTGTTGTATAAAGGCAAGGTAACAGCACCATCCTATACGTACCTAAGGAGTAGTGAGTCTCATTCTGCTCAGCTGGACTTACCTCTGAGGAGATAATGTATAGGGTTGTGATGTAATTTTCTTCCCTGGTGGAAAAATGGGAGAGAGGTTGTAGAAATTGGCTTGTGTACTAGTTGCTGAGGTAAATACCGGTAATTCTTACAGAATGGCAGAGGTTTATGCATACATCTGCCCCCCACTAGCTATTTTCAAAGCTGTGGTGAGCTGTAGACCTGCCTTTCTAGCACTGTGGCAGTATGGATGGTATTTTTTATTAGCCTTATTCTTTTACACAGTCGTTGGCGTAAAACTGTCTCAGGCACATTCAGCCCGGAACAAGACTAGCAGCATAAGCAATTGCAAATGTAAACATGTGTCCTTTATTCCCCTTTTCGTCAGGTACTGGCTTAATCCCAGGCACCTGGTCTCCTACAAATTGATAGTTGGGATTCCTAGGCATTGAAATATTCCCACCTCCCCTGTCCCGTTGAGCAGCTCTTGGTGCTGGGGCAAGCCGTTCGTGCTTGTTTTCAAATTTGGGAGGCTGCTTGGCCGGTGGCCAGGATTGCAGTTTCTAGAAGTGGACATCTCAGATAAATCAACTAATGTACAGAGCTCACTACCTAGTCCTTTGCAGCAAGGATAGGGTTGCCAGGTGTCCACTATTTGAGCGGACAGTCCGCTTTTTTCACATTATGTTCACTATTTTTTTTCACAAAATAGTGGACATTTTTTTTTATTCAAAAGCTTTATGATGAAATGGTACATAATCTAAAGCTGTACAGTCTAAGAGAATAAGGATAGGAGAATCACGTTTTGTCTTTCTTTTCATAAGTAAGAATGAGACAAAGATCGAATATCCATTGAACTCGATTCTCCGAAAAAATTATTAATCATACTCAATTGTTTCACAAGACATTTAAAAAATGGGGGGGAGGAGGCGCCTCTTGCCGGAGTTCTGCCCCGCCTGTTCCTGACTCACGGGGAGAACAAAAGGGAGAGGCGCGAAAGAAAAAGACGCCTCTTCCTGTTCCTGACGCGCAGGAGCAGCAGCAAACCAGCTACCGGTAGAGGCGCGGGGGGGAAAGGCGGGCCTGGAGGAGACTTGCCCGACGACCTGAGGGAGCGAGATCCTTGCCCCAAGGATCGCCTCCCTAATACAGGAACGGTAAGAAGGAACCCCTGTTGGGAACTTGGGTAGCTTTGCCCCAAGGATCCCTAAGAAGCAAGCATAGAAACATAGAATTGTAGAGTTGTTGGAAGGGACCACGAGGACCAAAAAGTTTTGAATTTTAAGTAAAGTTTTGAAGTGATTATTTTAATACGTGTTAAAATGTTTGTAAGAAAATATATAATTTAATTTAATTTAACCCCCCCCCCCCGCTTGTCCGCTATTTTTTGGAAGCAGACCTGGCAACCCTAAGCAAGGAAGAACACCATACATAAACATACATAGACTTGGTCTCTGGAAGTAAACAGTTGGAAGAAAGAGTATTAAAAGAGGGGTGTGGAAACCACTGGCCCCTGGCCACTCCTCCTCACCCTGTCTGCTCCTCCTCAAGCCCAGCTTCCCCCCCCCACCCCATATGCCTTTCCCAGCAGAAGGTAAATATCAAGATTTAAGGGAACATATTACTAATTTAGAACTAAGCATTGGATAAATGTAAACATCACACCAAAAAGGATTCTAGTTCTCTTTGCCCTTCCCAGAATATTCATTATGAAACTATAGACCAAATTGTCTGAATCAGCATACTGTAAAATTGGTATGCAAATGTGTCCAGCCATGTTGCTATTTTCTGTAAAAACAACAAAAGAAACTCGGATGTTCACCTTGGAATGCCATTGAGAGGGAACAGCTGGCTGCTAAGAAACAAGAAGACAATAGATAAGCTATGTCAGAAAATTTAGTGTTTTATAGCAGGGGTAGGCAACCTAAGGCCCGTGGGCCGGATGTGGCCCAATTGCCTTCTCAATCCGGCCCACTGATGGTCTGGGAATCAGCGTGTTTTTACATGAGTAGAATGTGTGCTTTTATTTAAAATGCATCTCTGGGTTATTTGTGGGGCATAGGAATTCGTTCATTGTTTTTTTTTTTTTTCAAAATATAGTCCGGCCCCCCACATGGTCTGAGGAATAGTGGACCGGCCCACGGCTGAAAAAGGTTGCTGACCCCTGTTTTATAGAAACAGCCATGGGCTGGTTGGTTTTGTAGGATGCCTGTCAGTCTCTAAGATCACGTGCAAACACTAAAGGACCAGGGAGGCAACCAGAAAGTACAGGTTATTGAAGTAGCTAAATGAGAGAAATCAGAAGAAAATGCTTGTGGAAAACCAAGACCAAAAAAACTGATTGGGGAAGGGAAAGAATGAGAGCTGCTGGTACATTATAGAACCCAAAAGTCCATAATATACACTAAACCAGAATACGTGAACATAGAAACAAAGATTCAAGTTGGCTGACAAAAAAGGTTCCACCAAACACCAAGTTAGCCTTCTCCAACCTGGTGCCCTTGAGACGTTTTGGAGTACAACTCCCAGGAACCTCAGCCAGCAAAGTGAAGTCGAAAACATCTTGAGGGCACCACATTGAGGAAGGCAGTGGTAAATTTTCACATTGTATTCCTTGCCAGTTATTGGAGATTTGCAGAGTTGTTACACAAAACATTAGACCGCATGTGGTTCTATCCTATACATGATTTCTCAGAAGTAAGCCACTGGGTTGCATCCAATGAAGTCATTGTGCTCACACTTGTGTAACGGAACCTCTTCTCCCTCTCACCCTATTGCAGCCTTTCAAATCTGCTCCAGAGGGTTGGAGAATCCTCAGAACAGATTTGGGTGTGTGCACAGGATAGTTCTATTTCATGAGGGAAGTTGTTCCAAGACTGCAATAACTTAAGTGGATACAACCTTCTGAGTTAAATGGGAGTTACTGTTTATATAGAATTGCAGCCTAAGAGTCCCTTAATTCCTCAGCTGGAGAACTAAGAACAATATGGATAAAGTATTGATGCTAAGTAAACAGCCGTACAACCAAACAGAAGACATTCAGATAAATCATGAAGGAAGTTAAGAATGCAATTAAAGTGTGTCTCCATCAGCAGCCAACAATTCTGCAGCTTTGCAGGTGAGAGAGCAGAGCATTTTCCATTAGCCTGCATGATGATGCTACTATGGTTGAGATGATTGTTTATTACTATTATGACTCTCATTATATCCATTTACATATCACTTAATTGCCAAAGTGGCTGTTAAACTGTTTAGAAATATAAAACCAATTACGGAAAAAATTAAAAACACATACGGTAATTAAAATACCCAATAAGAGAATACTATCAAAACAATAAACATCCACAATTAAAATGTGCAACACAACAAGCCCATTAAAACAGTTAAAACAGCAATTGAAACAAATAGGAAGTTCAGGTCAGTAGATTACAGGATTGCAATTTGAACAAATCTACCGTATCTTCAAGAACCAGCAGGAAGGGCATTCCACAACACTGGTTGCACAAATGAAAAAGCCTCCATGATACCACAGGCTGGTATCATTAGTTCCATGGCAAAACTAAGCAGGTTCCTTTTCTTGATCTTAATGTCCTTACCAGGCAATGAAAGGGAAGATTCTTCCTCTAGCGCTTGGGTAGCAGCCAGCTAACCTGCATGCGACAACAACAGAAAGAAACCCTTCTTTCTCCCCTGATTTGACAATTATTTACCATTGCTTCCCCCATCCTATTCTTTCCCCCTTTTACTCATTGTTTTTTCCTTCGTACCTGTTGTCTCAGGACTTCATCTTTACATTGTAGTAGTGGCAGTGAAGCCCATGTTACTTCTAACTTCAGAACAGTGTGCTGAGCACATTTTAGTCACCAAACATGTTTTTTCCATAGAATTCTATAAAAACACATCTAACCAATTCATTTAGCAATATGCACTTATCACAGGTGATGTTCCCTCCACCCTTTGTTGGCAGCATCAAAGACTCTAATAACCTGGCAGAAATCACAACTTACTCGAAGCATTACTGCCTGATAAGGCACCTATAAATCAGGACAGAGTGTTATTTATGGCCCTTGCTGGCTGCTGATTCAATATCTTTATCAGACAGTACATACAGTAAGATCAGCACTGGGTTCACTCCCAAATAGCACTAATGGATTGTTTCAGGAGGATGTTGAATGTGATCTATCTGGCCAAACATTCAGAATCATATTGTCATGCCTGCAGAACTGGGCAAGCACTAAGCAGTGTAGAACCGCAGGATAAAAGCCACTTAATGTATCTTTATATAAAAGCCATTTTAATGTATCTTTATATTTGTTGGAAGCCGCCCAGAGTGGCTGGGGAGACCCGGCCAGATGGGCGGGGTACAAATAATAAATTATTATTATTATTATTACTTGAAACAGTCTGTGTGTGACAATTACTCAATTTTCTGGCCCTACTGAGTGGAGGAGCTTGCCATGTGGATTGCTCCCAACATGTGGAAATAGACTCAAAAACCCCTAAGATCTCTGGGAAGTGTCATTCTGTGAGGGAGCCTAAGGCTTTCTGACAGAATTGTTAGCTACTTCACCAAACTACAGTTCCCAGGATCCCTTGAGGGGAAAACCATGGCGGTAAATGCCTGAAACCTTGAACAGTAGTATACGAAAATGAACAAATCATCTGATCTGGCATAAGGAAACATCCAGTGTTCCTGTTAGTACATTCTGCTTCTCATTCTCCAAGTCCCCAAAGAAGCTAACAACATATAACAAAGCCTCGAATAAGTAAGCTTAAAAGGAAGAGATGACATTAGCTCTTATCAGAAGTTTGGTCCATTTCTTAAAGGTCAAACTACACCTTTGGGCTCTCAGAGAAAGCAAAGCGTTTCTAAAATAGTCTGTCTTCAGTGTCCCGAAGAGAAAATCTAACTATAGTAGAATATAATGTAATTTTGGCACTAATTTATGCGTTATTTGTTTCCAGAAAAAATCCATTTGCAAATAATCTCAGAATGAGTGCTAAACTAGTGCTATTTTCTACCAGAGTTCCAGAAGCGGCTTTTGCATTGTGTGAAAGTTCAAAAATAATGTGCAAAATAACATGGAAACATGAAAATGGAATAAACTGCCATGTGAATGCAGTCTTGGTGTACCAGTCATATAAGATACCCAAGACCTATTTATCATTTTGCTGTCTGAGGCAATGAACAAGATGGTGCTCCCCTAATTCCATAGACAGAAGCTGATTTATCTAGTAGTTGAAACTTAGTCCAACACTGGTGATGGGATAGCACACCTGAGGGCAGCAGGCTCAATATGGGGATGCCTAAGGCCACATCCACACCTTACATTTAAAGCACTCTTATACTACTTTAACAGTCATGGCTTCCCCCAGGGAAGTTGTTGTTGTTGTTTAGTTGTTTAGTCGTGTCCGACTCTTTGTGACCCCATGGACCAGAGCACGCCAGGCACTCCTGTCTTCCACTGCCTCCCGCAGTTTGGTCAAACTCATGTTGGTAGCTTCGAGAACACTGTCCAACCATCTCGTCCTGTCGTCCCCTTCTCCTTGTGCCCTCAACCTTGTGCCCTCCATCTTTCCCAACATCAGGGTCTTTTCCAGGAAGTCTTCTCTTCTCATGAGGTGGCCAAAGTATTGGAGCCTCAGCTTCAGGATCTGTCCTTCCAGTGAGCACTCAGGGCTGATTTCCTTCAGAATGGATAGGTTTGATCTTCTTGCAGTCCATGGGACTCTCAAGAGTCTCCTCCAGCACCATAATCCAAAAGCATCAATTCTTCAGCGATCAGCCTTCTTTATGGTCCAGCTCTCACTTCCATACATCACTACTGGGAAAACCATAGCTTTAACTATACAGACCTTTGTCAGCAAGGTGATGTCTCTGCTTTTTAAGATGCTGTCTAGGTTTGTCATTGCTTTTCTCCCAAGAAGCAAGAATCTTTTAATTTCGTGGCTGCTGTCACCATCTGCAGTGATCATGGAACACAAGAAAGTAAAATCTCTCACTGCCTCCATTTCTTCCCCTTCTATTTGCCAGGAGGTGATGGGACCAGTGGCCATGATCTTAGTTTTTTTGATGTTGAGCTTCAGACCATATTTTGCGCTCTCCTCTTTCACCCTCATTAAAAGGTTCTTTAATTCCTCCTCACTTTCTCCCATCAAGGTTGTGTCATCTGCATATCTGAGGTTGTTGATATTTCTTCCTGCAATCTTAATTCCAGTTTGGGATTCATCCTGTCCAGCCCAGCCTCACTGCCTTGTCGTGGCGAAGGGGCTTGAATAACTCAGAGAAGCTATGAACTATGCCATGCAGGGCCACCCAAGATGGACAGGTCATAGTGGAGAGTTTTGACTAAATGTGATCCACCTGTAGCAGGAACCGGCAAGCCACTCCAGTATCCCTGTCAAGAAAACTCCATGGAAAAAGACAACAGGCATATAAGAGAAGTTGTTAGGAGACCCATATTTCCCTCAGAGTTTTCTGGGAACAGGGATTGATAGATAAACCACTAAGAGAACTGTAACTCTGTGACATCTCTTTAATAGTATGCTGCTGGTGTGTGGTCTGACACATACAACTCTGTCCTCCAACACATTGTTGCTGCTCCCTATATCCTAGTATGTGCTATCTGAGGAAGCCACCTCACTTCTACCTAATGATAGTGCCAGCCACGCATTCACTTATTTTCCCGGTAAAAGTGCAAAGAACAAACTTAAGAGTCGAAGGTCAATCTTTCTACGGTAATATTATTGATCACCTTCTAATATGTGTTTAATAGGCCTGACCTAAAAAGAATTACTCCCAGCTGAATAACTGGAACAATTAAGTCCCTGGTTTAGCAACACACTCCCCTCTCTTTACCCTGAAGAATGCATTTGGTCAATTGATGCCTCATGAATGCAAAACTAGCGCTTCATCCATCGATCTGTCCGCCTGCTGTATTTCAAATGGTTTTTCTTCAAAAACACGTTACCTCACTGAAATGTAAGTACTGGAAAGATGCTCTGTTGATACAGTGGTTTTTTTAAGTAAGCACTGCATAATGGGGTCAAATGCTGTATCCATTTCCACTCTGAATTCATTATGCTAAGGAACCACTGAGCTTGGCTGTTTTTATTCTTCTTCTTCACCCTGACATTGAAAACAATGCAGTAAATTAGATGAAGCTATCATCTGAAGTTCAGTAATGACTGATTCCTTTCTGTGGCTTCAGCGAAGCTCTTTGACCCAATGTGTCCTCTCTGGAGTGAGGTACAAAAACAAAACCCAAACCCTTAATTCTTTGAAGGCATGTTCTTTATAAAATAAAATAAAAATCTGGCACACCTTATTAACAGCTTCTCGCAAGCACTCATATTTCCTACATATTTCCAACCTATAAGTTTTCCATTTAGCTGCCAGTGTTTGCATTTGACAAAGCAAACACATTTCTTGTAACGCATTGTGTGGTAGGTGGGCAGAGAATTTGCAAAACATATGTGTTGCAGGCTAAAGTTAGCCGAACAGGAACAGATGTTATCATGCCAAACAATCCTAAAAGGCCTGGTTGATTCCAAAATAACAAATGCCAACGCTACCATTCTTGTGTGTTTGAGGGCAATGCAAAATGAAATACTAAGTTTCCTGGTCAGATGATAGTTAGTCCTAGTGATGAAATTCAATTCAGTTTGCACTGAAAGCCAAATTTATCCAATTTGCACTTTCCTAAACAACATGATACAAGAAATAGCCGTACTTCAAACTTCACACTTCTCTGAATGTTGTAATGCAGTTCTCCAAGTAAACAAAATTTAGAAAAATGCATATATTACCGGTAGGTAAGTGAAAAATAAACATATTAGTGTAAATAACATACAAAAATGCATTATATTAGGAAAAATGGCTTGCAAAAATGTGTATATTGGTCTAAACCGCATGCAGAAACATGCATATTAAAGTCAGTTCTCCACATTTTTGTATGAAAAATTCTGCAGCATTTCTCTTTCTTTCTTTCTTTCTTTCTTTCTTTCTTTCTTTCTTTCATATGTTCCTTCTTATCTTCTTTCTCTTCTCTTCTCTTCTCTTCTCTTCTCTTCTCTTCTCTTCTCTTCTCTTCTCTTCTTTTCCTTTGATGTCCTCTGTTCTGGGCCATTATTGGGGTCCCAAAATTACACACCCATGAAGGTGGTAGATGGAGGGACCCTGGGTCAGAGGCAGGGATGGGAAGATCTCCTGGGGTGAGAGACTGGAAAAGAAAGGAAAGCTCCCAGGTGAGAACTAGGAGGGTCCACCAATTCCTGTGTGAGACAAGGGTTAAGAGCTAACTTTGAGAGAGGGGTGCATTCCCCCCCCTTCCTTTCTTTTTCGTGATACAATAAGATAAAAGAAACTAATCTAGATAAAAACGCCTTTGTTTTTATCTAGATTAGTTTCCTTTATCTTACTGTATCACGAAAAGACTTTAATATAATATTATGAGAAAAGAATACTTCAGCATTTTCATACTAATTTCCCCTGAGGGTTTTTTTAAAAAAAAAGAAATGTGGAGAATTGAATTTAAGGTTGGGAAAATGAAAAACAGAGAAGCAAAACTGTCAGATCCTTCCATTCCTAGACCTAGGCATATATAAGTCCAAGCAAATCACATTCAGGCATCCCCCAAATAGGGTTTCAAAGAAGTGCTGTAGGCAGAAGTGACCTACCCAGTGGGGCAAAGCCACAGCACTAGCCTCTGGGTAATAGCACTGCTGCTTGCTTACCAGGAAGGGAGAGATTAGAGCAAAGTCAGGGCTATTTGGGCACAGTGGCAGAAGTACCAGATTGGCTCCACTAGTGCACCACAGCCTTGTCCCTCCCCCTTTCAATAAGCATCAGTAATGTCATGCCAGCAGGCTAATGCTGAGACTTCTACCTCACTAGGGAAGCCAATTCTGGCTGTGGGCAAGTGATGCAAGCAAGACAGAAACACAGTCTCTGGCTATCCAGGCATCCTCCTCCTTCTACACAACACACACACACATTAGACCAGGCATAGGCAAACTCAGCCCTCTAGATGTTTTGGGACTACAATTCCCATCATCCCTGACCACTGGTCCTGTTAGCTAGGGATCATGGGAGTTGTAGTCCCAAAACATGTGGCGGGCCGAGTTTGCCTATGCCTGCATTAGACACAAGGAAGGAAGTGGAACCACACTCCAAATGCCCCTGCTCCTGCTGCCCCTGTCCTCTTCTTAGTTTGCTACATGATTTTCTCCCTACCATCTTTTGCTTCCCATGCTGGTTTCCCCATAATTCCCCAGAACTTCCCACAGCTTCACATTTTGACATCCTTTTGCTTCTAGCAGCTCACATCATCACTTTATCCACAAAGGTTCTGGGGAAATTTCCTTTTTGTCATTTCGTAGTCTGACGCGGGTGAAATTAGTATTAAGCCCTGTCTTCCTGCTGCCTTCCCTTTTTCTTCAGACAAAGTGTCAACCCACAAGCATGAAGACTTTTAAAATGAAAATTAAAAGTTACCCCTTTTGATTAACCTTTGTGTCGTGGATTTGAAAATTAATGATAATAATTACACTCGCTTCCATGTTAAGAGAGCGATAACTCATTTTACAGCATTTGGGTGCCTGGAGCTCCGTTGTTTACTTACAATGGAAGTTATTTATGCTTTATATTCTCTCAGGCCACTTTAATATTTTACAGGTACACCTACATGAGTAAATGAGACAATACGGTCAATAGAGAACAAAAGCCAGCCCATTGTATCAACTACACTCCTACCTGCTAGCTGTTCTGTGCCTTTGACACTCAAGACTTTAAATAGAAGGGTGACATTTAGGCTAAATGTACTTTAATTTGGGGAACAAATAAAGCAAACCCTTTATTTCCAAACATCTTTATTTCCCTCCGCTTCAGTTTATATTCAATTTCCTTTGCATTTGAATGCGAAACTTCCAAGTTAAGCAAAGTTGTCAGAGCCAAATTACAAGAAAGTCCCTACAAAATATCAGAATCAAATGAAGAGTTCGTTTGCACAATCTGTGCAACATAATAAAAGATGACCTCTTGTCATTTCCTAGTACTTCAAAGGCTGTGTTAGAACTTTTGTGAGTCAGAGGACCACCTCTAAATTGCACATTTCAGAAACACATAATTTAATTAAAACACATAACTTAACACAAGCGGGGATCATGCTGGCAATTTGCATCCAATTCTGTCAGAAAATAAGAAAGGTTACTGACATTGGGCGTTATGCAATTAAGCAGGTCCACTAGCACAAAGACTGCACTATGGAAATTCCCTGCCCTCTCTCCGCATGTACCACCCTGCAGCCCCTAAATATGTTCCGTGGGGTTTCCCCAAACTTCCAAAGCAGATCTAGGTATCACATGGAGAGAGGAAGGGCAGGGAAGTTTCATTGTGCAGCTATAAGTCCTTGCACTAGTAGAACTGTAAAAATGGGAACACCCACACATATTTGTCTCTGCTTTAATTTTGCATGCTTAATCCACTCTGAAGGACCTTCTATACTGGAAAAGTCATTCATTTTAGCTGCTCATCATTTTCTTAACATTTCTGTGGATTGGGCAGGTGTCAGGTTGCATTTGATGGGCACATTGACTTAGGTGCTCTGCTCATAAAACTTTCCCATCAGTGGAAAAGGGAAGTGACTTTCACAGGTCTCCTTTTCCCTCTGCAGACCCTTTATTGCTCAGAAAGTTGCTCTGAAGGCTTGGGAGACTCTCTGGAGCACCATGAGAACTGGTCCAGGGAGCAGCACAGAGCAGAGCATAAAATGCTGCCCAGGCCCCCATACTCCTGTCTCCACTAGATTCCAGTTCCCTCAGCAAGAAGATGGTGGTTTTGTGTTCACAAAGAGCTGGTTGGGATCCATGCAATTGCACTTATACATTCTAAAACTGTTATCCTTCAAATGTGAAAAAATGTCAAATGTTTGACTTTAGACAGGAGCATGACCTGGTCACACCATTAGCCCTCCTAACCTATAACTGTCTACTCTGACTGGCAGTGACTGTATGGGAAAATGCCATTCGGATGTTGCTGGACTATAATTCCCATCACCCTGACAATTGGCCATGTGGTTGGGGCTGACGGAAGTTCAAGTCCAACAACATCTCTGAGTCAGGAGAACTGTTGATAGGGCACATTCTTGCTGACACAGCTGCAGAGCAGTGAACATCAGGCACATCCACTTCTGATTTCCCTTGTCCTCCTGGTCAGTTGTAGTACATTTGCAACCTGGAATAGGTTCACACAGAGAGTCTGGAGTACAGGGCTGAGAGAGTTTAGAACTCTTTCATTACAGTTTTCCTTTTAGCAAATAATCCATCAAGTGTAGTATGTCAGTTGTGGTGAAACCCAAGCATTCACTTTTCAATATCCCTTCTTAGTGCTCCCATGGTTGCAGTTAAACTTTTGTAAAGTGAAAGTGCTCATTACTACCAAGAGGAAGAAACACTTAAGACACATAACCTTTTTAGGTGCCACAATCATCTTAATCATACCATCTCACATAGCCCCTTTTACTACTGCATTTACTATCTGTTCTAAAGCTAGAAATTGGCTCAGGGCAGGCTGCTGTCCTTTAATCTTTATTAGGAAGTAATATAATAGGGGAAATAATGAGGTGCTGCCTGACTTCATGTCCTACACAAACAAATGGCTGCATCTCATCTTCTTTGGCCTGTACACAAAGTCTCAGACACAGTTTCATACGGTACAATCTGAGTTGATAAAACAGAGCAGAGATACTTGGGGGGAAATTATGTAACCAGAAAACCATGCAAAAAAGTTTTTGGGGTTTTTTTTAAGAACTGGATGTTAAATCTGAACTTTGTTCATTAGCCAAATGTGTAGGAGGCATCCTGCACAGAATACTAATGGTGAATTGTATCTTAGGAGTAAGAAGACTCTGACAATCGCTGCTATAATAAAACAAAACTTTATTAGCTTCCTTCAGGATCAGCAAGCATTATGAAAGCTTTAGATATATATTCCCTGTCTAGTTCTCTGCTTCACAGATTGAAATGTTCCAGAGGTGTTCTAGCACTCTAATACTGATTACCAAATACAGTGGTACCTCGGGTTAAGTATGCTTCAGGTTAAGTACGCTTCAGGTTAAGAACTCCGCTAAGAACAGAAATCATGCTCTGGCGGCGCAGCAGCAGCAGGAGGTCCTATTAGCTAAAGTGGTGCTTCAGGTTAAGTACGCTTCAGGTTAAGAACAGACCTCCGGAACGAATTAAGTACTTAACCCGAGGTACCACTGTACTGCTTTGAGGCCCAGCAAAGCACACAAAGGGACGCGGGTGGCGCTGTGGTCTAAACCACAGAGCCTAGGGCTTGCCGATCAGAAGGTTGGCTGTTCGAATCCCTGCGACGGAGTGAGCTCCCGTTGTTCGGTCCCAGCTCCTGCCCACTTAGCAGTTCAAAAGCATGTCAAAGTGCAAGTAGATAAAATAGGTACTGCTCTGGCGGGAAGGTAAACAGCGTCTCCGTGTGCTGCTCTGATTCACCAGAAGTGGCTTAGTCATGCTGGCCACATGACCCGGAAACTGTCTGTGGACAAACGCCGGCTCCCTCAGCCTATAGATCGAGATGAATGGCACAACCCCAGAGTCGTCCACGACTGGACCTAACGGCCATGGGTACCTTTACCTTTACCTTTAAAGCACACAAAACATGCTACTTTGTGTGGAGTGTGCCTTTAGGTTGCCAGCATTGTGAGGTAAATTTAAGAGCCAAGACAAAGGCCCCATCTGCACTATATGTTCAAAGTAGTAGTATACTAATTTAAACAGTCATGGTGTTCCCCAAAGAATACCAAAGAATACCAGGAACTGTAGTTTGTTAAGGGTGCTGAGAGTTCTTAAAAAAAGATAAAGGGACCCCTGACCATTAGGTCCAGTCGTGTCCGACTCTGGGATTGTGGCGCTCATCTCGCTTTATTGGCCGAGAGCCGGCGTACAGCTTCCAGGTCATGTGGCCAGCATGACAAAGCCGCTTCTGGCGAACCAGAGCAGCGCACGGAAACGCCGTTTACCTTCCCGCCAGAGCGGTTCCTATTTATCTACTTGCATTTTGACGTGCTTTTGAACTGCTAGGTTGGCAGGAGCTGGGACCGAGCAACGGGAGCTCACCCCGTCGGAGGGATTCGAACCGCCGACCTTCTGATCAGCAAGCCCTAGGCTCTGTGGTTTAACCCACAGCGCCACCTGGGTCCTTAGGAGTTCTTAGGAGACCCCTATTTCCAGGGCTACCTTTTCTGGAATGGTTTAACAGTCAAGCCCTCTTCCCAGAGCTCTGGAAATAGTAGCTCTTTGGGGAAATAGGGGATTTATGTTGTCAACCTCCTTGCAGGGGCATTGCTATTATAAGGAAGAATGACCAAAGTCCATCTGGAGGGCTGCCATACTAAACCACTTAGTAAATTAGCTGCCCCATCTGTTTGTGTTCCTCAGACTTAAGCTACTTCTTAGGCTGATCTATTACAGAATGTGGGGGGCTTGGTGCTCAACCACAAATCCTGAAGATTTTGAATGGTATCCATCTTTGTACTTTGACAGTGCACAGGCAGCTACTGGGGAAGAGGAGGGCAGGGGAAAGTTCCATAGTAGAAGCAGAACCTTGTTGGTGGTGCATGAAATCACAAATCATATCTGATAAAAAACAGTTGTGAAAACCATACTTTATAGTCATATTCAATTGCCTGGAAAACACTGGGTGGAGCACAAACCTGGGAGTATCTAGGTTATTTGCCACATGTTGAAAAAGTTTTTTCCTGGTCTAGTGTCTTTTCATTTTTTAAAAGTCCATCATCATGGAATAGGCAACACCTATTTCCCATCTTAGCTGAGGTATGAACAAGGTGAGAATTTTATTCACCCTAGTAGTATTTGTATGCTATAGCTGAGAGAGCACACAGATAATTAAAAAATATGTGCTGTTTGACAATAAACAGGCTTTCAAATCTCTGGAGCTTTTTCCTCTCGGCTTCCATGTGCACTCAATTTATTCAGAATTAATATGTGTTAGTAATCTTGGGAGAGATGGAAAATGGTTACTCAATTCCCCATCTAGCCTTGCAGAGTATTCTTCTTCTTCCATTTACAGGTGAGGAGGATTTTTCAAATCCTTTTATAAAGTCCCAGTCATTCCCCATTCACACAGTCTGAAGAACAAAAATAAGCCATATGGGATGGTAGCTCAGGCACTTGACAGCCTTTTAGCAGTTCTTTATTTTCCACAATCACACCAGAAATTCCCAGCCGTACAATCTGGAACAAGGCTGTTTCTGTCTCTTTCATGTCTGACCTATCAAAGAGCCAATTACTTCAGAGCACATAGTAACTGAAAAATAAGCAGCATGTCAAGGAAATAGCGAATTCTAAAAATAATTTGGGCAATAGGTCTTGCCTTGGTAGTTTGTTTAAATGACAGATAAACACACACACAAATGGATTCTGAGCAATGACAATGAAATGAATTACCATGCGACAACTGTTCTCTTTGTGGGTTTTTTTCCCATTTTTTAGAAAAGTACACTGCCAACTGCAGCTTAGCATTTTCCCCTTTAGTTCCATGTATGTGTGCTAGAAACTCTTTTTTCCCTATTGATTGGGTAGGTGCAAGTTAAATGAAACCCTCCCAAATTTCTCTGAAATTTTGGAGAGTTGCTACTTTGCTTGGTTATGTAGATGAAGTGGCCACAAGGCTATTGCTTCCTGGACACCCTGGAATACCTTGGGGGTGACACACCATATTGGTAACATCAACAATATCAACAATATCAGAAGACTGACTAATATCCCTCTTCCCTCTAGAAATTGTGGCTCTTTGTGGCGAATAGGGGTCTCCTAACAACTTTCAGCGCCCTTAACAAACTTAAATGTGCAGAATACTTTGGCAGAAGCCATGACTGTTTAAAGTGGTATCACGGTGCTTTAAATGTATGGTCTGAATGTATGGCGATAGTCAAGGCGGGGGAAGCAGCAGTGTGTTGCTTGAATCATAAAATTGTTATCAGCTGGTGAGTCAAGTGACACAATGCCCTTGTCTTCTCTGGATCATGAATAAAGTTACTGGAAAGGAGACATAACAATTTGGCACACATCACAAAGCATACTGGTACTTCCAGGAAGGTACTACCTCTTTAAAATTTCTTACAACAAAGCCTGACAGTCAAACACTAATGGCCTGAAGATAACAGCCGGTTCTCAGTGGCTTCTGTGAGGTATGGCTTGAAAAATAGCTGCTGCTGCCTGGCATAGTTTATCATCTATAAAAGTCCTGAGTTGTTATGGCTCCTTTTACTATTGTGAAGTCTGAGACTGAATTCAAGAATTATTACACTCATAGAATGTGACTGACATAGTGTTAGAGGCTCTTACCTAAAATGTGGAATAAGTACACATCTTTCTAAAGTATATACTGATTACAGTTTGCGTAATATCATTGAGCTCAGATCAAGACCACCAGAGGACTTTTACTTGGAAATAATTAACATGGAAATATATAGTTCTGGGTGGAATCTACACACATATAAAAACTGTTCTGAAAATGCTTTTTTTAAAAAAAGCATTTTAAAAAATGCATTGAATTTTCCATAAGGCTCGCCATCTAGTGTCACGTTGTATATAGCACTTAAAACACACTTAAAATGTTTTATTTGCAGCTGTATAGCTGAGTCCCTGGTTTGTCTAAAAATTACATGTGGGCAAGTGAGTAACGAAAGAACTGCCTCACATATCCATAAGGTCCTCAGCCTCAGACGTTGCTTGTGCAGTTGAGAATGACTGATAAATTAAGATGATTACCTACTATGCAATAAATCACCAGAACTCAATTCTGGCACCTCTCAGGTGGGCGCCATTGCCATTATAAGGGAACAAGGGAGGTGTTCTTGGTGACTTCTGGCACCTCTTTTTCTAGAAAAATAGCACTAATTCTATTGTTTAGTAATAAGGCTAAGATTGCAGCATCTTCAAAAAGTGGGTCAGAATCACTTCTGACCATTTCCATTTAATATCTTGCCTAATTCAGAGTGAACAAATAACCAGCCTGTCCCTTCCCAACCTCTGTCAACTGCATAAAAATGTCCCTACTAATTGCATTTCATTGGTTCTGCAGTATGTACAACCGTGGCCAAACTAATACAGCTTCGCGAATCTGAAAGCATCCCCAGCTGCATACATAGGGAAAGCAACTTATTCAAATTTGTCATGAAGTGGGCCCTATTCCATTTTCTCAGCTTGTTTGGAGAGCCAGGAAAATATCTTTTGCATTAGCACTGCTGTGGAAAGTGCTAATGGAAACTCATTGTGTTGTGTGAAAGGGAAGATGATCATTTTAAAATGTCATTGCACCAGGAGAGGCTTGTGTTTTCCCCCCATTGCAGGCAGGGTCATATTGAGTAAAAGTATTATTCTTTGCCAAAGAGGGAGCGGGTTGTTTAAACTGAGGGAGAGTGGCTTGGGGATTTAGTGCCTGAAAACCAAGAAGTCTGTTAAATAATGAGGGCATCATTAATGAAGAGCATTTATTGCCTTGTGGATTTCTAGTTCTGGGCTTTTATCTCCTGCAGCAATAAAACTAAAAGGCCCTTGAAGAAGTTCCATGTCCTCTTTTTTACATACATATTTGATACAAATGTACATTTCATATCTAACTGGAGAAAACATGGACTGAGGTGTTTTCAATGGTTAGCCTTCCACATCTTCCTGTAATGTTTATGCACAAGTAATTCCATTTAGCAAAGATACTTTCAAAGTATTTTAACAGCACAATCCTGAACATACTTAGAATTGAGTGCGTACAGGTATGTCTACTCTACATAATCACACAAGCCGATTTAAAGAACCACACAATTTAACTGTTAGTTGTTGAGTACAATAAAGATGCAGAGGTCTTTCAAAATCAAAAAATTTATTATGAACTCATATTTCTCATCATGAATCATAACATGTATGCAGAAAGTTGAAATTCTAGATCAAACTCAGCTTCAAAGGTAAATTTTAAAAATATGAAAGGCACAGTTCTACCCTGCTGCTTTCTGGCAGAGTGAGCTCCCGTTGCTCTGTCCCAGCTCCTGCCAAGCTAGCAGTTTGAAAGCATACCAGTACGAGTAGATAAATAGGTACTGCTGCGTCAGGAAGGTAAACGGCATTTCCATGTGCTCTGGCATTTGTTACGGTGTTCCGTGTGCCAAAAGCGGTTTAGTCATGCTGGCCACATGACCTGGAAAGCTGTCTGTGGACAAATGCTGGCTCCCTAGGCCTGAAAGCAGAGATGAGCACTGCACCCCATAGTCGAATTTGACTGGACTTAATCATTTTTGTATTCTAAGTATGTTCTCTAATTCTTTTAGCACTCACTAAATATGGAGTCTAACTATAGTTTCCTACTTTCCTGTTGGTTTGACCATATCCACTTACCCTTGTATCATACATCATGCTCCTGGTAGGATGCTTCTGAACAAAATATTTCAGTAATAAACAAAATGCCAGTATTTTGATTCTAGGTTACATGGAATAAAACCGTATTTGAGTAAAAGCTGTGTTAGACATATAACTGCTCCCCCCCCCCACCCGCTTGAAAGTCATTATGGAGACTTTGTTGGTAACAAATCCTTGTCCAAATTTCTTTCATCATCTGCTTCTAGCTCCAACAAAACAGGTTTTCCTCTTCATGTCCCTTCTTCAGTGTTAGCTCCAGTTTCTATCTCCTACACTTTCTATCTCCTACACTGTTCTGGTTGCTTCATATTAGCACAAATTTAAATCATAGTACAGAAATGAACTCTTTGCAAACATCCTTTACTGGCTACACACAAAGGCATGTCAGCTACAAATATCACTAAGATTCTGTCCAAAGACATACAATTTCATATCAATGAAACTAGACAAGTAACTGGCTGAAATAGGAGAAAGCAAGAGCTACTGCTGCAATTCAGAACAATATTGGTGTGTTTTCTTATAAGTGTTTTTGTTGGGGGGGGGTTTAGATTACATCAACCACTTCATTATTCTTTGTTAAAAATGTATTGTATCTAATGTTTGACTTTGCTTTAGTGCAAAGGGCGAGGAACCTTTTTTGCCTGCTCAACTGCACTTGCCCACCTAAATTAAGATAAGGACAGCTCCCTTTGGTTTTATGTGCAATTAATTCATTCACAACCTTTTAATAAGATGGGAATTACAAATGCTACAAAGCCATGAAGTCAGCCTTCTGATATGACAGCAAATGTTTGTGATAAGGAATAGTTCTAGGAATGATCTTGGAGCAGAGCTGCCACATCACCATCGCTGGTTGCTGGATGAGAAATTGGCAAGTTCTCACCGTACTAACAGCACCCACTCATTGGAAAACCTAAGTGGTTGCTGTTAGAAACGGAAATGAAAGGACTGTCCTGTTCACTTTTTTCTAAGACATGTTGTTTTCAGTCAATTTCAGCTAAGATTTAAGTAACAGATAGTTAATACTTAATGACCACTGCAAACATTTGTGAGAGTAGAACTTCATCACAGAATCACAGGCCTCCTGACATTCTCTGTGGGCAATAGAGGAAAACCAGTTAGTACTTTAAGACTTTCAATACTACTCGGGCTCTACAGTAATGGAGCAAGTTATCCAATAGATCAGCCTTCACCAACCTTGTGCCTCTCAGATGTTTTAGACCAGTGTTTCTCAAACTTGAGTCTCTATCTGTTGTTGGACTACAATTCCCATCATCCCTAGCTATAGCGGGACCAATGGTCGGGGCTGATAGCTAGTAGAACTGTAGCAGACCTGAGTGGTGGCGGCGAGGTTAACCTTTTCTTCTCTGGTACAGTCCTGAGTCAACTCTGGAGACCAGATTTGTTTTCCACTGGGGAAATTGGAGCCAAACCACACCTTCAGAGGAGGGGTTTCCTCACAACCACAGCAGGGGAGGAAATGGTTGAATTCTTCCTTCATGTATGATGCATTCCTGACCAGTATCAGTGGCCCTTCCTTCCATAGCTGATGCTATTTGCAATTTTAAGAACCTGAACATTAAATGCAAAGACATATTTTAGCATCCTGTGCAGTATGGCTTTCGCTTGCTATGCCCTCACAGGTAGGAAAGTTTGGAAGGTGGTGTCTCACGGTGACATAGTAGCAACTATGCAATTTAACAACTATGCAGGAGAAAACAGCACATGACAACTCCACCTAGCATCTAATGCAGCAGATAGCTTGTTGTCCACAACATTTACTGTAAAGTGAGCTTTTTTTGTTTTTAAAAAGGAACATTACAAAATGAAATGAAATGACCAGAACGTTTTTCTTGTCTGCAGCTGGGATGGCTTTGTTAATTGTTCTGTGATGAGCTGGTACAAGACATGTTTTCCTTTTCTTTCCACAACACCTGTTTGTGTCACTAGAGTCACAGCACATGAGTCACAGCACAGCAGTTATTGACTTTGGTTGAAGCAGTGAGTGCTGGTGCACTTCGCTTTGTCCAAGGTTGCTAAGTTATAAAACCACAAGTTCCACAACAGGCTGGTACATGACAATATTTTGTTGTCACCTCTGAACAACAGACAGTACTGAGGCCTAAAGGGCTGAGGATTGTGAAGCAAAGAGAGTTTTGAAGGCAGACCAAAAATGTACCCATGGGCTATAAAACACAGGCCAAAATTCATCACAGGGTTTCGCTGAGAAATGCTGCCATTGTTTAGAAAACCTGGACAGTTAAAACTCCCTCAGGCTGCAGGTAAGAGTATGAAACCAAAACACAATGCAGAGGGACCCATCTGTTGACATATCACACATTCCTGCTTGTTTGTTTCCCTGTGGTGCATAAAAATTAGCCTCATACATTTTATTTATTGTCTGACAAAATTCTATGTGGCAGGATTTTACTTTTTTTAAATTATTTTGCCTTGTCTCCAGGTGTGTTGCTTCTTCCTGCAGGAACATTCTGGAAGGATCTCTGTGATATCTTCAAAGTAAGCTAATGCAGCCAACTTATTTGATTCTGTTGTGATGCCATGATTACAGACAATAAACTCTAGAACTTTTTTTTTTTTTTTTTTTAAGGAGAGGGCTACATTTCCTGAATCAAACCTAAAACATGAGTGTAGTGTAACCTTTAAGAAAGTATGCTGGTTATGTATGGGATTTTATTCAAGCAACTAAGAATTTGGGAGGGAATCCAGAAAATTTAAATTTACCCTTAATCCCATGATTCACAAAGCATGATGTTGGTTCAAGATGCATGCAAAGGAAATATGAGCAGATACAGAGAACACACCTGGAAAAGAGAGAGCAAAAAATTAAAAGGGAAGCAAGCCTACAAAGACAAAAATAATGTTTCTTTTATTTTATTTTCACTTGATTAAAGAACCAGGAAAGATAAATATATAGCTATAAAACAAACAAACAAAAGTGGGGGGACGATGATGACGGTTGGACGGACGGCCAAGCCATGTATCATTCTTAGACATAAACACATAAAGCTGAAGCACATAAAAATAGTACATTAAGAAAATACAGTATATCAATTAAAATCAGCACCATCCAAGAAGATAAATCCAAGCTGTTAAATTAATTATGGCAGGTATAAATCACTTCATGAAAGGGAATCTTTTTGAAAGCACAAGAATATCGCTTTAACTTGCCAGAGGGAATCTCTCTCAATATTGAGAATCATATCGAGGGTACCATCAAACCCTTTGGGGAGTGAGTTCTGAAAAACAGGCTTACATAATTCTTGGATATATCTTCATGTAGGTTATCTGTAGCTATGAGTGCCTCCCCACCCCCAATGAAATAATAAAAAGATTGACTTTCTTTAATATTTGCTATCATGCAACCCAATGCTATGCATGCTTGCTCAGAACAAAACTCCACTTCCCGGTAAGTGTGCCTCATATTATTACTTAATATATTACCGGTATCCATTGGATTGCAGCATTGTTAACTCTTGGGGAGATTTACTATGACTGGTTTTGAGAAAGTATTCTTTGTGCTAATATAATATTTACTGCAGATAGCAATGGCTGCAGTTCAGCAAAACAGTTTCCTCAGTTCCTGAGGCACTATGAAGCACAGACATAGTTTGCAATGGCATGCACGGTGTCCTCTGTGTGCCAGCATGAATGCATGTGACTGGCCCACCAGGGACCATAACTGGGAGCCAATGCTGGGAGCCAAGATGAGCAAACAGATTTCAGTGGCCTCATAGGGTAACCACTTCATGCATCACCAAAAATGACACTGATTTGCATAAAACCTCCATATGCTAACTTACAAGCATAGACACAAATTTAGAAATAATGTGTATATAATTTACACAGAAATACATCGCACCATAGCACGGAAGACTGTTACCTTGTACCTGCTCGGTCTGATGTCTATGTCTAAGTGCTAACCGTTGATAGGCAACTTCAAGGAATCCTGCTCTCCTTTCTTAGGGTTCTTTATCTTCAAACAAGGCAGCAAAACCAGCTGTACCAGAGTGTGACACCTAACTCAGGAGGCAGACCCTAGAGGATGGAGCCTGCCCTGTGTCCCCTAAGCTTCCCTCCTGTGCTCAGGTTCCATGAAGAATCCTGTGCTATTGCCAGTGTTGAAGTAAACTCAGCTGCCAAACCGTTCAGTTTCTGTACATGAAATGCAGGGAGGAGGCCATTTTGTCATTTGCCTCAGGCAGCAAAATGTATTGGGCCAGTCCTTCACAGAGGACTCCTTCAAATAGAAGATTGCCTGCTGTAAAGTAGCATACATGGCCCTTTGGGGATGGAGTAGGGGAGAAAAGGGGGTTATTTAAAAGTTTGGCTACGTTAATAACAATAGGTGGCTTTTACATTCATTGCCTTTCAAGATATCACAATAACAGTTGAGACACCTTTCAGTAGAAAGCTTCTTTCAGATATTAACCAAACAGTCTTTGCATATACCTGACTGCATGAAATGACCTTTTCAAAGTGCTTGATATGCCCAAAAGTGGGAGGCAAGAGTAGGGTAACAATCAGCATTTGAATGCCTTTTGTTATTACCATTCTTCGATACTGACAATATGCTTTGTCTGTCAGCCTCACACCTGGGAGTTCTGCCTATGCCAATGACTAATAGTGATATAATAGCATAATAAGGGGCAGAGATTGGATCTTTCCTGGCAGATCTAAAAATGAATTTCAAAAGTCAGTTTCTCAGACGTTTGTCATTTCTCTGTTTATGAATGACTCTGAAATTGAAGTTTTCTGGAAGCAGTGAAGAAAACCTGGCAAATGAGCAGTAGCCACCTTTCAAATTATGTGCTAAGTGGTTCACACTTAGATCCCATTGCTTTCTATCAAATTTCTGCAGATGAATCTTCATACATTGTGTGTAATATCCTGCAAACCTGTGGTTTCCAACCATAAGGAATCTGCAGTGCATTATAATCTCTGATTCCTCAAGAACACCTACATATCTCATTACAAGGAGATATCAAGACAAATGCAAAATAATAAATACCCTTGAAACCAACTGCTTTTTTTTTTTGCAATCTAATCTTAAATATGGCCAAGATCAGAATACAGGTAGCTGTGTTGGTCTGCCATAGTCGAAACAAAATAAAAAATAGAAAAATTCCTTCCAGTAGCACCTTAGAGACCAACTAAATTTGTTCTTGGTATGAGCTTTCGTGTGCATGCACACTTCTTCAGATACCTGAATACCAAGAACAAACTTAGTTGGTCTCTTAAGGTGCTACTGGAAGGGATTTTTCTATTTTTTATTTTGTTTCAAGATCAGAATATTCATCTTTGCTGTGAGTCTTGCACCCCACCCAACCCCAATGGTGCTGCTATCAGGATTAGCTCTAGACCCATTCCAAAGATGATGAGGTTGCCACCAGCTCTGCACTTGGTCCCAACAGTGACAGGGTAAAGCCTTCCTGCACAACTTCCTTTGCACTAAAGCAGAGGTGGGGAACCTGTGCCCCTCCAGATGTTGCTGAACTAGCACTTCCCTCACCCTTGACCATTGGCCAAACCAGTGGGAGCTGAAGTACAGTAACATCTGAAGAACCACAAGTTCCTCACACTTACTCTAAAGTGCAGCAGCAGGAGAAACATGAGCTGCAGGTTTAGCCTATGACTTACTGCATGCAAAATCTATACTGTGACACCTTCTATGCATCCCAACAGAGTTATTTAAAAATAAAATGCAGACATATTTTCTTCCAAGTTTTTTTAAAATCACTTTCTAGATGCACTTCACAGGTTTTTTTAAAAAAGAAAATGGCGAGGAAACTTGCTATATCAAACAGCTGTCCGTGTGGGATTTGTGGGTTTTTATGGAGGGGGTGCATAACTTCAGTTTTTCAGTTTGAACATGAATTATAGTTAGTTTTAACTGACTCTAGTGTTTTTATTTATTATGTTGTTGTTTGATTATTAGTACTAATCACCTTCTACACAAGTGTCTCAAGGTGATGTACAATAAAAATAGCAAAAAGACCAATCAAAAACACAAAACCCAGCAGATTTTTTATTTTATAACAGTACAAATTAGTCATCCACGGCAGAAACACACTGCATTATATTTGATATATTTGTTTTATTTCTCTTTAACTTTGTATTCTGGCCTGGTATCTTTGTAGCTGCATGGCTATCTAGAAGAACTTTTATATATCTTTTTATCTTATATATTAAAAGATAAAAATATATATTCAAAGGCGATATCTATAAACTTTGTAAATAAAATATGCATTTTGACACTTACATGTTGTGCATATTGTGAGCATCTTCTGTGAAGCACCCAGTGCAGAATTCACAGGCCACATTCAAGGGGCACAGATAGCATTTACGACTACCTTCAAAAAGTTTCTTTTCTCAAGAAATCTTGTAGTAGCCAGCCCTGAATATACCCATAGGTTTTACCTCTCACCTTATCTTCCTTTTGCCTTGCTGCCACTCTATGAAGTAATTTGTAAACCAAGCTGCTAGAGAGAAGTACACAGATCTGCCAAAGATATATTCATCTCATATCTCTTCGCTTGTATCTGGGATATAATCTTATACGTACATATGTGAGTAGAAACAACCTTTGTGGCACACTTATCAGGTTGAAATGTCACCTGAGTTACCTCTCAGACCATCTGGCTAGCAGTTTCTCCATTGACTGGTACAAAGCTGCCAATGTCATCCACAGCACCTGTCCTGTCCTGTTTTACTTTGTCAGCAAAGCGGATCAGGTTGCTTCTGGCATTTTCACAGTTACTGAGCCATCATTACTGGAAAACTTTGAAGGTTATTAACTAAGCAATCTGAAGGCAGCAGGGGATGTGGCAGGGCAGGAACCAAGTTGTAGTACATCTGCCATATCCAGCACCCCGCTGGGATCTTGCTGGCACTGCAGGTGGAACAGGACAAGAACAATCCTCTGTCCTTTTCCAGTTTGTTTTGTATTTACAGTTTTTTCTCCCACTGGGAAATTAAATTGGATAAACTCACATGGTCCAACAGAGCCATTCAAATCCACATTATTATTACAGAATCGTGATAGATGTGATGACAGTGCCATATCTGAGTGCAGTATTTCAAAGTTCAAAACATGGAGGAAAATGGAATGAAAAATACTAGGAAGGGTGCTGAATAGATGCGGCCATTTTTAGCTTCAACATATGTAACTTCATCTTTTCAATAGTTGAGAAGCAAACTTGGATAGCCATCTTTGCCGCTTCATGACATTGACAATCAGGATGGCCAAACTGTAACTGTCTAGATGAAACCCTGACAATTGGATAATCCAAGTTGGATATCTGTAATATTTATAGCAAGTTCAGGGATGGACAAATCTGTTAATTTCAGTTTCTCTCAGCTTCACATTTTTCCAATCTTAAATTCAGTTCACCACACTCTTACATCAGTTTGTAATTTTTTTACGTCCCCATGAAATTTTATTAGCATTTTAGTACCCATTTCTCCTCATATCCAAAGTTTTTGTATGCTATTTTTGCATTTTTGTATATTATTTTCACTAATATATGCATTTTGTGCACATTTTTTTGGTTGGAAAGCTGCATGACAAAATTCAGAGACGTGCAAATTTCAAAGAGTAGCTGTGAATGTTTCAGATATTGTTTTGGGGAATTGCACATTAGGTAAATCTGCATTGCAATGTGAATCAATTCAAACTTCTCCTCCATCCCTAGCAAGTAGCATCAACTGCCACTTGGTGGTCTGGACATCTCTGATTCTACAAAAAAAATACTGATTTTTTTTGTAGAATGCAGTAGCCTGAGATTTGCAACAAAAGTAAACAAGATATAGTGCGACATTGCTAAGATTTTTTTAAACTTGGGGACCTTTTTTTCTCTGGGAAATTCATGATCTTCTTTTCTGTTTGTAAAGCTAATGATATCTTACTCCTCAGAGGATGGAAGACTTACGTTAAACTCTATTTCAAAACATTGCCTAATCTTGGGGCACAATCTAGGACAGGGTTTGGTTCACGCTCAGGTCCCTTAAACACTTTAGACACAGAATATCTTGCTTGCTGACGTAGAATAAAACATGTTAACAAGCTATCTTTTTTTATGTTAACAAGCTATCTGAGAGTCAGGGCAAGTTCTGTTCTTTGTACTGCAAATCTCAGCTGTTATAAAAACCTAGGCTGTATTTCTTAATTATAGCATGCCAATGGCTTATATCTTCATTATAGTATAAATTCCATTCATGCAAACATACAGCCAATATGAAGGCAGTGCTTCGTGTCCCTAGAAGTCCTGAGAAATGTTCTACCAATGCAACCTTTCTTTTACTTAACAAAGTATGTTTCTAGTGCTTACGGTGAGTAATCACTTGTGGTTTTGACTATGATTTCGTAACCCTCATGAGAACGAACATTCAAAAATGACAACAACCCAACTTCCAGTCATTGCAGGAAGCTAGGCTGTAATGACGAAAACTGCAGCATTTGAAAGAGAGAAAAATGGTGTAAAGATACTAAAAAGATAATGTGTGAGAGTGAGATAAAAACACTAGATATGAGGATCGTCCAGTAGAATCAATGGGCAGTAGGTACATACATGTGTGAGAAAGATTATCAACAATATCAAAATACTATTGCAGATTATCCTCTTTGCAGACATCTTTAGAAAATCACAGCGAATGTTTTGAGCTGCTACTGCAAAGGTGGCAACCTTGTTTGTAATGGCTTTATTGTGGTCTGTCAACAGATCACAAATAATACCAGTCAGGGTCCAGCCAGCTCTTGCTCTCAAAAGGTCTCCCCCAAAAGAGCTCTGAGATCTCTGTACAAAGGACAATGCCAAAGCTAATGCATTATGTCTTCCACCTCCCCAGTACCACAAATACATGTCTGCGGAGTATAGAGGATCCTTTTATACTTTTTCCTCCAAATAGGTTGAGGCATTGTTTGGAAACAAAGGGCAGTAAAAGCTTTTCTAAGGGCAACAAAAGTTCGGAAAGTTATGGCTCTCTCTCTCTCTCTAATAAAGTAAACCAAGGGTAAAACGCTTGGAGTAGTTAGCAAGAATCAGCTTGGTGAGATGGGCATTGGAGGGTTTTAGGGTGGTTTTGATCCCATTTCCAGGGTTGGTTTCAGATAAGAGCATTGGATGATTATCTATTGGCCATCTAGAAATTCTGCTGTTGTGTGGTGCAGGAGCTATCTAGTCCCCAATACTATTTAACTTCTGTATGAAGCTGTTGGGAGCAATCATTAGGAAACTTGGGGTGAGGTGTCATCAGTACACTCGATCTCACTGTAATATATGAATTAAGCAAGGCCATGCAAGCCCTGGACCACTGCCTTGACTTGGTGGTGGGTTGGATGAGAGCCAATAAACTGACTCTGAATCCTGTCATGGTGGAAGTGTTGTAGATGGGCAGTTCCTGAGTGATCAGTTGCCTGCTTTGACGGGTTATCCTTCCTTGAAGGAGTGAATTCATAGCCTGGGAGGGCTACTGGATCCATCACTGGCACTAGAAGCTCAGTTGATCTGTGGCTAGGAGTGCCTTTCACAGTTGGCACTCAGACAACAGACTGAGCAGGCACACAGGTTGTCTGGCCACAGAGTTCCACACCAGTGAGATATATTTCTATTTAAATTAGAGCAATTTCTAAATTTGCATCTCAATTTGCAGCCTCTTTTGTCCTCCTGGTAATGCATTTTCTCCTTTTTGTCATAAATACGTCACCATCCTTTGGTCTAATCACTATTAAAGTTCAATGTTCAATCTTTGATTGTTTTTGAAACCAAGCATCTATTGTACCTACAACAGGGTTGGGAGCCTACAGCCTAGTATAAAATAAACCCTTTTGCACTGTGTGCATTTGAAACTCAATTCCTCCAAGAAGATTCTTAGCAGGAGTCTACAGGTTTCTGTAAACAATAGTTCTGCTTTTATGTTCATACAGTATCCAGATGCAACATCCAGTTTAAACAATGCTTGATGGTCCACTGACCATTTGTAGCATCTCAAACTCTTTCATAAAGCCTAAGCAAATCCTAAGCAACTTTCTGGAAGAAAAGATAATTAGCAATTACCTTAATTTTCTGCAAGTTGCTAATTTTTGTCCTCTTGGCATTTGCTTTTTTTTTTTTTTGCAATTAATAAGTGGCTGTATCAAGATTGATTTTCTGCAAGCTGCTAACTGCAGTTCGTTCTCTAGTGTGGTAAAAGCAGATTGCGTCCTTTATTGCAGGCCTCCATTATACTAGGAGGAAAGGAAGGCAGTATTGATGCAGTTTCATTATTTGCAATATCTGATTTGCTGGACACAATTGGATGCATTTTGGGTTTTGTTTTGTTTTTGTTTTAACCACTTTCAGTCTTATGTCAGGGGCCAAAACCAGTTGATATTAAGCAGACTTAAAATTAGGCCGCGGTCAAGATTCAGAGTATGGCGTGTAGTTGCTGGTCTCCTTCCAAAAAACCCTTGAAGATGTGATTTTCAGCAGGAAACTGGCACCCATGCATCATGCTTCCGATCTGGATCAGGTCCCCGTGGGGCTACTTCTTCAAAGTAAAAGTAGTAGCATTAACCATGCTTTTTAAGAAGTGTGCTTAATGTTATTTGTCTCTTTGCTCTTGGAGTGTTAGATATTCTCAAAGCACAGCATCAAAGTTGTCAAGAATATGCATGGTGCGACCTTAGGTGCATATATGCGTGCATACATCTGGCTTAAGAGAAAATATTAAGAAGATTTGTGAAAGATCCAGGTACATCATCTTGCAGCACAGGAAGGAGAGTGTCAGTGGATACCAGTAAGGATACTTAGAACAGAAGAAAGAGAAAGTGCCTAGGCTAAATACGGTGAGTACCAAGAAGCATGGCACAGGAGCAGCTATGATTCTACAGACCACCCAAAGAGAGGGAAGCAGAGGAAATTCTGTGCTCCTGAATTCTACTGGGATGCAGCTGCTCTGCTCCTAGGCTGCAGCCGCCACACTGACCATGAAGCAATGTGAAGCAATGGAGAGGCAGATCTCAAAATGGTACCAGTTTATTGTGCCTACATATGGAAGAAACAATATTGTCTGCTTCCTGTTTATAGAAAATGAGAAACTGGGGGCAGGGGAGGAGGAGATTATTTTCATGATTTACTGAAAGCTGTCAACAAGTTTTGTTGGTACTTTGGCATGGCAAACCAGAACACAACATCAGAGCTGGGCTGGCTTAGCACACATCCTGTTTGCAAAATGTGGGGTTTTCAAAGCACAGGAAGCACAAAACCTCTAGTTTCAGTTGTCTTGGACAGTCTATGACCCAGATTTGTCCTTTTTTAACTTCTCAATTTCCTTTTTATATTGATTTTCAGACAAACACAACACAGGAATCCCCTCTCCCTGCCGACAGATGAGTACAGCACTCCGTACTTGAAAAGGGGGGAGTTAAAAGCTTGTCAAGTCCTATTGCCCAACAAATAAAAGTTTATTTCCACAAGTCACTTTGAGATGCTGGAACTCTTCTTTTGTCAAAACGGCATGAAATTTGTCTGATCTCTTACTGGTTTTTTTATTTTCATATTTTCATTGTCAGTTTTCCCATAAGAATTAAATCCCACAATTGTTGAAACCATGTTTCCATCAAGTTAGTATTTAACTATCTCCAAACCTTAGCTATGGTTAGTTTTGTTGCTGTCATAAGATGAGTAATGAGATCTTTTGGAGTGAGATCTTGAGCTTCTGAGTCCTATATTGATTGAAATATTTCCAGGGAAATATTTCAAGTAGGGTTCAGTTCATCCAACAGCACTGGGCTGGTTAGCAAGACCACCTTTGGGAAAGAGAACTCTGTTCCTGCAACAGTTAGCAGTATTTGTTTGGGTAATCCTCCTTAATAAATTTGTCCTTAAAATTAAACATCTTAATCTACTTTTTAGTTGTTTAGTTGAAATTCCAAAGGTCCAAAGGTCCTGGGTTCTCCCTTAATAGATGAATTGGCAAATGAGGGAGGACGAAGAAAGGAAACCTATAATGTTCATCATATCTACAAGTTACGGGATGTATCTGGCTAGTCCCACCTGCCCCATCAAGAAACAGCTCGGGAGCAGGGGTGGGTTTTGAACTGGGTTGAATGGTGGGAAATCCTCTTTCTTCCAATGCAACCTATAGAAATCTAGGGGCCTGTCCAACATGGACCAAACCAATGTTTTCCAGCATTTGGTTCAACCCTGATCGCCCTTTTTGCCTCAATGTGTTACTCAGATTGCCTTGTTATGGTGTGGTTGCTATGAATGCAGAGATGGCCCCCACTTCTCAGGGCCAGGAAAGGATGTTACCTGAGATCACAACTGGTGGTTGGGATTTGCAGGGGCAAGGTTGCCTTCCTTATAGTATTTTTGTGGGCCTATATCATTACTCTGTTGCCCCTGCAGGGTGGTGGATTCTTCTATAACTCTCCCACTCAGATGCAGGCAGAATCTTTAGTAAAGAAGGACTAGGGGTGGGCTTCATAATCTCGCACATTGTGAGAGGCCTCAGGGACAACAGCCCTGAGAGTGCCATCCACTTTCAGAAAGGTGGCCTCCTGTTCACCTTTCCAGCACAACCCAGCAGATACGGTAGACCCAGCCAAGCTTTTTTCTCACAGCACCTGGGACATGATCTTCACATGTGTCATGTGTATGTTGTTTTCCTCCATCCTTGCCCTGCTCCCACTTGCTGGCACAAATGATAAACAGGATTGATTTTTGCACTACTCTGCTATCATTTACTTATGAATAACTGTAATTAAATGCCAATATGAAGCCAAGTCTTGAATATATATATATATATATATATATATATATATATATATATATGAATTTGCCCTTTCGTCAGGCAGTAGTAACTGGATACTGTGCGTGAAGGTAATCAAGGAGGAGAGAAGATGGTATTTGTGAATTGAATGTAAATGACGTACAGACATATTTCAGCAATGTCTTTAATCCTTGTTCAATAGATTTATAAAAAGCCAAGAACAAAGGCATTAATTAGAATCAAAGAACAGGGCAGTTTTGCATTGTTTTGTATGTGAGGATTTCAATTGTGAAAAATAACTGTTGATGCTTAGCACATTTCTAAATTTAAAAATCACTGCAGTACTTTTTGTTTTGATACTCTGGCTCTCGGCATAAGAAGAACAAACCCACTGTTTCTCAATCAGGGACAAAATGCACACGATAAAAAGGAAATAATGATGAAGGGGTGTGAGTGAGAGTTTGTAAAATAGCTTTGGAATCAAATCCCTAACACCATCTGGTAAGATTATGGCAGTATTCAGATTATTTTTTCAAAATCTGGTGGCAGATTAATACTTTGATACTGACAGCACAATCCTACATGGAAGTAAGGCCACTGAGTTCAATGGGCTTTGCTCCACAGGTTAAATGTGTAAAAGCCTGCAGCCTGACGATGTTTCTTTGCACACGTAAATGCCCACCCAGTATCCCATCATGAAATCCACTTTCCCCCATCCAAATCCGGAATATGATTTGAAATGGCTACAGCAATTTTGGATTCCACAATCATGGCCAGTCCTGCCATTAGGCACAGTGAATTGGCTGCCTCAAGAGGCAGTTGCTGGGGAAGCAGCACCAAGACAGTGGAAGGCTGAGATGTGTGTATGCTCATGTGACCTACCAACCCTACATCCAGCTCCGCAATAGCCAGCTGCCCTTAGCTGCAGAGGTGAACATCAGTGTTAAGTAAGATTTAACAGTCAGGCCCGTTGGCTTTTGTACATAAAATGATTGACACATCTCATCCCTAGACTCAGGTAGCAAAATGTCCCGGGTCAGCCCTGTCAACTGTCATAGCTGGGGGAGTGGGGTTCACACATTCTGTTTTTGGATGCAATACAAAAATGAATAGCTAGAAGATAATTGGGTAGGATTTTTGGCAATTCTTGGGAGTAATTGGCTGGATACAATGCGCTTTTATATCCAACACCATAAGTAGGCTTTCCATAAACAAAAGCCAGCTCTCTCTGATCTTCGTCTCTTCGGGAACTACTGCTACCCTTTGTTTTGAAGATATTCACTAGGGCATAGTTAGCAAGAAGGAGAATTTGAAGGCTGCGGCGCCACACCCATGCAAGAAGAACCAGTGTTTCTTCCTAGCACTTCTGCTTTTAAAATAGAAACAATATGTAACTGGATTTATTTATTTTTTTAAAATTATCCTGCTCACGGAAGCATATGAACCATACACTTAAAGCACTTTTTTTTTTGCCTCAAAGAATCCTGAGAATTGCAGTGTAAGGGTGCTGGGGTAAACTACAGTTCCCAAGATTATTGAGGAATGTGTGCTTTAAATATTTGATCTGTATGCAGCCAGATCTTCCACCTCCACACTCCAGCCACTGCCTAGCTTTAATCTTTGTACCAACAGAGTTCTGCTAATGTCATGGTGATGCCAGTGCAACTCGGAGCTAAAACTAACGAGAATCCTTCACACCAGCACATCTCTGGGTTCCAACAGCGCAAGTGGATTTCACAGCAATCTGCACCTTGGTGCCTGCAAACGATGGGATTGCGCTGATATTAAATTAGCTCTTCAATCAAACGGCAAGGAATTTCATGCCTCAGAAAAGAAATAACAGCTCCCTTCCGTCCTTTCTCCTCTTGGGATAAGTCTATTGCCATCCACCTATTAGGAAAGTGCATTTCTTTCCCTTTGTTTCAGTTTTAATGCAAAGGTTTATTTTACAACGATAGCCAACAGAAACAAAGCCAAACTTGTTTCAGCATGCCTTCTGTAAACAAAGGAGAAGCTGTTAAAAACGGGATGCGAAAAGGAAAAGGAAAAACAGCATTGAAGGCTGTCTGCCTCTCCAGCTTTGCCACCACATTTTTCTAAAACATTTGGCATCCAGCACAGCGTGAATGAAAGTATTGTTCAACTTTCCAGACTGGTGCTAAGGGTAGCTGAGCCTGGGAAGGAAAGGAAAAAGATTCTAAAAGAATGGAAAGGTATGCTCTTCCAGGTGTGTGTGTGTGTGTGTGTGTGTGTGCGTGTGTGTGTGTGTGTGTGTGATTTGTACCTGATGGTACCACAAATACCATTTCACACATCACCCCCTGGCCTGTTCCAATCAAAGATTCCCCTCTGGATTTTGCTTTTATTTGTTGCTATTATCTTGGCAACCCTATATAGCAGAGATGGGGAAAATTTCTCAGCTCTCGAGGGCTACATTCTGTTCTTTGCAGCCTCTCCAGAGTCTTGTCTTGGGCAGGGCCAGAGACAAAGATTGGGTGGCAAAATGTAAATGGTACCTTTGCACACGAGGCCACTTTCTACACACACTCCCACTCCTATCTTATCACCAGCCAAGCAAGAGGCATTATCTGAGTTCAATGACACATCCTGGGGGATGTAGAGATGTGGGTATAGCCTTGGGAGAGTAGGCCTACCTGAGGGACAGGTAGAGAGAAGTGGAGGACCACATTTCATCCCAGGCCTGAGCTCCCTCACCCAAGCTATATAGTGTCTCTATCAGAAGCACTCCAGATGTTATGGATTACAATTCCCATCATCATGGGGCTGATGAGAGTTGTAGTCGAAAACAGTTCTTGTCTGTCCCCAATCTATGTATTATACCATCATGTGATTCCGTCAGTTCAGTTTGAAGGTGAACTCCCAAAACTGTGCTGTGCTTCACTCTGCTTTTAATATGCACACACACTACCTGTTGTGAATAATGCTATTGGGTTGAACAAAGCAGTCAAGGAAATGGCTTTCTCCTGAGCTGGGAAATTTCTTGTTGGTGATTATGATGTGCAACTATGCACAACAAAAGGCAGTTAGTTCTCGTAAGTCTCTTGAACGCGAATCAAATCCTTCTGCTGTAGGGGTCAACATTTGACTTGCTCACTTATTGGAAATGAGTCATGCAGAACTCGGCGGAACTTACTTCTGAGCAAACGTCCATAAGGTTGGGCTATAAGTCTTAAGCTGAATGGCAAGCTGTTTGGATTTTGAAAGAAAGGACTGATGTGGCAGAGGGATTAGCACTGCCTGCATGCATGTTTATTTCTGCACTCTATTAAAATCAGCTCAACTTCTGCATTTGTAAATAAACCGGAAACCACATGTCTGCAGTGTTTCTTTCCTCTTTTTTCTTTCTTTTTAATCTTTAAAAAAAATGATGCAGATGTTTGAAAAAGAACAACTAAACAAGCAAACGTGCAGGTTCCCAGAGATTGCAGTTGCAGCACTCTTTCTTTGATCCTTCTGCTGCTGACCTTGTTGTTGTTGTTCAGTCGTTCAGTCGTGTCCGACTCTTCGTGACCCCATGGACCAGAGCACGCCAGGCACGCCTATCCTTCACTGCCTCTCGCAGTTTGGCCAAACTCATGTTAGTAGCTTCGAGAACACTGTCCAACCATCTCATCTTCTGTCGTCCCCTTCTCCTTGTGCCCTCAATCTTTCCCAACATCAGGGTCTTTTCTGCTGCTGACCTACTCAGGGCTAAATTATGGCTTGGCTTGGCATTACATCTGAACCCAGTCTTGTGGTTTGTCTGCCCCAGACAAACCAAGAACATTGCTTGGTTGAGTGACACAAACAATGAACCTGGGTTTGAACGTAATGCCAAGGCAAGCCATTGCTCTGCCCCCCATAGGGCAGCAGCAAGAGGGCCGAGGGAGACATACTGCAGCTGCAATTGCTTCTGCAACCTGCACATTCACTTGTTTGCATTAACCCAGGGTTTAGCTTAGAGTTACATGCAAACTGGGCTATTGGGTATCAGCTCTGCTGTTCCCTCCACATCAAGTTCTACTCAAGTAGCAGCAAACAAGGCAGTGCAATTATCTGCTGCATAAAGCAGGGTGTATCTCTTCCTCTTGTTAATCAATTAACCTTGGCTACAACATCAGTATTTTATGCCTGACACCTGAAGCAGGGTGGGCTTGGCATTGCTGGCTTATATTAGGAAGGTCTAGCCTCCTCTGTCCCTTATCTTCTAGGTTCCCTGGTGTGACAACTTGTGTAACAAGGGGATTTTGAAAGGGTACCATGCAGTTTGTTCAATTCAGTTACTAAAGAATTAAACCCAGGCTAGATTATTTTAAGTCTGCAGGAATCAGCAGTGAGGTTTTCTCATGTGACTTCCTGATTGAAAGTTAATTGCAATAATATGTGTTAAAAAAAAATCCTGGCAGTTCTAAACTGTAGTGCGACAGGTTTCAAAAGCAACTGTTGGGCTATACAGCTGATCTCCTAACTCATATCTAAAAAGAACTTGATCTAGTTTCCTGGATCAGTTTTCACAGACCCTTGCCATCTTTCTTACTAATAATAAGCTTTTTGATAGAAAATCAGATGATATGCTATCTCTAAAAATATTCAGCCAGATACACCACCATTGTCTCTTCAGCTATTATCAAGCTGCCAACTCAGGGGCAGAAATCCAAAAATTGCAATATTGAGGATCAATCCATAAAAATCTCTCTCTCTCCCTCTCCCCCTGTCTGTGTAGAGGGGGAAGAATAAATTTCTAAATTCAGTATTGGAGGTATTTTAAACTTGTGTCTAAACATTAAGTATCAGAAAACGGAAAACATTTCAGAGACGTTTTAAAAAGTTATTAGATTGAATATATGTTACCTACAAACATGCAATGATATATAACAGCAATATAGCAATGGACATAGCATTGGGGTGATAGTGTGGTGCAGTGAATAGAATAGTTGATATGGATATGGGAAAATGTTGGATTCAAACATTCTGATCTCATATATAGTATCTGGGGCAAGTCATGATTTCTCACAAAACTGTAGAACATTTTTAAAAAAATTCAGGCAATGTGGTGAACATAATCCATAATGCCTATGATGTTTCTTTCATGCCTGCAAGTCACAACTTGATGTTGCAGTCTCACCCTCACTTTCATCTTGATGTTACCCTGCCATACTTTTATTTCCATTTAAGAATAGTGTGTAAGAGATTAAAGAGCCTTCCTTTATTTTTATTTTTTTTTAAAGTATAAAGATTAAAGGGGAGAAGGGACAAGCTTGATTACTGCTGGGAACAAACTGTAATTTTCAAGGACTGCATATATAAAATATCATTGTCCCTGATCATTAACAGCCTGGTGATGGGCTAATATTTTGGTTGTGCTATTCTGCACTGATACAAACATCTTCTTTTATAAATCACAGGTCAGTTGACAAAGAGATTAGAAAATGCTCCAGCATGTGCCAAACATCTTTAATCCCCTTACTTGTCAAAGACGATCAAGGTGTTTAGGGGCATGGGTCCAGAAACTGTAAAGAAACTAAAAGAAAGCAGGAAAAACATCTATTTTAAAAGATTCCCCCCTCCAGCTTCACTATGAAGGGAAATACAGCATGATTTGCAAGGACTCTCACTTACACAACCTGTGCATCTTTTGAAAAGGGACTCTGAAATGTAATGCCTTGAAATTTAGAACATTTAGCTTGGCTCTGTTTTAAAACTTTTGCCCCAACTCTATTCACTGGTGTTTTCCCAGTTGTTCATGTGATTTTTCTTCCTTACGTACTATCATTCCTTCATTAGGCAAGTTTATAAGAGAAAAACACAAAGGAACTCATACTTGAAGGGTGACACAAGGCAGGGGGCACTCTACAATCTACCCATAACCCCTCCTCTTTTACATACAAATTTCACTGTGCTTCTTTTCCTTCCCACATGGCTGTCCAGGTTCCTTCTTAACCAAGGTTTTCTGTTCACCAGCTTCTTACTCTGATTTCAAATCCTAGTTAAGGGGGATTTGGGGTTTTTTTTTTAATAACCTCATATTTTGAAAAGAGAATCAAACTTATTCCTACATTTACTTGAAACAAGGACACCATCTCACCTTCTTAACTCCTACACATCTTCTTCTTAATTATCTGTAACGATGCCTTTAAAATGTTCTGATCTGATGTTGGTTAATGAGCAAAAGCTGAGACTTCTGCAGTTTTTGCAGCAAACACCATGGCAATCTCTTTCTTTTCTCACGCCTCATCCTCTCAACTCCATCTATTACCCCCCATTATCTCAATTCAGCTATCAGTTGTATCACCTAGTCTGTTAGGTATTTAGGGGAAGATCGTCTCCTTCCATTGTTTGCTGGTCTGTACAGAAGTTCCTGACGCGGGTGGCACTGTGGGTTAAACCACTGAGCCTAGGGCTTGCCGATCAAGGTCTGCGGTTCGAATCCCCGCAACGGGGTGAGCTCCCGTTGCTCGGTCCCTGCTCCTGCCAACCTAGCAGTTCGAAAGCACGTCAAAGTGCAAGTAGATAAATAGGTACCGCTGCTGCGGGAAGGTAAACGGCGTTTCTGTGTGCTGCTCTGGTTCGCCAGAAGCGGCTTAGTCATGCTGGCCACATGACCTGGAAGCTGTACGCCGGCTCCTTCGGCCAATAAAGCAAGATGAGCACCGCAACCCCAGAGTCGTCCGTGACTGGACCTAACGGTCAGGGGTCCCTTTACCTTTACCTTTACAGAAGTTCCTACCTGAGGCCTAATCCCCAATTAGTTTAATCTGTGAAATAAGTGATTTATTTTTTTTAGCCAGTATGTCTTTGCTGACACATCTCTTACAGACCTTAAACCTATTCAGGTGCATGTGACAATGAAGCCCCCCACAAAAATCCAAAAAATGTTACATCTCGAGTATCTCTTTCTGCAATAGCAAAATCCCTCATTTGTTTAACACATCACAATTGATAAAACACACTCAGTCGTGTGCTTCTGAAACGCAACATCAGAGAAGGGGCTGCAGTGGGAGCAGCATCAGGAAGAAAACTCTTTTCCCCATAATTGGTAATGGACACCCTGACCAGCATTATGAGTTTATATCTAACTTGAGGTGGTGGGGGTTGTACAAAAATCTGCAGTGCACAAACTCAAGAACAATGTCTGGTTTTTTCCTTCCTTAACTTTCAGCTTTCTCCAAACAAAGAGATTAAGACTTGTGTTTGCTTCATAGCTTTATAATGACCTTCATGACACAAAAACCAGGATGCCAGAGTTTTGGAGCCTAGATATACACAATGCTGTCATTCCACTAGACAAAAGCATTTGGAACGTTCATCGGCGTCTCCTCTCAAGTATCATTCCAAGACGGTGCAAATTTTATATGCTGTAGTTACGCTTCCCGCTGGCTGTTCCAAGTCATTCGGCTTTGTTAGCTCCTACGGTACCTTTGCGATGTTTACCAAGCTGCAAGGAAACAAACATGGAGGGTCAAATCCTGCATTGGCATAAAGGACATGTGGCCCCATCGTTCTCAAGCAATTTCTGTACTATGACACCGGCAGCTAATTTGACCCAGAATGAATAACTCAGCAAAGGATAATTACGTCTTCCTGTAAGTAATGAACATCTGGCAAAATGTTCCCAGTCAGAGCTATTAAGCATGCAGAGCTTAGTGACATTTGTGTGCAGCCCCTACCTACAAACACTGTCTTTTGCCACTGGGTTTGAAAAGTGGGCTGCCTGGATACAAAAGCAGCTCCCAGGAAAGTTGGATTCTATCTCCAGGCAGTGCCTGTCTTACACAATGTTGTTTATAGCATTAAGATTTCCCCCACCCCACCCCGCTATGGTCTGTATGAGGAAATGGCCTGGTGTCATTTAAGTAGCTGTCAAACCACACCAATTTGCAACCGTCTGTTTAAAAACCTCCAAAGAAAATGTTTAGTTAAATGAGCATTAAGTGGTTTCCAAAGGTAACATGTTGGTTACACAAGAGATCTAATTTCTCACAGCTTCTCAGCCAACCTGTGCACTCGATTTTAGACTCCATGAGTTCACAGTCTGTGAAGTCATCCACAAAACTGGAAGATTCCCAGGGGGATTATTTATATTTGATCCTTCCTCCTCCATAAATCTGCACTGTGACTATGAGGTATTGACAATGCCTTTGATGTTTTGGAGTGTACAGGGCATTGGAGAGGGAGCTGCTTGTGAATCAGTCTAGCACAGCATCAACATTTCTTTCCTGCCTTTCCATCCAATTCTAGGGCCCCAGCATGCATAATTTGAAACCGGTCAGCATTACAGAACAATTAAATCCTGAATCCCCTAAAGGCTGAAGAATGAAAACAGTCTTTATAGGTTTCCTAAAGGCCAGAAGGGATCCATCAATGAATGAGGGTCTCGGCACAAGTCCAAGAGCATTCTGCAAAAAAGGGCGTCACCACTAAAAAGGCCCTAGTCCTTACAGATACCAGCATTCTTCTTTACCCGGGCAAGGAAAAAGTGAGTGGTGCAAACACAAAGGAAAAAATTAAATTAAATTAAATTAAAAATAAGTTTCCCTTCAGCATAATACATTACAGGTCCCCCACCAATGGCTTAATTGTTGGGGTGTGGAAAAGGGGGCCTGGCCGCATCACAGCAGGTTTTACTGCAGACTGGACTCTGCCCAATCTGAGAAGCACTCTGCCTTTAGTGTGAAATGGGGCGGGGGTGGGTGGGAGAATCAGGTGAACAAAACAGGTAACCGTCGTGATTAAAAACTAATATATACAATGTGACACCGTGACGACCCACTTCCTCCAAAAGTGGAAGGTGGGTGGTGCTGCATAGGATGCACAAGTTAGGATGTTTCCAGGGTGCCTGGTAACCAAGGAATCCAGCAGAGCATCGGTAGCAACCACCATGGTAACAGCTACAAATGCCTCCAATTCCCACTGAAAGCAGCAGGGCAGAGAAATAGGTGCCCAAATTAAAAGTGCTTCTCAGAAGGTTCATGGGAGGTTAGTCAGAGCAAGGACTCAGACGCCGCAGCTCCAAAGGAAACATGAAAGTATAACCACAGACAGTAAATAATTGACAGATCCAGTTGAAACGTGGGCAGAGTTTGAGGTAAATGGCCTCTCAGGCCAAATTGAGTGGGCCACATAGCTGAAGTTCTGGAATAGGTGATGAGCCAATCCACTTGGCCACTTCACATGCTATAAAATCCCCCCATTGATAGTACTTCTGTGAAGGAATAAACATGAAATGTGTTTGTTGATTTTAATATCTGGAACATGCTATATATGCTGGAAATAATATATATCTATATCTGTATATAAATCCTACATGTGTTCATCGCATCTTATAATCCATGCGGGGGCTTCATGTAAATTCCTATAAAGATGTGCCTTTTATTATCAATTATTATAATTATTCCTGTTGTTATTATAATGTACTGTATTTGAGAAACTATTTACTACTATAGTACCCAAAATGTTATGGCATGTGAGTCTGAGGGAGCAGTATTCCTTGGCCATTGAGTTCTGTTGTTTACAGGGTCGCCAGTGTCACCATCTAGAATGTTGTCGTAGTTCTATCATCTCTGACCATTGGCCTTCCTGACTAGATCTGAGATGTGCTAAGAGTCCAACATAATCTGGAGGGCACCACATTGACTACTCCCAGCTGAGTCTGTTACTGGCTTGGAGAATCTTTTCAAACAGATTGGAAAAGTGCAAGCGTCATGTTTACTTGACTTATGGCACACCTCTCTTGTCTATATTTATTGATGTCAGTCCTGAATGTTGATGAAGCTAGCCCACACCCTTTAGATTCCACAAGCTCTGGATAATGTGGTCCATTGATGGTCCATTGATGTCATAATTGTGCCTTGAAAAAGCAGACAAGACAGACCCAAGCGACATACATAGAATTTCAGAGTACGAAGTTTCAAAACATCAATTTCACTTTCCTGAATGTCCACAATCTTGAGTGCTTTATTATGGGGACTGTTTCACATTTCCTGAATATCAGGGCACTGAACAAAATAACGCGGGCTTGTTATCCTAACCTTCTAGTTCCAACACTATAAATACTGGAATTCCTTCTTTTATAGTGCCCTTGTTATCTCTCTTCAGGTTCAATTTCACACTTCTGATTTTGAAGACTGTCCTTTCCGTTCTACACTTCCATCTCCACTTTTCCACCTCAGAGATCATATCCTGCAATGTAGCAGCACACCAGTGACTCCATTACAGGATCACAGATTCTTTGGAAAAAGTGAAACCTAGGAATAAGCTTCCTTTTCCAGAGGAATTTATCACCATAATGTTGATTAAGAGCCTTATGCATGTTGACTGAGAAGTTGCACTGATTTCAGTGGCACTTAATTTTAGGGAACCTTTCGTAGAAGCCTGAGGGAATCATTCCTCCTCCAACACTGCTATTGTTAAAAGTGCACGGGGAGGTGACACATTCACCAATTTAACATCCCATCTGTTTGGGCCATAAATTTCTGACACTCATGTACCCTGGCTTAATCAAAACATCCATGAAATACTTGCACTTTGGAAAGAAATACAGTTCCCTGCAAACAAAAAATGGCAAGGAGGAACTTTTTTGAATTGTATGATAAGAACATAAAAGCATAGGGTGTTTCATGGTATGTGAAGCAGAACTGACAGTCGGTATTGGACAGTGTGTTGGGACAGTCACAGAGCTGCCCTCCAGATGCTACAGATAAGCTCTGCGACTGACACCAGCACAAGCGCCAGGCTGGCTGTACTGAGACATCCACACAGCCCTGACTCCATCCAGGTGAGCTGTAGTGCCAGTGTTGAGAAAGCATCTCTGTGGCTCTGCCCAACCACACTTGCCGCTATTGTAGGTAGTTAGGAATGTGCTGTATTCTAAAGTCAGAGCATTGGTTTGTCTGCTTATCTGTTTGCAGTATTTTATAGGCCACACTGTACCAGAGTTCTCAAGGCAGTTGTCAGAAGACAATTTATCAGTCAATAACAATAAAAGTATAAATACAGCATTATAATAGTTTCAGAGGAAAGATAGCATAAAAATGAAGGGTGCCTCCAGGCAGCCACTATTTTGCAGTAAGGATTTGAGGTCTGCATTTCAGGTGTGCACATTTTAAAAGGATTACAGGGCTCTGTTACCTTTGTGCAACAAATCAAACAATTACCGCCCAGTCAGCCTGACATCAATACCAGGAAAGATTCTAGAGCAGATCATTAAGCAAACGGTCTGTGAGCACCTAGAAAGGAACGCTGTGATCACTAAAAGTCAGCATGGGTTTCTGAAAAATAAGTCATGTCAGACTAATCTGATCTCATTTTTTGACAGAATTACAAGCCTGGTAGACGAAGGGAACACTGTGGATGTAGCCTATCTTGATTTCAGCAAGGCCTTTGACAAGGTGCCCCATGATATTCTTGTAAAGAAGCTGGTAAAATGCGGGCTAGACAATGCTACCATTCAGTGGATTTGTAACTGGCTGACTGACCGAACCCAAAGGGTGCTCATCAATGGCTCCTCTTCATCCTGGAGAGAAGTGACTAGTGGGGTGCCACAGGGTTCTGTCTTGGGCCCAGTCTTATTCAACATCTTTATCAATGACTTGGATGATGGGCTTGAGGGCATCCTGATCAAGTTTGCAGATGACACCAAATTGGGAGGGGTGGCTAATACCCCAGAGGACAGGATCACACTTCAAAATGACCTTAACAGATTAGAGAACTGGGCCAAGGCAAACAGGATGAATTTTAACAGGGAGAAATGTAAAGTACTACACTTGGGCAAAAAAAATGAAAGGCACAAATACAGGATGGGTGATACCTGGCTTGAGAGCAGTACAAGTGAAAAGGATCTAGGAGTCTTGGTAGACCACAAACTTGACATGAGTCAACAGTGTGATGCAGCAGCTAAAAAAGCCAATGCAATTCTGGGCTGCATCAATAGGAGTATAGCATCTAGATCAAGGGAAGTAATAGTACCACTGTATTCCGCTCTGGTCAGACCCCACCTGGAATACTGTGTCCAGTTCTGGGCACCACAGTTCAAGAAGGATATTGACAAGCTGGAACGTGTCCAGAGGAGGGCAACCAAAATGGTCAAAGGCCTGGAAACGATGCCTTATGAGGAACGGCTTAGGGAGCTGGGTATGTTTAGCCTGGAGAAGAGACGGTTAAGGGGTGATATGATAGCCATGTTCAAATATATAAAAGGATGTCATATAGAGGAGGGAGAAAGGTTGTTTTCTGCTGCTCCAGAGAAGCGGACACGGAGCAATGGATTCAAACTACAAGAAAGAAGATTCCACCTAAACATTAGGAAGAATTTCTTGACAGTAAGAGCTGTTCGACAATGGAATTTGCTGCCAAGGAGTGTGGTGGAGTCTCCTTCTTTGGAGGTCTTTAAGCAGAGGCTTGACAGCCACCTGTCAGGAATGCTTTGATGGTGTTTCCTGCTTGGCAGGGGGTTGGACTGGATGGCCCTTGTGGTCTCTTCCAACTCTGTGATTCTGTGATTCTGTGATTCTGTGAAATCCACTTTTCAAAAAAAATAGACTGGAAAGTGATGCCGAAATGCATTGAAACTTTTTTATGCAATTTGGTGGAACTTTATTACATATATTAACAGCAACAATTTACAATTGAGGTCTGGAATGCTTGCTTCATTGTACTTTGGACCTTTTGAGTTTTAATTTTAGGTGCTTTTGAAATGTGTTTTTGAATGTTTTCTTTGTCCTCTGTGTTTTCTACCTTTGTAACGCTTTATTTAGTTATTGTCAGGGGGCTCCCTCCTCTTGCCAGCCGGGCGTTGAGTGGCTATAGGGAGCAGCCCCCGATCTTGAAGACCGATTCCTCCTTCTCTCCCTATGGCAGCAGCGGTGGAGAGGCGGAAGCGTTGCTAGGGCTCCAGCCAAGGAGGGAGAGACCTTGCTACGTAGAGGGAGGACGTTCGGGGGGAAGAAAGAAAAGAAGGACACATTGCTTTCGTTTTCCCAGATGGGGTTCCTGGCGGGAAAATCGCAAGGGAGCACTTCCGGATTCTGAGACTGATTGATGAGACGTGTTTACGACGTGCTCTGCATTGTAAAGTAATTAGCCTAGATTAAAGCATTATAGCTTCATGGCTCTGACTTATTCTTGAAACGACCAGCAAAAGGGGGGCACCCCTGGAAGCCTGACAGTTATGTTATTCATATAACAAAAATAAAAATTGTAAAACATTATAGTATGAGCGGATGATTAATGGGAAGATGTGTAAACACCCCACAAGCAAATCAAGGTGAATGCAAGATGAATATACCTTGTCATATAACCACCCTGTAAACAGATTAGAACAAATGCTTAATAATATTAGTGGCACTAATAATGAAAAGTTCCAGGGTGGCAACAGAAAGCAAACTACAATTGCTTTTGCAGTTCATTAAAACTATCCAGCAATATCAAGTTATTGGAAAACTGGTGCTATGAACAGTAATCCTTCTAGTTGGTTAATTGGTTCAGCAACTTCCATGCACATGATGTGTGATGCTAATTATTTCCCCCAAGAGTTAAATGATAACTAATCAGAGGCAGCTACAGTTGCAAATGGCAACAAAATATCTGTGAAAGGAAGAAGAGCAGGTTTGCTCAAGTGTGTTGCAGGCATACTGTTTGTAATGAAGTGAGAGCAGTAGTTTACTTGCTCAAATTAACAAATAAGAAAGTTTTGAGAATTTTAATTCTAGATTAAAATTGATTACTTAATTGAGAAGGGGATTGTAAGAAAAACACTGGGGCCTAATTTGAATAGTAGAGTGTCTGGTATCTGGTGGGCAATCTCATCTTTTATTTCCACACTGTGGCTGCAGACCAAATCACCTGTCAGGAGAGTTATGAGATTCAGGTGAGGGTCAGATACCTTGTCAATCCCAGAAGGTATATAAGAGGCCTTTGCCCTGTCCTTTAACAATAATATCTTATGTCCTTTAGAGGAGAAATTGTGAATTGCAGAATTTTAAATACCCGTCATCATCCTTGGCTTCACTCAATTTTGTTTATAACACTCTTCCATTTTCTTCTAGTTGTGAGGGTGGGCGATGGAGAGGGGACTCACAAGTGGAGTAGCCTAGGGCCTCTCTTCATCTAAAGCCAGCCCTGCCTATAGCCAATCAAAAGCCCTGGGAAAATAAAACATATATTTGCCTGGTGCTGAACTGACATCAAAGAATGCACCAGGCAAGCCTCACTGGGGAAGGTTTTCTATAGCCAGGGTGCCATCACTGAAAAAGCCTTCTCTCTCCTAAAGTCATTGCCAAACCTGTTCAGAGGAGGCACTTGTATAGGGGTCTCCACAGATGTTTCCGCGTAATACAAAGTCAAAAGGTGTGTGGCAGCTGCTTTTCCAAGATTCAGTCAGAGGTCTTTCCAACCCAGCTTTCCAAGGTGCATTTTTAAGTTCTTTCCGTATACAACACATATGGTCTAACACTGAGTAATGTCCTGCATTTCAGCAGTGATGTGGAAATTAATCTGCACATTGCTTCACTAATTATTCCGTGTCTTTGCTCTGACTGCCAAAGGTTATACAACAAGCTAGCTGGTAGAAAGCAGTTTCTTCAAAGAAGATCTCCAGACAAGCATATGGATAGGTTTATAGATTACTGTTGTGAAATAAATACCTTTTGTGTATTATTATAGGCACACCCTTCTTAATTTATATTTCCCAGCCTTGGCATTCAAAACTGATTCTTGGATTCCTGCTATGTGAGGTTTGACTCACCCTGCACCAGATAGCAAGCTTACCTGGTTGTTCTGGTTATGAAGGAAAGAAAAAAGAAAAATCTGCCAGTATCAGAGGCTTTTGCCCAAGACAGAAATTCCAGTACCTTGATTCAGGGATTCTGGTGTTTTGCACTGAGATGGGTCCTGAATTGTTCAAGGATTAATTTAGTAAACTCTTAGACTTCATGAGCCCAATGCACAGACTCATATTTCATAATTCTTAATCCATTAAGATCAGTAGGACTTGAGCTGCTTGGAAGTAAACTAGCTCACTAATTTCAGTTGGGCAAGTAGAACTGTAACTGCAATTCCAGACCCACTTATATGGGAGACTTATTTCATGAGAAACATGCAGAAATTTGTGTTCTGAATTTCCTACAATTGGGGGTCAAAGGCAATACCTCAAAGGTAAAAATTTAATAGTTTCCAGACTTTGGAGACCTTTCTCTCCATATTCTTATCTCAAATAGGACCTTGCTTTAATTTTTGCTACGTATATGCAATACTACAAAGCTATCAGTTGAATTTTTGGAGCATGCATACTGACAGCCAGTGTAGTTTGATGTTCACATGACTCGGTTTGGAATGGAAGAAAGTCAGAGTCACGTATGAAGGAGGGATACATGGATGGATCAATCTGTTTCTATTATATGTCAGTTTTGCAAAGTTTGGCCCTCGAGATGTTGCTGAACTACAGCTCCCATGAGCTCCAGCTGTCATGGCCAATGGCCAGAGATGGTGGATGCTATAGTTCAGCAACAATTGGAGGTCCAAAGGTTCCACACACCTGTGCTAAATCATAGGTTTTTTCCATCACATTTTTTGTGAAAACTTTGTTTTTGAATGGTATGCACTTTCCCCTAAAGTACACATTTTGTATCCATTCTTCCACTAAAATACATATTTTAGCATGCACTTTCACCTGTATTTATATATAGACCAGAATGCAACTGGATTAGGCAAATCTCCAAATTTCACAAAATGTGCAGAACAATGCATATTTTAGGTGAAAATGCATGCAAATCATGTATTTTAGTGGAAGAATGGATACAAAATGTGTACTTTAGCCCAGTGCTCTACAGGCCTTAGTGGTGTTCCTCTTTAAAATACCTGAGAATAATACAGTTATGTTTAGTTGGAAAAAAAGAAAGCATAAGATTTTATATGTGATCTATTTCATTCTCTCCCCACCACCATCATGGATAGCTGTGTAGCTGGTCATTCTGCGAGCAAAGGTTATATTACAAATATATCTGATCTGACAGAGAAGGAACACTGAATAAAGCATGTCAAAACTGATGGAAAACAGCCAATCACAGACTGGATAGCATTGTTTGACCCTTAATGGGGGTCAAATTAAATCTGGACAGTTTTCACTCTCATTATAAAAGAAATAAAGGATTGATTTTAATTAAGTGAAATTAAATGCATCTGTTTACTTTGTTGTGCAGTATGTTTTAGGTTGAAAAAAACGATAATAGGCCTGTGGGAGTCAAAAGCCAAGGAAATGTGACTTTAAAAAGAATATTTTGCAGGTAGGGTGGCTACATTTGTTACTGGATACTCCCCTGCAGAATAGCCATAGGTCACAATATATTGCTACTTGTACAGTCTAAAGACATAGATAGAATAATGTGTTTTTCTATTTGCACTGTTACAGGCTTTTTGCATCTGGACTTTGTGGTGTTACCTGCTTTTCTATTTTCTACTCGTTATCCAGCATGTGAAATGCATTAGTTGTTGGGGAGTACCAGCCATTTTCAGACATACTAAGCATTCTTCTTCTTCTTCTTCTTCTTCTTCTTCTGGGCTGATTTCATTATGTCTGTAAACACTTACAGTTGATAAATTAATAACTAGTAAACTCAGCCTTCCAGGGAAATATGGAACAATAGCTGAGGGAAGTTAATCTATTATTTCACTGGTCTATCAAATCCCATCTTATCCTGTTTACTATATGTAAACCCCAAGCGTCTACTTTCCAGCTCAGTCTGTTGGTTCTCTCTAATCACACTTCCGTGGGAGGAAGTTCCATGGAAATCAATGTGATGTGTTTCTACAAGTGACATGCAAATACCTCTAGGAAAAGTTCCACAACAGAAAGTGCCAATTAGACTAGTTTTTACAACTTTAGTGATGTAATGGCTAGGCAAAATGATCAGTGCAATACTCAGTCATGTTTACACTCTTGACTTGGGTCAACACTGCTCATGCTATAACAGCAGTGATTATTATTATTTTATAAAATAACTGTGTACCATAAATTGGGGTGGACACAAATTTGAGTGAGTTATTGGCCAATTTCAGGTGGATCACCTAGTTCCTGTGGGCTACTTGGAATTTTGCAAATAATTCTAGAGACCATGAGACTCTCAATCTCAAGTTCGTGGGTTCAAGTCCCACATTGGGTGAAAAGTGGGTTGGACTAGATGACCCTTATGGTCCCTTCCAACTCTGCAATTCTATGATTCTATAATCCTGCAAGACACAATCTTTAATTTGTAAGGAAGACTGTATACCGTGGATCACTTAAAAGAGATTTGTTAACTATTACATTATCCTGAATAAGCATTCTTGATTTGTAAATCAAAAACACAGGATGTCTAGTAAAAAACAAAACAAAACACTATGCAAGACATATCAGCTGTGCACAAGACCCTCTAAATTGGCTGTGGCACATTTAATCTTTGTGTTACTGCAAGCTAAAATGGTTATTTCTCTGGAGTATACCTATTTTGTATATCTGCTTAAATATGTGACAGCAATATCCTCAAAAGAATGTTGGCATACTTGGGAGAAGCAAAAAGATGAAGACATTCCAAGGTCCAGATTTATGACTCTTAAATCAGAAACACTATTGCATGGTATGTCCCAGAACAGAAGATCCTGACACCACAATCACACCAGTGACTCCATTAATCTGCAGTGAAGATTATGTGGCTCAGGGTGAGCTCACGCATTCATGCAGATCACTCAATGACTTCAGCTTCCGTGTACAAAACAGTCAGCACACAAAACATAACAATGAACACAATACATGGAAACAGTTCACAAGTCCAGCTGTAAGGGTAATAGTCAATGAAGTTGTGTTGAGAGTAGACCCAAAGAAATTAATCACCCTTAGTCATGTTTATTAATTTCATTGTGTCTACTCTAAGTAAACCTCTGCTGAATATGAACCTCATATTCATCAAGTGTTGTGATACCAAGTAAAGGTAAAGGGACCCCTGACCATTAGGTCCAGTCGTGTCCGACTCTGGGGTTGCGGCGCTCATCTCGCGTTACTGGCCGAGGGAGCCGGCGTACAGCTTCCGGGTCATGTGGCCAGCATGACTAAGCCGCTTCTGGCGAACCAGAGCAGCGCACGGAAACGCTGTTTACCTTCCCGCCGGAGCGGTACCTATTTATCTACTTGCACTTTGACGTGCTTTCGAACTGCTAGGTGGGCAGGAGCTGGGACCGAGCAATGGGAGCTCACCCTGTTGCAGGGATTCGAACCGCTGACCTTCTGATCAGCAAGCCCTAGGCTCTGTGGTTTAACCCACAGCGCCACCTGGGTCCCTGGTGTGATACCAAGTAGCATACATTAAATGTAGAAACTTTGTCAATTTCTTTCTCTCTCCATTACTTATTTTTCCAATCTTGAATTCATTTTTCCACATTTGCTCAGAACTAGTGTTGTTATGTGTTGTTTGTTTTAAAAAAATCCTCATTAAAATATCTCAGCATTGTACTGCTAATTTCTCCAAGTATACACATTTTTGCAAGTTCGCCCAGAATAATGCAGGTTTCTTTCTGCAATTTTCATTAATATATGCATTTTATACACACTTTGTTTAGCTGGAGAATTGTGTCTTGGTTCACATTTTGGTCTGAGAAGTGCAAATAGAGGCCTTATCCACACTTCCTCTTGTCCTGCTCCTTTCCCCTGGGGAAAACTGCTCTTTAGTGCTCAATTGAAGCAAACAGCAATCAGGTTTCCCACATATTGCCATTTGTTCCAGTTTATAGCTTAAGAATTGGTTTTCCCTGGGAATAGAGTGGGGCAAGGGGAAAACCACTGGACCCATGCTTTCTGGGTGCAGGACAAGTGAAGTGTGGATGAGCTCTCTATTTGTACTTCTCGAACCAATTTCTCCCACAGTCCAAGAAAAGCATATGGAATATAGAATTTGAGGGCTCTGGTGGGAATGCACCTGGAGCAGTGTAGAATGCAGTGAAAGAACTAGCCACTCTTTCTCTGATTTCCAAATAGACATGACCTGTATAATCTGTATAGTTTTTCCTTACATCTATGAAAGATAAAAAGAAAAGGATTCTGAGATTCTTAGTACCCTCTGCTTGAATAGGCACCATTGATATGCAGAATACTCTGGAAGAAAATTGTTAAAAGGCAGAGTCAACAAAATATACCACGAAATTGAGGGCAGAGGAGAGCTGAGATAAATAAAAAAGGTTAGGTAGATTTGCCCTGTTTCTGAGGGCAACTCCAACCTTTGTCCCTTCTTTGCTATTTCCTGTTTTGTTCTGGGCCCTCTTTGGCCTTTCTTAGCGTTGTGTGTTTTGACTATGTGACCACTTCACCTCTTTCCCACAATGTAGCAACTGGGAAATGGACTGAAATGGGACAATTAGCCATTTGAATCGCAGCAAATACCTCAGGTCAGAGGAGCACCATGCTCCCATTCACATAGTATTTGAAATAACATGAATTACAGTTCAGCTGCCTCAGTTTCAAGGGCTTGGTAAAGTGGGCATGCAACAAAACCTGACTCTGTTGTCATGACAGCAAGGGTCAGCATCAGAGAATGGGGTCATGTTTAATGCTCTAGAAAATGAGTGAGGCCATAAAACCCAAGTGGACATGAAAACAGGAAGGTGACATAAGTCACAACAGCAAATCAGTGTTACCCCTGCAGATGTAAACTATGTCAGGCTGGGGGGATCTAGACAAAATGTCTCGTAATAGAAACAAAAGGTTCACCTGTAACTTTGAATGGAGGAAATGCCATAAATAAATAGTGTTATGAGTTTGCTTTCTCATGTGTGTGACTGGATCAGTCACTTTTGGTTTGTCCTAATGTGTCAACTGATTAGAATTTGGGATTTTAAAAAAAAGGATTGTAGTTCATTTAATGCAGCTCTGGGGGATCTGTGGCTCTCCAGATGTTGTTGGACTTCAGGTCCCATCAGCTCTGGTCTTCATGGTCAATAGGGATGAAATGAGTTAAAGTAGTCCAGCAGTGTCTGAACGACCACAGGGTTTGTAGTCTTACACCCCACTTCTTAATGTGGATGGTGAGTGGGCAATTCACCTGCAGGAGTAGTGTCTGTGATGAGTGTTTGACAGATTGCAAAACCATCTGAGAAACAACAGTTTTATATCTTCAGTCAAAGAGAAATAGAGAAGGACAAAGATGAAATGACTTTGCTGCAAGTGAAGCACCTTTGATTGTCTGTCTAGGGCAGTGGTTCCCAACTTGGGGTACATGCCCCACAGGGGTGAATTTGATTTTTAACGGGCAATTCGGGAATTACTTATTAAAAGTGAATGGTCTTTTAGGCTTCCTCCAATTGTGGGGGGGGGGTCAGGATTTTAGAGATGCTTAGGTGGGGCATGGCCAAAAAAAGGTTGGGAACCACTAGTCTAGAGGGCTCTGAGGCAGAGTAGTGAATCTACTGCCTTGTAGGAGTGCTTCCTTGTCTCCTTTTATGATCTGCTTGTTTATTTATAAAGTTATTATACCTTCAGTTTCCAGCACTTCTTGCATTCAAAGGAAACTGAGGTAGCACTGCCTTGGAAACGTCTCGGCACTCAGAGAACTGTATACAAAGGAAATGGTTTTATCATGGTACTAGACCACTTGCCTCTTAGTGCTAAAAGACCAATGTTTTGTCATGGTGCTAGACCATTGTGTTAACAGCAAGCAGTTTAGCTCTTCATACTAAACGACCAATGTTTCAGAACAGTGGGAGTTAGGCCTTAGAAAAGCGCGAGGCCTCCATCAAGATCTAAAAATATAAATACAGGCACAAATACATAAATGTGCTGAACAGGAATGGGTTTCAAGAATCTGCTTGGTCCACCCTACACTGAGATGAGATTTTTTAAAAAATCAATCCTAACTTCCTCGCAGAGAGTTTCCTCGCACAAATTTTCATTCCAGATGACCCAATAAGGCTCCTCGAGGATTAAAATCAAAAATACAAAAATGGCAAGTCATTATGGTCTGCCTGGGGGAGTAATGGGAACAATGCCACAGCCTCTCTGTCCAACTTAATTTACAGAGTTGTTTTGAAGATAAAATGAATTCATATACGATAAATCTGTTTTCCCAAGCCTCCGAAATAGAATTGAGAAGAGATAAAGTGTAGCACAGTACCATTTGCCTAAATGGCTTGAACTCTCATTCAGACTTTCATCTAAGGGCAAAGGGGGTAAAAGTGGGGAGCAGGCAGAGATGCATTTGCATGCCATGCCCCCTCCCACACCTGCTTGTCCTCTACAGACCATCCCACATTAAGACAAAAGGTCTGAAGGGAGATTCTGAGGGTATTCAACGGAACGTGCTAAAATCTTCCCTGATCAGGAAGCCTGCCATTTTAGGGTTCCTAATCACAAAAAGAATCCTAAATGTGTTCACCCAAACCAGTTTAGAATCCTCCTTGATATTCCCTCTCAACATGGGAAAGTTCTAAGCTGAGCCAGTGCACTTGATAACACTGAGGACAGGCTAGCATGCATAGCTGTGAATCCTTCTCATGGAGGCATTACTCTTGACAATTTTCCCCTGTAGCCTTGAGAGCCTTGCACATTTTAGTCCAACTGATTTCAGCGAGATATGTTACAATGCTGTACCCACTTACTTGGGAGTAAGCCTCTTTTAACATAATAGAATTTACCTCTGAGATATGTACACCCAGTTCCTGCTATCCCAGCACAATGCTTTCTCAGGAAATCGTTTCTTAGGTGAGCATTTGCATAATGAATTGAAAATTTTCATGGATTCCTATGGGGAAATTTTTAATGCGTTTCCAACCATTGAAATCTTGCAAAAGCCAAATGAGAAAGGAAAAAACTGCTATTTTATTTGCCCAATCTCTGCCTCCTTCCCATAAGAGAGAGAAATGGAATGTAAATTTCTCTTTCAGATTCCTGACTCTTTGTGACATAATAAACCACTGCTCTCCACTGAAACTCTACTCAGCATTATGCGAGTGTTTAACAATTTCAACTGCTTTACATACTTTGTAATTAGATGACAGAATATCACCAAAGAGAGTTAAATCTGCTCTCTCTATTGTATCTAAGCCAACTTTGGATAAGACATTGAATCTGGTTTTATCACTTTGCCAATACAAACTAAGACCACTAGGTTTGGCTGTAATAGCAAGTTGTGCTCTGATGAAGTCCAGGCATTTCTCTTGCTGTGGCAACAATCACTTCACAAAGCTCTCCTCTCAGTGATTCTGGAAGATTTACTGTAATGAAGGGTTTACGAAGCAGAAAATACATAGCTGGCTTTTCAGATACTAGGTGGAGGAAGCAACTGGGAAAGAAAAACATGCTTGTTCTGAACAGTACACAAAGCCATGGGTGCAGAGGAAATTGTGGTGAAGAACATGATACATTGAGGTGTCATTTCTTCTCCGATATTTTCTTACCACTATCACTTTTTTTTAAATAAAATATGTTGTTGTGAAACAGGTACAAATAGATTCTTGGGATGCTAATGCTTCCCACATGAGGCTCTCAATTCCCAATGTGTCTTACTGTCTTTATTTCCATAGAACCTCCACTTGTAGGAAATGATTCCAATGCCATTTTATGATTTGTTACAATAGAATAAGCTGCTGTGAGTCCCTTTCAGTTAGAAATATGAACATATGATACTGCTTTGCACTGATACAGAAAACAGAGCCATTGAGCCCACTAATTACTACTTTTTCAATCATTTTCCAACACTGCTGGAAGAGACCATTCCCAGCCCTATGAACTGAAAACACTAGAGAATGAAGCCTATGTCCTACAGCAGTGAAAAAACATTTTGCTCTGGACCTGAGCTAATGTCTTTTTTCCATATAATAAATCACACACACAAAAAAGATTTTTCTACATGTATGCATTTTCACACTTGGGTTTCACTCAAAATTGTAAATGTCAGTTTTGCAGTAAATTTCCGGTAAGGAGCCATCTTGGAGAATGAATAGCCTCCAAAATGGTAACTATAAAATGATGGACTTTGGTCAGTGCTTTTTGTATTTAAAACATCCTACCACATTAGAGAACTGTGTGGTGGTGTTTATTTGGTTTTTGACAATGAGCACACTGTTTGTGAATAATATAACTCATTTTAATAGTATTTAAAAACATAGTATTAATGTCTAATTTTCATGTTTCCATTTTAGAGATGCTAACTGATATCGTTACCTTCCAGAACTGAGTCAGTCATAACTAGGGTTGCCATATTTCAAAAAGTGAAAATCTGAACACAAAAGGGTTTTATGGACAAAGCTGTTGAGCTTTTGTTTTTTTAGTTCTGCCCAAAGTTGTTGAGCTTTTGGAGCCATTTTTAGGGGAAATCACTAAAAATGACATGTGCCAACGTGGGTTGCAATACGTCCGTATTTTCCTGGACGTTTCAGCAATTTTCACCCAGACACTGTTCCCAACGGCCAGATCCCCGCTATGTCTGGGAAATTCTGGACGTATGGATTGGTCTAGTCATCTGCTTTTGGGGAAGACATCCTATACTAAACCAGTCATGATGCACACCCAAACCTTAAATTCCTATTCCTGCTCTTAATCTATCCACTGGGTGAGTATTGTTTACAAATGCTTTGTCCATTCCAAAGTCTGGCCTAAAAGCAACACACACTGCAAGCTGACTGTCATGGTTGCCATATTTGGAGACAAGCTGATCAGTTCAGCCTGTGTGTTCACTCCCAATAAACGTAAGTGAAATTTCTAGAGTGAGCCATAGTAATCTCTGGAATATGAGATTCATGCCATGAGCTGCTGAAATATGTGTGTATGAAACAAAAACCTGATCAAGATTGCCTTGTCCTCTGATATTTGCCAATTACAAAGGTGAATTTTATTTCTGTGCCAATTACTTTTTGTAAAACACCGGGGGGGGGGGGGAATTCAGAAACAACAATTATATTTATTTGAAGTCTCCAGTTTAGAGATTCACTCCTGCTCTCTTACCTCCCATGGCATTTTAGTAAGTTACTGATTTTATTTTAATATTTATTTTCAGGTTTGTTTTTATTATTTTTAATGAATATTTTAGATTGCCTTTAGGGAACCACTTAGATATCTTTTGCATCCTAAATAATGATGGTGTTATATTAGAAGTCACTAATGCCTTTCATTTTTTAAAAAAAGGTCCCTTCCCTTCTATAACTAGAAAAAATGTATTTTAAAAATACACATTTTTGCAATATGATTCACCCTAAAATAATATATTTCTGCATGTTATTTTCACCTATATATGCATTTTTGGGTACTTTACCCCAGTATATATATATTTTTGCATGTGTTACTTAAGAACTAAATTGCAAAATTTGAAGAAGGATGGATTTTGAAAGATGACCTGGGCCTTGGAGGGCTAAGTCTTGACTGAGTTTATAACTTTATTCTAGCAAAACTCCCATCCTGGGACCTCAGACAAGCACTACATGGGCTGGAAGGAAGTTCCATTGAACAAAGGGGAATACAATCCAGAGTAAACTGCCTGGGGTCGTACCGGTCTTGAAAGACCTACATTGGCTCCCAGTACGTTTCCGAACACAATTCAAAGTGTTGGTGCTGACCTTTAAAGCCCTAAATGGCCTCGGCCCAGTATACCTGAAGGAGCGTCTCCACCCCCATTGTTCTGCCCGGACACTGAGGTCCAGCACCGAGGGCCTTCTGGCGGTTCCCTCGCTGCGAGAAGCAAAGCTACAGGGAACCAGGCAGAGGGCCTTCTCGGTAGTGGCACCCGCCCTGTGGAACGCCCTCCCATCAGATGTCAAAGAGATAAACAACTACCTGATATTTAGAAAACATCTGAAGGCAGCCCTGTTTAGGGAAGCTTTTAATGTGTGACATTTTAATGTATTTTAATCTTTGTTGGAAGCCGCCCAGAGTGGCTGGGGAAATCCAGTGGGGTAATAATAATAAATTATTATTATTGTTATTATTGTTATTATTGTTATTATTGTTATTATCATTGCACATATATATTTCTATACTGTATCTAGTCCTCATAAAGTGCGGCTTATGAGTGGAGTGATTTGAAAGGAGATTCCACTTGTTAGGCTTTCAATTAAAGCACAGTAGATGAATCAATTCTACTGCATGCCTTTTCTGTGTTCCAGCCCTGTCTGGTATTCAGTTTGCATCATTATTCTACACCTTTCACAATCTACTGTCATTTAAACACTATTGGGGGGTTCTTTGTATTTTTTACTCATTTTTGCTTTGGTCTTTCGAAAGGCTGAGGTCCAGTTAAATGTTAACTGAAACAGTGTTGCTGAAATAGACCTCAGCTCTCTATTTTAATTATAACAAATAGCAGCAACTTAAAGAGTAAGCTGTTATTCCCAGTTAGACCACTTGCCAATCTAACTCAACCCCTGGCTCACCAGGTTTTCAGACAGAAGTCTTTCCTAGTTCTTCCTGCACCAGGGATGGAACCCAGAACCTTTTTCATATGCCCTACCACTGAGCTATAGCTCTTCACCCTCCTACTTTTTCCTTTCCTTTTTCTAAACTGTGGTTCTAGTAAAGGAACTCTTAAAAAGAAAATGTGTCCCATCAAAGAAAATGGATGCTTCCATACCTTGAATGGTGTGTGATCCTTGAATGATCATGGATCTAATATGCAAAGCGAGGGATCGGATCACTATTGTTGTCATTCGCATTGCCAACATGAACTTTGCAATACTCTGAATGACACTATTATGGTTATAAATACATAAACAGACTGAGCAGGATTGATGCCATTTCTGATTGGTTTATGCCAAGTGGCCTCATGACAGATTTGTGGCTGAAGGTCATAATACTATGAAAAGACACAAAACATGGACATGGAAAAGGAGACTTTTTAAAGCTCCGGAAAAGCAAAGGCTTATCGGAGCAGGTGCATTAATTTGAATAACAATTATTGCTCTCCTATTCTTCAAGCTTTCTTTCTGTTACTGAGATGGTTTCAGCTTTGGACAAACAAATGAAATTTTGATAAGTTAATCAGTCACTGTAGAGCAGTGTTTCCCAACCTTGGGCCTCCAGCTGTTTTTGGACTACAATTCCCATCATCCCTGACTACTGGTCTTGCTAGCGAGGGATGATTTTGAGTTGTAGTCCAAAAACAGCTGGAGACCCAAGATTGGGGAACACTGCTGTAGAGGACGTTTTTCTCTGCAAACTAGAGTATTTCACTTTTCCTAAGTTTGGGAGTTTGTTAGTCAATTGCGATAAATCTCTCTCTCTCTCTCTCTCTCTCTCTCTCTCTCTCTCTCTCTCAGCTCTTTGGAATTTCAGTCTTGTAGATTGTCATCATTTTGAGGAGATTTAAAGCAGGCTTATAAGGAACAGACAAGTGGTTCTAAAATGGGTTAGTTACAAAGGGGGCCTGCCAGTAACACACTGTCTTCTCATTCAGAACTATCTCTGAATTCTTAAACCAACTTTTGATATGTTTATCACATTTTAATCCAATCCTTCCTTGAAGAAGCTTAGATTGGGATGCACGAGGCTTCCCTTACAGCAACTCTGTGAGGAGGTTAGATTGAGAGCTAGTGGCTTAACTGAGGAGGAGGAAAGGGACTGAACCTAGACCTAGCTAGTCCAAGAACAGCATGTCACACCAAAGACTAGACCACCTGTTATATAAAGGACTCCTCAAAATGAGGAGAGTGTCCCCTCCTGGCTATGGGACACGTACCCAGTTTAGCAGACCCCCAGATGTTGCTGGACTCCAACTTCATCATCCCTGACAATGCTGACTGGGACTGATAACAATGTTGGTTCAGCTCTGGAGAGCCCTCAAGTTCCCCACCTCTGGAGTCTGGTTACTCACTAGTAAATGGAAAGCACATCTTCAGAGTTACTTTCTTTTGCTTATGCTACTCCGATTACAGAATTCAGCATTGGTCTCAAGGCTTAACCTGAACAAGTTCTGTGAACCGCCCTGAAACCTCTGGGTATAGGGCGGTATATAAATTCAATAAATAATAATAATAATAAGCAGGGTTTATTTTCAGCGCCCGTTCTGAGCCTTGAGGAATTTTAACACAACACCTCTGAGCATGAGCAGAGTGCTTTTTTCTCACCACTGACTAACCACAACAAGCCCATCATACACATCAGAGAGTAAGTTATTCCAAGTCAGAAGGTATGACTTTAAGAGTTTTATGCCCCATCATCTCCCATTTTATACATTAATGCTCCGTCTGATACTTGAAACAGTCCCAGTTAAGTCTCATTTTTAGACACCTGGGCATATATACACAATCAATGAGCTCTTAGTAAGAAGAATGGGTTGTATCAAACCAGATCACAGATCACAGAATCACAGATCACAGAATCATAGAGTTGGAAGAGACCACAAGGGCCATCCAGTCCAACCCCCTGCCAAGCAGGAAACACCATCAAAGCATTCCTGACAGGTGGCTGTCAAGCCTCTGCTTAAAGACCTCCAAAGAAGGAGACTCCACCACACTCCTTGGCAGCAAATTCCATTGTCGAACAGCTCTTACTGTCAAGAAATTCTTCCTAATGTTTAGGTGGAATCTTCTTTCTTGTAGTTTGAATCCATTGCTCCGTGTCCGCTTCTCTGGAGCAGCAGAAAACAACCTTTCTCCCTCCTCTATATGACATCCTTTTATATATTTGAACATGGCTATCATATCACCCCTTAACCGTCTCTTCTCCAGGCTAAACATACCCAGCTCCCTAAGCCGTTCCTCATAAGGCATCGTTTCCAGGCCTTTGACCATTTTGGTTGCCCTCCTCTGGACACGTTCCAGCTTGTCAATATCCTTCTTGAACTGTGGTGCCCAGAACTGGACACAGTATTCCAGGTGGGGTCTGACCAGAGCGGAATACAGTGGTACTATTACTTCCCTTGATCTAGATGCTATACTCCTATTGATGCAGCCCAGAATTGCATTGGCTTTTTTAGCTGCTGCATCACACTGTTGACTCATGTCAAGTTTGTGGTCTACCAAGACTCCTAGATCCTTTTCACTTGTACTGCTCTCAAGCCAGGTATCACCCATCCTGTATTTGTGCCTTTCATTTTTTTTGCCCAAGTGTAGTACTTTACATTTCTCCCTGTTAAAATTCATCCTGTTTGCCTTGGCCCAGTTCTCTAATCTGTTAAGGTCATTTTGAAGTGTGATCCTGTCCTCTGGGGTATTAGCCACCCCTCCCAATTTGGTGTCATCTGCAAACTTGATCAGGATGCCCTCAAGCCCATCATCCAAGTCATTGATAAAGATGTTGAATAAGACTGGGCCCAAGACAGAACCCTGTGGCACCCCACTAGTCACTTCTCTCCAGGATGAAGAGGAGCCATTGATGAGCACCCTTTGGGTTCGGTCAGTCAGCCAGTTACAAATCCACTGAATGGTAGCATTGTCTAGCCCGCATTTTACCAGCTTCTTTACAAGAATATCATGGGGCACCTTGTCAAAGGCCTTGCTGAAATCAAGATAGGCTACATCCACAGTGTTCCCTTCGTCTACCAGGCTTGTAATTCTGTCAAAAAATGAGATCAGATTAGTCTGACATGACTTATTTTTCAGAAACCCATGCTGACTTTTAGTGATCACAGCGTTCCTTTCTAGGTGCTCACAGACCGTTTGCTTAATGATCTGCTCTAGAATCTTTCCTGGTATTGATGTCAGGCTGACTGGGCGGTAATTGTTTGGGTCCTCTCTTTTCCCCTTTTTGAAAATAGGGACAACATTTGCCCTCCTCCAGTCTGCTGGGACTTCACCTGTTTTCCAGGAATTCTCAAAGATTACTGCCAGTGGTTCTGAAATCACCTCTGCCAGTTCTTTTAATACTCTGGGATGTAGTTCATCTGGCCCTGGAGACTTGAATACATCTAAACTAGCCAAGTGTTCTTGTACTACCTCCTTACTTATTCTGGGCTGTGTTTCCCCTGCTGAATCATCTGCTCCATATTCTTCAGGTCGGGCATTGTTTTCTTATTTGGAGAAGACTGAGGCAAAGAAGGTATTGAGGAGTTCTGCCCTTTCTGCGTCCCCTGTTCGCATTTCACCATCTTCTCCTCTAAGTGACCCCACTGTTTCCTTGTTCTTCCTTTTGCTACGGACATACCCATAAAAACTCTTTTTATTGCTTTTAACCTCTCTAGCAAGCCTGAGTTCATTCTGTGCTTTAGCTTTTCTGACTTTGTCTCTACATGTGCTGGCTATTTGTTTGAATTCCTCTCTGGTGGTTTCCCCCTTTTTCCATTTCTTGTACATATCCCTTTTAAATCTTAACTCAGTTAAAAGTTCTTTAGATAGCCACCCTGGCTTCTTTAGGCACCTTCCATGTTTTCGTCGCATTGGTACTGCTTGAAGTTGTGCTTTTAATATCTCCCTTTTAACAAACTCCCATCCATCATGAACTCCCATCCCTTTTAGTATTACTGACCATGGGATCACATCCAGCATTTCCCTAAGTTTTCTGAAGTCGGCTTTCTTAAAGTCTAGAATCCAAGTTCTACTAAGAACTTTCTTAAAGTCTAGAAACCAAGTTCTACTAAGAGGAGACCTGTTGAAATTAATGAACTGACGTTAGTTATGTATATTAACTTCAGTGGGACTAATTCTGAGTAGAACTAGTACTGGATGCAAGTGGGGTTTCATGCAACCCCCTCACACATAAAAAGCAGATGTGAGGCAACCATAGAGTTGTATTGGCTAGTCTCACCCACCATACATTTGGCAGTGGGAATCATGATTTATCTTGGTTCCTCTTTGCATGGAGGACCTCCATCTTGGCATTTACTTGTACATTGGGCCAATCGCAACAGCCACCAAACACATTGCCAGCAGGGGTGGTCCACCCTCAAGGTGGCGTCTGAGCATGCCTGGCACAGAAAACAGGGACCCCTCTTCTCATGAGCCCCTTGCCTGTAGTTTCACCACATGGTTATATAAACCCCTTTCACTTACCACCACTTCCTGAATTTGCTCTGCCACTACATATTCCTACCCACCTCCCCTCCACTTTGTAAACAATGTACTTAGCACAAAGTACTTTGCACAAAGACAATTTCCACAGACAGAAGTTTCATTGAAATAGACCACTGAGTGACAAGCCTAATCAGGAGTTGTCAAGGTGAGAAAACTCCTTGTTTGAACTGCCCAACAACTTCATTTTAGATCGATTAATATCAATGCCACTGTGAGAACAAAGTGGTCCTTTATTTTAATGCTCATGCTCCTACTGCTTTTGTTTTTTTGGTTTTTTTTTTTTGCCTACTATAATTCACACTAGATGGATTAATTCTCTGTGTTCCTTCTCACACCCTTAACAGAAGGAAACATCTCTCATGACATGACTTCAAAGCACTATGATTTTCTTCCTCACTTGCGAAAGGTGGTATCTGTTTTTCTCTTTATTATGCAATGTGACAGGTTAATGTTGCACATTTGATGTCTAGCTGAGATGACAAAAGGTTTCCAGATGGATCTAACAAGCAAGTAATTATGGTTGATGAAATTAGCAATGTTTGTTTGCCTTATTCGCCCAAAAGTAGAGAGTTTATAAGTTGTTTATTTAAAGGTTACATATGGAACAAAAAGTCTTGTAGCACCTTAAAGACTGACACATTTATTATGGTGTAAGCTTTTGTGGACTACAGTTCACTTCAGTAGGTGCATCTATTAAAGTTTATATCTTGATTAATTCGTTTTAGTCTTTAAGATGCTGCAAATCCTTTTGCTGTTTTTGTTTTGTTTTTCTGCAAAAGACTAACATGGCTACTTATCTGGAGATTATGACACATGGAGTAATTTATGGCCCCCAAAACCTGTGCACTACATAAAAGACAAGCATTATGAACTTTCTATACATAATTTCCATAGGGGGTAGCTGTGTTAATTTGTTGCAGCAAAAACAAAGAGTCTTGAGACACCCTACACTTATTATGGTATAACCTTTTGTGGACTGGCGTCATCTGATGAAGTGAACTCATGAAAGCTGATACCGCAATAAATTTGTTAGTCCTGAAGGTGCCACAGGACTCTCTTTTAATCAGAAATTATAACTTCTTAAGAGAACATTTTCATGTTCTCTAGAGGAAGTTTCGCTATACTCACAAAGGCACAAATATTGTCCTTCCTGTAGTAGGTATATTTTGTGTTGGAGTCAGATGGAAGGATATAGTGCCAACTCCTCCTAGCAGAAATGCCCCAAGTCTAAGATGGTTTTCAAAAGGTCACTTCACATATTAAAGTTCATCACTTGGTCTTTAAGCAATGGATGATTATGTAAAATGTCTCCATTGAAATATATTGCAAAGAGCCCCTAAAGGCAGAGTCCTTGATCACCTTTGTCTCTGAAGTCACAGCCCCAAATTATGTCAGAAAGAAAGAAAGAAAGAAAGAAAGAAAGAAAGAAAGAAAGAAAGAAAGAAAGAAAAGGCAGTTGGCAAGGATACCAAAAGTCCAGGGTTTTCCTGAAATCCACCGTGCTTTCCTAGGCAAAACTCACAATAGCCATGGGAAAAACAAGTACTTTTATTTACTTCAAACATCCCTCTCTGGAATCACTATGATTGCAATACCCAAATTTACTGTGATAAAAAATCCATCAAAACAAAGTATCAGTTTTGCCACCAAAGCATAATATTCCCCACTCCTCAATCCCCCTCCCCACTAGAGCACAGGGTGTTTCCCTAGCCAAGTTGGCTTAGCAGCTTTTAAAAAAACAAATAAGTGCAGTGGTTTATTTTAAATAGCGAAATGCATTTTGATGGCACCCTAATTGGGCTCAGGTATACAGGATGGGCTTTTCTTCTGCAAGGCCCACTTAGCAAGGCAGGATATACTTCTCCCAGTCCTTGGCTGGGAAGCAAATAATGCACTGGCTGACATGCCCAGTGGGTGAGATGTGGCTGCCCGCATTTGCAATCATTGATTCTCCTGCCCACAGTTAATTGTTTGGCTAATTGACTGATCCTCTTGTCTTGAGTCTTCTTTCTGCATGTGGGAACAACAATTTCTCAGTTCCTGCTGCCTCCTGATCAGCTGCTGGATAGCATTATTGGTTTGTATCCAAGATGGCTTCAACAGAGTCATTTTCCTTTGGAGAACAAAGCACTTGACTGGAGACATAGGGTGGGATCCAACAGAATAGACTAGCAGTGACTAACAGGATCCAACAAAACAATGAGTTGTAGTTGTGCAATGTAGTTTGTTCACCTTTCTACAGCTTGAGCACTCTCTAAATCTGCTCCAAGGGTTCCCCCAACCCTCTGCAGCCGATCAGGGGGAGGGGCACACAGAGAGAGGAGAGTGCAAGGAAGTTACATTGTGCAGCTAAAAGTTATTGTGCTCATGTAACTGTTTAGTTGCATACCACTTTTACAGTTCATTTAGAATATTGCCGATTGAGAAGGAGTGATACGGAAGGCTGTTCCCGAACTAACCGTCAGTGCAGGCTTTATATTTGAGTAAGCCTAACATAAATGCCAACTGCTTCCGTAAAGGTGCAGAGTACGTCATTCTCCTTTGCTCCCTTCTGTACACTGTAAGATTTGCCGCTGAGAATCTCAAGCGGGTAGATGGAACAGGGAGCCAAAGTTCATGGGCTCTCTGGGAGACAAAGATTGCCAAGCAGCAAGAGGTCGCTGGTCTTTAGCCAGGGTTAAACAAATAGTGAGTATAAATAGAGAAATAATTCACTACTAATTTGCAACATTCTATACCACTCCTGGGCAATGAGACCATTTTTACCATAGAGATGAAATAGTCACCAATTCTTTCTTTTGATGCTTTTGCTGAATGTTGAATCAATGTTCTGCAAAAACAGTGTAGTACGCATTAAGGATATTTTATACTCCAGGGGTCTTTGTGATGGCTGCTAGTATTGCAGTTTTTAGAGGCTTCTGGGAGTTAACTTGGAAGGAGATCAGAGTCCTGTCTAAGCTGTTACCCAAATATTGTATGATGTGCGTATGACAAATATGTGCTGTATCATATTAATTGCCTAATTTTTCATTACGGTGATCTAACTGAGAGCTGGTGTTACGAGTCAAGGAAACCCAAGTGCCTTATCAGCCATGAAGTGTATTATTTTTAATGCAATATACCTATTTATATACTGCTTTTCAAACAAATACAATTTTAAAATAAGCTATTCTGGTGAACACACGTAAGATGTCACTGTGAGCTGCAGCAGTGCATCATCAGGGTTGCACCTCAAAGGAGACAGGACCATGTGCATTCAGCACATTTTCTCCTTTCAGATTTCTCTCCCACCACCACCACCACCACCATTGTGTGCACAGTATAGGACTGGCCCACCAGGAACTGGAATGATGGAGCTACTGCCATTATCCTTCACAGTCATCTGCATTCACCTGGTGCCATCACTTTTTATTCATATGTAAAGGACCCCTGGGCGGTTAAGTCCAGTCAAAAGCGACTATGGGGTTGCGGCGCTCATCTCGATTTCAGGCTAAGGGAGCCAGCGTTTGTCCACAGACTGCTTTCTGGGTCATGTGGCCAGCATGGCTAAACTGCTACTGGTGCAACGGAACACCGTGACGGAAGCCAGAGCACACGGAAATGCCATTTACCTTCCTGCCACAGCTGTACCTATTTATCTATTTCCACTGGTGTGCTTTCAAACTGCTAGGTTGGCAGGAGCTGGGACAGAGCAACGGGAGCTCACCTGTCACAGGGATTCGAACCGCTGACCTTCCAGTCAGCAAGCCCAAGAGGTTCAGTGGTTTAGACCACAGCGCAACCCGCATCCTATTCATATGTAATACCAGTATGGGTTCACTTTATGAGGCTAGGAAGTAGAACTGCAGGCACGAGGTTACAGGATCAGTGTTGGCTAATCCAACTCCCTGCTAGTGCATGAAATCTATTACAGTATTACAGCATCCACCCAGTTCTATTTGCCTTGACCATGTCTAGGGTTGGAAGATAAAAGAGGACATGAAAGCTCTTGAAGCTTGGAAAGCAATCTTTATATGGCAGCTGTAAACTTTTGAATAGCCCCATTGCTGTAAAAAAAATAAAACAATAGCACAAACTGCCCTCTTTATGTTAAGCATATAGAAAAGATTACCACCATATTTCTGTTAGTCTGGTTGCATGCAAAGAAGGGGGAAATACAATGCGGATGTTATTCCTCTGATTCATGCAATTGATACAGTTGAGTTTGAAGTAAATAAAAGCAGTCATTAAATGTAATTTCTTCTTTCTTTCTTTCTTTCTTTCTTTCTTTCTTTCTTTCTTCTTTCTTTCTTTCTTTCTTTCTTTCCTTCTTTCTTATGCCATCCTTTGATTTGCAGCCCCCCCCCGATCTGATTAAACATACCATTAGCTCATAATTCTGCCTATACAGATTCACTCTTTCGCTTGCCATATTTACATAGAGTAACACTATCTGCAAGTTATGTCATTCACCCATTTATGTAACCACTGGACTGACATGAGAAGTAACAATGGCTGGCACAGAATTCAAGGAGCTCAGAAAAACTAACCTTCCACTTCCTTGCAACACATCATTGCAAAGAAACTTACAAGCAAACAAAACTGCAGAGACACAAAATCATACAGAAACATCTTTCTCTCAAAGCACACAAGTGTGCATGCACACGAAAGCTCATACCAAGAACAAACTTAGTTGGTCTCTAAGGTGCTACTGGAAGGAATTTTTTTATTTTTTTATTTTGTTTTGATTATGCACTCTAGTTATCCCCACAACTGATTTTCTCATATACATCGAGTAGCTTGATCATAGGCATGTTTATTCAAAAATAAGGTGAGGAATGGGTAACAAAAAAATGTTTAGCATGGAGAAGACTGAGCGGTGATACAAGAGTCATCTTCAAATATCTGAAGGGCTGTCACAAGCTTTCCCCCCCCCCCTGCTGTTTCAGATGGTAGGACCTGAACCAGTGGATTCAATTTACAAGAAAGGAGATTCCAACTAAACATTAGGAAGAACTTTCTGATGGTAAGAGCTGTTGAACAGTGAAATGGGCTACCTCAGAATGGGCTGCCTCTCCTTCATTGGAGGTTTTTAAAGAGTTTGGATAGACACCTGTCAGGACTTCTTTAGCTGTGAGTCCTGCGTTGCAGAGAGTGACTCATGGGGTCCTTTCCAACTCTACAATTCTATGGTTCTATGGCTCATAGTTGTGATGGCCTTTGGTCGGATCCCACAGATTTTATAAGAATATAAAATCTTCTTATATTAATAGGAGTTACTCCCCAGTAAATTTGGGATGACCCCACAAACCTCCCTTTGCTCATGCCCCCAACACACAGCTGTGGCAGGAAGACGGCATCACCGAGCATCCCTAGAGAATGCAGTGCCATGGGAAGGAATGGGCTTCTGACAAGCCACCACTTAGACGCAGGCATGGCCAAACTTGGCCCTCCAGCTGTTTTGGGACTGAAACTCCCATCATCCCTAGCTAACAGGACCAGTGGTCAGGGATGATGGGAATTGTAGTCCCCAAACAGCTGGAGGGCCGAATTTGGCCATGCCTGGCTTAGAGCAACAGCCAGAACTACCAGAGGCAGGAGCCTTTGAGAGGTTGGCCCCACTTCTTGTGCTGACACAGCAATACTCATCCCCATGAAAACCAAGTGGAGGTTCAAAAGAGCAGTCACCTCTGCATATACTTGCCTGCCCTCCCACACTGGGTGGCAGGGAATATGGGTCCCGGCTTAGTGGATCAGCTAGCAAGTGATGGTGATGAGGAGCAGCTGCTGCTTCCATATGATCGTTCACCATCTCCATCTGGGTGACATCCTTCCAGATGGAGCTGCAGTGGAAAGGATGCTTGGACGGGAAAACAAGCTGCAGAGGCTGCTGGAAGCAGCTGGGGTTTCCTGCTCCTTCTGGTCCCTGCATGAGAGAATTGGCCATTAGGTAGCAGAAAGGGAGGAAAGATGGGAAGCATTAACTGCTTCCACCACTCACTGCTGGCGCTCTCTGTGCTGTTGCACTACAACTCCCATCTGCCCTGGCCAGCACGACTTGAGACGATGGGACTTGTAGTCTTGACACAAACTGGAAAGTGCCAGGTTGGTGAAGACTGCTCTTGCAGGTAGGCTCCCCACCAAATATGAGGCCAGTGTTTTTTTCGGGGGGGGAGCACAGGGGTACACATACCCCTAAACATTTTGTGAATCTTTTGTCCATTTACTGTATTTATTTTCCCCAATTTTCTTGGGTCAAAATGAGAGTACCCCTAAACATTTTTTTAAGGAAAAAAGGCACTGTATGAGGCAACCAACACACTGCACAAAACTGTGGGTCCTCAAAGCCTGTCATTCAGCATGAAGCAACCAGGCCAAGCCACAAACCAAAAAACTGAGGAGTTCCAGAGCCTGGTGCTGTTTATTTTAGGTGAGTGTTTCTGTATATGTCTGCTTGTCTATATTTTTTCTTTAAAAGTGAGTTAACTTTCCAAACATTTCTGTTGTTTGCTGTAAATCGAAGGGGTTTTTTTATATATAAATTAATACAAATAACAGGTTAAATACAGTACTGAGAACCCAAGGAAACAGCAGGTTGGCCCACTCTGTGAAGGAAGTGCAAGGTGGCCTCGCCCTCAATTCGAGCGCAGGCTTGAGCCCACTTCCCCTCATCCCGCCGCCCCACAGCCGGGCGAGAGGGGGCGCCAAGCCCATTGCTCCCAGCGGGAGCAGCCGCTGGCCGCGCTCAGGAGGGACCCCCCGCGGCCGGCTCTTGGGGGGGGGGGGGTTCCTCAGAGAGACGCAGCCGGGACAGTGGCGACGGGCCCGGGCTGCTCTTTGCGGTGCCGGCGCTCTGCTCCGGCGGCGGCTGTGACGAGGCTTCCCGCAGCCTCCGTTGCTCGCTCTGGCCAGGAAGGGTCGTCCGCCCCGCTGTGGAGGAGCGGCGAGGAGGAGGAAAGGGCGCCGCAAGGACACTTGGCCGGCAGCGGCTGGAGAAGCGGCTCTCGCAGCCCCGAGACCTCGCTCGTCCCTTCGAGCCGCAGCTTCGGAGGGCGCCTTCGCAAGGGGGAAGGAAAGTGTTCTCTGCGGGCTCCGGAGCCTTCCCTGCCGAGGGGAATCCCCACGAGCTGGGCAGGGCGGGAGGCTGGGCGCCCGGCGCCTGACCCCGAGCCCAGCCCAGCCCGCGGCTTCCCCTCCGCCGGGACCCTGGGCGGCTCTGGCCCTCTCGCGCTCTGTCGAGCTCCTCTTCTGATCTCCGGAGGAGCGGCAAGCGGGCGCCTCGGCTCGCCATTGGCTGCCCGGCGCCTGACGTCGGGGCTGTGGGGAGGCGTCGCGGGCGCGGGCCGCCGGAGGAGCGCTCCCAAACATGCTGAAGCCCTGGAGCAAGTGGCGGCGCTTGCAGCAGCTGCGGGAAGTCGATCGTCGCCGCCACCGCCGCCGCCGCCGCTGCTCCTCGGGCTCTTGCGAGAGGCAAGGTCCTCTTTTCGCCTTCATGCCTCCGGCCGGGCTGCCCTGACGTGAGCCTCACTTGGACAGCCATGGGCGATGGATGGGGCTTCCTGGAGAACAGCGCTCACAACAGGTCCAACGCCTCCAGCGACAGCAACGGGAGCGACGCCTCCGGCGACAGCAGGCAGCTGGTCCCCCAGGAGCTGTCCCAGCAGTGGGTGGTGGGCATGAGCTTGCTGATGTCCTTGATGGTGGCCTTCATCGTGGTGGGCAACGGGCTGGTGATCGCAGCCATCGGGCGGACGCAGCGGCTGCAGACCCTCACCAACGTCTTCATCACCTCCCTGGCTTGCGCCGACTTGGTCATGGGCTCCGTGGTGGTGCCCTTTGGAGCCACGCTGGTGGTGCGCGACTCGTGGCTGTGGGGCTCCTTCTTGTGCGAGTGCTGGACTTCGGTGGACGTCCTGTGCGTGACGGCCAGCATCGAGACCCTGTGCGTCATCGCCATTGACCGCTACCTGGCCATTATCTCGCCCTTCCACTACCAGAGCCTCATGACGAAGAGACGGGCCAAGATCATTGTCTGCGTCGTTTGGGCAATTTCCGCGTTGGTGTCCTTCTTGCCCATTATGATGCATTGGTGGAGGGACACGGGCCATGAGGCTAAGGAGTGCTACGAAAACCCCAGCTGCTGCGACTTCGTCACCAACAGGGCCTATGCCATCGCCTCCTCCATCATCTCCTTCTACATCCCCCTCTTTGTTATGATTTTTGTCTACCTGAGGGTCTACAGAGAAGCGAAGGAGCAGATGAAGAAAATCGACAAGTGCGAGGGCAGGTTCTACAACAATAACCAGCAGCAACATCAACCGGTCCACCAGGACCTGCCGATCTTGGGAAATGGTCAAGCCAATAGAAGGAAAACCTCCCGCATTTTGGCTGTAAGGGAACAGAAGGCCCTCAAGACTTTGGGCATCATCATGGGAGTCTTTACTCTCTGCTGGTTACCCTTCTTCTTGGTCAACGTGGTCAAAGTTTTTAACAGAGGCCTCGTACCCGACCAGCTCTTTGTTTTCTTCAACTGGCTGGGCTATGCCAACTCTGCCTTCAATCCCATCATCTATTGCAGGAGCCCTGATTTCCGCAAAGCCTTCAAGAGGCTGCTGTGCTGCCCTAGGAAAGCCGACCGAAGGCTGCATGCTACCACTACGGAGCTCTCTCGTTACCCTGGGGGCTTCATCAGTACTCTGGGAAACAGCCCTCCATGCACTCTGGGAGGGACATGGTCTGCTTATAATGGTGGGACGCAGGATGGAAGTGACTCCAGCTTAGAGGACAGGAACAGTAAAACCTCCTATTCAGAATCCAAGGTATAAGGGCAGATGGTGGGGAGCATCAAAGCCATGGATTGGGTGGGCACACTGCAGTTCAAGAAGGGGAACAAAAAAAAAAAAAAACCAGGCAAGGGAAGAAAACACCCCCACCAGGGACCGGCTAATATACAAACACCAGACTGAGCTGTCTCACTTGTGGGGCGGGGCGGGGGGGTATTTACTTAAGGTGAAAAGCAGGTGAACGTGTATGCATCGGACCACTTCTGACTCATCAGAAACCAAAGCAAACAGAGAGCAACTGACCATTGAACAAAAGAGATAAACGGCCCATTTCCCCCAAGCTATTTGGATTATTATTATTAATGATAATAATATTTGCATGGAGGGGTTGTTGGTGAGCCAGGAAGAGGCAGAAATAAGCTGGAAGGACTTTGCACAAGAAGTGTTTCAGGAAGAGCTGAAGTCGTGGCAGGCACTCAGCCTGACAGGCGTTGAAAAGGGCGGAGGATTATCCTCCTGATATTGAGGGAAACAGGATCAAGCCCTTGTTGGCTTGACCACAGAGCTACATAGAGCGTGTTTTTTTTTGTTGTTTGTACTAATCCCAGACATTCAGTAGCAGAAAAAGTAGCCTGGTTATTTAATTTTTTTTTTAAAGAAGTGCTGGTCACCCAGTGCAAATTTCAGGCACTCAGCACCTTCGCAAACCGTGCTAAAAGTCTCTTTAATAAGCCATTGAAAAACTATTCCGGTGAGTTTTACCATGCAGCCTGATCCTATGAGTTTGATGGAACTTACTTGCAAGTAAGTGTGTGTTAGCTTGTAGCCTTAATAACTTAGTGGCCACACTCTTCTTAAACATCTAGAAGGTAAAGATACATCAGTAATATTGTTCATTGTCATGTTTGTGTTCTGAACAAATCTGTTTTTGATTTTTTTTCATCCCATTGACTTTCTGGGGTGTGTGTGTGTGCACTTTTCTTGTCCTATGAGACAACAGCAATCAGGCTATAAAACGTCTACCTCAAGCTGTGCATATTGTACAGAAAACAAATGTGTTTATATTAAACAGCTTATTTATGTATCATTAGTTAGGGTTTTGTCTTTGTTTTTTATATAGAGAGAGGCAGGAGCATTGATCCTCTGTAGACAATTTGTTCACATTGAAAATTTAAAGGGGTGGGGGGAATTGGCTGGGGGAACCAGAAATGTTACTGCACATTTGAAAAGAATGAGAGAGGTTTTTCTTTTGCACAGTGTTAGCAATTGTAATTTGATGCATGCTCTCTGTCTCTTACACACACACACACACACACACACACACACACACACACACAGAGAGAGAGAGAGAGAGAGAGAGAGAGAGAGAGAGAGAGAGAGAGAGAGATCCACTGGAAAACAAAGAAGGGTGTTGTTTAAAAAAAGCATCAAATCCCATCCTGATATTTGTTGTTGTCTGATACGTTGTCATTTTATTAAAAAAAAGTGTTTTATATTATTTAATGGAGGTACTGTAAGTGTATTCATACTATAAATGAATCTGTTCTAAGAGATTTTATAAGTTATATTTTTTATTCCCAAGAGTCCATGTGAACCTGTTGAGACTTCAACACTTCATTGTCATTTCCCATTTTGTGTGTGTGTGTGTGTGTGTGTGTGTGTGTGTGTGTGCTCGCGTGTATGCATTTTATAATGTATTTATATACTCTGGTGCAGTTTACTACTGTATAAGTCATCGGTCTATGTGCAATAAATGCCACTGCAGCACAAGCAAACCTATTTACGGTGTGTCTCTGTAGGTACAGAAACTATACCCAGTTCTGATGAAAAGAGCAGAGTCTGTTTTGCTGAAAATATGGATTGCATTACCAATACTGTTCAACTTAATGGCTTTTCCTGACACAACAATCTTTTTTTTAAAAAAATGTGCTTGCTGTACCAAATAAGGTAGCGTTCCTGCTAGACTGAAGGCTGCTGACTTGCCCTGAAATTCCAGAGCCAAAGGCAAGTTGTTTCCTGGCCGGCTATAAATACATTGGCTACTTTCCTTTGATAGATGGATCTTATCATCTGTTTGAATCTGTGCTGATAATAAGAATGCCAGGCCAGGTGGCTGGAGACCTAATATTGAAAGTGACAGGGCTGTGTCTGGGCTCATTTGAGAACTGAAAATTAGGAAGGAAAAATCAACTGTTCGCTGGGATGCAGAAGCCATAAATCTCTTACACATGATTAATTTCATTGAAGTCACCAGGTTACTCAGGCTATTGAGATGAGAGATTCTGAGAATTACAGGCTAGTCTCCTCTATCCACTTAACTTCAATTATCTTTGGCGATGTTTAAGTCATGTATGAGAGAACACCATTCAAAAAAATGAGTGTTAATCAGGCCGTTTACTATGCTCTGATTACTTACATGGACCACTCCACACTAGCTGGTAGGTAGATTCTTAATGTGTTCCTGCGGGAACCTTGTCAGCATTGTCATTTCTTAAATGGAGAAGCTGGTGATAATTAGATAGCATTGCTTACTGTGATCTCTTGATGATACAAAACAATCAGGAAAAGGAAATGTATCAGAACTTCAAACTACATTCATCCATGCAGTGAATGCTGAAGTCGTTAACGGAATTGTTGTTGCTGTGTTTGATGAACATTTTAAATTGTTTTATATGCTTTGCTCTTGGAAAATTCAAGGGTCAATTCAGTTCCCAGCTTGTGGGATGTTAGCAGCTAGAGTTGCTACCTTTTTATATTCGGGCTCCTGTGCCGTTAACAGCGCAACAGGCAGCTCAATATGTGCTAGCCACACTGCCGTTAAGGGCACAGAAAAACCTCCACCAGACAAAATCCAGTATTAACCCTGTTGATCAACCCTACTTGAGGCAATCTTATATCCATGATCTGAACTAATTAGGTTTGGGATATTGATGATCAATACGGAGTGCAAGGCGATGAAGCAATCCTGTTGAAATAAAGGAAATGGTTGCTCCTTTTAACCAATTGCTCGCTGCATTTGGTTTTGGGTGGAATTCTGTGTCAAAGTGCAGGTTGGGATAGATACCATAAACCCTATGGATACAAAGCTGCAGATTTAAAAAAAAAGCATTCTGTGCAGTGTATTTCATTCGAAAGATTACTAAAGAAAGAACCTGCTTTTATCAGAGGAAAATGTTGGCTTAGGTCTGGACTAAGCTACCGGTAGTTTAGATCCCATTGAAATCAGTAGGGTAACTTAGTCATGACTTGCCCAGCTGATTTCAGTGGGAACTAAGAACAGCTAATCAAAACTTGCTTCCCAAGGCACAAGTCCCACTGAAGTTAATGGTTCTTTGTTCTGAGTCAACGCACACAGTATTGTGTTGTTAGTCTAATTGCCATGAGGGACATAAAGTGTGCTGCCCATCTCTTACAATAGATTCTGTTTTCTATTTATTGCATTGTCCTGCTCTTGCTCTTAGGAACCCTACCTGCATCAGTTATTCCTTTTTAATAGGAACATACTGTACTTAGCATTAAGTAGCGTTGGATATGTGGGCCAACAATATATTATGGGCCCTACTTTTTGGCATGGGTATGGCTTCTTCTCAGTTATAGCAGTGTATCCCTTCCACTTCCCACCACCACCCCATCTCCATTTAATAATGGAATGTTCCGAGTATATTTCAGTTACTATACAGGAAAAGTAGGTTTTGGGAGCTGAGTGGATTTTACTGATAACAGTAAAGCCCAAAATATTTGTCAGTGGCTATGCAGCAATATATCGTTAAGTGGAGTCGTTAAGATTTATTTTGACAGATTTAGGGCTGGCACACCGATCCGCATGGTCAGGTGTTATAATACTGTACCATGACCATTAGTTGCTTTGGATAGTCTGCTTCAGTGTTTAGTGTGAGCTGGCCCTCCTGACACAATGCCATGAACAGAGCTTCATGTGTACCAATGTTTAGTCCCAGAATTTGTCTTGTCAGGCTGGAATCACATGTTCATGATATGCACCAATGGTTTTAAAAAAAAAAAATCTGTGATGCTCCCCGCTACTCTTACAGGTGCATGTGCAAAAGATTGACCTTGGTATCTATGGATACCACACCAGCTAAAAGCAGATGTGAGGGTGCTTTTGGCTGCCATGATATCTGTAGATCGTAATCTGAGATAAGTGAAATCACCCTGTTGTTACACATGCTTTTATTCATGGCAAGAAGCACTGTGCATATAAAACAGACTTTGATGCATAAATTAAAAATATAACTGCCTACAGAATATGTGATAGAATAAAAAAGTAAAGTGCTTGAGTTGCAAAGAGTGCTTTTGTCTCATTTCTGAGTATGTCTAATATTCATACTGAGTATGAGTATTAATCAGACTAAATGCTTGGAGAACAGCATAGGTAGGTAGATTGGTAGATCAGCAAAGCTGCTGAGAGAGGTGTAGGCGGTTTATGAGGTAGAACTTACCATAACAGAACTTTTCATATTACACTGATCACTGAAAAGGATTCATCTCTTGATGGCCACATCTTCTGCCGAAGTGTTGATTCAGAGATGCTGATGTGGCTGCACATGTGCTCATCCGGTTTGTGATCCCGTGGCAGCTTCTCACGTCACATGGGATGTGGCTTTTCAGTGGATGCAAGGGGGAGAGATCACCAGAAGCAGGAAGCTGATTGTGGGTTTGAACCTCATGTTGGGCAAAATATTCCTGCCTTGCAGGGGGTTGGACTAGATGACGCTTGCGGTCCCTAACACCTCTTCAATTCTAGGAAGCAACTTTACACTTCTCTGAATCAAAACCTTTTGTATTTTTTCTGCTGCAGAAAGATCCACAAACAGTTTTATGGGCAGGGTAAATTAATTTCCTGAGATAATGTATCTGCACATGAGCAACGGTGAGAAGTGTTTCACCTTGCACACAAGCTTGCTCTCTTTCCCGTGCCGACTCAATTACTTATACTGTACCAAAGTAGTTCCTCTCCTACAGTCATTCTGCCTGGTATAGGGTTCCTTGCTTATTTTTGTTCTTTTATGTCACTGCTCCACACTGTATAATCTACCTTCCTTAAGAGCAAATTCAGATGTGTGGGGAGGGAGCAAGATACCTCCCTTCGGTACCAACACAGGATGCACATGTAGTCTTTTGGAAAGCACACATGCACACCAAAACTTCTCTGTGTAGGGAATAGGAACATAGCGAATTGACTTATGCCATCTAACTTCTTGTTGTCTACTCGGACTAGCGGCAACTCTCCAGTCTTTCAGGCAAAGTTTTTTTATCAGCCCTACCTAAAGATACCAGGGATTGAACCTGAGGATTTCTGCATGAAAATTATGTTTGAGACCTTCATCCAAGTCAGGGAGATAGTTTATAGCCTAATCTTCTCCTTGATGAAAGAGCTTTCTGCATGCAGGGATTAGTGGGGTATGGGAGTGTTTTCAAATAAGCAATTTCCCATCTCCATTCTAATAGTGGATACATGGATAGGCTGTGAGCCAATTCTCAGCTTCTTAATGGAAATGCTGAGTATTGAGCAGGGGTTGGGGGTTCCTACTGAGGGTTGAAATAGTTGAGCATCGTGTTTTCTCCAATTGGCTCAAATTCTTTGTGAATCTCTTTGTGGTCTTCTCTTTTTTAAAGCACCCTAGATGTGATGCTTAATCAGAACAATAGTCCTTACAAGGAACAAGTTTTCAAAATCCATGTAGCATTACAGCTCCAACCCTGATTTCATAGCTTTGATATCAAGCATTATTTGGGTGGGGGTGGGGAGCATAAAACAATAGGAAACCAATTTCCATTTAGGACCATGTTATAAATTGCATCAGAAAGTATGGAGGTCTTGCAACATTTCTTTGAAATTAGTGTGACAGTTTGCATCCTCCTTCTGATTTATTTGTCTGCAGTTAATATTTCTCCTCCTACCAGTAGCAGATCAAGATCCCCATAGGAAGCAGCCTCCAAGGTGAAGCTAGGTCAGTTGTCACTGAAATAAAAATATGTGTCTTGCTGTCTTACAGTATGATGAAGAATTGTTTAAATACTGGGGTGTTTACAATTCTCTGGAGTAGATCTAGATTCCGAGGAGGTAGAATTTAGCACTCAGATTACTAAGTAAAGAAACGTTATGGCTGTCAGTCAAGCAATTTAGGCTGTTAATTGTTTTGACTAATCAGTTAACAGCATCAACTTATGGGTGCCTACTTGAAAGTAAACCTCGCTGATTTCAGGTCCGTGTGTATACAATTACACTCAGAGTTTGCAAAAACTATGAAAACAAGTCCAGAAGTAGGGGAAAGGCATCCTTTCTTTATTTTCAGGTGATGCTCACGTACCACAGGAAGCTGCATCTTGCAAGTGGCCTCCTGAACATAAAATAAAAGGGGGGAAATGTTTCCTCTAAGAAGGTGGCTGCCACCCATAGATTTATACCTACTTACTTACATTTCAGTTTAAAATGAAAAATGCTACCCTATTAATTGAGGGGACCATATATTTTGTTTTAGCCAATCAAAACTTGAATAACCCACTGATCAAATAAAAGATGCAGCAATGAAGAATATAATGCCACTGGTCTACTTAGGTGCCTGCATAGAACTGTTTGCGAAGTAGCAGTTTCACTGAGCAGCTGTTTGGCAAGCTATGAGCAGTGGGAAATAATCATTCTGGCTTCTACCCACTGAGCAGCCAATTGGTGCTTCTCTGATTATCAGACTGGAGAATTGTACCCATGGCACCTGTTTGTGTGCACAGCTTCTGGTCCAGCAAGGAATACCCACATGGAAATCTGCTTCTATAAACATATAGCCCCAGCCTGGCTTCAAATTGCTTTATATAATAAATACTAAATGTTTGTTTACCACATTGATATCAATTTTCCAGCATCATTGGAAAGGCCTGTATCTGATCACCTTTTATCCTGAAATCCTGGTCTGGAGGGTTGGGGGTAAGGATGGAATTTTATGAAAATCTCAATGGCAAGTTTATCCACATGGACTTTTATTTATTTTTTCAAATTCCCATCTCTTTCCTTCATCTAAAAAAAAAGCATATTTTTCTTTTCTTTTTTGGATCTGCTAAAAATATGAGGAATTCTCACATATTGCATGCATTATTATGTGCAAATATTACATGCATTTACATTCCAGGTATCCAAAATAATCAGCACAAAAGCACATACATACAACAAAGCATATAAACATGCTTACATAGGTATGAATATTTATAAAATTATGTGTCCTGCTTTTGGCTTCCCATAGGCATCTGGTTGGCCACTGTGAAAACAGGATGCTCAGCTATGTGGGTCATGGGCCTGATCCAGCAGGGCTCTTTTTAAATTCTTAAATATAGTCCCACATAGGGCTTGACCCTTCTATATGCATAATACACATATTTTTGGTGTATAATTTTTGCATATGGTTGGGCTTTTCTTACAAAAATAAAAAGGAACACACAAGCAGTTTGGAGATAAGCACACAATGTGAGAGGCAGTCCAATGCAGACAGGGATGAATTAGGTCAGAACTGCCTATTTCCATGTATAAACTTATTTAAAACAGAGTTCTCCTCCCTCCCTGGTTGGGAGACCTCCAGAACAATGTAGAAGGTGACACAGGGGGCTGCAGGGGAAGAAAGAGTTGGCAAAGATCACCTTCTTCCACCTATGTCAGTGGACCCCCTCCTGATTGGAGCCCCTTCTGTGAACAGAAGGAGCTATTCTAGTCATAAATGGACAACTCAGGATTCAAGCCTATATAAATACTCATCATCGTCATGTAACCATTGCCTGATGAAGTACAGCACTATTCTGCGATTGAGAATGGGCGAAGCAACACCCTACAATGTCACCTTGAACCCGAAACATATCTATAGCCACATCAGTGCAAGGCATACCATATGGCAACTAGGGGTGTAGAAATGACAAGGCATTTATTGACGGGAAGGCTTTGAATGCTTCTTGTGCAGTTCACATGGCATAAGATGCTAAATTCTTACTAGGTCCTTTTTGTGGATCTGTCCTGAAAAGTTCCGACAGCACAATGGGACTTTTTTGCCCTCTTGACCTCTCCACATCTTTCCTGGGGATTCCCTCCTAAGCAGCTTTAGGGAGGGCAGGCAGTCCTCTTGCACAAGCAGATGTCATTCCAGTTGTGCATTTATTTAGTTGAATGCCACCCCTAATATCTTTGTTTTGATGATGGTACTTGAAGGCAAATGGTGCAAGGATGGTTTACTATAGGATAGCTGCACTACTAAAGTCAAAGCTCTAGTACTGCACTTGGCCCCAGCTATGTTGCCTCTACCATGCAACCCACAAACTGCTTAAACTGGCACTTTTGCACTTAAGATGGTTTGCAGCCCAACCCTATGCATGTATACTCAGAATAATACATATTAATATGTATTACTAGTATTACATATACAGGTAGGTAGCCGTGTTGGTCTGTCATAGTAAAAAAAAAAAAATAGTAATAGATACTAATACATAGCATTAGCCCCTTGCTCCTGTTATGAGATGATGATTGGGTAAGTCAGAAGAGGGGGTGACGTTTTTAACAACAGTTATTTAATAAAAGTCATACACTGTGCAATGTGTGCTGCTGATACAGTTTTCATTTAACATAGTATTAGAAAAACCAGGGTAGTGATACAAACATATAGATTCCATCAGACATGTGGTCTCCATGTGCACAGGAAAACAATGGGAAGAGTACTGGCGAGCGCTTTACTCTGGATTATTCTCCCAGTACAGTGTGTTCTTAAGGATCGAAAGGGAAGAGTTACAGGACAACTGAAATACTGCAAGGCAGCGAGTCCAAACATCCATGATGGATATTTATTTGAAGCAAACCAGACGTGGATTAAGAATGGGAGCTGTAGTCAAAAGATCACAATATCACACACACTTGTGCTGAGCAGTTTGGGTAACCAAAGGAGCAAAGGAATAAAGAAATGAATCACAGCCTATGATCGCAGCAGCACATGTTGACCTTAATAGGTCATCCCGTCCATTCTCCTCCAAAGTAATACCCAAAGGATCTTTAATAGATATTTATCAAATCTTTTTTTTTTTAAGTCAGATATTCAAGATTCACTGTGTACTGTGAATTTATTCTACTACTCAACTATGTTTAGTGTTTGAAAACACCTCCCGATGCTCAGACTATTCCCCCGCCCTCCTGTTTGAACTCATTATCTCTTGGCTTACTCTCATTGGTTGTCCTATTTATAGCAGTCTTGGGATCTATTTGAGCCCTGTTATTATGTGCTCTCCCTTTTGGGTGAGAACAATGTCCAGTACCTTCAAACCTTCCTCACAAGATCCTATATTTCAAACATTTAAAATCTATTCAGGGTACATTTATGAGACATGCCCTGCTTGAAGTTTATGAACTGTTGCATACTGGAAGGATATCATCTAATGCATTGATTTAACTTGTAGACAGAGACTCATAAAAAGGTTGCCATCTGATCTAGTTGCCCCACCACCTTTTTCTCTTGTTTCATATGTTTGGTGCATGGGGGGAGATGCAGTGCCCCCCACCCAGCACGGCTAGCATTCAAGGATTATGGAAGTTGTACTACTCCTGGATTAGGGCTTGTTTTTTAAGACGAGAAGAGAAAAACTAGTAGACACCATAGGACAGGGGGGGAAAAAGAGAAAGGTAAACATATTTGATTTTATAAAATTAAAATTTGGTTCCATTTTTCCATTTGGAGTTTACAATTAATGGAAGGTCCCTGGTACATAAAGTCTGACAGTTACTGTTCTAGTCCAAATCATTGCATTGGTGCAAGATTTATCACGTTAGGAAAATATTCTTCTCACAGATAATCCATGTACACAATAAATTAAGGTATCTAAAGTTAGGATTTTGATGTCATAATATTGGCTTGAATTTCTGTAGCCACTAGAAGTCAGTCCATGTAGTTGTTCTCCAGTGACATGATCTAGCTAGGTACTTCCATAGAGCTGATTTATAACAGCTCATTATAACATTCATTAGTTATTAGTGGAATGGATCTTCATAACAGTGGATTGGATTGTCATAACCACTGGCAGAGGAAGAGGAGTGCGGGGGGAGTGCACCGCCCCTGGCAGCGCAATCCCGGCAGGGTGCCATCGCAGCTGCCCCCCCCCGCCAGCACTGGGTGGCCCGCCCCCACAGGCGGCGTGCCCCGCCCCAGGACGCATGCCCCGCCCTTGCGGGAGGCGTGCCACGCCCCCAGGATTCCCACCAGCCCCGCCCCCGCCTGCTCTCCGCCCCCCGGTGCCAGAGCATGAAGCTCCGCCACTGGTCATAACAGAGGTAGCTATTGACTATTTCCATTTTACAGAAGGACAAAACCAAGTCATGGGTTAAGTTAAATAACTTTCTCAAACCCGCATGAGAAATATAAAGCATTTTAAGGAATGAAATATTCTCATATGTCAACTATACCATTCAGAATGATAATTTCTGGAGTTTTAGACAAGCTAATTCACTTCTGTTTAGATAAGAAGCTTTGAAAATATCGAATTGCTTTGCTCCAGATGGTAGCATAGAGGGGCTTGTTTCCAGAGCATGTCAGGACCAGAAACCTCTGAGATGAATGGAAAATGCGCCCCTATGTGGGCTGCCATTCATAAACTGTGCGGGGGCAGTACCTGCAAAAGTCATCAGTGAGTGGTAACTTCAACTAGCCAAGCCACACACATAGATCTGAAAATGCTGGCAACCTGGTCTTTGTGTTGTCCAGGACATGCAATCCAGTCAACCGTTTGTTTCCAGCAGCATGTGCTATTTTTGTTGCTAGCTCTCTCTTTCATCGGGAACAGCAGTGTTTTAAGATTCAAAGGCCAAATTCCTTATATTCTCTCTCTCTCTGCCTAATTAGAAGCTCAGTTTTTATTAATAACTTCTAAGGAGCTAGTGTGCAATGTGGCTTTGTTCTGCACCCTTTCCTAATTTATTGTAATTTCCTATCTGGTTGAATATGTTGACTTCCTCTCTCTCTCTAGTAATATATCAAATTGCATGGATAGGAGCCCTAAGCTAGCTACACAGACACAAACAAATCCTTTGCTGAGTTTTTATTGCACAATCTTGATGGAGGCTTAATTTGACTCTAATATTTAACCAGATCCTCTAAATGGCACTAAATAAGCACAGATTTGCAAATACAATATGAAAGGAATTTGTTTCTAATTTCAATGATTACCCTCTTATTTGTTTCTTGAATCTCAAAGACTCACCTATCCTTTACCACTCATTGTTTATGCGCAAAAATCTTTAGAAGCAGGTTAAAAGACACCCCACCATTGTCTTCTCATGGAGAACGTGCTACCTTTGCCAGATCAGTGCATGAATGAGTGTAGATGACTTGGTCATCTCTAAGAGGTTCATATCTTCAGGGCACTGCTGTGGTTCAGTTCAAAGTCATTAAAAATGTGAGCTGGGATGCAACGGTTAAAATAACTTAGCATCTTGTTTGTTGGCCTGTGGTAGGTGATGGGCTGGGATGTAATTGTCGTTTGACTAGCAGCCAGCTTTGTACTAATCAGAAAGGAGAAGACATGTTCTGCTGGAAGGATTAGACAGCTAAAAATAGTTCTGCTATAGCCACATCAGCAAGTGAAATGATATGAAATTCATTCACACAGTCCCACCACACACACACACACACAATTATTTCAGTTTCACTCTGAAAAAGCCATAGGTTAGTGAACGCCTCTCTTTGAGTGTGTCAAAAAATATAGTAATGTGATCTGCTCAAATGGTGTTAAGCAGTTTCTCCCAATAGAATGACTGTTAGCATGCCTCACTGGTTTGCATTCAGAAGCTGCCAAATCTTAAAGGGCTAAGGAGGAAGTAAGCACACTTGCCTTTGTGTAAATAATCATGTGGCTCTTTTAAGACCTAACGGCAGGATTGTTATGATTGCCTTACACAAGGAATCGATATGGTTTTGTTAAAACAGATGACCTCTGCCTATCCCTCCAAAAGAAACAGCCACAGTAACAGCAGCAGAGTCGCTTACCTAATTCAATAACCCCTTGGTGCCCAGCAAAGCCAGAGAGATTGAACTGAAAAGGAGAAAGAGAAAGAGCACCACTTTGATCACAGCAACTGCCAAAGCTGGAGGATATCCCTCCAAGCGACAAAGAGCAACATCAGAAGACCTACAAATGATCTGTTTATCAGCCTGGAGATGAGACTGCCCTCTGCCTAACTGGTCTTCCAATCTATGAAATGTCACTAAGGGCTGAAACAGATGTTATGTGGGATATTTCTCACTTTCTCTCTGTGTGTGTTGCTGTTCATAGAAGCAGCAGTCCTGCAAGGCTCTGTTTGTGATTAGAACAGTGGTGCTGGCAAAAGGTGCTAACCTTTCCCCATTTTACAATTTTCTGCCTCTAAATCTAATTAGACCTCCTGAAGCTGCTAAAATGCAGAGCCAATACAGGTACCTGCATTCCCCCCTCCTGCGCCCCCACAATGGTGGGGATTCTAGAAAACAGCAAAGAGGGGAGTGGATATTTCCCACCTTCCCTAGTGTCACTGTTCTAATCACCCCTCTCCATTTCCCCTGGTTGCATTTAAGGATGTTGTTGTTGTTGTGAGGCTTCTTAGAGAGATTCAGTCATAGAACCAGCCCTGTCACGTCTGTTTTGGCAAACTTTATCACCCATAAATGCCTAGAGAATGTTTTGTTACTGGGTGATAGATAAATACTGAAAGTAAATAAATTTCTACAATAAAATTCTATAAACAGATCAAAGAAGAGAGTATTTAGGAAGCACATCAGTAAGGGTGTGTGTTGGGAGGAGGGGGTGAATAAACTGGATCTGCTTTTGAGAAGGTATGTCTCCCATCAGATGCCTTAATAGTACTGTGCCTGTCTGCACTGGACACACTAGTATTACAATTGCATTGGAAGTGAAAGAGCTCATGCTGCATCTCTAAAAAGAACATCAGGGGAAACACTGGAATGCAACAGTTTGTCAGCACAGTCATCTGGATTCTCCATAATCACAAACCCCTGAACCAATGATGTTCATTCCAGAGGAGGGACGCAGGTGGTGTTGTGGCATAAACCGCAGGAGCCTCTTGGGCTTGCCAATCAGAAGGTCGGCAGTTCAAGTCCACATGATGGGGTGAGCTCCTGTTGCTTTGTCCCAGCTCCTGCCAACCCAGCAGTTCAAAAGCATACCAGCAGTGCAAGTAGATCAATAGGTACTGCTGTGATGGCAAGGTAAATGGAAATGGCTGCTTTCAAGACTTATTATTCCATGAAAAAGTTCAGGTGACCACCAGCTGATTTAGCAAAACCAAAAGAATGTAGCACTTTACGAATCTTAGAAAGAACCGTATCTTTATTGTGAAATGATCAAGGCTAGTCAACAAGTTTACTATTCTCACTCTTGATTTGATTCTCTAGAAACCAGTTTCCCTAAGGACCACTTCACACACATTCCCCACCCCCCAACATAGCTATAACTCCATGAAAAATACAATCCCCGTCATTTGCAAAGTGTGCTGCAACTGTTTGTTTTAGCACGAGGACTTGGATTGTGCAAATCAGTTTCCTGACCCAGGTACTTCTTGCAAAATAAACATTTGCATCCCACTTCACAAATGTCAGTGTACTGCTACTTTTCTCCCTCCATGGAGACGATCTCCATGTTTTTACACACACAAACTTCAACAGTTGTATGTGAAGCTACCCTACAAGTTCTCTCATAGTGCTTTCTGGGCTAAGAACCTCAGCAGCATGTGGAAATGACAATCACTTCTTATTAATGCGCATCTCTTCTGAATCTGAAAATGCAGCTTCCTTTAACAACTTATTTCAGTCTTTAAATGAGCTCACACAGTCCTCACAACCTCAACACTTCACCCACACTAGCTCTCATATGTAATGTGTAGCACAGAATATGCAATCTACTGTTAAATGTGAGCTATAAATAAGGACTTGAATTCCCAGAGCAGGCTAGAAGTCATCATCCCCATGAACCCCAAATGATCTTCCCAGAGCATCCAACAGCAGAATAGGTGGGGGTCATTATCCTGGACACAAGAAAAATGCATTATTTTTCCCACATGAATAAACATGTAGCCGCAGTTGTGTGTTAGGCATAACAAGATATCCCAATTGCATCTTTGGGTACCCAAGTCTAAAAGAGTTAGAGGGTTAGATGGACTTCTAGCATGGACTATCTAGCATGGTTTTGTCTATATTGACTGACACAAGCTCTTCAGGGTTTCAGACATGAGTCTCTCCTAGCCCTACTGAAGATTTTTGGGATTGGATCTGAGACCTTCTGCATGCAAAGCAGATCTTCTGCCATCGAGCCCCCTCCTGCATTTTAATCCCAGTTCTTCTGCTTTCTGCTTCTGATGCAGCCAAATTCCAATGTTTCACGAGAATTACAGGATTAATGGATCCTGTAATCAGTTTGACTGCTGCTATAATATCTGGAAGTCATTTCTGAATTCAGTGGCTGCAGAGCATCTGCCTGACATTGAGAACCACCACATTGTCCACCCTGCCCCCCCAATTCTCCCTTTGCTTTTGAACATCTTTATGTGTCAGTCCTTCTCCCACTATGATTATTCAACCAGGTTAACCAAAATTATAAAAAGGATGTTGCTTAGTTTTAACAATATGATCTGGGTCACATGAATAAGAACAACTAAAAACCTAGAAAAAAATCCCAATAATTAAAAAACAATTAAACTTATATATAATTAAAACTATATCTATCTATAAAATATATAGACAATCACAACAAAAACAGCACAGCACCAGCCCCCTCAATAAAAGTAGTCAGCTTCCGAAAGCCTGTTGGATCAAACCTGTTGGACCTGCCAGCAGAAGGATAACAAGGTGGGAGCCAGTCTAACTTCTCTACGGAGGGAGTTCCAAAATCTAGGAGCAGCCACTGAGAAGGCCCTGTCCTGCATCCGTACCAAGTGTGCCTGTGAGGGTGGCAGGACAGAGATAAGGACCTCCCCAAAACATCTCAAAACCTGGGCAGATTCATATGAAAAAATATGGTCTTTCGGATAGTCTAGACCGAAGCCACATGGGGCTTTATAGGTCATAACCAGCACTTTGAATTGTGCCCACAAACAGACCAGCAGTCAGTGGAGCTGTTCTAGTAAGAGAGTCATGTGATACCTATAACCAGCCCTGGTCAGCAATCTGGCTGCAGCTTTTTGAGCCAGTTGAGGTTTCTGAGTACTTCTCAAAGGCAGTCCACCATAGAGCATGTTACAATGATCCAAATGGGATGTAACTGAGGTGTGTGCCACTGTGGCCAAATCAGTTAGATCCACTTAGTATCGCTCTTCAGATAAAAGCCACTTCATTCCCCCTTTTCCAAATCACTGTGTAGCTATGCCTTGAAGAGTAGGTTCACTTCAATTCTTCTGGGAATTTGGGCAAATTGCTCAAAGGCATTCAAAAAGCCACGTTCTGTGATTTCTGATTAATTAATCTCTAATGAATGTACTCTCATTCCTTTGTTACAATCTCTAATACGGATAAGGACCACTACTTCAGACATTAGGCTCCGTCACTGAGATCAGTCAACACAGATTAGTTAACTCAGAGTACTTCAGGCATCCTTTTGTTCATATAATATAATCACTTTGCCTTTCAGTTTTCATTTCATAATTGCATTTCTAGTTGGCCATATCCTAACATTCATACCCTGAATGCTATATAGGTTTGAAGAGTTGTCTCCTGTCATTATATTTTCCACAGAATATTTCCTTTAGACTAGAATACATGACCAAGATTCTAATCTAATCAAAAGTCATTCAGAATTGGGTGTTGAGTATTTGAACATGTTAATTCATGCATTTTTTAAATTGCTAATTGTATGGCAATGGAGCTAAGCTTTTTTTAAAAAAATAAATGAAATAGGAGAGGTCAAATCAACTAAAAAAGGCAGGTGTTATTGCCAGATTTTTGTATTTCTGCATAGTAGAACGAAGCCCTGCCTGCTATTAACATTCACAACTGAGGAATGTGGAGATAATAAGCTTGAGCAATTTCAGTGACACAGAGTTGTGTCAGCTAGGGACACACAGAGAAAGGACGTCTAGAGTAGGGGAGTGTGTTTACCGGTAAGTACAGTAAGCATATTATGCAATAAACAGATAGACAGACAGACAGGCAAGCAGACAGTTTCTACCACAATCTAAAAGAGTCATTACAATCAGCCAGGGAACTGAGAACTAATGCAGCAAAGAGATGAGTCTTTAGTAAACAATTCTTAGAGATGGGATTTGATGGAGAAAGTTGGAATGGGAAGGCATTTTAGTGATAATCTGTCTGGGACATGCATTATGAAAGATCCCCAGCCCACATCCAGATTCTCTAAGGAAGCAACAATGCAGAAACTCAAAGAAGAATGGGGAAACTCAGCCATTGCAAGCCAGTGCAAAAATCAATGCACAGAGTGAAAGATAGAGTCCATAGGCTGACGGTTAATATCACAACTAGCTTCATGAATATGCACATGGCTATGCCTATAAACCAACCAATTACTGTATGCTAGCAGCCAGGTATGAACATACTATTCAAAACAATAAGTGTAAGAGGGCAAATTGGCAATATGAAAGAATGCTTGAAGTGTACAAAACAGAGAACAAGCAAGAGGTGTAGCATATCAGAATTCAGCACAGAACTGTCAAGATCTTGGAAAGGGCCTCTGATGCCTTCATTTGCCAGCAACAGCTATGTTAAATGGTTGACAGGTTGACTTTTCTCTCCATGGCGTTGCAGCTGAAAGTGGCAATGGTACTCCTTGTCACCATGTGAAGGCTAAGCTCCTAAACTGTCTACCTGTTCCTTTAGAGAAAGAGGCATGATCCCATATAAAACAAGTAATCTAAGCATTCCAACTCCTGGCTTCAGTGTAAATTGGACCAGGGTGGGGAGGCATTCCTCTGCTTATGAAAGCATCCAGGTATAAATAAGTTGACAGAATTCACTTCTGTGCTTGGATCAGATGCAAATTAAAACGTTGGGTTTGAGCCACAGTTTATTTAGTTATGCTTAGCACAGGACCGTTGAATTCAATGGGACTTGAATTGGTCAAGGATCTGCTCTAAGCCCAGTTAAGTCTGAATACAACTGGTTGTATTTTGGCCCCAGTCACGTATGCCTACTGTCAGAAGCAGCCAGAGTCTGTCAAGTATGTTGCAATCATGATGATCAACTGAAAGGGAAAGAACAGGGGAGTTAATCCAGCCTCCCATATCCCTTTGTGAATAACGTGGCTACACATCACTGGACCAGGCAATGGAACTGCACAAGCAGCTCCCCTTTGTTCAGGCAGTTCCCCATTTATCTAGGGATGTCCATGCGTAAACCTGTTTGCTAGATCAGAGCATGATTTTTTAAAAAAAATACTTGAAAATAATTGTGCATTTTTCTGTTGTATTCTGTGGAATATTGTGGAAGTTTAACAGTAATGAAAAGGAAATTAATTTACTTTCCCCTCCTTGTTTTCGCTTATGCTACAGTGCAAACTGAATTTCCTCTGCAAGCTATGATATCTGAAAATCTGAATACACGATTCATTTTCAAAGTACAGACTGTCATAGGTCGGGCCATTCCTTTGTCTTCATGTTAGGAGGCGCCTCATAAATTAAAGGTTTGATACTGTCACATTCATGTCATTAACACTCATCGTCGATAATCTTTCGGGTGACTTCTGCAGAATGCCTGGCTCCTTAGATAAAACCTCTGGAAGGAGAACAATGATGCTCTGAACTTATCATGACCTCTTTCCTTCAGTTTTGAGGTTTTATGTGGAAGGAGGAAGGCAACCATTATCTCTTAATGTACTGGCTCATTTCGAGATGCCATTTTTCTTCCTAAATTTCAGACTTTTGCCATTTTTTTCACATAAAGCAAGGCTTTGAAAAGACTCTCTGCAGAAAGAAAGGCATGTTTTTCTCTCTCTCCAGTAAAAGAAGCAATTTGGTCAGATGGCAAAATTCAATACTTTATTAGGGCGCAGCACTACAGTCAGCAGAAGGCTGGCTGAGGAGCCATAGAAAATTGTGCTACAATGCATGTATGCCACTGTAGCCTACCTCCCAATATCCCTGACAAAAGAACCACCAGTGAAGATGGTCCATTGGCATGTGGTGGTTGTGATAATGAAGTGTGGCACTTCAGGGACAGCTTTGGCAAAAAATCTTACCCTAACCTAGGGAGGAAACTGTCAGTTTAGGTTTCTCTCTGTTTCTGCTTTTTCCAATCTTAAATTCAGTTCTCCACATTTTTGCAGTGAACTGCAATAAAAATAAATAAATAAATCCTTATGAAAATTCACCTCCATTTTAGAGAACATTTTTCCTAATTTCAACATATTTCAGCTCATTTTATTTCTTCCTGTTGGTCTTGGCTAAGGTGATGTGTGATGAGTGCCACTTTTAATGTCTCCAGTGTCCCTATTACTGTAAGGATTTAAGTTACTGATTTTCCATTCGTTTCTTTTCCTAATTAAAAAAAAGTGTCATTTTGCTATTCAGAACTGAAAACAGAATATAATACAAGGAAATTTAAGTAAAGGGATCTCTCACCACCACCACCTCTGTGCTGGTCCCGTGGAGTATCCAGGAAGCGAGGTCGAAGTCCGGTCCGAGGTCAGAGGTACGTGAAGGCAGTCCAAATAAACAGGAGCAGGGTCCAGGGCAAGGAGTCCGGCGAGGTCAGGAATGGCAGGATAAACAGGGAACCGAGGCAGGTCAGGAGTTCAGGCAGAACAACCGGGCAGGGAGCAAGCAGAACTCTCCAGCAACGATGTTGCTCCTGCGACTTGGGACTGGGACTGGCCGGCTTTATCTGTCCCGAGGCGAAGGGCGGCTCCGATCCCCAGGTGACTCGCCTCTCCTGGCTTGGAGGCGAGCACTCCTCCTGTGAGAACTTAGTTCCCTTCGCCTCTCTGCCCTTAGCCTTTGCAGCTCAGGAGAAGCTGGAGGGTTACCGGACCCAGAGGCAACCTCAGCTTCCCCTGACTGGGTGGGGAGTGGAGCACCTGTAGGCAGTAAGTCCTCCATCCCATTAGGAGCCAGATCAACCTCAGCTGACGCCTGCACCTGAGGATCCAGCACAGGTGAGTCCCCTTGCGACCCAGGCCCCAGCCCTGGCTCTGCTGTTTCTGAGGGCAGTGAATCCTGTGCAGGCTGGGATCGCTCAGGTTCAGCGTCTGAGTCCGACTCCCAGGCCATCACACCATCCCCCCTCCCAGGCCCCCCCCTCAACTGAGGGGCCGGACCAGGCTTGCTGGGGTAAGTCGCATGGAAATCACGGAGGCATGCAGGCGCGTGGACGTTCTCCGCTGGTTCCCACGAACGATCCTCGGGCCCATACCCCTTCCAGTCAATGAGGTATTGGAGCTTCCCCCTGCGGTATCGTGAGTCAAGAATGTGCTCCACCTCGTACTCGGGCTCCCCCTGAACCAAAACTGGCTGCGGTCGTGGATGGTCTGGGTGGAACTCGTCGGGCGGGGCGACCGGACTGAGGAGGGACCGGTGGAATACCAGGTGGACCTTCAGGGTCGAGGGTAACCGGAGACGGAATGCCACTGGCGAGACCTGGTCCACGATTGGAAATGGGCCGGTGAAGCGAGCATCCAGCTTCCGCGAAGGCCGAGAGGGGTGCAGGTGGCGAGTGGAGAGCCATACCAGGTCGCCTACACGGAGTTCTGGTCCCATCTGGCGGTGGCGGTCGGCCTGGGCCTTGTAAGCGTCCTTGGCCTGGCGCAGCTGCTCCATCAATAGCTGTTGCTGAGACTGGAGCTCCTGGAGCCAGTCGGTCACTGCGGGGACAGCGGATGCTGGCAGCACGTCCGGGAACAAATGTGGATGGTAACCGTAAGTGGCCTGGAACGGGGTCTGTTGGGTGGAGGCGTTCACCGCATTGTTGTAAGCGAACTCCGCCAACGCCAAGTGGTCCACCCAGTCGTCCTGCTGGAAGCTGCAATAACACCGGAGGTACTGCTCCAGAACTGCATTTGCTCGTTCTGTCTGGCCGTCAGTCTGCGGGTGGTGGGCCGACGATAGACAGACCTCCGTCCCGAGGGCCTGGTGTAAGGCTCGCCAGAAGCGGGATGTGAACTGGACGCCACAGTCGGATACCAGACGCTCGGGTAGGCCATGCAGGCGGAAGACATGCTGAAGGTACAGTCGAGCCGTTTCCTTAGCTGTGGGTACAGATGGGCAGGGGGCACAGTGCACCATCTTAGTGAAATGGTCTGTGAAAACCAGGAGGCAGGTACAGTTACGAGACGAGGGTAAGTCCACCACAAAGTCCAGTGAGACCGTGTGCCAGGGACGTGGTGGGACTGGCAATGGCTGGAGCAGGCCAGGGGGTCGCCCAGTAGGACCCTTGGCCCGCCGGCAGACGTCACAACCAGCAACGTAGCGTGCCACGTCAGCCTTCAGGCGGGGCCACCAAAACTCGCGGCTTACCAGATGGGTGGTCCGGTACCGCCCGAAGTGCCCCGCTGCCGGGGCATCATGGGACATCCGGAGAACCTCAGCTCGCAATGGTCCTGGCGGGATGTACAGACGACCCTGGTGCAACAGTAGGCCCTGGTGCAGGGCCAGCCCTGGATATCGAGGGCATGACCCATTGGACAGTTCCTGGAGCCGTTCTTGCGCCCAAGCATCGACCCGTTGCTGTTCCCGCACCCGAGCCCGCAGTGGCTCAGCCTCCCGAGTGGCCAGGAATGCGGCTGGTGGTAAGATCGTCGTTGGTACTGCCTGCTGTACCGTGTCTGCGACGTCCTCGGGTTTCCGGGACAAGGCGTCTGCCTTCCGGTTCTGGGAGCTAGGGATGTAGCGGATCCGGAACTGGAACCGGGAAAAGAACAGCGCCCACCGGATCTGCCTTTGGTTCAACTTGCGGGTGGTCTGGAGGTACTCCAGATTCCGGTGGTCAGTTCTCACTTCCACTGGGTGTCGTGCCCCCTCAAGATGATGGCGCCAGACCTCAAAGGCCACCTTGATGGCCAGTAGTTCCCGCTCCCACACGGTATAGTTACGCTCCGCCGGTGTGATGACCTGGGAGTCAGACTCAGACGCTGAACCTGAGGGATCCCAGCCTGCACAGGATTCACTGCCTCCAGAACCAGCAGAGCCAGGGCTGGGGCCTGAGTCTCAAGGGGACTCACCTGTGCTGGATCCTCAGGTGCAGGCATCGGCTGAGGTTGATCTGGCTTCTAATGGGATGGAGGACTTATTGCCTGCAGGTGCTCCACTCCCCACCCAGTCAGGGGAAGCTGAGGTTGCCTCTGGGTCCGGTAACCCTCCAGCTTCTCCTGAGCTGCAAAGGCTAAGGGCAGAGAGGCGAAGGGAACTAAGTTCCCGCAGGAGGAGTGCTCGCCTCCAAGCCAGGAGAGGCGAGGCACCTGAGGATCGGAGCCGCCCTTTGCCTCGGGGCAGATAAAAGCCAGCCAGTCCCAGACCCAAGTTGCAGGAGCAACATCGGTGCTGCCTAGTTCCTGTTCCTGGTTCCTGCGTTCCTGACCTCAGCTTGGTTACTTCGGCTTCCTGACCTCGGCTTCCTGACCTCGGCTTCCTGACCTCAGCTTTGTTACTTCGGCTTCCTGACCTCGGCTTCCTGACCTCGGCTTCCTGACCTCGGCTTCCTGACCTCGGCTTCGTGACTTCGGCTTCGTGACTTCTGGCTTGGACTGACCTTGGACTGGACTAGACCTTGCCTATCGGATATCCCTTGGGACCAGCACAGTTTGCTCCTGCCACACCCGCACTCCCCCTTCGTTGGGGTGCGTTCGGGAGGAACCTGTCGTCATGACTGACCAGGCGGCTGCGCTGGTGGCATTGGCCCAGGAGAACCAGGTCTTGACCCACACAGTGCAGCAGCTAAGCAATGCGGTTACGGCGCTTCAGCAGCGTTTGGACGCCTTACCGGCTCCTGGTGCCGGCGCCCCAGCTCCAGGCAAGTACCCAGTGGCCCTGCCAGAAAAGTTCGATGGGTCCCCGGGCAGCTTTCCCATGTTTCTCGCCCAGGCCAAACTGTATATTCAGGGGCGAGCCCGGGATTTCCCCGACGACCGCACCAAGGTGCACTTCCTGATCAGCTTGCTGAAGGACCAGGCGGCCAAGTGGGCGTTGCCGCTGCTCCGGCAAGACTCCCCCTTGCTGACAGACTATACGGGGTTTTGCAACCATTTTGAAACCGCGTTCGCCAACCCTCAGAAGGCGAGTCAAGCCAATCGGGCAATTCGGCGGTTGAAACAGGGCAAGTCCACAGTGGCTGCCTATGCCACGGAATTTCGGCTGTTGGCGCAGGACTTGACCTGGAACGATTCCGCACTTCGGGACCAGTATCTCGAGGGGCTTTCGGACGAGATACTGGACCAGCTGGCCACCTTGGATCGCCCCGCCACGCTGGAGGCCCTCATCCAACGGAGTCTACAGATAGACGATCGGTTGGAGGACCGGCGCCAGGCCCGGGCCCGCCAGCACTCTGGGCTCCCGACTCCAGTGCTCCCCAGCAGTTCCACGGCCAGAGCCGAGGCACTGGAGGAGCCGATGCAGCTCGGGGCAGCACGGCCTCGCCTCTCCCCTTCGGAGAAGACACGACGTCGGGAGGGAAACCTGTGTCTCTACTGCGGGGGGAGTGGACACTACGCCCGAACCTGCCCCGAGAAACGCCAGCCGCAGGGAAACCGCCAACCCCAGTAGCCAATGGCCCAGGCTATCTGGGGTCCCAAGCATCGCATGATGGGCCCTCACCAGTGGAATTGCAACACCTCATGATCCCAGTGCGTCTATACCCCCCAGGCGGGCCCTGGATTCTCACCCACGCTCTGGTGGATTCAGGGGCAACCCGCTCCTATATGGACTCTGCCTTCGCCGCTCAGCATCGGGTGCCGCTCCAGAACAAGCCAGAACCGGTGCAGGTGGAGGCAATCGACGGACGGCTCTTGCGGTCAGGCGCCGTTACTCGGGAGACCCAGCCCTTGGTCCTGTGCCACCAGCAGCACCGGGAGGTGCGTACCCTGGACATTGCCACCATGCCCCGGTTCCCCCTGGTGCTGGGGATGGACTGGCTGGAGTCTCACAATGTTCAGATCGATTGGGTCAATCGAACTGTACGCTTCCCAGACTCGGGTTCGATTGCTCAGTCCGAGATGCTTTCGGCCGCCTCCATGGGGGAGGCTGCGTCAACGCTCCCCGCCGTGTACCGGGACTACGTAGACGTGTTCGAGGAACAGGGGGCAGACCGGCTGCCTCCTCATCGGTCTTTTGACTGCGGCATAGACCTCCAGCCTGGGGCGCCTCTGCCTGTGAGTCGCCTATACTCTCTTTCGGAGCCAGAGCGTGAAGCCTTACAGGACTTCCTTCACAAGAACCTGGAGCGGGGGTTCATTAGGCCCTCTACCTCTCCCACCGCCGCTCCAGTACTCTTCGTTAAGAAGAAGTGTGGGGAGCTTCGCCTCTGCCATGATTACCGAGCCCTGAATAAGATCACCATCCCAGACCGGTATCCCTTGCCCCTAATTGCAGAGTTGCTGGAGCGGGTGCAAGGGGCGCAGATGTTCACCAAACTGGACCTCCGGGGGGCTTACAACTTGATTCGGATCCGTGCCGGGGATGAGTGGAAGACCGCATTCGGGACCCGTTATGGGCAGTTCGAGTACCTGGTCATGCCGTTCGGACTATGCAACGCGCCCGCCGTGTTCCAACGGTACATCAACCACGTGTTCCAGGACTTGCTCGACAAGTATGTGGTGGTGTACCTCGATGACATTCTGATTTATTCCCGTGACCCAGCTCGCCACGAGAGTCATGTCCGGACCGTGTTGCAGCGCTTGCGGGAGCACCGTCTGTACGCTAAGCTCAGCAAGTGCGAGTTCCACCAGCGGTCAGTGGACTTCCTCGGACACCGACTCTCCCCTGATGGTGTACAGATGGACCCCGGGAAGGTGTCTGCGGTTCGAGAGTGGGCGGCGCCGCGGAACCGCAAGGACCTACAGCGGTTTTTGGGGTTCGCCAACTATTACCGGACATTCATTGCGGACTATGCTCATCGCACCACCCCGTTGACCCGACTGCTGCGCCCCAAGACGCCCTTCGCCTGGGATGAGGAGGCTGAGGTGGCATTCCAGGGATTGAAAGCCTGTTTCCAGAAGGCGCCAATTTTGCAGCATCCTGATCCCTCTCGTCCCTTCGTGGTGGAGACTGACGCCTCCAGTACGGCTCTCGGTGCCGTCTTGTCCCAGCAACACGGACCAGATGCGCCACTGTTACCCTGCGCCTACTACTCCCGGCAGCTCCTTCCGGCGGAGCGTAACTATACCGTGTGGGAGCGGGAACTACTGGCCATCAAGGTGGCCTTTGAGGTCTGGCGCCATCATCTTGAGGGGGCACGACACCCAGTGGAAGTGAGAACCGACCACCGGAATCTGGAGTACCTCCAGACCACTCGCAGGCTAAACCAGCGGCAGATCCGGTGGGCACTGTTCTTCTCCCGGTTCCAGTTCCGGATCCGCTACATCCCCAGCTCCCAAAACCAGAAGGCGGATGCACTGTCCCGGAAACCGGAGGACATTGCAGAGACAGTGCAGCAGGTGGCCCCAACAACGATCATCCCACCAGCAGCTTTCCTGGCTGTTCATGAGACTGAGTCGCTGCTGGACCGAGTGCGGAAGCAGCAACGGGTCGACGCGTGGGCTCAGGAACGGATTCAGGAATTGGCCAGTGGATCATGTCCTCGATACCCAGAACTGGTTGTGCACCAGGGTTTGCTGATGCACCGTGGTCGGTTGTACATCCCACCAGGGCCTTTGCGGGCCGAGGTACTCCAAATGTCACACGACGCCCCGGCAGCTGGCCACTTCGGGAGGTATCGGACCACCCACCTGGTCAGCCGGGAGTTCTGGTGGCCCCGCTTGAAGGCCGACGTGGCACGGTACATTGGGGGGTGCGAGGTCTGCCGGCGAGCCAAGGGATCGACCGGGAGACCTGCGGGACTGCTACAGCCACTGCCAGTTCCCCCTCGTCCATGGCACACGGTCTCATTGGATTTCGTGGTAGACCTACCCCCATCCCGTCAGTGTACCTGCCTCCTGGTATTCACAGACCACTTCACTAAAATGGTGCACTGCGCCCCGTGCCCGTCTGTACCCTCAGCCAAGGAGACGGCGCAACTGTACCTACAAAATGTCTTCCGCTTACATGGCCTATCGGAACGTTTGATCTCCGATCGTGGTGCCCAGTTCACCTCCCGGTTCTGGCGCGCTCTACATCAGGCTCTCGGGACGGAGGTCTGCCTATCTTCGGCCTACCATCCACAGACGGATGGACAGACCGAACGGGCAAACGCGGTGTTGGAACAGTACCTCCGGTGCTACTGCAGCTTCCACCAGGACGATTGGGTCGACCACCTGGCGTTGGCCGAGTTCGCATATAACAACGCAGTGCACGCTTCCACCCAACAGACCCCGTTCCAGGCAAACTATGGGTACCACCCGCGGTTGTTTCCAAGCGTACTGCCGGCATCCGCAGTTCCCGCAGTGACAGACTGGCTACAAGAGCTCCAGTCACAGCAGCAGCTTCTGACGGAGCAACTGAGCCAGGCCAAGGACGCGTATAAGGCCCAGGCCGACCGTCACCGGCAGGAGGGGCCGGAACTCCATGTCGGAGACCTGGTATGGCTCTCCACCCGCCACCTGCACCCCTCTCGGCCTTCGCGGAAGCTGGATGCCCGCTTCACCGGCCCATTTCCGATCGTGGACCGTGTCTCACCTGTGGCATTCTGTCTCCGGTTACCTGCGACCCTGAAGGTCCACCCGGTATTCCACCGGTCCCTACTCAGTCCGGTCGCCCCGCCAGACGAGTTCCACCCAGACCATCCACGACCGCAGCCAGTTTTGGTTCAGGGGGAGCCCGAGTATGAGGTGGAGCACATTCTTGACTCCCGATACCGCAGGGGGAAGCTCCAATACCTCATCGACTGGAAGGGGTATGGGCCCGAGGATCGGTCGTGGGAACCAGCGGAGAACGTCCACGCGCCTGTCTGCCTCCGTGATTTCCATGCGACTTACCCCAGCAAGCCTGGTCCGGCCCCTCGGTTGAGGGGGGGGCCTGGGAGGGGGGATGGTGTGATGACCTGGGAGTCAGACTCAGACGCTGAACCTGAGGGATCCCAGCCTGCACAGGATTCACTGCCTCCAGAACCAGCAGAGCCAGGGCTGGGGCCTGAGTCTCAAGGGGACTCACCTGTGCTGGATCCTCAGGTGCAGGCATCGGCTGAGGTTGATCTGGCTTCTAATGGGATGGAGGACTTATTGCCTGCAGGTGCTCCACTCCCCACCCAGTCAGGGGAAGCTGAGGTTGCCTCTGGGTCCGGTAACCCTCCAGCTTCTCCTGAGCTGCAAAGGCTAAGGGCAGAGAGGCGAAGGGAACTAAGTTCCCGCAGGAGGAGTGCTCGCCTCCAAGCCAGGAGAGGCGAGGCACCTGAGGATCGGAGCCGCCCTTTGCCTCGGGGCAGATAAAAGCCAGCCAGTCCCAGACCCAAGTTGCAGGAGCAACATCGGTGCTGCCTAGTTCCTGTTCCTGGTTCCTGCGTTCCTGACCTCAGCTTGGTTACTTCGGCTTCCTGACCTCGGCTTCCTGACCTCGGCTTCCTGACCTCAGCTTTGTTACTTCGGCTTCCTGACCTCGGCTTCCTGACCTCGGCTTCCTGACCTCGGCTTCCTGACCTCGGCTTCCTGACCTCGGCTTCGTGACTTCGGCTTCGTGACTTCTGGCTTGGACTGACCTTGGACTGGACTAGACCTTGCCTATCGGATATCCCTTGGGACCAGCACAGCCGGAAGGAGCTGCCGGGAGTAGTAGGCGCAGGGTAACAGTGGCTCATCAGGTCCGTGTTGCTGGGACAAGACGGCACCAAGAGCCGTACTGGAGGCGTCAGTCTCCACCACGAAGGGACGAGAGGGATCAGGATGCTGCAAAATTGGCGCCTTCTGGAAACAGGCTTTCAATCCCTGGAATGCCACCTCAGCCTCCTCATCCCAGGCGAAGGGCGTCTTGGGGCGCAGCAGTCGGGTCAACGGGGTGGTGCGATGAGCATAGTCCGCAATGAATGTCCGGTAATAGTTGGCGAACCCCAAAAACCGCTGTAGGTCCTTGCGGTTCCGCGGCGCCGCCCACTCTCGAACCGCAGACACCTTCCCGGGGTCCATCTGCACGCCGTCCGGGGAGAGTCGGTGTCCAAGGAAGTCCACTGACCGCTGGTGGAACTCGCACTTGCTGAGTTTAGCATACAGGCGGTGCTCCCGCAAGCGCTGCAACACGGACCGGACATGACTCTCGTGGCGAACCGGGTCACGGGAATAAACCAAAATGTCATCTAGGTACACCACCACATACTTGTCTAACAAGTCCTGGAACACGTGGTTGATGTACCGTTGGAACACGGCGGGCGCGTTGCATAATCCGAATGGCATGACCAGGTATTCGAACTGCCCATAACGGGTGCCGAATGCTGTCTTCCACTCGTCCCCGGCACGGATTCGAATCAAGTTGTAGGCCCCCCGGAGGTCTAGTTTGGTGAACATCTGCGCCCCCTGCACCCGCTCCAGCAGCTCCGCAATAAGGGGCAAGGGGTACCGGTCTGGGATGGTGATCTTATTCAGGGCTCGGTAATCATAGCAGAGGCGAAGCTCCCCACACTTCTTAACGAAGAGTACTGGAGCGGCCGTGGGAGAGGTAGAGGGCCTAATGAACCCGCGCTCCAGGTTCTTGTGAAGGAAGTCCTGCAGGGCTTCACGCTCTGGCTCTGAAAGAGAGTATAGGCGACTCACAGGCAGGGGCGCCCCGGGCTGAAGGTCTATGCCGCAGTCGAAGGACCGATGAGGAGGCAGCCGGTCTGCTCCCTGTTCCTCGAACACGTCTACGTAGTCCCGGTACACGGTGGGGAGCGTTGACGCAGCCTCCCCCATGGAAGCGGCCGATAGCATCTCGGACTGAGCATTCGAACCCGAGTCTGGGAAGCGTACAGTTCGATTGACCCAATCGATCTGAACATTGTGAGACTCCAGCCAGTCCATTCCAAGCACCAGCGGAAACCGGGGCATGGTGGCAATGTCCAGGGTACGCACCTCCCGGTGCTGCTGGTGGCACAGGACCAAGGGCTGGGTCTCCCGAGTAACAGCGCCCGACCGCAGGAGACGTCCGTCAATTGCCTCCACCTGTACCGGTTCTAGCTTGTTCTGGAGCGGCACCCGATGCTGAGCCGCGAAGGCAGAGTCCATATAGGAGCGGGTTGCCCCCGAATCCACTAGAGCGTGGGTGAGAATCCAGGGCCCGCCGGGGGGGTACAGACGCACCGGGATCATGAGGTGTTGCAATTCCACCGGTGAGGGCCCATCATGTGACGCTTGGGACCCCAGGTAGCCTGGGCCATTGGCTACTGGGGTTGGCAAACGCGGTTTCCAAATGGTTGCAAAACCCCCTATAGTCTGTCAGCAAGGGGGAGTCTTGCTGGAGCAGCGGCAACGCCCACTTGGCCGCCTGGTCCTTCAGCAAGCTGATCAGGAAGTGCACCTTGGTGCGGTCATCAGGGAAATCCCGGGCTCGCCCCTGAATATACAGCTTGGCCTGGGCGAGAAACATGGGAAAGCTGGCCGGGGACCCATCGAATTTCTCTGGCAGGGCCACTGGGTACTTGCCTGGAGCTGGGGCGCCGGCACCAGGAGCCGGCAAGGCTTCCAAACGCTGCTGAAGCGCTGTAACAGCATTGCTTAGCTGCTGCACTGTGTGGGTCAAGACCTGGTTCTCCTGAGCCAATGCTACCAGCGCCGCCGCTTGGTCAGTCATGACGACAGGTTCCTCCCGAACGCACCCCAACGAAGGGGGAGTGCGGGTGTGGCAGGAGCAAACTGTGCTGGTCCCGTGGAGTATCCAGGAAGCGAGGTCGAAGTCCGGTCCGAGGTCAGAGGTACGTGAAGGCAGTCCGAATAAACAGGAGCAGGGTCCAGGGCAAGGAGTCCGGCGAGGTCAGGAATGGCAGGATAAACAGGGAACCGAGGCAGGTCAGGAGTTCAGGCAGAACAACCGGGCAGGGAGCAAGCAGAACTCTCCAGCAACAATGTTGCTCCTGCGACTTGGGACTGGGACTGGCCGGCTTTATCTGTCCCGAGGCGAAGGGCGGCTCCGATCCCCAGGTGACTCGCCTCTCCTGGCTTGGAGGCGAGCACTCCTCCTGCGAGAACTTAGTTCCCTTCGCCTCTCTGCCCTTAGCCTTTGCAGCTCAGGAGAAGCTGGAGGGTTACCGGACCCAGAGGCAACCTCAGCTTCCCCTGACTGGGTGGGGAGTGGAGCACCTGTAGGCAGTAAGTCCTCCATCCCATTAGGAGCCAGATCAACCTCAGCTGACGCCTGCACCTGAGGATCCAGCACAGGTGAGTCCCCTTGCGACCCAGGCCCCAGCCCTGGCTCTGCTGTTTCTGAGGGCAGTGAATCCTGTGCAGGCTGGGATCGCTCAGGTTCAGCGTCTGAGTCCGACTCCCAGGCCATCACAACCTCATTGCAAACATGTAAACTGACATTGCACGCTTAAGACCAAGGAGCAACTAACGTGCTGCTCATTGCTAATCATATAACTCTGATTTAAAAAGTAGAGGAAAAATGAACCAGCGACTTTTTCTGAACCGGTTTAATATTCAAAATTTGTAGATGTATGGAGAGCAGAACAATTGTACATTCTGCATGACAGGATGAGGCAGGAAGATGACGGTGGGTGCTGCTTTCCCATTGAGCTGATCTCCTTCTGGTGCCTTTCATGCAATGTGAGTGTATTGTCAGGATTGGAAGGTAGCAATCGAGTTTCCAGGGACACTGTTTCTGCTGCTGCCTTAGTTCTTGCTTCTGCACCTATTCCTCTGCTTTCTGCTTTTGTGGTGGGAACACACAAGATCACAACATGTGGCATAGCAGGGCAATAGTTCAGCCAGTGTGGTGTAGTGGTTAAGAGCAGCAGACTCGTAATCTGGGGAACCGGGTTCACGTCTCCGCTCCTCCACATGCAGCTGCTGGGTGACCTTGGGCTAGTCACACTTCTTTGAAGTCTCTTAGCCCCACTCACCTCACAGAGAGTTTGTTGTGGGGGAGGAAGGAAAAGGAGAATGTTAGCAGCTTTGAGACTCCTTCGGGTAGTGATAAAGCGGGATATCAAATCCAAACTCTTCTTCTTCTTCTTCTTCTTCAGTAGAAGAACCCATGTTTTGCATACAGAAGGTCTCCTCCCAGGCTCAGGTCCTGCCATCTCTAGGTACGATGGAGAAAGGTCCCTGTCTGAAACTCTGTAGAGCTGAGACCCTCCTTTCTGCAGAGCACAAAGCAACATGGACCAAAGGTCTGACTTGGCACAAAGCAGCTGCCTTTGTTCTGCAAAGGACAGAAAATAAATGGTGGTTTGTTTACCAGCACACAAATGTCTATTTAACTTCTCCACATCACACAAAGGTGTATTAAATGAGTAATTAACTTCTGTCCTGATCCTGTTCATAAAACCTAAATGAAATTTTAAAAGTTCACGCAGATGGCCATCCAACCTCTACTTTAAAACCTCCAAGGAAGGAGAGTCCACTACCTTCTTTAAAAAGTCTGTGGTCCAATCATTAACAAGAAGTATCATGGCTGATGTTGTGAATGGTCACTAGGCTTATTTTTCATATTTTAATTTAATTAATTCAGATTGTATTTGTTGCATTCTCTTTCTGTTTTACCCCACTGTTTATAACATTTTCTCATGTGTGTGTGTGTGCAAGCTGAAATATATCTGCAAAGTCAGGGTAAATGCAAAGAAGGCCCCGATTTCAATTCATGACATCTCTCAATATGGCAAGGAAAGAATTTAGATAAAGCTGAGCTAGATAAACCAATGACCATCTGACTCAGCACAAGGCATTTCCATGTATCTGTTGATGTGGATGATATGTCATGAAAGCTTATAATAAATTAAGGTGCTTTGTTGTTTTTACTATGTTGCAATTCTGCCCACCCTTAACATACACCGGATGTTGCGCTATTGCCTTTGAAATGGGACTTGTACACTTTCCCGGCAAGGATAAAATATGTCACTGATTGCCTGGATAAGACTCATGTGTTTTGTCTTTGTCCCAATGGGCAGCAGACACAGAACAATCTATGTTCTTGCACAAGTTATTTTTCACATTTCCACATTCAAGAGCATCAGATCACTGGGATAAACCTCAGTGGCATTTCTAAATTTTGGGTTGCCTAGCTAGTGAAGATTGTGTGTGTGTGTGTACACATAGGCCTACATACACATAATCTTCAAACATTCTTGAAGTTCATCCATCACTCGTCTTATCTCAAGCAAGTTACCAAAAGACTCTTCACCACTGCAGGCTTAATCTATCCCACATGTGATAGTACGTGTGCAACTGGGACCATCTAAGCAACTAGCTGTGTTCCTCCATCCATCTCACTCTGTCTAGATTCATTAATTCAAGGTCATCTGCTTGGTCTTCTGCCACCTTAGTGACAGCTTCTGAACGTACAGGCGATCAGAGGGTCTGGCTTGCAACATGATTTACAGCACGCAAAGATTCTCCTGTCAGGATATTAGAGTTGCACAATAGCCTTGCTGGCCTCCTTGAGTAGCTAAGCATAGAAACACAGCCACTGGGGTTTGTAGTTTAGATGTGATAGTAACTGAACACTGAATCTAGCAGGCTCCAAACTGGATGCATTTTTTTCTATTTTTAAAGGGCAAATCCACACCATACATTGAAAGCATAACCAACTCACATTTAAATATGGTTTCCATACATTCGGATTTCCCTGAACATGTCCTCTTTTCCAAAGGTAAAATCACCATCCGGGCAGATGTTTAATATTTTGCAATTATATTAGCCATTATTACTAGGGCCACTCTAGGACTCATTGTGGTGAGGCCTCGTGCGGCCTTCTGGGGGCCGCTCTAGGCCAGGGGTCAGCAAGCTTTTTCAGCAGGGGGCCGGTCCACTGTCCCTGAGACGTTGTGGGAGGCCAGACTATATTTTTTGGGGGGGGAGAATGAATTCCTATGCCCCACAAATAACCCATAGATGCATTTTAAATAAAAGCACATATTCTACTCATGTAAAAACACGCTGATTCCCAGACCGTCCGCGGGCTGGATTGAGAAGGCGATTAGGCCAGATCCGGCCCCCGGGCCTTAGGTTGCCTACCCATGCTCTAGGCCTTGTGTTGGTTCTGGAGGCCGTCAGACCTGGTACAACCTTCCTGGGGCCGCTCTAGGCTTTGTGTTATTTCCAGCGGCCACCAGCCCTGGCATGGCCTTCTTGGGGCTGCTCAGCATCACATTGTCTGGAGACGCAGCGTCTTGTGAACAGGAGTCCGAAGACAGCAAAGGTAAGAGAGGGGAGGGAAGGAGGGGACAAGCTGGCGGGCGAGGAAGGGCTCAGCACCAGGGAAGGGGCGAGCGATGGAAGCCCCAAATTTTCCTCACAAAATGTTAGAAGGTATGTCATTCCTTCCACACTATTACTACTATTTTTCTTCCTCCCCACCTCTCCCTGGCCCACCTACAAATGTGTCCTGTTTTTTGCTCTTTGGAATATGGCAACCCTACATTCAAAGCACCCGACTTCCCCCAAAGGATCCCAAGAACTGTAGTTTGTTAAGGGTGCAGGAAATTGTAGGTTGGTGGTGGGGAACTAGCTCCCAGGATTCTTTGCCATTTTCTTAAGTATTTATTATTTTATATGAAAACTACCTTCGAAATACCTATTGGAGCATGATATACATAAGAAAATCAATAAATAACATACTGAGCAGAGAGGGAAAATGATTCAGCCATGCCAGATTCAACCAGTGGCGCTTGTCCTCAAATAAAGAATCCTCCAAAGGATTCTCTTAAAATATAAACAGAAGAAGCTAAGGAAGACCAGATGTGAACAAAGCTAGCACATTGTAGGCACTATACCTTTAAATCACATTATTTCCCTCAAAGAATTCTGGGCACTGTGGTTTGTTAAGAGTTGCTGGGATCTGTAGATCTGTGAGGGGTAAACTAGAAAAAAGAAAAATGGTATAGCTATATTATAAGTGGACTGCTTCTGTCTGCATTATTTTGAGATACAAATGCCTGGATGGAATCAAATTAATAAATATTGGCAGACATGACAAAAATATGTTCTGCTCTAGTAAAATCAAATTCTGCAAATGTTTTGAAATATTCACATGCAGTTCCTCCCTTTTTGCTTTTGCTCAAATCTTGTCATGCATACATTGCTGTTTGTAGTAATGTTACATTCCCAAACTGAAATTAGACTCTATAACTATTACAATATTCTACCCAGATCTAACCGCAGAATCATATAAGATGCAGGAAAGATTAGGAAAATGAACTACACAGACCAAACAGAAATGCTTTTATTCCAAAATTTGCTGAAGTCTAACTGGTTAAATAGTCTACCCATAATCTCCAGAATAACTTTATAAATCACTAGTTGAAGTTAGCCCGTTCAATAACGGGCGCTAGAGGAGGAGGAGGCAGGAGGAGGCAGAACAGAGGCCGCTGGGGGGTGGAGAGGGGCTCCCTCCCCCTTCTTCGTTTTCCCCGGGGGCAGCGGTAGCGGCGGCGGTAGCGGCGGCGAGGATGGAGCGGCCCTCTGCGTCCGTGCGAGGCAGCGGCGCTGGCGCAACTGACAACGCCCCCTCTCTGCCCGCTCCAATCCCTGCGTCCGTGTGGGACACGGACATGCGCAGTAGCGCAATTCCGTGACACACAGACTGGATGCAGGGACACAGCAACTTTATTATATAGGATTCCCAACTTGGATACCTAAGAAAACAATACCAAATTTACTTTATTGTTGCTACAAATGCTTATACTGACTGAATCTACTGTATATGTAAACTGAAACTTGTAAATCTGCTTTTAGCTACAGTAGATTTCAAGAGGTAAATAATTATACAGTTATGCTCTTTCAGTCTGTAATTATTTGATATTTTGGTCATTTCCCTTCGAAATGTACATATTTTCACCAGACATACAATAGATTATTATTCTTTAGGACACTCTAGGAATTATGTTGGGGTTCACTTTCATGTGTGTGCTATGTTGCAAAATTAGCCCATTCCTTCTACTTAAATATATCACACATATCAGTTTGATTTACTTAACAGATATGTGAAACATCAGATTACTCCCAAGCAGAGGTGTTTAAGTTTCCACTACTTGTTAACAATGTGAATGTTTTCTAGCTAATAGGGATATCGTCTTAAGCAGCCACCCCATAATACCTGGTGGGAACAGATAGTCTTGAGATAATCCTGTTTCGCTTTTCTTGGTCATGGACCATTTCCATTACTAAAACTGAGCAAAGAGTTTACTTTTTACACCAGCAAACGACTGATAATTATGTCACCACAATAGGTTGGGATATATAGACCCATCTGCCTAGCTGAAAGGTACATTCCAGCTTTATTTGACAATCTGCATTTGTTATGGGCAGGTGGCAAATTCTTACATAAGAACAGCCCTGCCAGTGGCCTACAAACAGAACCTTACTGCAGAAGCACTCTCACCTGTGATAGCCAGCAACTGGTATTCAGAGGCCAACTGCCTCCAACATAGCCACTGTAGCTAGTAGTCACTGATAACCTTATCTTCCATGAATTTGCTTCATCCACTTTTAAAGCCATCCAAGTTGACATATTGCTGCTAATACATGCAACCTATAGACCAAGCAGTAAATGTGAAGAAGCCTCACCACTTGATGAGAACAACTTCTTCTTCTTCTTCTTCTTCTTCTTCTTCACATTTGTATTACACCTTTCCTTCATGGAGCTCAAGGTGGCTTACATAGTTCTCCCCATTTTATCCTCACAACAACCCTGTGAGGTACATGACTGGCCCAAGGTCACCCAGTGAGCTTCATGGCCCCTCCCTCCAAAAAAACGTTTAGCATACATGATAAATCTATGGCTGGCAAACCTCAAACAACATTTGCATCAGTATAGACCCCTGAGCCAATTCATGGTGGAAAGAAAGCCTTTCTACTGGATGAGTTGGTTGTCTATTTTGGCCATAATTTTCCCTTTTTGCAAGCAATTTCCCCAAACAATACATTTCACCAATGTCTCTTTCCCCTTGTGCGCCATGTTTCTTTATATTGTAAGCCTGCGGGCAGGGGCTGTCTTGTTTTAATTGCTTGTATCTAAGCCACTTTTTGGCTGAAGAATGGGGTACAAACCTCCAAATAAATAAATAAATAAATACTGTACTATGCTTCGGTTCTATAGTAGTTTTAATATACAACATGTTTTCCTATTGTTGTTATGATATTTCCCCTCACAATATGCTTCAGTTACCATTATTTCCAGTAGGCAGAGTGAGGTGGCTGGTTTGGAGATTCATGAAAGGGCAACAACTGATATTTAATGAGAGGGGAAAACACTGGTGAATTTTCTGCCAAAATAACTTATCCAATATTATATGCCTTGGCTTGAGAAGGGGGAGGGGAGCCGTGTGTTGCTCTGCCTCAGGCAGAAAAATGTCTTGGGTCAGTCCTGATTCCTATTATGCAACAACAAAATTTGCCAAAGACTATAGAATAATCCCATTACAAACATAGGACTTGCACAGAGGCATTCTTAAGCCAATCCTGACTTTTTACCAATTAGTTGTTGGCACCTGCCTGTCTCGAGAGAGAATGGAAGAGGCATAAAGTTGGAGAGTAACAACACCTGCTTACACTGGAAGTAACAGACTTGCGTGAAGTGCTTCTGTATTGTTTCACAATCCAGATTATTTACGAGAGAAATTAGGCACAGAATGATTATACGGCTGCTAATTCTCCCTAATTGCTGGAGACAATCGGGAAGTAGCAGGGAGTTGGGCTATAGAAGCAAAGCTTCCTGGACAGGGCTAATTTGTTTTCACACGATTACAAAATTGGCAGCCTAGAATGGGAGGGGAGAAGGAAAGGGCATTGTCCAGGAGAGCTTGTTCTCTTCCCTTCAGGCTTCTTGTGCACTAGCTGATAAAGCATTTCCTAGAAACCTTCCCAATACTGAGGCAGCAGAACTGGCTTTTCCAGAGGTCAACAACCTTAATTGACAGCCTGGTCTTTAAATTGTCCCAACAGCACATGCTCTGTTCATGACTGTGGGGGGCATTCACCAGATACAGTATATGGTTTGTCACCCATTATCCTGTTGCCCAAAACACAGATTTGGGGCTTATCCACACCAGAGTTTACTATGTGTTTGCAGCTTTTTGCATTTTCATTTAATTTGTGTAGTCCACATGACAATACCCTCAAGCAACAACAATATCAATGCTTTGCCCCTGTTAGTTAGTTTGATATAGGATAATCCAACCAGGTAGAAGAAACTGGCTTCCAAATTGCTCCACTTGGAGTTGCAGACAATTTGTTTCTGTGTTTTTGGGTGGGTGGACCAGTTGTCATTTCCTGCTACTCCTCTTTCCATGTCCAGTGCTTTCATTTCTGACAGTGATGATAATATTCTTTTTGATCCCTCCTTCAACCTGGTCTCCTGCAACCTGGCCGACCATGTCATCTGGATCCCTCAAAACCAGAAAACTGCACAAGCAAGCCACATTAAAAATGTCTACACCAAATACTGCAAAGCAATCTGTAAAGTGTATGCTGAAAAATTACAATTTCATTTTTGTTTCTTTTCCAGCTGGTGTGCTCTCGAAAGGCGGAGCATAGCCTTATATATTTATATATATTATTATATATTTTGATTCTTCAGATTTGCACAAAACCAGAAAATTGCAAAAGTGTGTGCTGAGTTTTCACAACTGTCTTTGTGCTTTGGGGAACTTACTGGGTGGTGAAAGAAAGAAAGAAAGAAAGAAAGAAATAACAAGGTGTGCACACAGGCTATCTGTGCACATGTCCTATCAGTATTTAATCAACATAATAGAATAAACAAATAAGAAAGTGGGGACAAACACAGAAAGTAATACCTATTGATATGCATGGGAAAGACTGCAGTTGCTCTTAATATATAAATATAAATATGTGCATGGGGAAAGTAGATTAACAGATTTATTATTAATAATATAATAAAATTATTATTACCATGAGGAGGGAACAGATAAAAATAAATATAAAACATTAAAATTTCATACAGCATATGAAAATAAAAAGGGCTCCCCCATAACTAAGTAGAACTACCTATATAAAATTACATGTGAGCCAGTCTCAACTACCCCAGCCAAATTTCTGGATTTTAGTTGCTGGTGCTTCTGTCGTTCTGCAGCCCTGAACAGAGACAAAGCTGACCGCCAATAGCCATCTAGAATGGCAATAATGCCAAAGGACAGGAGGTACATCAAAAAAATCAGGGTCTTCCAATTTACATCTCCATCCTGCAACATTTCAGTAGAGTATATGGAGAATAACATACTGATGGGAGCCATCATATGGGCCAAGTTAGTCATTTATTGAGTTAAGACTGGTTAGAAACAATTAAATAAAGGGACATCTTATGGATTCTCTCCCTGTTCTTTTTATCTAACTTTCTTTATAAAGTGAGTGTCAGAATCTTATTTGATTTTGAACTCTCACGGGAACTTCCTTTCCTCTTTCTTTGAGGATGTGGCAATTTGCTTCTAGAATTCTTCTCTACCTGCAGGGGATGGTGTGTCCTGTGATGACCACATGAGGACTCCCAACTGGAATGTTATTCGGGAAAGTCAGTGGGCAATATCTCTTCTCCCTACCTCATGGGATTGTTGCTGGAAAATTCTAATAGCTTCATCAAATTTCACAGCAGACTTTTGCTCTAAAATTAGTAATAGGTAAAAGGTGTTTGGATTGAACACGCCCCCATTTCCAGTAACCGTTTGTGGCACTGAGAGTACTGCAATTTGTTCCAGACTTCCATGCATGTATTAGAATTTCTGAAGTCCAATTCAAGTAGTATATATTAAGTATGTGTTATATTAAGTAGCTCAAAACAATGCTCAAATGCGGACAAGCCCAAAGTTTTGAAACCCTGAATCTAACCGCAAGTAGCTTCATATAAGAAAAGCAAAGGATTTCAGAGACTGACTTAAGATTCTGAGAAGCTGGAGTCATTTTCTTTCTTTTTGCAAAGCAAACATAAACACACCTGTGTTTTTCAAGTGTATTTTGTAACTCTGATGAAATTTAATCCTGCATTGGGAGGAACACTCTCCTTCATGTGGCTCAGAACTACTTGTGTTAAGAGTTTTCAGCCATGTGACCTGAGAGTATTTGTGGTGATGCTAATGCTTCCATATACATAGCAATGAGTCCTTTCGCTGCTGGGCTTTTGTTTCTAGCTCAGTTCATGTCAGGGCAAACTATCTAAACAGAGTGGGCATTCAAGCCACGCACAGCCCTACTCACAGCAAAGACCAGCAATTGGACAGGTTCACATTATTATTCCAGAGCACCATCACCACTTTTCAGAGTAAAAGTAAGCCGGCAACTTACGCACATTTAACTTGTGCACATTAAGCTTTATGCACATGACAATTTTTTTTTTAAAGGGGGCAGGTTTCTGGGGGAAATGACCGGCAATCCCACTTGCCATTGAACCCAATATGTTTTGACCACACACAATTTTGGCTTTAGGCACAGTCTCTGGAACTTAACAGTAAATGGAGGGCTTAGTGTTTATGTATACTGGGGCAGCCACAGAAGGATTAGCACTGCAAGAATTCATTGACTAGTGCCATTCCAGGCTAGTCAAACACTAGTCCAGGGATGAGCAACCTATGGCCAGGTATCAAAGGCACTGCTATGTATCTGGACAGTGTGAGATCAGGGTGGTGGCAAGATCAGGGTATTTGAAAGTGCACCAACAGGAGCACAGGATTGGCTCCACCAGCCCTGATTTTGCAGCTGCTCTGTCCTTGCACCATCCTGGTATGCAGCAGTAACACCAGTGTCAGGAGGGTAGCTTGGCACTGGCTGCTCCTGCCTGTGGTCCAATAGATGCTATTGGGTTCCTGCTCCCATCAGTCCCAGCCAGCATAGCTGATAGATAGGGATGCTGAGCGTTGTGGTCCAACAACAACTTGAGGGTCACAGGTTCTGCACCCCTGACCCAGTCAGGACAGCAGCCCATATCAGAGGCTGGTTTTGAAGTCAGCTGCAACCTGGTTGCAGGAAAGATCTTGGCATTTCATGTCTACTTCATTCAATTCCCTTTTATCATTTTGATCTGCAAATCAGGTACATTTCGCAAACGATTTTCTCATGATGAAATAGTTGTTTTTTATTCTCAATCGATCAATACCTGGAATTTTACAACTGGGCTCTTATAACTCTTGAACAGACTGTTAACAAGTTTACCCTGGTGTGCTTTTGTTTAGCTATAGTCCAGCTATGAAGTTATGACAACCAGTGAAGGATGTTCTGAGATGTTTCCCAAGAGTGCCCACACCCATTCCTGTAATAGGATTCCGTTTGTAGTTCCTGGGCACATATTTTAAACAAACTGGTGCTAGCAAGGCAACGGGTACATATATTACGCACATAAAAGTGTGTTTTGGAAAGAGAGCATATGGATTCATAGACATAGCCTGCTTTTATGTTTAAAACCAGCAGTGTGACCCTCAAGACACAAAAAAAAATGCCCTCTGTCCTCTTGCCGATCTCGTTCTTAGATAGTTCCCTGCATTGGAACAACCTGTACTGAACTGAGCCTAATGATAGCAAAGAACCATCCCATAATTCAAATAGTTCTCATCCACAGTTTATAATTATCCAAATCATCGTAATCCTGTGTTTAAAAGTCACTTTTTATTGCAAATATTTCAGTGGTCAGGATCCAGACTGGTGCAAGTAGATGTTTGCTTATATACAAGGGAGGTTTTTCGCAAGCTCAACCATCCAAGCAGCAGTTTCCTCCTCTTTATCTCCACTCATAAGGTCAGGCCCTTCAAGAGCAGCACCTCATGAGACATGAGGGGCTATCAAAGGAAGATTTTTTTGTCCTTTCCCAGTGCATGGATCGACCCAGTTCTCTGTTGCAGACCATTCTATAACAAAGGAAAATGTGCCCTGTTTATGTAATGAAAATTATGGAGATTGTGAACATATATACTGTTTATATCATTTTGTCTGGAGGAGATGCCTTTCCTATAAATCTAAGGCAGAACATCCTCAGATGGTTAGAAATGTCTGTGGCAGCAAAGGGAGGGGTTCAGACTAGGAGATGGTAATGTTAGTCCCAGTCACACCTCTTTGAGGAGAACATTCCAGAAAAGGTCCTTTCCTCTGTACTTATAGAGCACTAGTAAATTAAGCCTGTTACGCAAAACAGGCGCTAGAAAGCTCTCTCAGGAGCCCTGCGTCCCTGAGGGGGAAAAGGAGAGAGACGGAGACAGAGACGGAGCCCCCTTTCCGGGACGCAGCGCTCAGCTCCCCGCACTCAGGCGCTCTCCCTCCCTCGCCGGCCGCCGCCTGGATCCGCTCCTCCCGCCCTGCGTATCGGGCGGCCAGAGGGCTGCGGCCAGGGGCGCTACGCGCCCCCGCCGCCACAGCGGCTTGCCCCGCGGCTTGCGAGAGTATCGGGCGTCCAGAGGGCTGCGGGCAGGGGCGCTACGCGCCCCCGCCGCCACAGCGGCTTGCCCCGCGGCTTGCGGGAGTATCGGGCGGCCAGAGGGCTGCCGTGCATCCCACCGGAGCCGCAGCCAGAGCCTGCCGAGCGGGGGCAGCCTTGGAGGTGGCGGCAGCGGGTGAGCGCAGGCGGACAGGGGCACCCCGGCAGCGCGCTAAGATGGCCGACAGGAGGAGGCTGCGGGCAGAGGCGCTTCGCGCCTCTGCCCGCGCTCCTATTGGTCTGTGTCCTCCGCGCAGGCGCACTTCCGATTTCCTCTGACGGACGGAAAGTGGTACGGAGGGACACAGGCTCTTTATTATATAGGATACCTCTGCTCAGAAAGACCACCAGAGAAGGGCACCAACCATAGAACTTGAGACATGGGTAGTCTGATACTGTACAGGAAAAGATGTTCCTTCGGCTATTTGTATCCCAAGCTGTATGGGGCTTTAAATGTAATAACAGCACCAAGTGTCTAATACCAGTCCCTTGATGAATCTGCTAACTTGCAACATGGGCTGCCCTGCATCCAACTAATATCCTCACAAAGGCAAGTGAGGCCTGCTTAAATTGCCAACAACTTTAGCTTCCATTGTCTGCTGTATTTGGTGAGTTTCTCTCTGAGAAAAGCCCATTTATTTGGCATGCAGAGGATTGGCAAATAGTGCCCCAGGAGATGACATCATTATCCATGCTGTGAAAGAAGTGGAAGAATTTTGTCCAAACTCACCCCTATTCCACTACACCACTGGTAGTTACAAAAGTAGGTTGAATGGAAAAGATAAATTAGCAGGCCAGTGAGGTAAGCATCTTATGTTTTGGAACTTAATTAAACAATACTTCGTTGATAAAACTGGACGCAAGCAGGTTTAAAAAATGAATGTACCGGTAGCTGTTGACACTGCAGACTTGGGAGACTGTGAAAACACTGCTGTGGTCTGTTGTATCAACTCTTTTTCACCTGCAAGAGTCATTAGGAAACAAAAGCTAACTCACAAGTGAATGGATTACATTAGATAAAACAATTTTTTCTCATTGCTTTGCTCAGTTTCCGCCTTCCAGGTGGTGAGCCTACATAGTTCTTCCCCAGCCCTTCCTGCGATTAGAAATCCCAGCTATTGATAGACTGAGGAGAAAACTGATTCTTTATCCAACCATTTTCTATTTATTGTAAGAAATCTAGCCAACTTGTGCTAACAAAGCAGGCAGAGGACTGTATTCAGTGTGGTTTTAGTTTATTGCAGGGGTGGGGAAACCTGTGGGCCTCCAAATATGGCTAGATTCCTATCGTCCCTAGCTGGGGCTAATGGGAGATGGAGTCCAACATCTGGAGAGCCACAGGTTCACCATGCCTGCCTTATGCAAGTGCTTCCATTTGTGCAAACTGGAGCACGCAGTTGGTACAGAAATGGTGCCCAGTCTTGTCTGAGCAGTAGCACTTTCTGCTAAGGCAAAGCTGCCACTGGATACAGGCCAGTGTCATAGCGTGGATTGCCGGCGCCTGGAGCGGGCAAGCCACTGATGCCACTGGAATGCTCCTCCGGAGTCAAGTGGGGCCATGCTGCGCCACTTGTCTTCCCGTGCAGGGGGAGCGTGACTGACCAACGTGGCCCTTGGTGGGCAAATCTTCCTGACGCCTGCAGAAAAGAGTGCCAGGCCGGACAGCACTGAGGTCACCCCTTGCCTGCCTCCCTCTACCTGCCACCTATCATCGTAGGCCTGGGCTGCTCTGCTGCCTTCGCTGGGGCAGGGTGGGGATCCCTGCATGGAGGCACCCCTTTAGAATTTTGCATCTTGGGCCATAGCCCCCCTGGGCCCCCCACACTGCAACAGACTATTGGTCCTTCTGGCCTGCGATGTCTATTCTGACTGACAGCAACTCTCAATGCCTCAGGAATGGAGAGCTTACTTACCCAGCCCTCCTAACTGAAATCCTGTTTCATGAGATATGGAGCCTAGAGTATGCAAAGTACATGGCTTTCCTCTAAGCTACAATCCGTCTCTAACATTTGAACACTCCTCCTCATGGAGGAGAAAGCTATCAGTGGCTACTACCCATGTGTGTTGACCCAAAAAGGTGAGCTGGTGTGGAAGCCCTGCTTGCAGCATATTGATGGTCAAGATGCGCCCCCCCCCCCCGCCACCACAACCTAACTGGTAGCAGCAGTAGCATTGAACTCATATGTGTTTCACACACTTTGAAGTATCCACAGGCCCCAGGCATAGCTAGAGGGAGAGGTAATGGTTAATACCAGTCTCCTGTGTTCCCCAGGGATCCCAGACAATGGTTAATACCAAGCACCTGTGTTCCCATGTGACATAGCCTGCCTGGGCCTATAAAGCTTGTGTGTATCCATACTTGGGTGTGGAGAAGTCATCTCCGTCCTGTGGGCTGCTGTGAGCAGGAGCAAGGAGGTAGCTGTTGGACCTTTGCTGTAAGTTTATACCCTTCTTTAAAAGGCCTCCCAGGCTATCATTGACTGATATTGTAATATACGCAAGAGAGTAACAAAGTCAAGTCTTGTGAAGAAGAATTGCATTCTGAACCTATGGGGGACCCCTTGCACTGAAAAAGTGAGGGTAATTTATCTATGTGCAGGATATAAGCATATAATTCTGTATTAATAATAAATATGATGATGCTGTTTATGGATCTGTTTATACTGCTATTTACTGCAGGTTTTACTTGGAAAGTGCTCCTACGTTTCTTTTAACTGCCTATATCCTGCAGTAAACTTTCCCCTTGAGAGTTCTGAATTATTACAGGCATCTCCTGTGGTTGTTTAAGGTACTCCTAGTCTTTTTTATTGTAGAACACACTTTTTGTAGTACATCTTCTGCCTTTGTATGTTCTGGCCACCTGGAAAAGGCAGCCTCTGTTGCCTCGTTCCTGAGGTCATTTGTCAGTCTGGAACTGAGATTTCTCCCATGCATTGGCCAACCACCACTTGTTCCACGAGAAGGCTGGGGAAGTGAATGAGTAAAGAGAGAACCTAACCCTGTGGTGTTTTCCGTCCATGGGAGACTAGGAGAAAGTAAAGTGGAGCAATGCCTAGTGGTAATTGCCTAGCACCAATGAGGCAGCTAGGGCTGGGTGTCCAAGGCTTCATGACTTCCAGGTGCCATCCAATGACAACCCAGAAAGCAAAAGGTGATAGCAGCAGAATTAAACTCATATTTTCCTGGAGTCATGGTACTGCTGTGATTTAAGTGAGTTTTAAAAGTGAAACTGCACATGTTCAAAGTAGTTCTTTTAATCCGGGATGGTAAACTGTTTTTTTGTTTTGTTTTGGTTTTTGCTCTAACGTATTGAAATAGAAGCAGTAGTAAAAGCATTTGATGGAGGAGGGAATGGAAAGAAAAGAGATTGCAATTATGCACTTCACAGCTGAAGCCTCTTATTCTTTGGCGATCACTTGTAGCCGTTTAAGATTGTCTTCCATGAACACAGTCTTAATAGTGAGTCCGTAAGTGACTGTGGAGGCAAATTCTGGATCCACATGTCCTTCCACAGTGGGGACATAGGTTTCCAGGTGGGAGTTGATCACGGTGAGGGTTTGCCAAACATGCCTTCCTCTTAGCTTGTTTATCCTTTTCGCCCTGAGTTTGTGATTCTTCAAAGTCCATGACACCTTTGGTAAAGGATGTTCTCCATTTGGAGCACTCCAGTTATTGGAGCTTATACAACATTTTTAAAGATTTGCCTTGAGAGCGTCTTTAAACCTCTTTTGTTGTCCAGTAGTCACTTTCCTTTCTTAAGTTGGGAATAGAGTAGTTGCTTTGGAAGATGATAATATGGCCATCAAAAGCCTCCCCCTGCACCTCCATTAAGTTCAGGGAGTAATAGGGAAGGGCCATAGCTCAGTGGTGCTAGATGGACCAATGTTCTGACTCAGTATAAGAGAACTTCCTCTGTTCCTAAAGTTACCAAGCTGCATCACTGCAGCTTAGAGATGGAGATTTAGACTATGATTGTCAGGCAGCAAGAACTGAATTGTAGAAAAAGGTAGATAGCCGTGTTGGTCTGTCATAGTCAAAACAAAATAAAATAAAAAAATTCCTTCCAGTAGCACCTTAGAGACCAACTAAGTTTGTTCTTGGTATGAGCTTTCGTGTGCATGCACACTTTTTCAGATACACTGTGTACAGATCAAGTGTGGTATTGCGTCCATCAGGAGGGGTCCATGCGGAGTCCCTTTTCGTGTAACATTTTTTCGGTGGTAGTTGGTGGTCACTGTTCTGTTGGGAGGGTGGTTGTTGTTCCCCAGTAGGTTGAGAGTTGTTGTGTTGTGAAGATGTTGTTTGTTCTGCTTTGTCTTGTTGTTGTGTGTGTTGAAAATACTCCTTCAGGCGTAAACGGCGGAAAAATGCTTCCAAGTCCCCACAGAACTGAATCATTGTATCTGAAGAAGTGTGCATGCACACGAAAGCTCATACCAAGAACAAACTTAGTTGGTCTCTAAGGTGCTACTGGAAGCAATTTTTTTATTTTATTTTGTTTTGAATTGTAGAAGTTTTTGTTTTGAGTTTGTGGGTGCCAGACCACTATACAGTCATACCTCGGGTTGCGCTCGCTGTGGGTTGCGCGTTTTCTGGATACGAACGTGCCGAACCCGGAAGTACTGGAACGGGTTACTTCCGGGTTTCAGCACTCACGCATGTGCAGAAGCACTAAATTGCGCTTTATGCATGCGCAGAAGCACCAAATTGTGTCATGCACGTGCGCAGATGCAGCGACACAGATTGCAAACGCTGCGGGTTGCGAATGCGCCTCCTGGACAGATCGCGTTCGCAACCCGAGTGTCCACTGTAATACTAGCAGATGTTAAAAGCTGATCAAGTGAGGCTGGTTTTCTGATGAGGTAATTACCTGGATGGTGGGCCATTAAGAGAACAAAGGAAAGGGGACTTCTTGCCAGATAATAAATGGGGTGGAGCCTCTCCTTCTATCTCCTTAGATAGGTGGAAGGACAGAACCTGAGTTGCAGGCCAGAAATTGCTGTAATCTCACACTGCTCAGAGACTGAGGTGCCGCACAACATTATTATAAACAAGTTACTGTATACAGAGAACTGCAGAAAGGCAGAGGGCAGAAATACTTGAACATGGAGGGGTAAATGCTGTCCAACATTGAGTAACATCAATATTTCTTTAACATTTAATATTGAAAAATATTTGTGTGTTCTTGACAACATACTGATTGTGATCTATAATAATAATAATAATAATAATAAATAATAATAATAATTTATTATTTATATCCCGCCCATCTGTCCAGGTCTCCCCGGCCACTCTAGGCGGCTTCCAGCATACATTAAAATACATACACATGTTATAGATTAAAAACTTCCCTGAACAGGGCTGTCTTCAGGCATCTTCTAAATGTCAGATAGTTGTTAGTACCTTTGACTTCTGATGGGAGGGCGTTCCACAGGGCGGGCGCCACTACCGAGAAGGCCCTCTGCCTGGTTCCCTGTAGCTTTGCTTCTCGCAATGAGGGAACCGCCAGAAGGCCCTCGGCGCTGGATCTCAGTGTCCGGGCTGAACGGTGGGGGTGGAGACGCTCCTTCAGGTATACAGGACCGAGGCCGTTTAGGGCTTTAAATGTCAGAACCTATAACAGAATGAAAAGCACCAATAATGATTTGATCTGTAGTAACACCTCTTTACATAAACAGAAATGAAGGACCAAAAGTTCTGCCAGGATTAAGCACTGCAAAATGTGTTTCTTTATGAACTGTTTGCTTTAAGATGAAGGAGCACATGCAAATCATAAGCATAACCCTTAACACAACATAAAACATTATCAAACTAATCCCTTTTAAAAGATGCTGTTCTACCCTAGAGCTAATGTTGAAAGATTCACTGTAACAGAGAGACCAGACAGAGTTTAAGTACCGGTAATCAGCGAATCATTTAAACTATGCTTCATTGGGCAGTTCCACGCTGTACATTTAAGGACACAACTTCCTGCAAAGAATCCTGGGAACTGTAGTTTCTGAAGGGTGCTGCGAAGTGTACCTTTGTAAGGGAGAAACTACAGTTCCCAGGATTCTTTAGAGGATGTTATATGCATTGAATGCGCTTTAATAGTATGGTGTAGAACTATCTATATATTTCAATCCATTTAATAGTACGGAGCCCAAATATCATCATCATCATTAAAAAATACACACACACACCAGTTCAAACTGTTGTTTTAACCACATCTGTCAACAAATCTCAGTAAACTAAATGTTGCAAATTAAAGTCTGCAGAGTTTACTTACGTTTCCATTTTGGTTGGCTGTGTGTCCTACTTTACACAGGACAATCTTCAGCTTGAAGGCAGTCTTCTGTTTGAAGATGTCTTGTGTTAGAAGGGTGTCTGGTCCAAGTCCGGTTTTAAGATAAAAAAATGATAAGACAGGACATATGGGGCTTTGAAGTTGCCCATTATCAGTGAGCATCTGGAGAGCAAACTGGGCAGACAAACAGACCACCTGGACACAATCATCCCCACTATGGCAATATATATTTCTATTTAAATTATATTACGTTATTAAATTTACAGATATTAAGAAGCACATGCAAATTTTATGCAAATTTTTATAAAAAGCTGTATCCTCATTTGTCCTCTATTCTGGTGATGCATTTCCTCGTTTGTGAGTGGTCACCCAATTTCCTTTTGCATCTCTCTTCAGAGAAACCAGGGGCATGGGCAGTATCCAACAAACACATTCCACCAACACAAACACACGTTTGCACAACAGAACTTGCCCCCCTCTCCTCTCCCCATACCCTCCCCAAATCTTCTCCAGAGGGTTAGGGCAACCCTCAGAACAGATTTAGAGAGTGCATGGAGGGAGTTCAAGTTACACTTGAACATAAATCTTTGCACTGATGAAATGAGTTACTTAGCACTATTTTGGATATATCTCCAGGGGTCTTTTTTCACTTACTTTGCCACTTAAAATATACCACTTCTTCAGACATTAAATTAGATCAAGTGACTCTGTTCACACAAAACAAATTTGTATAGAGTCAACATACGATGCAGGGATCAGGATCACATCCACTGGCTGTGCCCCTGACCTCTGCACATGTATATAGCCCTCTGTGCAGACATATATACTGTACAGTACCAAGAATGTCATCTAAGCCGCTGTAATGGAGAATGGCCCAGTTCTCTCTAGTAAAATGTAAACTTCTACTGCCTGAAATGGACAGAGGCTGCAAAGCAAATCATGTATATGGCCAATAAAGGTATTCTGGAAAAACATTTTTAATGTGCAAACATTGCATTTTAAAACTCAGTGCAATTATTTTTTTAAAGTGCAAGGAAAAGCAAATCCATCAATAAAGCCTGGTTCCTATTAAAATTCTATTGGCTTGAGAAATGCTCTTTCCCATAAACAAGGTTATTTCTTTAGCTTCTGGCATGCAAAGCAATAGGCATCCTATCCAAAACTCGGAAACTTGTACAAGTCCTTTTTTGTTTCTTTATTCCTTCAGCTTTAAAAGATGACAGAACAAGTTGGTTTGTTTTTGTTGTTGAGATTCATTTTGAAGCTGAGCCCTTGTAGTGCCAAGTTTTGACCCAGAGCAAATATTTATGGCAGAACGATAAATCCAGAAAGACAACAGCTTGACTTGAAATCCTAGCCAGCTCTCTCTGCTGCCTCAGAATCACTTCGCACATTATGTGGCAAGTATGCTTAGCCACCTGTAATGTTCAAAGGGGATATAAGTTGGTTAATTAACTTGTAACCTGACTCTAATTTTTGTTGAAGGATTTGGCAATGGAGGGGAGGGGCAAAGAAACACGAGTACTTCTCTATATTTGAATTGCTAGCACGGACCCCTCGGCACCTGCTCGCCATTGGAATTTATGGTTTCTGAGCATGCCATTTCTTTCATAAAGCTGGAAAGGAGTTCGAGGGGCCAGCGGCCAACATAAGCCTTCTCCTTAGGAACCACAATGGGATAAAACCTCAGCAAACCTGAATGTGTGTTTGATTACCTTGCATCCATAGACAGTAAACCTTTATTTGTTAAAAAAAGAAATAATAGTCACGATCTACAGTGCCTTGATGGGCTCCACCTCATGCATTTAAGCCTCATCCTGTGACTTTGCTTCTAAATTTGTGCAACTTACTGCCCGAGTGAAGTCCAAGCTATTCTCAGACTGTTGCTCCCTCCTTGCCTCCTCAGTGCTTGCTTTGTGCCTAGATAGCTTAACATAGGGGGGCTAAGAGAGGATGAATGGATAATTGGGAGGGCCAGTCCCACACAGCAGGGAGAAAACGATGACAAGGGATAGATGAAGGTAGAAATTAATATCTGAATGGTGCAGCATTGAAGTCTTGGGAGGAGGCACTATTTGGGTTCTGCTTCCAGCAGCAAAATATCTTGAACCAGAATTGACTGGGAGTAGGGGAATGGAAACTGCAGCAAAGCCAGCTGAGAACTGAGGAAGGAAAATTTGGAAATGACACACAGGCAGCTACTCTGCTACATCTTTATCCCTGTGTTTTCATATGAGCCAGTGTAGTGTAGTGGGCAGAGTGTTGGAGTAAGGAGTGGAGAGTCTAGGCTTCAAATCCTCAGTCGGCCACAAACCTCACCAGGTGAACTTTGGCCTAGACTACCTCACAGGGCTGTTGTGATTATAAATTTAATTAGTTCATTTATATTCCGCCCTAAGGAGGAATGGGGGGCGGGGGTGGAGAGCCATGTGCACCTCCTGAGCTACTTGGAGGAAATGTTGTATATAATTGTAACAACAACAATAATAAATACCTCAGCAGAAGGGTATTGTTGACCAAAGCTGGATTAAAACCTAGCGATTGAAAGTTTGTACTGAAAATCAGTTACTCATACCTTGGACCACCCATTTCCTAGCTAACAGATCAGTTGGCCAGGGAGAAAAATGTCTGCAAGGCATAATGGAGGCATTAGCATTCAGTAGGCATTTGGCATGTTTCTCAACTAGAAGAATTCAGTTCATGTCCAAACTGGACGTCAGCTTGGGCTGGCTGGGAAATACTACACAGAATCCTTTTGAAAGGAAAATTTAAATAAAAATGAAAGTAAATAGGAAAAAATTACTTCATTTTAAGAAACATTGTTGAGTGGCTAAAGTTGCTTTTGTATCCAGACTCTGCGCAACACACTAAACCCCATCAACCATATGCTGAGAAATAACTAAAATAAGATGTTGTCTGTCAACCGTCCAAGTTCTGCTTTATTGAACTCAGAGTTTTGGAATAAGCTAACCAGATCAAACCAGGAAAAGTAATGATGTGTGAAAATTCACTCTTTTCACTTTTTTTTTTTTTTTGAGGCATGGGGTGTAGTACAGTGCAAGGTACCCAGTACTTTACTAATACCATATGAGGGAAAGAACTATTTTTAAAAAGAAAGAGAGGCATGAGATGAGATTTGTAACACAATTTTTACTGTTGAATTTAGAGTAGGTTTCTAAGAAATGTAACAAGTGAAAAAGCAAAGCAAGTCTTTCTTGGTTCAGGAGAAAAGAACATATTGCCAAGATACAAGTACTCTTTGGTGAGAGAACCTTAGCAAAGATGTAAAGTCACAAAATATGCAGCAAGGTAAAGCATGGAAATCTAGGCTGTAAAACCTTTAAAATATGCCCTTTAAAGTGAGTTCCAAAATGCCCCTTAAAAATTTTCTTTCTAAAGTTTCCCTCTTCCCACAGCATAGCAGAAAACCACACATTTAGTAAGTTTAAAAATGGTTTACCGTACTTACAAACTCTTCAAAGGTCAGATTCATGTGCTTTTCTGTACATCGGTCAGAATGCACAGGTAGTAAAAAAAAAGTTAAGTTACATTTCCTCTTTACCTCCTATTCTCTCAGGAGTGGAGGTGGTGTCAGGCCTGCCAAGAAGCTCAGAGACGTGCTTGTGGGGCAGCCAGATGATTTAATTCAGGGGTCGGCAAACTGTAGTCCGTGGGCCGCATCAGGCCCATGAGGGTTGTTAACCCGGCCCAGCCGCTGTCTGAGCTCCCTGGGAAAAAAGACAAAAAAGAGGGAAGCCGGCGTGCATTCTCGCACAAAGTCCTCCTTCAGGAGGAACAGGAGGAGGAAGAAAAGGAGGAGGTGGAGGTGCCGCTGGAGGGAAAAGAGGCACCATCCAGGGTGGGGGAGGGGGCGAGAGATTTACGGGGGGAGGGAAAAGAGAGAGGGTGGGGAGAACAGGCAGGAGCTCTCCCTGCTGGCTGCGTGGCGGCGATCTGGTCTCTGCTGCCGGCAGCAAGGCTCTGGACTGCGAGAAGGCTTCCGGAAGCCTTCCGGCAGTCCGGAGGTCTCCCTGCTGACTGTGCGGCGGCGATTCAGCCTCTGCTGCCGGCGGGAGGGCCCCCATCCCACTCCCAAAGCATGGAAGAGGTACCAGCAGCAGAAGGCCCAGCAGGCCGCAATGCAGCACCAAACCCTGGCGATGAGAGTTTTGGATGAGAATCCTATCCTGGTTTACATTGGATATCACTACTGCTAAACCAAAATCTGGTGTGATGATAGTAGGACTGAAAATACTGGTTTCTTTTGTGCACACGTCCCATGAGAGATGAAAATTCTGATCGGTAATTTTCCTATTCCTCCTACACCCCATCCTCTTGGCTATTAACCCAGGTGGCTCCCCATCAGCCTATGGAGCCCATGTGCTGATGGTTAAATTCTGACCGTTCTGGTACTTGAATCTTCCTCTTTCCATTACAGAATAAACCTGTAGAACTGCAGCTATCTTTAGCATAGAGGTGCACTGACTAATAACATGAGCATCCTCCAGGGCAATCTTGAGCCATCTGGGTGTGTTTTATTAAACTTGCTCTTCCGCATCATGCACCAGCCTGTAATACTTCCTGCTATCCTTTTGTGGCACATTGCTAAGGGGATATTCATCTGTTAGTCTGTTGTGGAGGTTTTAAAGTAGACAAATCACTCACTCACTCACTCTCTGATATAGGTGAGAAGAGACCATCAAGGTGAAGGTGGGACCCAGGTGCTGCCAACAAGGCCAAGGTATGTGGCACCTCAAGTAGGCATGACTCAGACATAAGAAAGCATTAAATCTGAAAAACAATGAAACCGTCATAGTCTTTGGTATTTGGCCAAAGATCACCTCCTGTGACATTGTAAACAAAGTGCAAATGCTCGCATTCCTGTTTACCTGAACTTCTGGTTAATTTGTATTAAGGCCCCAGTATGATCTCTAGTTACAAGACCCTGATGTTGGGAAAGATGGAGGGCACAAGGAGAAGGGGATGACAGAGGACGAGATGGTTGGACAGTGTTCTCGAAGCTACCAACATGAGTCTGACCAAACTGTGGGAGGCAGTGGAAGACAGGAGTCGTGCTCTGGTCCATGGGGTCATGAAGAGTCAGACACGACTAAATGACTAAACAACAACATGATCTCTAGGGTTCTATATTCTCTAGAGATTCTGATCAAGGTCTTGTAACTAAAAACAATCCGCCATGAAATCCATGGTTTCCACTACAATCATTTTAGTTATTTCCCCACCCCCTGTGGAAATTGTGTTTGAGTAAAGCCTGCAATTTTCTTGTATCCCTTGCAATGCCACGATTTTACGGACTGGTAAGGTATAAGTTGTGAACTACTGATTCTGAGGCATAGCTGAAGATGAGCTGCTATTTTCTATACATCTGAATACATTTCTCCATAAGGACAAAGTGTGCTCTACACTCAATGCATGTATGTGTTAAAATGAGAGTGAGTAAATAATGTTTTGTAAACGATGATGATGGAAGAATCTCAGTCTCCCAGGGTAGCTTACTCCCCCCCCCCCGGCGGTGCTCCCATGTAGAAATGGCTTTAATAGTTTTTAGTGGGGTTTCTTTGGTATTTTGTATTCTCTTACACTTCTTTGATGGCCCCAGGCTATGAAGCAGTTTATACATTTGTCAAATAAAAATAACTAAGAAGCAGAACTTTAGCAGGCAAAGCTTTTTCCCTGCTATTCAGATAGAAACGCAAGAGTTCTCACCACAAGCTATTAAAAGAGAGCAGAAGAGTTGCTACCATGAGTTCAAAGAGACTGCAAGTACATCTACACTACACCTTTAAACTTGGGGAGGGGGGAACTGATGCAGTGCTAAAGGTGAGCAAGGCTCCTGCGTCCCTTTGACAGAGGACATTTCAGCAGGTACACCTTTTCTCACCCCTGTATAACAAGCTGCACTTGCCAACATTCATTTCCTACAAAGCTCCCTACAGTGGTTTTGTCCTCTTTCATATCCCACTGCCCTAATTTAAGTCTGGTTTAATTGCCCTGGTTCCCAACAATATCGGCAGGAGAACTTCAAGGTGTCTCGTCTGGGGATTTCTAAATGCCATCAAGGAAATTAATTCCCAGTGCTTTTTGGAGAAGCCCATGGCCAGTAAATAGGGCTGGGCTTCTGCTGCCAGAATGTTTTTCCATTTTACCTAACCACGATGGCTATGTTATCTGCTGGAGGCAGGATGCTATACCAGTTGCTGTAAAACGCAAGTGGGGAGAGTTCTGTTGTGATCAAGTCCTGCTTATGGGCATCCCATAGGGAACTGGTTGGCCACAAGATCTGGGGAAAAGTAACAGGGGGAGGAAAAAAAGTGGTTAAGCAGCTTCTTTCCTGCCCTGTCGTTCTGCTTAAGCTTACAGCTGGTGTGCGTTTGTGTGTAGAGAGAGGTGGTGTATTGGTTAGAGTGTTAGACCAGGACCTGGGAGACCAGTGTTTGAATCCCCACTTGGCTATGAAACTCACTGGGTGATCTTGGTCAGTCAATGCCTCTCACAAGGATGTTGGGATTAGATGAGGAGGGGGAGTACCATGTACATAGCCTTGAGCTCCTCAGGTGGGGGTGGGATATAAATGCAAGAAATAAGTTACAGAAAGGGTGCATTAGGTTGATTTGTTACAGTTAGAGGGCATGGTGGTCAGGGAGGAAGCTGAGGAGCAGGCAGATTCTTGTGTCCACCTGCACATTTGGGGGGGGGGGAGGGAGCTCTGCACCAGCAGGGTGCTCTCGGTGCCACTTCACAGGTGGCAGAAGGGTGTTGGAGGCTGGGCTAAGGGGCAGCCTCCACCCAATACAACACATACAGCCTGGAGCAAAGGGAGGGTTGGATTCCTCTGCCAGTTTCACCATCAGAGAGAGAAAAAGCTGATGGGCTTCCAGTGTAGGGAGGGGACCATGTCAGTGCTGGATTTACGTATAAGTTAAACAAGCTATACCGGTAGCTTAGGGCCCCACTCTCTTGGGGGCCCCAAAAAAATTTAAAGGAAAAAAACCTGGATGTACAGTTCCAAAATATAAGATAAAAAATAAATAAAATAAAACCTGCATACAGTAACAGTGTTTTGTGTTGTATAGGCTCCTATTTGTTATGTGTAAATTGCTTTAGATACCTGTTAGGTCCATAAATTACCATATAGCATATATTCAACACAAAAAACACTTGACAATTTGTTATTGACAAAGGACAGGTGGACATATAAAGGGCCCCATTACCTTCGGTAGCTTAGGGCCTCATCAAACCTAAATCCAGCCCTGCATGTATTGTATATAAATACAAAGTGGGGGAAGCTCCTATGCCTACCCATAGTTGTGATGAAATCTCAGCTGTTATATGCATACATACACAGAGCTGTGCCTGCTCGATTTCCTGTTTCTAAACAACTTATCTTGCCCATGTTTACCTGCTGGTCACCTTACTTCACACAAGTCTGGGCAAGGAAGAAGAGCTATAAAAGGAAGTCAACTTGTGTCCCATCACATTTTCAGGGAAGGCCCACCCTTAGGCAAGTCTGAATGCTGTGGTTTGCCTACTCTTCAGACATGTCTAGTGGGTGTGTCACATTCCAAATAAATTTGTTTTCTGTCAGATATTTGGCATAGAAGGTAATTCAGGGGAGTTTTCATGTTTTAATTCAGGGGAGTTTGTAGGAATGAAGGAAGAAGTGCAGGGTCCTCCATTTAGTTTTAATATATCACCTATGTACAACACTGAACTGAAGTCTAATCCTCAAGCTGCTGAAAGGTACCGCTTATGATACTTTTTTGCACTGTGTTCAGATACCTGAGTACAAAGTACACACATCTCGGCAATCCGACAGTTCTGTAGGGACTAGAGGGCAGCTCTTATGATATTTTATATTTATCTAGGTAGATAACAGTTATGTGAAATGCAACTAGTGTAGGATCCTGCTTCCAGATATTTTTTTGAGGAAGCAGAGAGCAATATGTGCCTTCTGCATTTACCGTAAGTCATCTTCAATGGGTGTCCAAGTACAACAGCTGTTGTACTTTACTAGTCATTTACCACTGATCCCTACATCAATACACGAGACAAGGCCAACAGAGGTCATTCTTACACAATCCAGACTCCCAACAGGCTAACAAACAAGACGGAAAAATGAAAAGAATTCATGCAGGTGAAACCAAAGTGACATGTACTTGCAGCATATTAAGGAATTAAGTATTTGAGACATTATAGAAAACATGTACCCATTTTATAAATGAGGAACAATGAGACCAATAGTATTTTGAAAACCCATGCAATAAGCCAGGATACAGACAGTAAAATCAAATGAATACAAGAACTCAAAATTGATGCAAAGTAGGTAATTGTACAAGTTAGCCACTATAAAACAAATCAGTAAAGGAATTGAGGATCTAAGAAACAATGCCCATGGCAAATTCCCTATCTTATAAACACCCCTCTTCTCCAATCTATCCAAACACACACATAGTCTCCACTAAACAGGCATGCTCTCCCTGAATTATCATCAGTTGCTGCTGCAGGAAGATTCTAGTTCCTCACTGGGCTGAGCAGGAGACGCAGAGGGTAAAAATGTGTCATGTGAAAGCACAACAAGGGATCACCTGAAAAGGATGGCTTCAAAGGTCAAAAGAGGTGATATCATAACTACTGCTATTCAGAAATAGTAACACCTGAGCACTGTCCCTAACAGTGGAATTTGTCTACAATGACCTTAAAGAACAACAAACTTTTAAGGAAAGAACAGCACAACATTCCTGCGCATGCATGACAGTTACTTGTAATTCGGTTCTGCTGACATCAGCTTGAGGTTTTTCTCTTATTGTGCAAATAGAAATGAGTTGATAGATGGTGAAATCATTGTGTTCAGGGAGCTTGCTGGAGATGAGTGAGCTCGATCAGCAGCTGCCTGAGTTTTATGGGCGGGGGTGTTAGATGTTGAAATGGTCTCCTATCTGTACTTCATGTACTTGGGCAGCTTTCACATTATGGACAATGTCCATTACACAGTGCACAAGGAGGTGAAGCAGTCCATACTGCTTTCTCTAATGCTCCACTATGGATGGACAAATCTGCCAACTTCTCATATTCCCAATCTTAAACTCATTTTTTAAAAAGAAAGTATTTAACATTGATCAGCACTTTAGTGCACACTTTTCTCTAAGCCAGGCATGTCCAAAGTCTGTTTCGGGGGCCTAATCTGGCCTGCTGGTCAGTTTAATCCGGCCCCTGTGGCAGTTTATTTCCTGGGGTAAAATCATAAAAAAGCTCAACAACTTTAATCCTAAAAAAAGGTTAACAACTTTGGTTGGCCCTTTGGTCGGCCCTCACGGCCCTTCACTTCATCAAATCTGGCCCTCTTTGAAAAAAGTTTGTACACCACTGCATCTAAGCTAATGCATTTTTGTATGTTACTTTCAGTAATAAAGCCATTGTTATGAACACTTTAATTTCACAGGGTTTGTATACCACTTACTCATCAAAGCCCCTAAGCAGTTTACATACAGATTTACATTAAAATGTACACATCTTTTGGCTCAAGAACCAAAACATTCAGAAGTGTGCAGATTTTGAAGGGGAGCTGCATTTTGTAGGTTCTTAAAATGCAGACCAAAACAAATTCTCCCTCTGCCCAATTTCCTATCTTCTATCTATCCTTGACTTCTATTTAGCCCTACTTATTCAAGCGGCGCAAACCTTCTTGTATTTGTTTGGGCAGACACCTTGTCCTGTCATTCTACCTGACGACCATCTGGGGAGGGTGTGTGGCCTGAGGAGAATCATGTGGTCCCCATAGAGAGGCCTGGAGGGCTGCATTTGGCCTTCAGGTCTGATACCCCACCATTTCTGGATTTAAAAAAATATAATAATGCAGCAGATTCACTCAAAATCCCCTTTCTCCTTTTTCTTCACCCGTAATTCAACAATTAAATAAAAAGTGGTTTTATGGGTGCTAAAGGGAGCCAAATGTTCTCAACAGCCTCATTATCTTGCTGAAGATAGGAAGGCTATTGTTTCCAGGTTCCGTTCTACAGTTCCCTAGCCTCCGATTGCTTGAAATTACCTAGGGCACCTCCCTTTTCTCTAGCACCTGTTGTGTAGATGGTTATGTAATTTACTTGCAGGTATTGGCAAGCTGCCAAATTTGAGGATTCCATCCATGCTCTAAAGATTGTGACTCTTTGATCTGTGTCCCATACAGTGGTACCTCGGGTTAAGTACTTAATTCATTCCGGAGGTCCGTTCTTAACCTGAAGCGTACTTAACCTGAAGCACCACTTTAGCTCATGGGACCTCCTGCTGCCGCTGCACCGCCAGAGCACGATTTCTGTTCTTAGCGGAGTTCTTAACCTGAAGCGTACTTAACCCGAGGTACCACTGTACTTGGCAGTTCCTAATCTGTTTGGGAAACTGCCCTATATTTTTAACAAACCTATTAAAACTATCACAAGGCTGCCACTTACCCAGGAAGCCAACCTGTGGGGCAAAGCTAGTGGTGTTTATGTAGGCAGAAGGAATTTCTACTGTTTATTCCTGTTCCTATCAGTATATTATGCCGTTCTTAAAATTCGTTTAGTGTGGCAACCTCTCTTCTTTGGAACTCCCTGCCAATTGACATCAGGCTCATACCACCACTTTAGTTTTTACAGTATTTGCTGAAAACTTTTCTGTTTCAACAGGCCTATCCAAGGCATATGATTTGGTTACACCTGTTCTTAAATTTCTTTTAGTTGTCTGATTGTTTTTGTTTCAAATGCATTTGTTTTTCATTTTATTTTATTTTTTGCCACAGGAGTGTTTGCCTAAACTCATTTTGGAGGAACAGTGGGATAAAATAAATAAATGAATGATTAAATAAATCACATGCCTTGGCTTGAATTTTAAACATTTCAAGAGCAGATGGAGAACCTCTGATACTTTTCTGTGAACATGATACAGTAAGCAGCTGTAACTTTCGAGAAGGGTTGGAGAGGCTGGGGTGGGACTTTTGAGGACAGAGTTTCCAAAGACATTGGGTGCAGCTACCAAGATTGTGGCCTGCGAGGTGTGGGTGGGAAGAACCCGACTTCCCTGAACAGGAAGGTGGGAAGTCCAGCCCATCTCATAAAAATGAAAAATGAAAATCCCCATTGGCAGTGGAGCAAGGAATCTCTTTTGATTAGGAATCCCAACCCTCTGATGTTTGCCTAGTTGCTTTTTTGTTGGGGAAGTGAATACCATTGCTGCTGTTTTTATAGTGTTCTTCAGGTCATCCCTTGGGACAGCTCATTTGTATCTGATTCATGCAATAAAATGGGCTGTGGTCTCATGTGCTGGCATATTTACTTATAATTCAGCACTTCCAGTAAAACACACACACACACACACACACACAGAGAGAGAGAGAGAGAGAGAGAGAGAGAGAGAGAGAGAGAGTGTGTGTTGATTGTATGATTGTATCTTGGCAGCACAATACCTGCCAACCATCCTAAGGTATGATAAACTGTTTGCTAGAAAGCTGTAACATGAAGTGTTTGACGAGCAAAAGCAGGCGGGTTAATTGGCAGAATATGGGTATTTAGAATAGAATAAAAGAATTGTAGGGTTGGAAGGGACCCAAGGGTCATCTAGTCCAACCCACTGCACTGCAGGATTGGAATCTCATTTCCTGCAATTTGAATCCATTGGTTTGGGTCCTACCCTCTGAAGCCAGGAGAATAGCCGTCCTGGTCTTGGTGTGGAGAATATTATGCACAAATACAAAGAAAGCATTATATGGCACCTTAACGAATAAGAAATAAGCTTTTGAGGACTGAAATTCAAGTGCTATCCTGCACACACACACACACACAAAATACGGGGTGAGGAAACAGTGAAGTCAGAAGGAAAGAAAATGCAGAAAAAGTACATAATGCAGCGCTGGTTTCTACCACCAAAAACTATAGAAAAGACTGACAATAATAGCACCTTTGTACTGTTAGAGTACAGAACAGTCAGGAAAGCAAATAAGAAGGGATGTTCTTCAGGAAGTTTCCTACAGGAGGAATTTGCAGTTCAGCTTTGGACTCGGCTTTGGTCATACAGTAGTTCTAAGCGTAGAATGGAAACTATAACCCTACAAACAGAATCCACAACACAATGTTGCAATGCATCTTCCCTCTTTAAAGGAGTGCCCCTGTTCAGTCTCTATCCAAATGGGGCATTCCACTTCGTTGGCATAACCCTTTGTATTTCTTTTCATACTGTCATTCTGCATTCCATGACTACTACAAAGCACACTTAATCCTATTTGGACTGTTTAGGGGTTTTAAAAAACTTTTTTGTACTTCTGCAAACCTTGGGATTCTCCCCAAGTATCCTGATACTTATTTGTCAGTGGCCCCATCTTGGCTGCAATCCTGGCAACATGCACCATATTGAGTTAGCTCTCAGAAGGAGTGATAGTTTAATTTATTGGGAAATTTTGCTTGCGAGGCGTTTTTCAGTATTTTAGCAATGTTTGTATTGATGTAAAACATGGATTTGAAGTCATTCTGCTTAGTTCACACAAAAGAGAATTATTTCTGAGTGTGAGATTTCTTTCTTTTTTGCCCTTTGCTGGCTGTTGCTTTGTTTCCTTAACAATGGTAAATGCATATCTTTGGTTTATAGGAAGGCAGATAAGAATGCATGCCACATTTATAAAAGCATAGAGATTAGGTAAGGTGCTCTCCCTGTTAAAACTGATATTGAAATGAGACGAAACGACACCGAATACATACAAATCTTACCAATGGTCTTAGCAGCCAACAAACCTCATAAGAGCTGCAGTTTGAAGGGAGGGACCGGAATCCCTAATGGAGAATTATTATGGCCCTCACCAAACTACAACCTCCAATAACTTTGAGAGAAAGCCTCGGCAGTTAAACCAAAATCATAGGGCTGCACAGTGCTCTTTTTTCCGTTTAAAAAAATGTTTAGGGTTACTCTTTTTCCTTTCACTCCTACTGCACCTCAATGAGGCCAAACTTAGATTAACAAAATGTTTAGGGGTATGCGTACCCCTGCGTACCCCCAGAAAAAAAGCACTGGGGCTGTGTACACACAAAGTATTTAAAGCACCCCCACCAAATTGTAGTTTACGTCACACAGCTACAATTTCCAGCACCCTTGACAAATTACAGTTCCCAGGATCATCTGTGGGTGGGTGTAAAAGGTAAAGGGACTCCTGACCATTAGGTCCAGTCGCAGACGACTCTGGGGTTGTGACGCTCATCTCACTTTACTGGCCGAGGGAGCCGGCGTACAGCTTCCGGGTCATGTGGCCAGCATGACTAAGCCGCTTCTGGCGAACCAGAGCAGCGCATGGAAATGCCTTTTACCTTCCTGCTGCAGCAGTACCTATTTATCTACTTGCACTTCGTACTTTCGAACTGCTAGGTTGGCAGGAGCTGGGACCGAGCAACGGGAGCTCACCCCGTCGCAGGGATTTGAACCTCCAACCTTCTGATCAGCAAGCCCTAGGCTCTGTTGTTTTAACCCACAGTGCCACCCACGTCCCTCCTGTGGGTGGGTGAGTGTGCTTTAAATGTATGATATGTATGCAGCCAGATAGATCCTTATTAGACCACTTCCTGAGAGTGCCAGAGGGCTTGCTTTGGGTGCCACCATACCTGCCAGACAGGCTATGCTGGTGAATGCTATGCCAATAGTCAGCTGAGCCAACCGTGGTTTAATTGGATCATTGGAGTGGCAGTCTAAGAAAGTAACTGTTGTGGAAAACCCACCGACATCTCAACATGCCTCTTCAGTTATTTTTCCTTCCACTTTTTCTCAAATTCCAAATCAACTATAGGAACATCTGCCATCTAGATACAGCTAGATTTCAGAGGTGTAAAGACATACTCTGTCACCCAGGACCAGATCAGAATTCTCCCCATGACTACAAACTTCAGAAATAAGTCCACGAACCAGGCTAGTAACAACATGCTGAATCCAGCAGTGACGCAGCTAATTTCTCTTCCCCGAAAACAAACTGTGGTGCAAAAGATAAGGCTGCCTTTCACGGTTCTATTATCAAACCACTTTTGCTGGCCCACAAACGGTTACAGCAACTGAACAGGTTTTGGCACGTACACACAGTGTCTCATGAAGGATCTGAAAAGGCAAGATGGAGGAAGGGGGTACACTGTATATATGTGTGTGTGTGTGTGTGTGTGTGTGTGTGTGTGTGTGTGTGTTGTTGCTCGGTATGGCTGCTTCTGCTCAGGACTCCCAATAATGGTTCTCCTTCTCTTAAACCATTCTACTTTTATATTGGCCTAAGGGGGGCGGGGGAATGAAGTCGCTTGATATAATCAAAGAGACCGGCACTTCAGTCACAAGTTGCTGAATTTCTCGCACCATGTGGCTTTGGGTGAAGCAGTCTTATTGTTGAAGTGCAGAAGAAGTGTGGCATGCATGGGAAAGGATCATACTTTGCTTTGAGATCAATTTGAAGGTCAGAACATGCTTGGAATTCCAGGCTGGGTGATGGCGGATGATACTAATACTATATATAAACTACTATTGCCATTGTTTTGATAAACTGCCTTTAGAAGGAACCAATATAGCAATAACTGTTTTACAGGCCACTTAGCACTCTCATGGGCAGAGATAATCAGATCTGGAGGAAGTAACAACAGTAACAGAGAAACGGATCAAATAAAGGCATATGATATATTTTAATTAAACCACAGAAAAAAATCTAAATTTCTCTCTCGAATGACCAATAAAGGCTTTCCTGTCAACTTGTGTCAAGAATTAGGTTCAGAACCTGTGAACTGAGGGAGACGCACCTTATGTGCCACCACTCACTTCTGGCCAAAGTAAGCCTTTTAATCACAATACAGTAGGGCAGAGCTGATAAATTGATGCTCCCTGCCAGCTTATAAAGGATTGTGGGTTAGGCTTGCTCACTACTCTGAGCAAGCAGAGGACACTGCTGATCCTGGGGGTCCTACATGCCCATTCGGGGGGAATTTTACATTTTAAACCAAATGTCCTGGATTTTGGGTTTGTGTGCATGCATGCGTGCGGTTCTGGTTCAGGCTTGGGCTCTGGCGCGGGCAACCCAGGCTCTTGTTCACGGGCTTGGCAGTGGCGGGGGGGGGGGGCTATCAGGCAATTGACCTAAAAAAGCTCAACAGATGGCAACACTACAACCCATAGTTCGTGGGTATTTCTGAAATGTTTATTCCATCACATTTCCAAAGAGTTCAGGGTAGTGTTAGGGTTTTTTGTCCACTCGATTTTATTGTTACAACCACCCTATAAGGTTAGGTTAGGTTAGGCTGAGAGAGAGAGAGAGAGCGCAACTGCTCCAAGATCTCCTAGTGAACTTTGCAGTTGAGTGAGGCCTTAAACCTGGATCTCCCTGGCCTCAATCCAGTACTGTAACCACTACTCACACTAGCTCTCCAGGAATATGCATGTGTGGCAAAGAGGAGGAACCCTGCCCTCCATGCCTTCATCTGAAGCTGTGTAGGCCTTCTTTGCATAACTAGGAGCCCTCCTTGTTGCAGGGTCCAAGATATTCCTCTTCCTCCGAGACATTAGTAAATGTCCAAGCTGGAGATGGTGTATCAGCCTCCCTGATTTTATGAATATTTCCTCTCAAAAGCTGTGGTTGTTTTTGTGATCAGTTGTTGCCATCTGAAGCAGAAGGTGGCCATTGTCATGTCTTGTCAACACACAGAGAAAAGGGATAGGTATGAAGCCAATAGGAACTCTCCAGTGTGGCCTCTTAAAGAGATAGAAAATAGACCACATCTGCCTTCACTGATGAGACCCGCCATTATTTTACACATTTGTTTATATGATGCAGCAGGGGTATGGAAGCTGTGGTTGTTCTGATGTTGTTGGGAATGATGGGAGTTGTGAGCTATGGAGGGCCACACCTCTGGAGATACCGGTACAGAGCTGCTTCTGGAGAACAAGCAGAACAAAAAACATCTCTGTGAATGTTTATATTGTACTTTTGCATAGAAATCACCCCAAAAGGAAATCCATTTCAACATATAAACACATCTGCCAAGTTTAATTGTGCCCTTTCTTGGTTTTGCTCCTATCTCACAAAAAAGCAGACAGAAACATAAGAGCCCTGCCTGATCAGACCAAAGTTCATGTAATCCAGCATCCTGTTCTCACAGGGAGTATCCAACTTTCTGTTCCCTCTCGCTGTCCTTATTACTACAGGTCTTACACCACTTATTTGAAAGCCTCAGTATCAGGTAAGTATCTTAAAAGAAATATGAAGAAGGCAGAATGCATTGTGTCCACTTCCCCCAATATTCTGTCTTCTTTTTCTACTGGTAACATCACCCTTCAGCCTTCTCAACAACAGTTTGGGTGTTGTCTTTCAGCCAACTTATATGAAATGTGCAATTGCATTTCTCAAATCTGTTGTTAAAGGAAAAATGGAGTCATGGAGGGATCTGGGACCCCGCCTATCTGTGTTTTCTTTTCTGTTCTCTTTAGTCCTTCCATTCACCAAACATTAAGCTTATCAAACCTCCACCTCTCACGTGCACCATGTGCTCTGTCTTATCTCTATGCTTCCTCTCTCACGGCTTCTTAAAATATTTTGCTGGCTGCCTCTGCAAGTTTCACTTTCAGGTGGCATCATGACCATTCAATCTGGGGGATTCATTCAGGCAAGTGCTGCTGCATTGCTTGAGTACAGGACCAAAGCAAACAAGGCAGTGTTTGCTATGATCCTGTGAGCCACCTCTGCCTTTTGCTGCTTTTTCTTTTTCGTCTCAAAGCTCAAAGATATGCTTTGAGAGAGTGCAGAAGGCAATCCGAGGCCCCAACAGATCTTCGGTCACCCAGAATCCTCAGTGGGAATTCTGCACATTATTTTTTGTCATGGAGACTGCTCACTGGCGCCTTCCCCTGGCCAAAGGGGAGTTTTGCAAACACTGAGAATTTCCAGTTGTGAAAATAAAAAGCTCAAGTAGGCTCGAGCCCTTTTGGTGTGAGTAGTGGAAAACTCGCACATGTAGGCTAAGAAATTATTAAAAACTAATTGTTTCTCGTCTGCTTTACACTCTTGATGGGCTGACTTCTGTTTCTTCCTGTTCCTGTGATAAGTAGCTTGTGCAACTTCCCCTTTCTCCAAATTGTCTTTTCTTTTGTGTCATGTTTTCTGATTCTGTGCTTTCAGTAAGCAACTTGCTTTCAGTAAGCGCCTGGCATCTTATTTATTAATAGAATATGAACTCTGTTTAGAAATTGCTCCCCGGTTGTTTTTGGTATTATTTTTGTCCATTATTAGCATTTCAGTTATTCACCATAACAAGCACTCTTCAAAACTATGGTCAACGCAATGCTCAGTCATAGCAGAGGCTTTTAATCAAAGTAGTGCTAAAATGAGATGCTATTTAGAGCCCACCCTTCCAATACCTAACAGATTAAGCAAATAATATATTTTTGAATAACTGAGTACTCAAGAGAAAGGCATTGTGGTGTTGGGAAGCACAGATCTGCCAGTTTCAGTTTCTTTCTTCCAGTCTTAAGTTTACTTTGCCCCATTTCTGCATCAGTTTTTTCTTAAGTTGGTATGAAGTTTTGTGCACATGCCTCCTAATATACACATTTTTACAAGCAACTGTCCTTAAATGTGATCATGGACATTATTTCACATTTCTCTAAAACATACATTTCTGAATACATTTTCTTGGGTTGCAGAACTGCAACACAAAATTCAGAGATGCGAGGATTTCAAGGTGATATCTGCATTTCAGTTCTGGAACTACAAACTCAGTAGGTTTGGGATTAGCACGTGAACTGAATTAATTTCTCCCTTATCCCTCACTGTGGTGCAGTGCTTTGAGGGGTGCCCTAGGTTTAGGGACCAATGTTTGAACACACACTTGTAGCCACCAAGATTATGCAATGTGGTTGGCATCCATCTGTCTCTAGAAACACTGGATTGTCCCTCCGGGGGTGAAGTCAAACTGCTGTGTTAGAATCACTGAAGAGATTATAGGCTAATCTAAGATACTTGATAAGTCTGTTAGGAAGATGGAGGAGGGACCACATTATTTGTATTGAGCTTTGGAAGAAGAAAAGGTTTTAAAATGCAATAAAATGTTAATGCAATTTACAGAAGAAACTACAAGGATTAAAAAATCCAGAGATCATTTACTGCCAGCACCTCCCCCCCCCCGAAAACAGCATCTCCGTTGATGCCTGTATAGCGAATTAAGACTTAAGATGAGCTCCAAGCTTTCGACAATTGGCAGTTGCCTTAGGTTAATTCAACATTGACAAGGTGAATTTAATATTACCTGTTTTTCTGCTTTAGGGCATTGCACACAACATTTTAAAAAGAAATATAAATGGTGTGTCCCATTCTCACCTACCTCCGAGATCAAGCTGGTGCTGTAAAAAGTTGAGAGCCTGCAACTGTGAACTCTAGACAGGAGGCAGAAGGCAAAATAGTTATCATTTCTTTTACACAGCACATGCACCAAGAGACTTGAAGATACCATTATGACAAATCTCCAGAAATCTCTCAGATTCCTGCCCCAGCAGGGCTGCCCAGTATGCTTCAGCTAGTCAAGTTCGTCACTGTATTTGTGCACTTTTTGTCTGTCTGTGTGTCTCTGGTAATACAAGCGTACGATGCATCCTGTTGAAACTCCTTGTGTCTGGCTTAAGAATTTGGTTTAGGCACACCTGGTGTTCTCCAGCCTTTCTTCAGAGAAATAGGTAGTGATTACTCAGACAATCTAGGACATGTTTTCCCATACAGGCCAATTTGTGCTTGGGGAAAATGGGGCAATAAACAGGACACTATTAAAAAGGTATGGCGGGAAGTGTAAATTATAGCTTTCAGCTAGGATCATAGAACCCCTTTTTTAAAGGCAAATTTTTTAGGTTTCACACTATCAAGTGGAAATGCGCTACTGTTCCCAATATTGTTCACTGTTCTGCCCCCACCTCCCTCCCCTTAAAGGTGTGTCTGCCATCTTCATTATATAACTTCCAGTGGATGCTGAATACGTCACCCTGGGCTTTTGACACCTGAAACAGTGTTCGCAACTCCCATTGTTCTAGGCGCATTTTGCGACAGAGAATCTCAATAGCGTGAACAGTTTCTGAGCTCTGGGCACAGTCCTGTGCCTAAGATTTCAGATTAAAACTGCAGAGTGGAAGGAAAGGAGGAACTTTTTCTGCCTCCCCACTTCCAGTTACTCTCTGAAGACTGGAGAAGAGACCCTCTTAAAAATATTAGGGGGGTGGGCAGGGGAAGGACTAGACCATGTGAAAAATGTATATAATACTTCAGAAATATTTTAATATTTCTTCATTTTCAACTTTGTATTCTTATTTAAAAAGCATGCCTAGACATTCCGTTGTTGCACCCATAACCTAGGTTTAAGGTGTCATTTAGCTCCTAGCTTTCATGTTTCTAACACTGAACTGAAATACATATTTATAGGACCCACCTTTCTGTGATTAAAACAGCTTTGTAAACTGTTTTAATTGTTGTATGCCACATTAGGCCTTATGGTGAAGGACAGCTTACAAATCCTCCTCATCCACCACCATCATCCACCATGCATACACCTAAAGGAAATGTGTATATCTCCAGCCTCATCAGATCCAGTAATTTAGTCAATAGGAAGTGGGTATGCAATGAGGGTATATATATGTACATTAATGTACATATGAAGGATGAAGGTGTACAGAGAGTCAAAATTAAGTATTTTCCCAGACATGTTGCTCTCAGAAGTACTAAACAGAAGCAGCCGCACATTTGTTTGTGGCATTTATTATTTCAAAGTCCAATATATACATAATGTATATCCATGTATGGGTGGGCATCATTTATACAGAAATATCTACAGAATATGATTTAGTCAAGCCATTATTTTCTATATTTTTGTCATAATACACATACATACAAATGGAAGATTGGACATAATGAAATTATCAGCACTCCAAGTAGATAAATAATATAATCATTTCTGGGGGGGGGGGGGAGGAATCTATGTTCAACACCTGTAATGAACTGAGAGATCCACACAGATACGGCATCGTTTTCCCTTTCATTTGTTTTTGCTAGAGGATATGAAGTGTTTTCTAGCACCACCTACTGTTGTTTCAAAATATTAAACTTATCTTGCTTTAAAACGATTCTGAATAAAGTAACATTCATAGGGGCTTGTTTACTCTGAAATTATATTATGAACAGAAAGAACACCCCCCACCCCTCTATTTTTCAGGAACAAGATGCACTTTTAAAGTACAACACGTCTGCTGTCTTAGAAAACAGGTGGTTTTGGTCCTCATTACTAAGTCTTAGTACTATTTGCAAATGATTAACTTGAAGGAAATGAGTTGCAAACAAATTAATCATCGATAAGAGCAGAGTATTTTTTTATTTTTTATTTTATTTGCTAAGGATGACAGTCAATAGTAACTGGAGGGGAGCTACTAACCTCAGTGGGAACATCAAGTGATTGCTTGCATGTATGACTGAGCTGCCACAAATGTTAATTCCAAGTTAGAACCATCACCCAACATCACCTGAAATATGACACTCTTCAATGCAGTTAAGTGATGTACATACTTGGGTACATCATCTAATTTGCGCACTCTTTTAAAATTCCATGAACGTTGTCTACATGCATATACAAGTCAGTGTTCTAGGTCTGTCAGCATACCCTCTTGCATGAGAGATGTCCTCAGATGACAGTAACCCTACCTCTAAATATGCATATTTTCTGTTACAAAAATATCTCTGATTTACCACTTTCACATACGTGCAGACAGCTGCCAAGAGGACTTACTGACATTTTTCTAAACAAAGAATAACGTAGGTTGCCCCAGATAGATGTCAACTTGTTAAAAACCAACACTGTGATTTTGACACTGGGTAAAGGTTGTTGCTCTTCAGGAAATGGAATTAAAAACTTGCTGGGGCGTACCAAGATTTTGAACCCAAATCTGTGAGTAACCTCCTCATTTAGAACAGATATCAAGATTGGCTGCCAAGCTGACCTGTGTCTGAAAACCACTTAGCACTTGAATTTAAAAGCCTAGAAAGAGAAGAATAAGATACGAAACCCAAGTCATTCTGTTAACAGAAGATGGAATCTTAAATTCTGATGGAAGGAACAGCTTTGTCCTTTCAATAATGCTGCTGATACCTTTGTCTCCAAATGAAGAGAGCTCGTTCTTTATCTCTTAACACTTTCTGTGAATTGTGCCATGGTCATTTCAGACTCTGCTTTTTAAGAGGCTCCTAGGAGGCTAGAAAGATTGGACAACTGACTTAGCAGCTCAGTCCTGGTTATGGCCCATCTACACTCTTCATGTATCATGTCACTTAACAGTCATGGCTTCCCCCAAATAATTCTGTGACCTGCAGTTTGCTAAGAGTGCTGAGAGTTGTTATGAGACTCCTATTTTTCTCCCAGGGTTACAATTGCTGGAGCTCCCTGTAAGAGGGACTGATAGTTAAACTACTCTGAGAATGAGCTCTGTGAGAACAGGGATTTCTTTACAACTTTTGAGCACCCTTAAAAAAAACCCCTAGTGTTTCCGTGAGTCTTAAAGGGGTAAATCATGATGGTTCAAAGTGGCATGATGGTGATGCTTTAAAGGTATGGTGCAGAAGGGGGCTCTGTCTATAAAGCTCCATGGGGTTCAAGGGGAGGTTAATCCCATAAAAGTGCAAAGGCAGGGGTCAGCAAACTTTTTCAGCAGGGGGCTGGTCCACTGTCCCTGAGACCTTGTGGGGGGCCGGACTATATTTTGAAGGGGGACGGGAATGAACGAATTCCTATGCCCCAGAAATAACCCAGAGATGCATTTTAAATAAAAGCACACATTCTACTCATGTAAAAACAAGCTGATTCCCAGACCTTCCGCGGGCTGGATTTAGAAGGCAATTGGGCCGGATCTGGCCTCCGGGCCTTAGTTTGCCTACCCATGTGCAAAGGTTTGCAGCCAAAGGACCAGGTTACTCTTAAATATACTTTCTTTCTTGAACGGGCTTTGAAAAGGAAGAAAAGTAATGTGCAGTTTATTTGGAACATCAGAAATGCATTAGATAGTGGTGACATCACTTCATTTTTTCTAATTTCTTTATTTTCATATTGAAGCAGTTTCCTATATATTCCTATATATATTTTCCCTGTTCATAGCATGCACTAATCCTTGTATTACCGGTACCATTGTCTGACGAAAACTCCCTTATTTAATTAGTTTAAATTATCAGGAATTAAAGACCAATTAAGATGTCATGTTGCTTACTGGGGACATACAATGCTGCAAAACATATGCCATTCCTAGAGCAAGTTTTCTCCAGATACTGCTTGATAATATTTCATGCATATGAAGTAGACTCAGGTCCATGAAAGCTTGTATGCCATAACAAATTTGTTAGCCTTTAAGGTGCTACAAAACTGGTTGTCTTCTATAAATGGCTGAATCACCATTTTTATCATTTGGACGGTTTGCTGCAGGTAGCCCTGAAGAAGTCTCTTATTAAGCATTCTGAATATTCAAAAAGAAGGTGGCCTAATATGCTGACCTAAATACCTCTGATGGTAAAAGAATAGCTTTCAGTATGCCTGCTTCCTCTGGGTGGTCTAAGCACACACATTTGCTACTTCTACTGCACAGAAAAGTAGGTAGGCAGAAAACTATGGTAGTGGTAAGGTAAACTCAATATTGATAGAGCCGTGCATACTCCACAATACAGTGCAAACACAAAGTACAGTTCTAGTCATGAAGATGCTCTGGTCATGGTAATAATGATTGGCTTGCCCATATAAAATGGCTAATTCAACTGTCTGTGACAAAGATTTGGATCAGGAGGAAGAGGTGGTTAACTCTTTTAGGGGTGGGGAATGCAATGCAGGAAGATAAAATCTTATTTTATAAAGAATGTGCTTGTGGGAGGGGTTTTTTTGTTTTGTTTTTGTTATGTCTTTTGTGTTTTTATTTTGTATTTTTATGTTGTGAAATGCGCTGAGATATTTGAATGAAGGGAGGTATAATCAATCAATCAATCAATCAATTTATTATTATTATTATTATTACCTTTCCTTCTCATGCTAACCCTTTGCTCCCCCAGCACTGCTATTTCTCATCTGAATCCTCCCTGGCTACTTTGTCAATTACAGATCTCCCCATATCTTGTTAAGTTTCCCTCACAGCATTTGCAAATTGCATCTATGAAAGAATGGCAAAGATACAAACAAATTAAATTGCTCTCCAATAATTCCACCTTCAAAGTGATCTTAAAATGCAAAGGGCCGATTCAAATTCATAGTCTGAACACTTCCTTCAGAAAATACCTTGAGACATACTCTAACAATTTGGGATGTGCAGTCTCCCGGTTGTACAAAGTACAGAAGTTGTTCATGCAGCAGTTACTATCCTGTTTGTTGGCTTTTTGTACTGAGAGGGGTGCTCTGTGCAGAATATGTTGTTTTTCATTTTGCATGCCAATGAAAACAGATGGCTTTGTGGCAAACCTCTTAAGTGTTGTAGCCATCTATGTTTTACTCAGTGTAGTCCCGCTGCAATTAATGGTGCTAAGTCATCCATTAATTTCAATGGGTCTACTCTGAATATAGCTCACACTAGATAACAGCACCAAAAATCCAGTTCTGCATGTGCCGTCTACCATCACACAATTGGTTTACCACAAGCTGGGAGCTGCTGTCCAGGCATATAACACACACTCAAGAGCTTATTGATATCCTCCATTCAGAAAAGAATAAGCAATCAGGCCTATTAAAAGGCTTATCAAAATAATGGCTTCCACCACATCACCCTTCTCTGAGCTCTTTTTTCATCTTAATAGTCTAAGTCAGAAATGCAAACTCTGTCCTGAACCAGGAAGTTAGGAAGTTCTTCCCTTCCAAAACATGTGTGTTCCTCATGAAAGGAGAAAAGGTTGTTCACCCTGGGCTGGATGTATTTTAAACAAGACTCAGTGCAATTGCAAATATACAACTTTTCAAGCATACATAGTAGATGGGCTAAATTTGTGATGCTCAGTGATGCACTATTCTGAAAATAAATATACTTCTGCCATAAAAAAATCAAGAAATTATGGGTTGGTTGGTTTGTTTTGTGTGCAAACACTCCTTAAGTCCTGATCCTTAAAAACAAGTAATTGGTGACTAACAATGACACCCTTGAAGAAAAAAACTGCAGACTTGTATAGTTTCAGTTACTCCAGTCCTAATTTATACACAATGAAGTAACACTAAACAGGGGAAAGTGTCTAATTTTGTATGTACAAGACTGAGGACAGTTCTTTCTCCCCAACACCATAAAGGTTCCATTTGGAAGGCAAATGTGTTTTGCTAATGGGATGTTGCTACTGTACACAAGTATGAAATGCATGGCTTTTTAAAAAATACAAACTCTAGCAGTATATACATATTTGTACAAATATATTTGCTTAGGGTTCCTTTTTGTTTTTAAAGAGCAGTTCTCTCAAAGTGAGACTCAATCCACACACGTGAGAAGAGGAATGGAGCCTTCACAGGCAACTATGTAAGCAGTTCAAGTTGAGTTTTGTATTTCAAACAAACAAATGAAAAGAAACATTGCAACTTGAAATAGAGGCTGCCTTCCTCTCAAGGCTCCATCCTTGGGGTGGGGAAGAGGGGGGGATTAAAATTTGAATGGCATATGTCAATTTCTTTTCATTACCCTTAGTCACATGGGTGTCAAGATTTTTGATGCAGTGTAGCTTTGGAAAGCTGCTATATTCTAATAAGGCAAAACAAAGCAATGATCTCGTTGTAATAATGCATTTACCATACGCCAATGACTTCCTGAAAGGGGAAGGCAAGCATCTGCTTCATCTTCCTCCTCCTATCAGGACAAGCTCAAGCCTGAACATGCACTGCCCTCTTCTCAAAAAGGAACATGAAAAACCACATATTATCACTTCAAGGTTTAAAGCATAAGAAACCAGAGCCTCCCTTTTATTGCTCTGCTCCTTGGAAATGCATGCTAGCGCTCGTCAAAGCAAGAGAAAGAGAAAGGCCTGAAGTTCCCAACAGCTTCTTCTCTTCCCAAAACAGCCTCGATAACTTACCAGCAAGACTACTCAAATGCTCAGTTATTTCCAATGCTTTGCAATTTGTATTTTAGGAATCGCATAGCTCACATACATATTTTTGGCAGAGATGCAGCTGTTCCTTATTGTCTCCTGGTGGTGCCTATCGTTTCAGCAACCAATAGTGGGTAGCTTTTTCTGTTCATTCTGTGCCAGGCTTGTGGCACTCCAGATTGCAGGGCAGATCCCATTGGCCCTGACCACGCTGGCTAGGGCTGATGGAAGTTAAGAGTCCATCAAGACATGGAGGGCCACAAGCTGTCACTCACCATTCTTAAGAAAGCTTGTATGTAGTCATTTCTAGTAGCAGACTACCATAGTTTTGTAGTGTATAGACAAGTTCCCTAGTAAATACCTCTTTTCCTTCTTCCACCCACATAGAAGTATGGCCGTGCCAGTACATGGGCAGATATGAGACAGGTGATAGCAAGAGTATATGTTTATGCCACAGCACATACATGCAACTGCTAGTTCCATTTAAATTTACAAAGCCTTCCAAGGGTTCAAATAATAAATAGCTCTGTATTTTATTAGCAATCTCTGTAGGTGAAATCCTGGTTTCAACAGCTCACATTAATTAGCTGCAGAAGTTTCTCTCTCAATTAATTAAAAAAAATCCAATTCATATCCAAAAAGTCAGCAGGGATTTAAAGAAAGTTCTCGTCTCCAATTGATAAAATATGCAGTACCATGTCCTTAGAGAAGAGTCTTTCAATGCATGTTATAAATAAAATCAACCAATTTAAATAAATCCAAGAGAGGAAGTGCATGTGTGTGAGTGTTTGGTTTTCCCCAAACATATATCCTCTAGAGGGCAATAAGTTTAATGTGTCCAATGGACAACCCTCTCCATCACTATCCACCCCCAAGAACTGCAAAACCCAAGAGTCTTTCCTCCCACCAAGCTTCTTCATTAACAGGGTACTGTAGTTGCACAAAGCAGATTTTTGATTTTTTTTTGCACTCTCTCTAGATATAAGTGCATAAAATGGTGCATGTTGATATCTTGCTTCAGTGAAAAGCAATATGGATGCAAATAGTGTTCAGAAAAGTTCAAGAGTTTTCCATCACTTCAGGCAAAGCAAGCGCTGGGCCTTGGGCCTTGTAAACCTCGCTCATAAACATACTCCAGTTTGTTTTATTAAAGCTTCATGGGATTGACAGAAGACACTGGTGGATATCCAGGTTATATACCAACAGGGTACGGAGCACCTGTCTTTTCTGCCTCCTTGGTCTTGCTCTCAGCTATGTTTGCTTCAGTCTCTGTTCCAGTTCATGCTGCTGCTTAATTAGCCGTTCTATTTCTGTTCCTAGTGTTTGCAGATTTTCCTTTGAAGAAAATAGAGGGGGAAATTAGCGGACTCTATGATATCCAATTAAACAAAAAAAAGCAGTGCCTTGTCTTCAAGGTTGAATGAATTCAAGTCCACCGCAATTTGAAACCTGCACACACTAGTAAGAAAGAAAGGATAGATTTACTCAAAATTATTTCACTTCAGGGTACACATGACAGTCTGCCTAGATATTTTAACTTTGTTCAGAGCATGTCTAAAAGGCTTTTTTCTATAATAGCTTGCAGTCATATACCACCACTTAAAAAACAACAACCAAGGTGCGATGAAAAGCATGATGTATTCTAATTGTCTAAAATTTCTGTTTCAAATTACCTTCAGGGTAATATTCTTCAATAAAGTGTCCTCCAGGACTGCTTGGAGCTTCCTGTTTATCTCCAGAGAGAGTTCCAAAGTGAGCCCGCTGTCTGCTGGGTGAGATGTGTAGAGAGAGGCCATAATCCCACCACGCCTACTTAAATGCACTTTATTGAAATCAGAGGCCTCAGATGACAATGTGCCAGCTTCTTCCCTCAAAATGTAGCTCTGGATTATTCTGTAGAAAGTAAAACAGTGTAAGATAGTGACATTATGAAAGAACACAGGAAGCTAATTCGTACGGTCAGAAAATTAGTCCATCTAACTCAGCATTGTCCTTACACACAGTGTCACAGAGTGAATTCAGTGGGAGAAATGCTATTATTGCTCTATAAAAATGTTACACTACCTTATTAAGAATAGTTTCTAGGTAGAGCAAAAATACTTCAAAGCATGCTGTTTTATATATTTAAACATAAAGGCGACTTTCCTAGCCAAACTAGCTGTGGTCTTTTCCCAAGACACAATAGCAGCTCATAATTCCCCACGGCTAGTCTCAGCACCAGCAAAAACCTCAAGATATTTAAATTGACAAAACTGCTTTCAGAAGCAGCACCATGTCCCCGCAGTTTCCAACTGGGCATATAGTCCCCAGAATCACCATCACTGTTAAAAGGAAACAAACTTGGTCAGACTTCAAGCAGTGGCCTGCAGAGCCAAATTCTAGCTAGTGTTCCCAAACTTTGTCCTCATTGTTAACTCTAAGAGCCATCAAATGTACATTTCTTAGGGAGTTTAGCTGAAGGAGTCTCCAACTGATGAGAGTTGGCTATATTGTGTGCTACACAACTACTTAGCAGCTTCAAACTAAAGCAGGTTGTGCAAATTAACTGTGCCGTGTGTGTTTTTCTTTCGCAAAGGTGAAGAGCTTAGTGTCTAACATCTGCCAGCATAAGAATTGTGAAGGAAACTTCCCAGTCGGTAATTTGCTAAGATTCAATTTGCATGAAAGGTAGTAATTAAAGAGAACAGCAAATTGCTATGGAAGCACTTTCAGAATTTACTTTCAAATCAGAGTTTTTTAAAAACAGCACAGACTACTTTACATATGTCAACACACATAATTAGCTCTGAATCACTACAGTTTAATTAACATTGTTATTTTAGTTTAATTCTATGGCAAGTTCTGTTTACTATTAAGATATTTCGTTTACTGAATTAGCGCCTATATAGGAGAAATGGACGAAACTTTCATTTCAGAAGCGTGCCCTCCACCCTCACCCTGAAAAATATGGAAATACATTGGGGCTATATTGAGATATCTGGCACCATTTCCATTCCCGATGAAGTTATCCAGCTACCATACAGAGTACAAGTGTTAACTTTAAACACAGCATCTTGCATTGTATTTTTTCAAACTGATTACCAAATGGACCAGATGTTGTACATACTTGGTTTTTTTCCTGATTTCTTCAACCAGCTGTTTGATATGATCCTCCATGAACTCCATCTTCTCATTTTTCCGAGCATGGGCTTTCTGTAACCTTACTATTCTCTCAATCAAGATGGTCTTGTCCACTTCAGGGAAATGATCCACAGCTACTGAAGAGCCACTGTTTTCTGGCGAGCGATCTTCATTACTGCTTCGAGCATTAAGCGATCCTGTCAAAACCAATGACATCTTAATTGCAATGTCTGGCTCTCAATCAAATAAGTTATGGATATCTTTATAAAGGAATTTTAATCTGCATTTTGACATAATATTCCAAAAAATGGCTAACATATGAAAATCTAAAATACCCATTTCATAATAGTACTAAAACCTTAACTGCCCTGAGATTATGAATTGCCTTGAGATCTTTTGATGAGAGGTGATATATAAATCTAATAAATTAAAATAATCAAGACTAGTACAGACAAACTATAGAACTCAGGCAGACCCCAGCAAAGCAACCCAAATTTATAATAACTATTAAAAATCACAGGGGGATAGGTTCTGCCAAGGACACTTAAAGGACTAAAGGATTGAGGCTACCCAATTGCAGAAGCTTTTGAGATCCACAGTTGTGGGCCCACTGTAAAGGAAGGTCCTATTACAAGTGACTACCAGTCTGATTGTTAAACAAACATATTGAGAATTGCCAAAGCTTTACCATGTAAAGTGTTGTTCCAGTTTAGAATCTGGTCAAATTCAAGAGTGCCTCACCTTTTTGACTACTAAAATGGAAATATGATGGAGGTTGAAAAAACAAAACAAAACCTGAACATTTAGATTTGTGCAGAGCCTTTGACGCCACTTACAGACCTTGTAAGATGATGGCAGGCCACTACACAGACAGATAATTCCACTCCATGTTGAAAGTACTAGAGAAGCAATGAATTTTAAAGCAGCAGACTCACTGTTGTAAAACATGAATTGATTTTTCATTTGTGCACTGCCAGCTTCCAAGGAAGCAATACTAAAAAGGTAACTGATTTGTATTTGCCATCAAACACATAGGAAGATATAAAGAATCAGCAAGCTATAAATGCTAGGGTCAAACTCTCCAAGAACTATTCCATTATTTAATGGTAGCCTCACACAACTGCAATTGTATTCAAGATTCAGAACTCTCAGAGCAAATTAATGGTTGGAACATTAGAGCAGAAATTCGATCAGGTAAAGTTGCCTGATGAGTTTTCTTTTTACAGTTGCCTGATAAAGTGAATACACAAGACCTGTTCTAGATAAATTATTTCTGTAATAAAGTATGACTGTCATCAACTACTGTAATTTATTAAGCATTGCAGTTATTATAATCCATTCCTTGTATAAGTCAACATGCTTTTTTTTCACTGTAAAAAAAGTTACAGTGAATTACTAGTTACTATAAATAATATAGAACTGGTTGGATAAGAAATCTCAACAGATGTGGGTTCAGGTATATTATAATCTGGGGGGATAACTGTTAGTAACTGGCGTGGTTGGGGGAAATCATGCTGGTTAAAATATACTTTGAGAACTACAATATCATTTATTGGCATGATTTTGGTAGGGTTTTTAAAAAAGAAATAATTGATGAGACTAACCAAACAACCTACCTGACGAGCTAGAACGACTCCCCATACTGCTGACATCTTTATCGTAGTTGCCATTTTCAAGCTGATCTAATTTTCTTCGTGCTAAGGGAACAAACCATAAATTATTTGATGCAGTGCTAATGGTTGTGAAAAAAGCCATACAAACCAAGGTCTGAAAAAATATTAACCTTGCTGAAGTTGCTTGGTGAGGTCTTTCAGATTTGCAGCATGCTTTCGCTTCTGAGTAACCAACTCATCTTTTAATTCATCTGCTTTAGTGTTGACATCTGTTAATGCTTTCTGCTGAGATGCTAATTCAGCCTGCAACGCTTGAACATTGTTTCTGTGAAGTTCCTCTTCTTTCTGCAATTTACTTGCCTGCATTTATAAAATGAAGCACATATATTTATACAGTACAAATTATGATGTGTTATCATTTGCTTTCCCCATTGTCCACTGAGTATTTCATACAATTTTAAAAGACATTGCCAAAAAAGAAAAAGAAAGACCCAATATACCAACTGCCCCTGGGGGCTTTGAAGAATATAGTTGTCATGGAATATAAGAATGTGTTGTGAGGAACGGGAAGATCAGATTAGCTGTCCCCATGTGTTATGAAGTACAAGCATTCATACTTCCACAGGCCATATTTCCTCCCACAGTTATGGAGAATTTGGAGCTTTGCTGCCCATGTTATGCTATATGTGATTTCAGTTTCCAATTTCTGAAATGTAAGCTTGTATATGTTCATTTCACATACTACAAAACATTTATTTAATGCTTCAAATGGGCTAGGACGTTGCATAGAAGCTAACCTGCCAGAAAACTTGCAATCTACATTAGGTGGCCAACAAGATGCACAGCTCAAGGAAGCATCAGAGGACTGCACAAGGCATAGAAGACTTTCAGAACTCCCAGTAACCAGGCTGGAGAAACATCCACCACTTCCTTAAAGTGAGATCCATACTATTTTGATTTACAATGGGAGGCACAGCCTACAGTTGTTAAACCATTTGCGGTGCAATGCTTCTTACCCATCATGTCAAGCCGGTTAACGGGCCAGTTATAATGAGCATTATGCATGTGTCTGGCTGTGTTTTTTTCCTATTCAGACTGTCCCATGTTTATACAAAAAGCACCCCACTCCTCAAGAAGAAATCTGCCAAATTTGGCTTCAGCAGTGGCACACGGAAGCAGGGTTTCTCCTATTCACTATAAATACTAAAATGCATCTGCCTTTGTGCAGAGTGGCTGACTGACTCAAAGGCAGAGGCTGATGACATTATTATTATAATTCCTTATTATTATAATAATTATTATTATAATTATTATGACAGGAATTATTTCATTGTGCTTTGGCCCAACTGTAGCATCTCTATTTTAATTATGCCATTTATTGAGCAACAGCAGAAGCCGCAGGAATACATCCAGGCTTATTCCAGGGCTTTAACCAATTAATTGAAATTCTGATTTACCAGTTCGTCTCTTGCTTGCTTCACTAGTTCCAGCTGATTCTGAGACTCTCTCTCGCTGTAGGTGATCTTATCTACTTGCATTTGTAGGGAGTTGGTTTCCGACTGCAGTTGGGCGTTCTTAGTACTCAGCTTTTCGGTGAAGACCAATAGCTCCGATTCTCTTTTCCGGCTGCCATCAATGTCCTTCTGGAAGTCAGTAAGCAGAGAGTTGAGACTGCCCACTTCTTCCTTCAAGGAGTTAATCTCTTGTTCATCTCTGAAATCAAGAGTGGACATCATTTTGAGATGTGAGAAGAGGAGTTCAAACTAGACAGGCAACTATCAGTTTCCTAGTTTATCAAGTCCGCACAATTCATATACACTTTGCAGTTAAAGCTATTGTGCTCATAGCTGCGTTAGTCCTGGTGTTGTCTAGGCCTGCTCTGCTATACAAGATACATATTGTTGGACATAGACTGTTTACTTGAGCAAATCATTATTGCAAAGTGAAATAAATGCTAGAAACCAGTGCTGTAGCTCACAGTCACGATGGCATATATTTAAAGCTTTTAACTTCAAAATGAAGGAATGTTTCATTTTGGGATTCACTTTGATCATTAAGATGTTACTCGTAAGTTGCAAATTGCAGGCACTGTGATTGCACATTTCCAAGAAAAAGCCAATGTTGCCATGTTAATTGGAAGAAATGCAAATGCTCAGTTCTACAAATCCTAAGGGAGGTTGAGAATTGTTGAAACATTGCTACATCTCAGATAATTATTGCTTACAAGTGCCCTGGGCTGTGTGGGTGGTTCTCTATTTATATGATGCTCTCCTATATTCAGTATGCAACACATTTAACACCAAGAAAGCTGAAAATATACTCAAGGCCCTAGTTCACCCGCACCATATGGAAACATGATTGTGCACAGATGTTTTTGTTCCGGTCGCCCGTAAGTTAGTTTGTTCTGTAATTTCCAAGTCTGAATTCTAGAAGTAAATCCACTGTAATTAAATGGAGTCTTGCTGATGTTAAACAAGGAGCAATTACACAGGCTGTTATTTTAATTGACTGTTCTTTTAAGGAAGACAAAAAATTGTGACTGGGACCCAGGTCAAAGTAAAAGACTGCATGGTATGAAAGTAAGGCACTTTTCAAGGAGATGAAGGGATGCAGATTAATCATTGAAGAAAAATGCAGAGAAATTGAGGTTTTTATTTTTAAAAATAGGGGAAATTTTAATACGCCTATGCAAAGTTAATAACAAGCCAAATAGAGAGAGACTCAAAATGGAGAGAAAGAGGTGGGGAAGTTCTTGAGAAAGTGGAGTCAATGTGATGGGCCTGGAGCTACAAATTCACGGTGATCAAGTAAGGAGTAACAAGGAGAAGGATGTTTTAAACTATTAACTATAGGGTAATTTATTTTAAATCAGATTTGCAGTTATCACATTTTTATTGTCACAAGTAGTCTACAAAGATTTAGACCAAGATAATGACCTGCACACTATTTGGGTTTCTGGGTTTACCATACCTAAGCCCTACTACTCTGGCCTGCATGCCATAATGGTAGGGATGGGGGGTTCGGAAAATTAATTGTGTGTTAAAATGTATTTTGTAACAGTAACTCTTTGTTGCAACTAAAAATGATAATATGTATAGGGCAGGTGTGGGAAAGCTTGATCCTTCTGGATGATGCTGAACTACAACTCCCATCATCCCTCACCATTGCCCACACTTGTTGGGGCTGATGAGAGTTGTGGTTCAGCCACATGGGGTGGGCCAAAGGTCCCCCCCCCACCAACCCCCCCCCCCTGAACAAACGATGTTTCAAGGTTTTATCAGAGGACTGATAAACCTGGTTAACCTTTCAGGCTGCCATGAGGGTGTGGGTACAACCACCCCAATGCTGTGTCACGTTTTTGCTAGCATTGTGTTTATTATTTATCAACAGTATAACATTTGTTGCCAGCATTGTAATGTGGATTAGGTATGTGGTAGGGTTGTTGGAGCACCATATCTGTTATAATTTTATTGTCTGGAGTTATCCAAAAGTTTTATACTTCTTACTGCCCCTTCCAGGGTCAGAGCCTCCTGCCCTGGTTCAGAATTGCCCACCCATCCCACTCACCCAGGTGAGAGGCAGGAAGGAGTACCTGTTACTTCAGTGAGGGTGAACTAGGTTTATTGAAGTTGTTGAAATGTGGAGAGTTTGATTATTATTGGTTGCTGGCTGTTACTTTGATTATTAATAATTGGTGCAGTGGATTATTACTGGCTGTTGAGTGTAAGGGATTGATTAAATGATGTGTACTTAAAAAAATAAACCTCATTAAGATGTATGTGGACGTGATTGATGAAAATGAGAGATTGTGAGAGCAGTTGTGTGAATAGCACATTTTTTAGATTTAGGGTTAAAAAATTTATGCAGGTATTTCTGTTTCTTGAATTTCGTATTGATATGATTGTTACATACATCCATGTTGTGCTTTACTGCATATCTTGTGTTTATTGTATACCTATATTCTGTACTATGATTTTTGGATGTAAACATTTTTGAGATCTTTTGATAGTAAGTAATAAATGACAAAATGTATAAAATAGTTTAGGGTTGTGTTGTTGTTTTTTAAAGAACATGAACTAGCCAGAGTCCACAGACATTACCAGGTGAAGACTTTCATATTTACACTCAGTCACTATGAATCTGGATAAGGGTCCAATAGTTTTCTCTTATGCTTAAAATCCTATGCTTTTAACACATTAAACATAAACATGTAGTTTTGAATAATCAAATCAAACTACTTCTTTTTAAAAACTTTCTTCCCCTGACATAGTTATTTCCAGGGGATTAAATACTAAGTTGGACTAACTCTAGAAATGTCAAACAGCAACAAAATATTATATGCCATGTCCAAGGTTAAATCATTCAGTAGGGTTTATACTACAGAAAACTTTGCTTGGATTATACACAAGTTGGGTGGCAGCATCAATTATTTGTTAAAAGAACAGTACTCTTTAAGTATAATATATCTATATTAAAAAATCTGCTCTGTAAAACCAAAATGTAACTATCTTACCTCTGATGGTGCTCCTGGAGCTGATCTATGGTTTTCACTTTGTCCAGCAGATTCTGAATCTCAGCCTTCTGGCGATTAATAATTTCTCTATATTTTGATAATTCATCTTCTGTTCTCAATCGTTCATCCTCTAGACACTTGACCTAAAAACAACAGAACTTGTTAAAGTAAATGGTAGATTTTATTAGCTTTTTGAATCACAAACACTTTACACAGTGCTTCCCCTTGTATCTGAGAATGCAATGACCAGACTACTCACAGGAGCAGATTACTGGCAGCATTTTACTGCTTTGCTGAGAGCGCTGTACCAGTTGCCGATTTGTTACCGGGCTTAAGGACCACCTGATTCCTTATGTGCCACATCACTCACTGAGTTCTTCTGATGGGTCACTTCAGTAGTGCCCCATGCCCCTTGACAAGGGACCAAGCCATCAACATGGCAGGCCTTGTCTGGTGGGTACGCCTTGCCACTAGCAGGAATCATACCTGGTGCCTTCTTTTAGGTGCAGAGGTCTTTCAAATGTGATTTCTTTTTACCAGCCGATCTTTATTGATGATATTGTAGCATTTTGTATTTATTGTGTACATCCCCTTGTTATATATATTTTTTGAAACTGTGTTGTATAAACATTAATATTTCATTTCATTTAACTTGCACAGACACAAGGTACATGAAACTTAACCTATTCCCCCCCCCCCAATCCTAATCTTGCTTTTGTCATCGACTTCTTCATTTAAAGAATTCTTTCCCTACCTATCTGTTTACAAGAAGGGACACGATCTGTTTGGGAAAGTGCTCTGACACAAGTATAATTACTTGTCATTTTCAGGGTTTGGGGTTTTAAAGTTAAGAGAAAAGGCCACCCGATCTCCAGGCATTGTTAGTTACAGTTACCGTAATCGGATAGGCCGTTTTAACAGAAAGTGTGTGGAAAGTATGGCAACGAAAGACAAAATAACCACCATCTGCTTGAACTCAGTAGAATCGTAACCAGCTTTTAATATAAAGCAGTAAGTTTTTCCACCTCCTAAACTTTGCAGAGAGAGGGGGAAACCACAGATATGCCTGCATCCTAAATGCTTAGGAGATATAGTGCAGGCATCCCCAAACTCGGCCCTCCAGATGTTTTGGGACTACAATTCCCATTATCCCTAGCTAACAGGACCAGTGGTCAGGGATGATGGGAACTGTAGTCCCAAAACATCTGGAGGGCTGAGTTTTGGGATGCCTGATATAGTGAAATGCAAATGTATTACATTTTAACATCTTGTGAATTGGTGGCTCTCTAATGGAAATTAGCAACGGACATGTTTCCTACCTGATATTAGGGGAGTTCGAAGTTTCTACTGACAGATGATGCCGTTTATTACATTTTTCAGTAGAACAACAATTGAAAACTAAAGTTTTTACTTTTTATCATGACATAAATCAGCAATAATGCACATCATATATCCTTATGGAATTAATCAAATGAGACTCCATATATATGATACCTATCTCCACTCCCCTTTTCCCTCCTGGCCCTATCTGCCTATTGCACAAAAAATTCAAGATCGAAAGAGCTGAGCATGGCCTGAAGCATCAGCATCCATTCAGGAACTCTTTCATTTGCTTGGGGAAATTAAATCTTCTCACAGCTGCCATGTCAACCCCAGAAGGAAAATGTCAAGGTCAGGAAAAGGATGGTGGCACCAGAGAAATGCCTGCTGCAATAATTTTTTGGAGAGAATATGTTTGGCCCAAATCCTCTGAACTTGCTGCCAAGTACAATACTTCTTACTTTAGAAGGGCACTTAAAAGACCTCTTTTCAACCACTGTAACAAGCAATGCAATGCAGGAAACAAGAGATGAAGTGATTGTACTACATTATTTTAGTCCTGGACTTACTGCTAGTACAATGGCATTATATATCGTACAGAACCATCAGGTCCCTGGAAGTCAAATTTGCACTGATCTATCTGGTCAAACTATCCAGGTAAATAATAAAGTTAGTTTTCCTTCCCTTTGCTTTCATTCTTTTGGCTACAAGGAATTCTTCTCTCTCACCTTTGTCCTTAGAGTTCGTAGCTCATCCATACCCTCTTTAAAAGTTCGCTTCACATCTTCAAGTTCTTTTATTTTGGCATGATGTACCTTCGAAAGAGAAAAATAACAATTCTGCATACAACTTGGAGGAAAACGGGATCCGATCCTGCCCACTTCAATCTACATAGCAATTATGATTTGGACCCACCACTATACTCTTTCCCCCCCCAGTACGAGCCTTATCCCTCATTAAAACACTACCACTGAAGTGAGTAATATATCTTACCTCTAGATGGTCAGACTTCTCTTGCAAGTGTTTTTCCAGCTCTCCTTTTGTAAGTCGGAGTTTTACATCCAACTCATTTGATTTAATTTCTTCAGACTCCTAAGGAGAGGGAATGAGCAGTATTAAATCTTCACATGCCAATTCATAAACTGAAAAGATCTTATTTATTGTACAAGTTATGTTACAGTCATCTATCCCAGACTTACAGTCCAAACACTATGAGCTTATTTTCCAAGTCAAGCTTGGAAACAGATCACTGCTTTTTGCACTGTGGGTAACATGCAAAAGGGGGAGACAATCACTCTCTGAAACAACAAACATAAAATACCAGATGTGTATGGACTATGTGATATTTGCCACAAGGGACATGCATATGCTCCCCGGTTCAGACATTATACTGGGAAAGCATATGCATGGTCAAGATACAGAATGGCTCTCTCCTGCAATCAATATCCCCAAGGATAAATAAGGAGGCAGAGGAATGACATCAGATGTTATTGCCACTCAACAGACTCACTTTCTTTGTGTAATGTCTGATATCACCCCTCAGTCTCCCAAGAATAAGCAAGGACATGCTTATTGCAGGCAGGAGAGTTATGAGATCGCCTGATCAGGACCTGTGTTTTTGAAATCTAAGTGTGTGTGGATATTTAAACCTGCACACTCTGGATGTGAAAGCAAAAGGTTATACTATTTCTAGATGTTGCATATGTTTTCTTATATTGAAAGATTAGAACCAGTGCTCTCCGTTAGACGGGGACTGAAGATTTCTCACCTGAGAGGAGGAAACTCAGCCCTGAGAAAAGCTGGGTGGTGGCTATGGCATGCCACTTAAGGAGTTGGGCATAATTTAATTAGTATTCTTGGTCCCTAGCCTTGCCCACACACAGGTGTTCACTACACCTTAGGTCAGTACCTCTAGGTTGTATGGTGGCTTAAAAATAACTATAATATTATGCACACTCAGCAGAACAGAAAGATCTTTCTATTGGATGCGATAGTGCAGAAGATCAGAACACATGGCTAGAGTAAGATGAAATAGCAAGCAACATATCTGGATTTGCCTGTGCCAGGACAATCAATTAATTTAGAAATGACATTAGATCAGATAGGTTTTGGGATAGAATTGTATCATTTCAGCTATAGGGCTAGAGACAAGTGTGGGACATGCAAGAAAAGAAAACCTATACCCCAAGTTCAACGTCTTAATTTTGCTTCATGCAACATTATACCCACTTGATATGTTTTTATGATTTCTTGGCAGTTCTTTCGTATTTGCTCAGCTTCCTCTTTTGCTTGAGTGACTTTTGCTGTTGCTTCTTTAAGCCGATCTTTGGTGTCCTGGAAAACAGATAAACAGTTGTTAGCCACCATGAACTGAATATGTAGAACAACGACAGTAAGTTCAGGACTGCATGGAAATGACAAAATTCCTGCTTAATGCCAGCAGCAGAGGATGAAATTAAAAATCCAATAGAAAGAAAATAAAGCTAAATTATTTGAGAACGAAGGTACATAAAGGCTTCGATTGTTATCTCATTTATACCTATTTTGAGAGTAAACTTCAGTGACGTCAGAAGGACCAATGTATGAACAAATGTGGACAGGATTGGGTGGCAACCTTCACTGCTTTCCTTAAGCAACAAAGGGCATATCTGAACATCACACCACCACCACCCCATACCTAAGATATGGTTGTTGAACATTATATTTATTAACAAGCAGACACTGGCTGAAGATCCCATTATTATCCAAGAGCAGTCTGTGTGAAACTGTTTGATGTGTTAAATTCTTGACTAGTGGGTCACTATGAATTTGAAACGTTTTTTAGCTTCACAATACTAAGAAATGCCTACTTGTCCATCCCAACCAAGTGAAGTGTTTAGTGCAACCCAAAAATCGTTCACCGGTAACTCCTCTGATCCAGAAGAGAAGGTCTCCTGCACATAATTACAGCAGAACTACGGTGCTAAGTTTGTAGGTGTTCATTTCGTGCCAACTCTCAACCTTTTACCCATTTTCCAACTTTCATTGCTCAGATACATGCAGATACTGAACAGGACCATTAAAAAAAAAACCACCACTCTCATTCCAGTTACGCTCCCATTGTGTTAATCAACTTATCCTACATCAACAGCAACAGCCAATCAAACCTTCCACCACATGCTTTACAAAGAGACACAGGAGCTGCAGTGAAAATGTATAACATTAGCACAATAGCACATCTACCTTGTGTAAATCCATTTCAGCCTTCAATTTGTTTTGGGCCCATTTTACTTTGATCACATGAGAGTTCATTTCTTCTTTTAATTTTTCTATTTCTCTTGACATTCTGGTGGCTTCAGCTTCCTTGAAAAGAGTAATTTTAGATTATTAGGTTTGAAATGAAGCCTTTTAAATGGATAGGCCCAGAGCGGCAGAAATACAAGCGACCTTTCTGCAAGCAGTGGGGAGTTAAGCATGCACACAATGATTTCACTGAAGTGGAACAAAATGTATTTGTAGTCTTCTTGTCTTCAGGGAATTCTGCTTGCCTGTCACTGAACTATATTATGACAGCCACACTGAAAAGGTCTCATCTCTGGAAAAGTCTTTGAACTTCTGCTTTGCAATCTAATGTGACTATTGATAACGCAATGCTTCGTGTCATGTATTATGGCAAAAAGAATTATATAATATGTTATCACGTCTGAATTCTTGGGTGCTCTTCAAATCCTGCGTTCACCCTGCCCCAACTTCTGATTTCATCTTTTTCTCCTACCTTCCTTGTCTCTTCCTTCATCCTTCCTCATTCTCTTCCTTAATATCATCTAGATTTAGAGGTCATTTTAGGGAGGATTGATTACTTATTTCGCATTGTAAATACATGTAATGTAGAAGAACAGAGATAGAAAAAGCAACACAGTATCTGCACTGGAAAAAAGCATTCTGCTGAATGTAGGTTTTGCATTCTTCAACTGCTTTATAAGAAAACAGAAACTTCATGTACAAATATGCCTTAGACATGATTACAGTTTCCAGGAAATCCAGTGCCAAGGAAAATATCAATATCACCATGTGGGGGCAGCAAAATCTTCATAGTATTGAAATCATTCTCTGAAGCGACAAAGCAGTGCAAAAAAAAGTTCCTCAAACCTTCCAGGGCCCACTTGTCCAGTCCTTAACTCTAACGGGACTATTTTTCCTGGAAAATTTATCGAGTAATAGAGGCAGATCAGCAGAGAAGTGCAGTGCATGAGATTTTCCATCCCCATCGCAGCAGAGAGAGGGTTAAAACAGCTGCTGTCAATTGCAAGCAGCAGTCAACTGAGCCAAGGGCTGTGAAAGGCCAGTAAAGAAGGACTGGTGGACCAGATTAGCCGTGTGGGTCAGCAGTTCACCTCTGTTTTAGAGTTCACTTTCGGGAAAGCTCAATAGTCAGTATATGCAAGTAAAAAACTTTTAAGAAAATAATTATTGGGGGGGGGGAACCCTACATTAAAAAATTGATGCTAGAAACCCAAAAGTACAACCTTAATTTTTACATGCAACATATAAAATATACATTGAGCATCTTCATTCTAGGTAGTTAAAGGTTTTCTAGGCAAGGAGACCTTCATCTCCCCCACACCAAAAAAAGAAGAAACCAAAGATACCACATATTTATTTGATCATGCACCATACAACACCCAGATTTGGGATTAAGGTATATAGAAGTGTAGCTTTTTGCCACTGTATTCAAATCAGCCCCCTTTCTACTAGAACTCTCAACTTCATCTGACTCAATATATTCTACTTCCCATTCACTTGAAAGAGATGACAAGTCATTTCAGCATTTTAATCCCATTTCTGGAATTCAAGGTAAGCCGCAGGAATATAAAAGAAACTCAACATGAAGTGGATATACCTTGGTTTCAAAGAGCTGGTGCAAACGTCCTTTCTCCTGGGAAAGCTGCTTTATTTTGTTAGTTTGCTTTTCAATTTCTTTATTTGCATCTCTCAATTTTCTTTCAAGTATTTCTTTTTCCTTTCGGAGGTCTAGGGACTCCTTCTCTCCTCTAACGTATTTCATTACCATGGTTTCTTTTTCTTGGCGGGCTTCTTCACATTTCTTGTTTGCCTTAGAATATCAAACACTACAAGTTTACTTTAGGTAATGAGAGTGAATATATGCCTCCCCTCCCCATTCGTCAAGATAACAAGAATACAAAATCACTGCAACTGAAGCAATGTGATCTAAATTCATGACTGAAGAATGCCTAGCTTCCAATGGGATGTTGAAAAGGAGGTGGAAGAAGAAAATAAAAATATGACTCAGCCTAGGACTTTAATGTCTTTTAATCTGAACCTTTCAAAGCCAGAACAGATAAAATAAATGTGTTGCTGGTCAAAGCAGCTTGCAGTCTAAAAATAAATTAAATAAATGGAATGGAGGAAAAGGGGGGGGATAACAGGGAACAAGAATATACAGATAAATAAGTAAACAGTATTTTGTAACCCTTATCACCTTTGTGTCTTGCCCTTTCTTGAACATTTCAGAGCAATGGGGTTATGCCATTTTAATAACCTTTAGAGCAGGGATGAGAAGCTCTCTTTTTGTTGTGGGGAACGTTTTCCAGGAGTAATGTGTAGAAGACCAATGGGTAGGACCATCCGCTTTCTTATTCTGCCACTCCCCCCCCCCCATTTCTATCCATGTAAAATGAGTACAATGGATTCAGATTGCGCACTACAGCGTAAGAGTCGTCACTCTTTCAGCCTCGATACTATACTGTACATATTGGTAACTGTGAAAAGATAGTCACTCTGTCTGTCTGGATAACAGTAATAGAATACCAATAGTAATGGAATGCTGAATACTGTCTCACCATATTAGTTTTAACAGAAGGTGTCCTATGTACTATGCACACATGGGATGGGAATATATCTCACCTTGCCTTCAAGGTTCTCTCCCCCCCTTTATCCTTATAACATTATAACCTATGGCTGCAACAACCAAAGCTTGTTTCAGAGGATGTGTTCTGGACACATCTTCAGCAACTGCAGAATCCAGAACGGAGATGATATGAGTGACTTGACATCCATCTACAGTCATCAGCACCAGCCCAAATATGTTTAGCTTTCAACTAAATACTTGAAGATATTTAATGCATACAGTGCCTATATCATCCTTCACGTTCCTACAGCGAGCACAACAAGAACTTTAAAAAAAAAAAAGTCACCTGATCTGTACGAAAAGCCATCTCTTTGTGCAGTTGTTGTATGGCATTTTTCGCAGCAATGTCTTGGGATAGCAGTTTATCTTTAGCAGCTTTAACTTCTTTTTGGAGATCCTCTATTCTGGCCTCTAGCTGCAAAGAGAACATTAAGTATGTATTTTGACCATGAGCCAAAAAAGTGATCTGCAAAATTTGCAACTTGAGTAGAGGTTTTTAAAAATGCCATTGCATTTATACTTCGGGAGCAGTTATGCAAAAGATCTTGACAGCCTAAAGCAGCAATATGCATCATGTGGTGCTGGTCCTGCTACGGCAGCAAATCAAACCATACGCCGCCACCATCATGGTTCCAGTGATCATGGTTCCAAGTTTTGACAATAATTTCAGCATAGCTGTGGTCTTAAGTATTCATCTGGTATCCACAGGCAATAAGGAGCGATCTGATATCTAAGGGACAAAGCATCCCTCTTCCCAGTCAGGCCAAACACAGAAATCCTACAGGCTGCTGGAGGAATGGTCCCTCCTCTGACAGCTCCCAGAGTCTAGCAATTAAAAAACATAAAACATTTGGCATGATAGTAATTTTGTAGCCTTGTTTACAAGGCTGAGTTTAACACACTTTGACTTCTAGTAAGCATGGGAAATTAAACAGTCACATATAATACAATATGATGCTCTATTAAAAAGAGAATCAAAATATTGCCCCAGAGGCTTCCATGTACATCTCAGTGCAAATAAAATATATACTATTTCCCTTGGAAAACACTCTAAAACTAGATATTTGCTGCCAAACGTAATTTCAAGGCAATTCAGGCAGCAACCCTCCTATACACAGCCGAGAGTTAGGACTCATTGAACTCAGTGGGACACTTCTGAGTCAACAGGTATATGAAGAAATATGAACACTGAACCAAGTATCTGAAAGTACAAATAAAAATACAAGTTGTATGTGAAATATCTTGAACAAGGCATGAATATGCATAAAACTCCATACCTGTTTAATAATACCAAGGTGCTGTTTTTCAGTTTCTGTTCTTTTCTTCAATTCATCTTTTAAGTTGTCCTTTTCTGCACAAATGCCCAAAATTAGTTCCTGGTGCTTTTTGTTTTCTTTAATCAATCTGTCCAATGAAATAATCAAAAGAATACCCGATGAAGCAAAGCCCAGTGTGCATGACGAAAAGATAACTACATTGCCAAACCCTGGATTGCCATAGACCAAAAATTTTCTCAATGGCTTCTTAACCCCTCTGCTCTCAGGCTGAGGCAGAGTCCACCTTCATGGTCCTCAGATCCTCCCTCACCATTACACCCCCCCCAATTGACTAGACATCTACCACTTCTGCCCCATCCATTTAACAACTGTTTCCACATTTTACAATAAAGATTTGCTTTACAAGAAAGATTTACATTTTACAAGAAAGGATGCTTCTCCATGCAACAATCCTAACATGCTGGGTGGCTAGCCACATGAATCACCTATCACATGACACCACTAGAGGTGACCACAGGGGATGTGGAGACCCTCCACACACTTGAGATGGCCACATGGCAAAGTGCTCTTAAATGTCACAGTAGCTGATGACCAGTAGCTGCCTCCATGTGGCTTAAAGAAAGCATAAATAAAGTCCGACATTTGCTTCAGAGGGAAACATAGAATCAAAGAATTGTGCAGTTGGAAGGGAACCTGAGGGTCATATAGTCCAGCGTTTCCCAACCGGTGTGCCGCGGCACACTAGTGTGCCGCGAGACACCGGCTGATGTGCCGCGGGAAAAGGGACCTGCAGCCCAGGGCTGCACAGGACCGTGGCGGCGGCGCTGCTGGAGCCCGGCGGCGAAGCGGAAGCCAGGGCGGCGCTGCTCCCTTGGCTGCTGCAGCAGCAGCAACAGAAGCCTCGCGGGAGAATCCCGACCTGGTGCCCCAGCTGATGGGCGGGAGAAAGGACGCCGCGCTACAGCTGATCCCAGAGGTAACTCTGGGTCAGGAGACCCGGCGCAGCCGGGTCTGGGAGGAGCGGTGTGCCGCGAGATTTTTTTAATGAAACAAGTGTGCCGTTGCCTAGATTAGGTTGGGAAACACTGATATAGTCGAATCCTCTGCAATGCAGTAAGAACATAACATTAGAGGAGTCCCTGCTGAACTGGCCTGCAAACCTATTTAACCCAACATCCTGTTATCAACAGTGACCAACCAGATCTCTATTGGGAAGCTTATAAGCTGGGCACAAATGTAACAGACTTCCCACTGTTTGTCTCCATTTAGTTAACAGTTACTGAGAGACAAATTTAATGAAGGATAGGTCTTTTTAAAAGTACAAAATGCTTAGGTGTGCTGCTCATATATTAGTAGAGCACTTTGAGTGCGCAACTGGACACACATGCACAAAATCTCCAGTAAGCTGGAGCCACAGGAACAATCCTCAAAATACAAGAATCTTATTTGTTTAACAAAACATATCACAAAGACTCCTATGATACTTTGGTCTGAAAGTTTGAATTAAAAGAAAGAAACTGAGTAGTATTTCAGAGCAAACTGCACATTTAAAGCATACAAAGCACTTCACTGTTGTCTAGGTAATAAAGCCACAAAGAGAAAGAATAGGCATGTGTTTAATTTGCTGGCTCTGTGCCTTCGAACACTACAGCCAAATCAAAATCTCAAAAGATTTACAACCCTGGCAGCTTTAATAATACTCTGGCCAAAAGTTGCCCAAACTTATTCAACTCTGTTCAAGGTGCCCTTTAGAAAATTTGCAAATGGCCAACAGCAACTTCCCAACAAGACCTCAAACAGCGGCAGGCCAGGGTTTCTTTTATAGTCTCATGGATGAAACAACATAATTAAATTAAAGATGTGGTCAGAAGGTCCAAGGCTGCCTGGGGAGAAAAGAAAAGCTGGTTTGCCTGTAGCACATCACACAAATAATACTGAACTGGCACAACAAATTCAGCACTGGTTCAACAAAGGCAAGTGAAGCCCAGAATGTTCATGTGAAACAGTTCTGAATTATTGCCAACTCCAAACTATTGCACAATTCCCAGCACAAAAGTTCTGAATCACAGCCAATTTGTACCCCAGAAGCACATAAGTCAGAGGTGGGAAACCTGTGGCCTCCAGATATTGTTGGTCCGATATTCCCATCCATCTCAGCCAACGTGGCCAATTGTCAGGGATGATGGGAGTTGGAAACCAACAAGAAGTAGGTGATTTATGCACACAGGCTGATAAGGAATGATTCTTCAAAGGATCTAGTCAGAATAGTTTCTGGCAAGGTTCCCAGTTTTGTGAAACTCCCTCCTGGCTGAGATCACAAGCCCCCTCCCCTGGTGCACTTTAGGCTCTTGGTGAAGGGCTTTAAAAAAGAAACATATTCAGCAGGCATTTTAAATAAGCTTTTCAGATTTGATGGGTAATGTTAACTGATTTTATCATCTCTACCTCTTTTGTAACCTCACTGTGTACTTAGAAACTGTGGTGTTAAATGGTATAGACGTTGTTGAACTAAATAAATAAATAAATAAATAAAGGTTTCCTTAGTGGGACAGAGCTAATGGTAGCGGTTGCTTAGCCATGATTTTGGAATTACAGTGGTACCTCTGGTTATGGACGGGATCCATTCTGGAGGTCCAGCGGTATCCCGAAAAGTCCGTAACCGGAGGCACCCTTCTGTGCATGTGCGCGAGGCGAAGATTCACAGCCCGGAGATTACGTATCCAGAGGAATACGTAACCCGAGGTACCACTGTACGACCTCCTCTCATTCTCCGCTCACCTTACTGCCTTTTATCATCATTTGTTATTGTATGGACACCGACATAAATGCTGCAATCCTAGACTCACTTACCTGGGAGTAACCCCACTGAACTCAAAGGAACTCATTTCTTAAGTAGGCATGTGTAGGATTGTCCATAGCACAGTAGCCACTAAACGTCTTGGTAAAAAAGGATGGGTTAAGCAGCCCAAGGAGAAACATCAGTGCATGTATTACAACAAGGAACAGGGCAGGGTTACATCAAGATTGGTGGTAGAAGGAGGAAGCTATGTATGGGAGGGGAGCACAAAATCCTGTGGCCCGTTCCTAGTTCTTTAGCCATAGTTTAAAAAACCCCAAAGACTGCTGAACTCCAGCACCTTTGATTCTCAGTGAAATTCTGTTTCTTTTGGAAACGGAAGTTTACCTCAGTTCAAAGTGGACCAAAGTAAAATTTACCTTAAAAATACAGTAAACATGTTTCCTGCAAGATCGGGAAGTTATTACATCACAGAGTTTGGTTGGTTTAGACTCACAGCAGAGGGCATTTCCTGTAACTGCAAGATCCAGTGATAGCTTATGTATAAAATCAATATTTTTAAGAACTTAAAAAACACAGCTGTTTGGAAGTTTTTCACACGCCATCCTGTCATGGCTGGAAAGTCTCTTTGTAATCACAGACATGCTCTGGGAAGGTCTTTGCTGATAAACAATTCACAAGCGAGAGTATAACTTACTCACTGGGGCAGGATACTCTACCTTGCCCCAGAAGCAGCTTTAAAAGAGAGACAGAGACAGACAGAGAGAGAGATTAAAAAGAGTATTGGGTTGCTATTTCTTGCCAAGAAAAAAATTGAACCTACTCCCCTTACTATTTTCCATATACGCAGTTACTTACTTATAAATAAGGTAAAGTGTTAGGATGGTGACATCAGCATATTTTTACATGTGTAAGTGAGCAAAATATGTATTTGGACAGACTGGCACAGCCATTATTGCATTACAAAATACATGTCCTCATACACAGAGGCCCATACATACGTCAGTGTGACATGGAAATCTGCCCTGCCAGCTGTCAGGCCACTGCAGAGGGATGAGAGACATGGACCAGAAAAGCAGAGGAGATGGATAATTTATTTGATTTTGGCCTCCCTTTTAAGTTTTTGTGACATCCATTTCTTCCTTCATCAGAAGATTCTAGTGACTTTTAATGTGTTCTAGTGCACTTTAATGTGCTTCTGATTATTTCATGTTATTAGATAACCTTGTTCAGTAGCAACACATTCAATTAATTGTTCCTTCTCTCTTCTTGCTTCAGTTACTCTGTTATGTAAGGCTTCAAGCCTAGAAGAAGACCCAAAGGAAGGAGGGTCCTACACAGCTTCTCAAAGGCTGTTGGAGAACACCTCAGGTTTCCAAGCTCTGACAAAAAATAATAATGTTGTTGTCCAAGGCCAAAAGTTCCAATTATCCTCCTGATCTGCATATTAGTCACCATATTTGTCTTTTCTTTGGTAACTGCATTAAAACATGCACAAATACTACGGATTTCAATGACATCTGTGTGCCAGTAGCTGTGCTACATCATATGCCTAGTCAATAAGTTCAAAAATTGCTGTACTAAGAATCAACTGGTATGTTTAACCCTACATCACTGCAGGCCTGTTTTAAACCCTCGCTAAAAGTAATTCAAATGAGGTAACAAATAAGCTACTACTAATAACTGCAGTCTTCCTCTAATATTACCAGCGGCTATCTTCAATAGTGGCTTTGCCAGTAGTGGAACCCACTACCATTTGGGAAAAGCAGGGGCATCCGATTTTTGCCACAACCCCTATCTACTGGAGCCCTCTGCACAATATCCCATAGTATTCCAGAGGGCCTCCCAACCCCACGGAGCTGCTTTTCAGGGGGCATGAGGAACTGCAGTGGGTAGAGGGGTTTGGTACCTGATGTACCCTGGCTTGCCCAAGCAGCAAAGTGATCTTTGGATACAAGCTGGGAACAGAGGTAAACTACAATGAGATAAATTTAGTTTAACCTGAATGAAACACAGTTAAAAGAAAACCAAGGAAAAAAGAAAGTTCCTGCCAGGTTGGTTTTTTCTGCCCATCAATGTTCTAGATTTAAATGTAATACAAACACGGTTTTAGAATCCAATTGTGGCAGTAAGAATAAGGAAACACCTCACAGGGAAAGGGTTTAGCATTCTGTCTCCCCATCCTCACTGCAAAGTACCCCTCTGTAGAGTATATTGCAATGGAAAGGGGCTTTTGGAATAACATACAGTAACCAATAGTTTGGTCCTCAAAGGCATTAGAATTTACTTTTATCCATTAAACAGAAGACCCGCATATCGAACCCCAGACTGTTTTTGAAGCTACTCAGTTTCAAACACAGTTTCCATGTCTGAATCCATCAACTGAAGGAGAGTTTAAAAAAAAAAAGAGAGACACACACAGAAATCTAAAACCCCACACAACACTTGACACACAGTTATTTGAATTTTGGCATGTGATTGCCTTACCTAACGTACCGTAAGCTTTGGAAACCATATGGTCACTTAATGGACTGATGAGTTTATATATGAATTAATTTCTCTGCCTATTGAAAACTGAAAATGCTCCTGCAAGCAATGTTGTTTGCCCAAGCTAACCATTTAGCCACAAAGACATCACTATAGTTACACAGCACAAAGCTGTAACTCCACAATATGTAACGAATAACATTCAAGTTTAAAGATCTATGTGCGGATGTTCCCCCGGTACTCACTTCTTTATTGTGTGTTCTTGCTGCAGATATTTATCTTGCATGCATTTTTCAAGTACAGCCAATGTAGCCTCACTCTTGCACACCCCATTTGGAAGTTTATGGTCTTTCAACAAATCCGTCGATAGTAGTTCAGACTCTATTTCTTCTAACAAAGCTTCCTGAGAAGAAGCGTTCTGTATAGTTGAGATAAGGTTTTTAGTACAATCTGTGTCATAAGGGCTTTCTGAGCAGACCCCGTGAGGCCCTTTCATATCATCATGCAATAGGTGTACCAGGGATCGATCTGTGTCATCAGTTTTAGAAACTTGTCCTTTACAGTCTCCCACAGGTAAACACTCCTCTTTTGTCTGCATTTCAAATGGTTTAGCACAACAGTCTTCACCTCCATCTCTATTAACGTCTGGTGCAAGCTGTGTATCGACAACATCCCCATTTCCATTTGCATCAAGAGCTGTTGAACTGGGATCCAATGTCAATTGTTTATTTTCTTTTCTCAAAGGGCTTTTTTCACCTCCAGTGTCTTCAATCTGTAGACTATCCTGAATTCCCAGTGTTTTCTCTGCTTCTTCAACAGCTGATGTGCTGGAAGATACGTCATCAGTCTTTGAAAGGTTGACCGGATGCAGAGGACTTTGCTCTTCTTGTAATTGCTCATCCATCTTTCCACCAAGAATCTGGGAAGAAAACGTAAGAGTAAAATAGTTTTGAGTCATAAAACATTTTTCCCCCTGTAATAACCTTGATAAGTTTCAACAACTACCGAAGATAAACAGATGAGTATCAGCATAGATTGAGTCATCAAACCTAAAAAAAGGGCAAGTTAAGATACTTCGGGATTTAACTCTTTAACCAAATATTTCTAATGTGGTGGTTTTCAATCAGTGTGCCGTGGCCCCCTGGGGTGCCTTGACCCTGGGGTCAGGGGTGCAGTGGGCAACACTGGCCTCTGTCCCTCTTTCCTTCCCTCCCTCCTCTGATGCCCTCTCACATCTCTGCCTCCCAAAGTCTTGCACAGCTGTAGACTCGTAGGCGAATGGCCTTGTAGGTGAATGGTGCTTCTGGGGCTGGCCAGGGGGTGCTGGTTGCCAGGAGCTGAGACGGCCTTGGAGTAAGCAAGCAAGCAAGCAAGCAAGCGGGCAAGGGAGGGAGGGAGGCCAGCCAGTCTGTCTGCCAGCCCTTGCTGTTGGGAATGGCTAGACAAGTCCCAGATTTCTGTGGGGCAGTGTGAGGAGGCACTTCTCTATGAGGGTGGGGAGGCAGCTCAGAGACCAGGGGCAGCAGCAGTGGCTGCCCAGAGGACTTCCAAGGAGAGGAGAGGCGGCTGAGTGAACACTCCACAAAAGAGCGTGTTCGGAAAAGGGTGAGAAACTGCCAGCTCTGCAGGCAAGGGGTGACATAACTGGGCTCCTGAGCCCCACAGGGGTGCTGCAGAAAGAGTATAGTTGGTCAAGGGCGCTGTGGGCTCAAAAAGGTTGAAAACCTATGTTCTAATGAACTATGTCTGTACAAACACAAGGCAGTAACACTTTGCACTACCACTCCCAGAGGTAAGGTTTATGCTGCACGCCGCACCCAATCCCCACTCATCAGAGCTGTTTCACAGTCCTACCGATATATTCATGCTGGGAAATGTAAAGTATAAGAGTATTTTGCTTCCAGTACTTGGGAAGTCAGTGGGTAGCTGGGTTCCTCAAGTGGCATATTGAAAGCCAAATGATCAAGCTGCAGCGTTCAACTGATTAATCAATAAAAGGCTTAACTGCACACTGAAAACTTGGCCCGCCCTTTGCCGTGACTAGTCAGTGGGGTTTACTACAAGCAAAATGTCTTGATTTGGGACTCCTGAAAGATCTGCTACTGGGCAGGTCATATAGCTGCGCCATCTCCTCCCACCCTCCTATTACCAGATATGATGATGAAAAAATGTAAAAAGCTTTTCCTGTTTTCTACCCTATAAAGGGACAAAGTCCATGGCTTTTCTTCAGACAGTATGACTTCTAGGCGATAGAAGCAGATTGTACTCATTGCAATTAATTGATCTTTCACAGAACTGATGGACATTGTACTTGTTTACATTTAAAGGCTCTTCTGGTGTGCTATTAGATAACAGGGGTTACTGCATATATATTTAAGGCATTGCCTTACATGTGATATGGGACTCTCTCCCAGAAAACCTATCTGATACTACCTCTTTCTTCTTCCTTCAAATGCCAGCTTACAACATCTTTCCTAATAAAACCTGTTATCTCTCTGCCTATCTGAAACACAGGTGTTGTGATTAAACATTTATCTCACAGTAACGGAGTAAAATATAAACGTATCTGACACACTGATTATTTAGATCCTTTCCAATCTGGGCGCAGACCACAGTATGGGACTGAAATCAGCCTTGGTTACACTTATGGATGACCTTCATTGAGGAAAAAGACAGGAGTAGTATGTCCAATGGTATCCAACCATATACCATAACCTAGTCCTTGATCTTGGGAACTGTCATGTAAAACTGGAATGACAGTATCTTTAGAGGCATCCCAATTAATGCAGTTTGGAACTGTCCTGCCAGATTGGGCAAAGTTACATTTTGGTACACCATCTTGATTCAAAATGGCACCTGGCATTCAAATGTGGACAGCCTGTTCCACCTCAGGAACCCTGGTGCCAAATTGGGATATATCTACCGGTATATCTACCGGTATAAAGCATTAGTAGAATTATTTGGAGTCTCCTTCATTGGAGGTTTTTAACCAGATGTTGGATGGCTATCTGTCTTGAATTCTTTAGTTGATATTCCTGCATTGCAGGGGTTGGGCTTGCACTGCAATTCTTTGATTCTATGAATTAAAATATATACTGTACATATAAATATCACATATAATAAAAACATCACAGCCTAAGTGGCCCTAATAAAGAACATTCCAAAGGGCTGATTTTGACAAGCTGATGATTACACAGGTTCATCCTTAAAACAGTTGTAAAAACAGGAAGAATTTACAAGATAATAAAATAATAATCATAGAAAGCTTTAAAAGAATGAATGATATAAAATATATTCCATGGTGCAATGCAAGGTTCATATTTCTACCAACCATACCACATGTTCATGAATGTTGCCAAATAAACTTATTTAGTGGGAATGTGCCAACCATAAGATTGTTTGGTCATATAAATCACAAACAGCTCCCAAGCAGAAGCAAAGTATTTTTCTGAGTCAGTTTTTCAGAAATGGCAATGAATATGACGTTTTTAAGCCACAGAATAACAAGATGCATCCTTCCACCCTTGAGAGATCACTAGATGAGTAGCAACCAACAGATATAGAATTAATTGTTGAGAAGTAAGGTTGGCATTGTCACCATCAAAAATAGATAAGAGACATAGCTTAGCATCCAAGGTGACTTGTTTGCCAACAATACTACCTATCTCCATTGGAACCTACTTACGGAATTTGTGTACATAATTACAATTCCACCACATATGCAAATATGTTCCTCGTACCTTACAACCCCGCCAGCGTAAGGGGGAACCAGATCTTACAGTATGAGCTAGTCAGACCAGAGTTAAAAACCAGCACTGAACCTTTCCCTAATGTTAGCAGACATGGACCTAAAGGGATAAGTGGACCAGATCTTAAGCCACTGAGAATCTTTCAGTTCGCCTATAGGGTTCATCTCCCACACTGATTTCAAAGCAGTAAGTGGAAAGACCCTGCCTTTTTGGGTGCTTGCCACAGCTAGATGTTCATAAGGTTCCAGGGCTCTAGTAGCTACACCATGTAACATAGGATCTTTCAAGATGATGCCAGTCTGATTGATATGTAGCTGATCTACTCCTGAATCTTCCATGTGTTCTGAGAGTTATGATTCTGTAACTGGCATGTTGTTCTCATAACAGTCTTACAGGAGATGCAGTCCCACTTTGGAAAGAATAGTAGATGCTGTTAATTTATCTTGAGCCTGAAATTGTGGTATATAAGGAAGGAGGATTAAGGATGAGGGTATGGAGGCTAGTTTCTTACACCTTCTGTTCCACATATCTATAGTGTAATAAAGACTTCCATATTGGGAGCAAAAAGGGGGTCACAATTAGAGGGAGAGAAGAAGAATATTGTGCATCCAGTGCAACCCAAGATGTTGCTAGATCTGCTAAAATCATCAGAACGATTTGCCGTAGCTGAAAGGCATCAAAATATGTTGGTAAATGAAGGACTCCCCAGCCTCCCAGGCTGGATTTAATTATGCAGCAAAAAATAAGAAGTTGCCAAGAGGTAAGGGTATTATGTGAAATCGACAGGACTTGAAATAGAAACAAGATTCTGGTCTGTGCTACCATTTTTACAGTGGCCACCCTCCCCATAATAGAAAAAAACCAAAGCCTGCCAAGCCTTCAAGTCCTCTACAGTATGTTTGGGGGTGGGAGTAGGGTACTTTAAATGAAGCAATTTGTTCAGATTCCTAGGAATCAGAACCCCAAAACATTGCAAGGAGGTAGAACAAGTTTGGTGGATCATCTAATATCTGGTTGAGTCTGGTTGAGTCTGCAAGTTCACATTCTGATTTGTCATAGTTTATAAAGAAACCAAACACCACCCAACAATAATTTGTAGTTTTAATTACCTCTGGAAGAGCAGCTTTTGGGTCTTGATGATGGCAATGTCATCAGCAAATAAGCTGATAAGGTGTTGCCAGGTACCCACTGTGAACCCCTGGATGATATCTTGAGACATCTCCAAACCCATAGAGGCCAGAAAGATAGACAAAGCACTTTCCAAGACATATAGTAAGAAGCTTCCTTATGTACACCTGCATATTATTTTTATTTGTTGCTAGTAGAAGAATAGTGCAGAGCACTCTCATTTTGTCATTAAATATATATAATTAAGACTTTCCTACAATCCAAATATAAAATCCCTTTTAACACAGAACATTAAGCAACTGAGCACAAAACAAATAGCTCATTTCCTCTCTTTCTTAGATGTCTTAAATTTTTAAAAAAAGCAAAGTAAACAGGATGCTCTATAGCCAGCACTTTATTTTATAGTGGGTATCTTCTAATTCTTGGCGAACAACAAATATTGCTTTGCCGTCACAGAAAGTGATAAAGAAGTGTACAAATAAAATGTTGTTTTTATTCCAGTTAGAAGCCCAAGATCTGTATTATTTTTAGTTTAATGGTATTTAAAGTATTATCGCACAATACTAAAAGAAATAACATTATGCTGTTTAAGTGTAACCTTTGTGTGGACTATTCCTGCTCTCAGCAGATAAGTGGGAGCAGCGCCTTGTTAGAAAGCAACAAAGCTTCTATAGCTTATTGTGAAAGTAAAGTTCAAGTGACTGTGCTATAAGACCTGCTTTCGAAATTTGTTTAAGCTGTCCCTTTAAATGCAATGTTTCCTTTCAAACCAGTTAGTAAAATCAGAAGTCCTTGTGGATATTTTAAAATATTGTTAACTACACTTCAAAAGGACAAGCACATAAACATAATAAATGAAATCAGTGTTACCGGTATTTCCTGGCATATTACAGTACCATGTTAATAGCACTGATCACTCTCTAACATCTGGTAAAAGATGTATGGGAAAAAAACCTTAGAACAAACAGGAACAAGATCTAAAGAAGAAAAAATTAACATATTTTATAGGGTGGTACTGACAAAATAAAATTTACTGCTAACAAAAGGGTGTGTATGTGTGAAGCTGAGGCAGTACCACACCATTTTATTCAATGTTGCTTACTTTCATCAGTATTTGTTTGTCCCAATTTTTTTTTTTAAAAAATGCATCAAAGCAAGATAAGCCAGATCACCAATGCAACTTGATAAAGATGTGGCAGCGGAAAGGGAAAGCACATACACACACAAATTTGGAATGAAGGTTTGTAAAGATGCCAATATCCTCCAAAGATGACAGTCAGCCATCAGTCTCAGGAACAGCCCACGACCCCAAACATAAATACAGTATATATAATTCATGACAAACACAGTGAACCCTGATGTACAGAATAAAAAATAGGGGTGGAAATTTTCAATGTCCTTCAGAATTTCTTGGGGCAGAAAAGCAAACACTATAAAGAATTGCCCTTCACACAAAAACAGCACAAATATGAAAGCTCACAGGGCAATCAGCAACTGACTTCTTTTCCTGGCTGAACTTTTCTAGTCTCTTTTTAGAAACCTTAATAATTGTGCATTCTTAAAGGTTATTTGGGATCTCAATGTCTTTCCTAAAGACTGATCAATTTGCCATATAGATGTTAATGTTTTCCCAGTACTCTAGCCACATTCAGATGTCACATGTACCAAGCTGCCATGCCTTCCCCCTTCCTCCTTACATACCTGTACTGAAATTATCTCTGGCCCTATCTGGCAAACTAGCCATAGCATGGCTCTAAACTAGAATCGGAGTCATGCTTTGAAGTGGACTTGAAGCTAAACTATGGCTAGTGGTAACCAATTCAGGCATCACAAAGAAAAAACTATGGTTACCACAAACTAGGAAGTGAAGAAGGAGGATGGGCAGGCAAGGAAGATGCTCCCAATATTCAAACCCTGGTCTAAACCGAGCAAATATATTGCTAGGAAAATATGTTATTCCCCACTTCTTGTTGTATGCCTATGTCATCAGTAAATAAATAATCCCAGACAGACCACACTTGACTGTATTTGCTGTCCTTTAGCTATTGTAGAACATGACCTTGCCCAAGTAAGTTCTCCCAAGTTCATTCTTCCACCCGCATGCAACACAGCCCACACTGACAGCAGACAAAATGCAATACTAAAAATTACCCAAGTTTAAAATTAATAGACAGCCTTTTCTTTACGTTCTTATTTTGTTTCATTAAAAAAAGAGAAGGACTAAGGTTGCAAATGCTCCATTTTGGTTTTAAGATGAAGTGCCTGAAACTATTTATCTAGTGACTAATGCTAAACATCAACAGCAGCTATACACCTTCAGCTCAGCTGTAGATTTCTTCGCTTCCAATATCTCACTACTTTTTCAATTATTTAATATTGCTTTCCTAATTTTATTTCCTCCATGAGTCATCCCATAAGAATTTTCCTAGAATGACCTGATCTGCATTCTGTTCTGGATTTGCTTATAGATGATTTCCAAGGTAAAGTTCACTACAGTATACTGCTTAACTACATGGGCTGTATTTTTACCAATCCAACGTTAGGTAATAGTTAACGAAATGGATTAACACCAGGAACAAGTCAACTGAGCATTATATAAAATAGCTGGAGAGGAAAATATTTGGTAAACTAAAGTTATGCGACCACACAGATCTGTGAAGATTTAAGGGTTTGCAATCAGAAATACATACAAAGCTGAAAGTCACATTCTTGTTATAAACCAATAATGCCTTTTTAAAAAGGTCAGTAGTGGTGTTAGAACACTGCTCATTCTCCATGAAATTTCTCTACCTTTCCCTCTTTCTCTGTCAATCTCTTTCTCTATTGACTGACACAGGGGAAGGCATGACACAGTTTTTAGTAGTTATTTTAGCATCCATCTCCTAAATCAATGTGATTGGAGTGCCTTGGAAAACTAATTCACTGTGGTTAGAAAACCTAGACTAGAGGGTCAAAACAATACCCCACCATCTTCACTCAGGTACAGAGCAGTTCCTTTGTCATTTAGGCTTTGCTTTAACATATATGCACAGCAGTGATGTTAAAAATGCAGTGTTTGGGGGGGAGGCATCCAAATCCAGAAAGCACAGGAATATAGGGAATCCTGGAGCCGGAACCAACTTGAGATCCTTGTTATTGTACTGTATGGTTAGTGGCTTTCCCATAGCCTCGGGATCAGGTGCTGGCTGTTGCTGGCTTTTAAACTTATTTTGGCTAGAAATACATATGATGTACCAAGAAAAGTTTTGACCAATGGTTTGCATCCAGTTCTGCTGTCAGTAGTAAGAAGAGGCTGTATCATTGTGGTGGTGTGCAGTATAATCACACATTTCACCAATGACCTTTGAGATAACACGTTCTTTCACCTACCCAAGTCTTTCCTATCCATGTTCTTCTTTTCCCCATGAATGTACCCACCCCAAAACAGTGAACTTGTATTTGCAGCAGAACCACTGTAGCAATCATTTTGAAATTTAGCAAGCTTTCTCTCCCTCAGAAGGGGCAACCATGTCTGTAAATTGCATCCAATTCTGGCAGAAGCTAATTTCCTTTTAAAAAAACAAAAACAAACAAACCTTGGTGCTCTGCACAAAACCTGCTATTTGACAGGCTCAATGCACTCTGGAGGGGCTCCTATGCCTGAAAATTCCACCCATTTCTGGCGAGAGGAAATAAGTTACAGTTATGTTTAGATTCCCCATTATAAATTGGACAGCCAGAGTGGGGTGGAGGGGTAGGAAGAGCACAGCTTCATTTTTCACATGTCTAATTTGGTCCTGAGTAACTAGTAAAATTAGAAATACACAGAGCAGCCGCAAAATAGATTGGGCTGCTTCCCCAAGCTACAGATACAAGTCAGATTTTGTGGCTGGTGTACACCTGTAACAGCTGGGGCATTGCCCATTCTGCACAACACAACTCTCTTATTATGCAGTTTAGGCTCCATGATCCAATACTTTTCAGATTTGCAAGACTGGAAAGAACTGATTCCCCCCCCCCCTCTTCCCTTATTGCGGGGCTACAAAGGTTAAAGCTTGTTTCTCATCATTGCCCAAGAGCCAACATCAGAAAAGATAGCTAAAATGGCACACCCTTACATGGAAGTAAGTGGCATTGAAGTCTGTGTAACTTCTGAATAGACATGTGTAAGATTGCATTGCACAGTGGGTGTTTAACCCTCTGCTTACTAATAAAGGACAGCACCTCAGAACATAGGCAGAGTGACTTTTCCTCACCACTCCGTAGCCACAGCCAGTCCTCCACAAAATTAAGAATGAAGGATCAGGGCTTTCATGGCAGAAGACATCACTTTCTGACAGGCTTCAGTTCTTGTACCTCTCTTTTTGTATACATAGTCATATTATCAGCTACATCAGGATATTGAAATAACTGGTATCCATTGCTAAATCACATGGTAACACGTAAATCAACTTAAGTTATTCTACTGTTTGTGGACACAGCATTTCTACTGTTTGTGGACCCAGTAAGTATTTTGTCAACAAGCATTCCCTTGCAAATGAACAACAAAACCTGCAGTCATCCTCCTTTGCCATGTTCATAAAGCACACTGTAGTATGGTCATTGCTACCAGATAATCTGCTACTGACTATTCTAACTTTGATTGCACATGTGGACACCAAGACGGCAAACCTATATGCATTTACTTGGGAGTAAGTACCATTTTCAAAAAAATACACAAAGACATATGTATTTTCAAAAAAAAAAATACACAAGGACATGACACTAAAGTTCCAGTGTCGTAGAAGTACCCAACTGTGTGCTCCCAAAGGGGTTGGGCCTTTCTGAAAATTCTAAACAACCAAGTCACAAAGATTTGAAGGTGCTCACAAAGCATTCACTGCCTTCCCCGGTTTCCTAAAGTTCAGGAACTCAGTTTGGGGCAGAGGAAAGATGTAGGTGCAGCCAGTAGATACTCCTAGACCCTGGCGGAATGTCATTTCTGATCAGGGACTCCTGCAGGGAAATTACTCTCTCCACATTATTTCCACAAGGGAAAGCCCTTTGGGGTGTTCTCATTAGAAGAAATGGTGAATATAGCATTTATTTCCTGTCAAGGATTCTGGGGCTTGTAGTCCCAGTCCTCTGCTGGACATGGGAGCGGAGCATCTGCCAGCATTTCCTCTGCCCCAAAGTGAGTTTCTGGACTTTTGAGAAAGAGAAGCCCATAGGATTGATGAGAGTAGAGTTTTGTTTGGGGTTTCAAGCAAGGCTGTTATTGCCTGATCATGCTTGAGTCTTTGCTTGAAAACTCATGACACCACTACTTCAATGCTTAGTTCAGGGCACTGATAATGACTGAGAAAGCCCTACGTATTTCATTTACCAGTAAGTTTAAAAGCATCTAGGAACACAATCTTATATTTATCACCCATGCAATAAATCAGAACTAGCATGCACAGAGGTGTTTTCCCTGAACTTTAGAACTTCATTTCCCAGGAAAATCCAAGTCAAAGCATCTTCCAGAAACTGGAATTATTATTCATGTTTAATTTTGGTAGCTTGGGATAGGCAGCATCAGGATTTACAAACTGCAGTCGGGATTTAACTGAAATACAGTATCAATGTAGAACTTGTAATATGGAGCAGGCTATAAATTTAATAAAGGTGGTATTTCTGCTGAAAGTATTCTTTACAAATAAATTATATTTAAGTCTCTACACAGAGCCAAATAATAGCTTGATAAGAAGCAGGGGTGTGGTAGCCTGGTAGAAAAACTCAGAAGCAGAAATCTGATCAGAAATCACTGATTTCTGAGAGGCAACTCTCTTCCAATATTTTTTGCTCCTTTCTGTCAACAGGAGATTTACAGCTCAAAATTTAATTCCCATTCATTTTTCATGTTGGGTTATAGCACAGTAAGGGGGTAGCAACCAACCAATTACGTTCCAAAAGGAACAGGCATTAAAACAGTTTATTGACAAAATAAATTACTGTATCCAATCTGTTCCTTTTTTCAATCTAAAAATGGTTGCTTAAAACTGAGAATGTCTTTTTAATGTAACAGACATTAGGCAGAGATATATTTATTATTCAGACACTTGCCAAAATGCAGTTAACCTGTCAACCTGATCCTATACATATACATGCATAGCTGCAACAGCTTGAAATAACTACAGCTGTCAGAGGAAAATTAAAAGGAGCTGAAGGCCTTACACTAAATCCATTTTGAACCCTCAACTGTTTGAATCCAAGCATCAGCACTGGCCCTCCACTTCCAGCTGGATAAAGCATGATAAGCAGTAGCGCATAGCTCTTTCTGCAAATACCTACACTAAGATGAGTAAAGGTAAAGGGACCCCTGACCATTAGGTCCAGCCGTGACCGACTCTGGGGTTGCGGCGCTCATCTCGCATTATTGGCCGAGGGAGCCAGCGTACAGCTTCCGGGTCATGTGGCCAGCATGTCTAAGCCGCTTCTGGCGAACCAGAGCAGCGCTCGGAAACGCTGTTTACCTTCCCGCCGGAGCGGTACCTATTTACCTACTTGCACTTTGACGTGCTTTCGAACTGCTAGGTTGGCAGGAGCAGGGACCAAGCAATGGGAGCTCACCCCGTCGCGGGGATTCGAACCGCTGACCTTCTGATCGGCAAGCCCTAGGCTCTGTGGTTTAACCCACAGCGCCACCCACGTCCCTTACTAAGATGAGTACTTGATAGCAACACCTAAAACTTTGTAAATAATACGTTTTGATCAGTTATCCTTTGGGCACACTGAACCCCATTATGTAAATACATAGAAAGGCAAAGAATATAGAGAAACCAGACTGAAATGCCAATAGAGTATTACAGATCACGGCACTGGAATGGTGCAGGAGGTGCTATGAAACATCTTACAGATGTTTAAGACCAATCCTAAATACCTTTGTTCTGCCAGGTTTTTTGAGGTGAGATTATTATGCTATTTCAGCTATCAATATTGTTGGCTTACTTCTTTTTCAGTATTTCTTTTTTACATATCCTTTAATGTTAATAAATATTGCACTTTTTTGCTATTTTGGGAACCTGCCTTGAATATCTCTTTTGCCTAGAAATATGGGAAATAAATATTTTAAAAATAAACAGATCTAGTAGCAGCAGCTCAAACCAGCTGGCCTTAGAATCACATCACAGCAAGGCTTTCAAATAACAGTTCTTTTGTTTACATGGCCCACAACAATTATCAAGTGTACAGATCAAATATGAACTACAAGACAACCCTAACCTTTACCTAAGCTATGTGGATTATTATACATCAATAACCAAGCTCTACTTTAAAAAAAATCTAATATTAACAAAGGAAGAGGCACCCACCCACCCCAAAATAAGAAAAGGCATTTTACTGAAAGAAATGCTTTAGTACATAGGATTTTATATCTGCCACAAAGTCAGCCCAGAAAGACACTTGTAGCAGCATTAAAATATACTGTGAAAAAACTGTGTGGAATGGTTTTGTGAACAAACTGCTTTCTGGGACCAGGGCCATAATGTAAGTGACCGTTCATAATATTGTATGGTTTTACAGGCAATAAGGCCTTCTGGTTTTCCAACATGGAAGCCATAGAACCCATTGTTAATAGCTCAAAATCAAAAACAATAACAAAGGCTGCAGTCCTATGCACACTTACTTGGCAGTAAATGCCTGTGAATTCAGTAGCATTACTCCTAAATAAACAGGGATATAGAATCAGGCTCTAAATCTCAGGAGGATGATTAGCAAAAACACTTGCCGTGCAATATCTAAAGGCTACCGATAACAGAAGAAAGAAAAAGCAGAAACCAAGATAGGAAAAAAAGCTTTCCTAATCCCAATGCTTTGAAGCAGGTACAAATGGCAAGAAACATTTTCCATTGAGAAAAAGCCTCAGATGCAAGCAAATTATGCAGAATAGAAGAGCACAGCAGATGAACCAAGAAGAGCTACGAAGCTTAACTGAATGAAAGTATTGCATTGTCTGCTCCTATACTACATTTAGACAAATTCCACATCTCACAATAAACTGACATCAATAAAGCTGAAACCAGTAATTACAATCCCTCTCCAAGCTTTGCATGGGACAGAACAATACTTTATTAAGCAACTCTTCTTAATACTGATGGTGTGTATTCATAAAAGGTATCACATTCAGAGAACCGTAAGTACAGTATTTGGGGTCAGAATGTTAAAGGTCCTGAGCAATTTGGCCACCTGACAACTTCTGATGCATAAACAAAAAGCCTACTAAACAGACAAGCTTTCTAATGACAGCTGACACCCACACACCTGTACAAAGGCATCTCTGAAATGTGAACCAGCAGGGGAATTCAGACAGTATGATACACTGATGTGTATGTGAGTGTGTGTGACCTTGAGGGCAAGGTACTCACCTATTATTTCACTTCCTGGTAAAGCAGGTACACCAGATTTTATTTCAATTTCTGGAGGGGGACTTCAGTCCATCTTTTAGCCAAAAATGTGGTTAAAAGAAATGGGGGGAAAACAAAAACCTAACACGGACAAGCAGCCTAGTTTTACTATGCTAAGAAATGTTCCGCAGGGAGGGAGGGAGGAAACATGCCGGGAAGCACCTTAGAAGGTTCAGCATCGGGGGCATCGAAACCATTCCAAACTCTAAAGAAGCAATTGGGAAACCAAAACACACCAAGCAAGATCTGCTATCCCCACCCCACTCCTGCTGCCTAGTAACAGGTGCTCTCGCAAGCTACATCAATCCACATTGCTTGTGTTTAAAAAAAAAAGATCACGTCTGAACACCCGCCTTGTCAGGATAGCTCTTACCAGTTTGCTAGGAAGCTGGAAACCAGAAGATCTTTGGCGAGCGTAGCTGCCCTCCCATTGCTAATAGTAACGAGGGGTCGTCCTTCCCTCCTCCCCTTGTTCCTGCTGCAAGCTCCTAAGAGGAACTGAAAGCTGACACATCAACAAAGATGGCTGCCGCAGACACCAGAGTGGTTTCAGCTGAGAGAGGAGGAGCGGAGGCGGGGCGAGACTTGGTTTATCCGCCCGCAAGGAGGAGGAGAGAGAGGGGAGAGAGGGCTCCGGCTCGCGCACCTCGCTTCACGTTGCCTAACAGCTTGAGTCACAGGAAAGCTCTGCAGCTTTTATCATCTGCCACGGGCGTGCCATTAACAAGAGCAATAGCGAACCGGGAGGGGAAGGGATGGCTCTCCCTGGTACCTGGCTGGGTGCGTCGGTTCAGGTTCCCCCCCGCATGGGGTTCAGGGCCCAGGGATTAGAGCTGCTGTTTACTGATTCAGGCTGCAAAAACTTTCACAGCCCCACTGCAAGAACAGATTGCCTGTCAGCTTAAAAAACGATTTTATAGTATAAAATAGGAGGAGGAAGTAGTGTAGCACTGGAGCCTAGTACAAAATCACTGTCAATAATATTCCTCTCGGGTGCGCGTAGTTTGCGACGTGCAAAAGGCGGTCCATAGAACCACCAGGATGGCCCCTTTGGAAACCTAAAGGATGCAGAAAACAGCAGGACAGGACGTATTAAAAATCCACGAGATAAAATGTTTTAGAACTTCCAATATGACGCTTTTTTATTAGCCCCTTCGCACCCAGAACAGACGCCAGGGTTTTGTCGGTTTGGAAAGCTGCAAAAGATGTGACGCGGGCATGCATGCGTCTGCAAAGCAGAAACGGCGCGAACTGCCTTCCATTCTAACTTCCCTCCAGCCCCCACTTCTGGCGTCTCTCCCCACCCCGCCAGTCCTTCCCGCTCAGGTTAACCAGAGCGCATTGTCTCCCGCGAGGCAAGCGCATGCGCCCTTGAGATTACGCGGCAGTTTTCGCGAGGGAGGGGAGTGGTGCGAAGCTAGGCATAAAACTTCGAAGGTCGGCGCACGAGGCTCCCGGAGCGGGTAGAGGGAGCCGGGGAGGCGTCGTTGGGGGCGCCTCTTCGTGCGCGTTGTTTCTTTCCTTTACGTGGCGGCAGCGAGCTGAAGCGCGTTTCTAGGCTTCTGGTGGGGTTTCATCGAGGAGAAGGAGCTGGTTTTAAAAGGCCACCTCCTCGCGTCCAGCAGCTGTCCTTTTGGCTCCGTCCCCGGGGGCGCAGGGCTGGGAGTAGGAAAGCCTCTCAGGTAACACCCTCAGAGGGGGCCCCGCGTGGGTGGGCATCGCTAGGCCCCCTTCAGGGCAGGGTCCGCGGCGGTTTGCTGTTTAATTCGGGAGGGGGGGGGACCTGTAGGTCTCCGGGTACTTCTGGACTCCCAACTCCTGGGCAGCATTGCCCAACGGCAGTGCCGGATTGACAAGCTATAGCTTAGGGCCCCCACTCTCTTGGGGGCACCCAAAAAATTTAAAGGAAAATAACCTAGATGTACTTTTCCAAAATATAAGATAAAAAAATATATAAAACAGCAACAGTGTTTGTGTTGTGTAGGCTCCTATGATGCAAGTAATGGGTCCATAAATTACCATATAGCATATAAGGTAAAGGGACCCCTGAGCGTTTGTCCGCAGACAGTTTTTCCGGGTCATGTGGCTAGCATGACTAAGACGCTTCTGGCGAAACCAGAGCAGCGCACGGAAACGCTGCTTACCTTCCCACCGGAGCGGTACCTATTAATCTACTTGAACTTTGGGGCATGCTTTCAAACTGCTAGGTTGGCAGGAGCTGGGAATGAGCAACGGCAGCTCACCCCGTCGCTGGGATTCGAACTGACGACCTTTTGACTGACGAGCCCAAGGCTCAGTGGTTTAGACCACAGCGCCACCCGCGTCAGTACCGTAGCTTAGGGCCTCATTAAACCCAAATCTGGCCCTGCCCAATGGTCAGGGGTCGCAGGGAGCTGGGAGTCCAGACGCGGGGAGAATGCCGGGTTCGTTGTCCCTGGTTTTAACTGTGAACCCACATCTGCCTTGCCATTGTCATTCCCCTCCATGCATGGCTTGTTTAGTAGTTGATATTATGCCACAATCTTAGTTCACATTTATCTGATTTCACTAAGTCCTGGTGAAATCAGGTAGCTTGCTTCTGGGTTAAGGTGCTTTGGGTCAATGAGGTGGTATTCAGGTTTTACTCAGGGTAGACCCGCTGAAATTAATGGGCCTGACTTAACTAAGGCACACTATCCTTACCTGTCATCCTTGTGAAAAGAGTGCTGAGTGATCAAAGTTCTCTAAGTTCTACGGCATGCACAGATCCGAATCATCAGTGTGCACTCTGCACGACGTAATGATCAGGTGGTATTTGGTTAAGGTTAACTTGGAGTGGGCTCATGGAAGTTAATGAACATGACCAAGTTAGGTTTATTAATCTCAGTGGTCTACACTGAGTAAAACTTAGTTGCATGCCAGCCAGTTGTTTTAAGATGTGTAGAATGGACATTGGAGGGCCATATCTATAGTAGAAGAGTGTTGAGGTGATACATAAGGTTTTCTTTTAAAGGCTTCTGTACTGTAAAGGAAAAGGGGGGGTGGAGATTTCCTGCAGGTAGAAAATAAGAATAGCATGGAAAGGACTCTTATTAGCATTGCTCTATGATAAGTTGCCATTTTTTCTTGCACAGTTTTCTCTTATTTTAAATAATGAGAAGGGGATTATCCAAAAGCTGTATCGAGTGGGAGGCATTCAAGAACTATATACTGAAATGAAATTATAGCCCCTGCTATCTTGGGTTTTAATGCATTTTAGCCGTATACAAGAGGTGGATTGGTGGGGAGTTAGGAGTACATGTACCTGATAACAGCCAAGCTCTGCTGATGCACTTGTGTGGGTTGAGAATCCATCCTTTCCAGTTAAAGATTAAACTTTTTATTTTTTGTAAAGTTGATTTGCAGTACCCAGTCACATTGTGGAAGCATCACCTTCTGCATTTCTGCCTATCTGCTGATGACTTTTGTCCAAATTTTGATGAACTGGATTGGTGCTAATAATAATAATAATTAATAATAAAATTTATTATTTATACCCCGCCCATCTGTCTGGGTTTCCCCAGCCACTCTGGGCAGCTTCCAGCAAAATATTAAAATACAATAGTCTAGTAAACATTAAAAGCTTCCCTAAACGGGGCTGCCTTCAGATGTCTTCTAAAAGTCTGGTAGTTGTTTTTCTCTTTGACATCTGGTGGGAGGGTGTTCCACAGGGCGGGTGCCTCTACCGAGAAGGCCCTCTGCCTGGTTCCCTGTAACTTGGCTTCTCGCAGCAAGGGAACTGCCAGAAGGCTCTTGGCACTGGACCTCAGTGTCCGGGCAGAACGATGGAGGTGGAGACGCTCCTTCAGGTATACTGGACTGAGGCCATTTAGGGCTTTAAAGGCCAGCACCAACACTTGTGAATTGTGACAGCTATGGTGTTCATTGCCTTCTCCTTATTAGAAAACAACAGGATAACTGGCTTTATATGCAAGATAGTTTACTGGGAATTGCTGCTAAATGCCACCTTCTCGTGTTCTGCTTTCACTTGTTTCAGCAAGGACATTAACACAGCAATGCATACCCCCTTTATTCTGGGCTGGTTGAATTGAACTGAGTTCCCTGTTCCTCCAGCTGGAACATTGGATCCCAAACTGGTTCCACTGCTGTCACATGACTGCATTAGGCCTGATCCAGGATTGATATGTGCCCCAGTTCCATACTGGTGCAACAATTTGCCTCCCCACCCCTTTTACATCCTTCTGGAATATGAGTGGCAGGCAGGGTGGATAAAAATCTATGATTTTTAAAAAAAAAATCAAAAAAATCGGATTTTTTTTAATTTAAATCGGATTTTTTTTTATTTAAATTGGATTTTTAAAATAAAATGCTTTTGGAGGAAAAATCTTTCTAAATATAGTCTTCTATTTAAGTTACATTGTAGTCCAAAGGCTATCCATCAGGAAATAAGGATTTGTTTTAAGTTTATCAAGTGTGCTAAAACTCAGTCTAAGTTTTTTTTTAAAAAAAATGTTTAACCACATCAGTTAACAAACATGGATACATATGCTATCAGGTTATTGTTTTAGTTAAATAAATTGTTTAAATGGTTATTAAGGAAATGATTATTTTTCTCCTTCCAATAAAGTACAGCAGAAAAGTTGTCCAAATATGAACAGTTGACTTATTAAACCTCACCATAATTTCATAATTATCTGTCTATGTATTTCTAGTAGTATAACCAAATCAGTAATTTTTGATATAACTGTAAAAACTACTCTGAAAATTTATTATTCCAAAAATGAAACCTTCATATGGTTGTAAATATTAAGATTATACCAGCAAAAATGAGACTTTCTGTAAAACAAAATATTTAAATCAAGTCTTACTGACTAGTGATTTAAATCAAGCCTTACTGACTAGTGATTTAAATCGTGATTTAAATCAAATCCACCCTGGTGGCAGGGCTGCAGTTGTAGCACACTGCTCCATTGAGCCCTGGTGCTACCTGGCTGAGTTCTGGATTGTACCAATAAACATCAACATGTGGCTGTCCCTTGAGGACATGCCCCAAGGCTTCAGGAGTGCCAGCAGTTTTGTTAAATCCCTAATGTGGTTGTTTGAAGCTAGTGGGAAGACATTAATGCTAAAACTGTCTATTTTCTGTAGAATAATTTATTATAGTCCACTTTTATTTTTAATAAAAAAGAATACAGAAAATTGAATGAAAATTTGCTTAGGACATCTTAGTCTGGAATATTTAAAAAATCAATGCATTTTCTTTTGGCTGCTAATTGCTTTTTATTCTTTTCATCTTCCTCCTAGCTAAACAATAACTTTATAGCTGTCAGGAAATTGTTCTGATATGGATGCACACAGGATGGCACAAAATCGTTCTATAAGGAATGAAGAGCTCAAAATTCAAAATGAATCACTGAAAAATCCCAGCACAGGTCCCAACTTCAAAAGCTCTATACCTGAAGAAGATAAAACTTTAAAATTCCTCAACAATTTCTCAATTTGTGACCAGGCTAACATGTTTTTTGAAACTCGTAGCAGTAATTCAAGTGAAAGCAGCTATGATGGTAGCTTTAATAGACAGAGAACCACATCAGAAATGAATGGAGGGGAACTGAGAGGTAGGAAAATACCTCATTTTAAAATAGTTTTAATACCTTTAATCTTGTGTGTTGCTTTTGCAATTTCACTTATAGTACTTAAATTGTTTTATTGCTTTCTTTTTGAAACCTTTGAAAATGGAAATGGCTAGTTGTTCCAATTGTGCACTTCCTCAGCTTTAAAATGTATTATATAATAAATGCTTTTCTTCAATAAACATTTTTGTGCTGTGTTTTTACAGTTTTTGTATCATATGAGCAGACTCAAGTCATTCCTCGGTCATTTACCACCCACCACCCACCCATCCAGGCTCCAGTGTTGAAGCTCAGCTGTGCAGAAGGTTAAGTTTTCTTTGATTAGAAAATCAACCATTACTTGTTGATTAACTGCAACAAGTTAGTAAATATTAAAGGAAGTATGGAGAAGACGGGAAGTTAGATGTATATATAAGAAGATTTATTGTCAGAACTTATGAGGTTACTTTTTGTTACTTTTGTATTTTTTGTAACAAATGGTATAAATGCATGGTTTTGTTTCGTTGGTGTCTAAGCAAAATAAGGGACCCAGGTGGCGCTGTGGGTTAAACCACAGAGCCTAGAGCTTGCTGATCAGAAGGTCGGCAGTTTGAATCCCTGCGACGGGGTGAGCTCCCGTTGCTCGGTCCCGTCCCAGCTCCTGCCCACCTAGCAGTTCGAAAGCACGTCAAAGTGCAAGTAGATAAATAGGAACCGCTCTGGCGGGAAGGTAAACGGCGTTTCCGTGCGCTGCTCTAGTTCGCCAGAAGCGGCTTAGTCATGCTGGCCACATGACCCGGAAGTTGTACGCCGGCTCTCGACCAATAAAGCGAGATGAGCGCCGCAACCCCAGAGTCGGACACGACTGGACCTAATGGTCAGGGGTCCCTTTACCTTTACCTTATGCAAAATAAAGGGGTGGGAGGAAAGAAAATCAACCATTACTATAGATGAAAAATTGGAAGCTTTGTTATCAAATCACTTCTCTGCAAGTGTTAAGAACAATGAGTAGCTATTACTTAACCATAATCTTGGCAGTTGCCTTCTTGAGTTCTGTTTACATATGGACAGCTTTAAATTATCTCATTATGAGCTTGCTTAGGAATAGTCTACCAACTTTAGGTGTTGGTTAATGTAAATGTTTAATGATTAAGCAGTGATTTCATGCTGTGCAATATTGTACTTGGTAAGTCCATCTGAATTCAGCGTAACTTACTCCTAATTGTGCATAGCATGCATCTCTAGCTGGTTGTCAAGAATCATCCAACTGGGTTAATTATTAGAAATGTATCTCCCCTTCTACTACTTCTTGGAAAAACTAGGTCATTTCTATTCTATATTGTAGGGAAATCAGAAGCCATGAATGGCTCCAGTACCTTCCTACCATCCTCAGCAAATGAAATAAATCCTGTGAGTTTGCAAGATATGAATCTGAATTTTCCTCTGCATGTGTCCTTTAATGCCAATGTTATTTTCAGCTTCCTTTGTTAACCCTGATAGTACATGTGTTTTCCCTTGTGGATGTGACAATAGGATTTGGTGGGGCCGGTTCCATTTCTGTTATTTATGTGGCAGTGTTTTACTATTTTAAGGCATATATATGTTGCTCAAACAATTCTAAATGTATATTACAGGTGCATGCTTCAGCCTTACAACATGCAAAGCAGAGAAGACTACAGAGCTCTCCTGACAATACTTTATCCACAGGCTGTGATCAGTTACACCGAACCACATGCCATTTTTGTAAAATGTTTGGTAGGTTTCTGTTATCTGATCTGTGATAGAGCAGTGCAAACTCTTACCTTGCAAACTTTTTAAAAAATAATTGAAGTTACGATTTTTTATTATAAATTAGAAAGTGAACTCAAGTGTCAGTTGAAGCCTGTGTCCTTCATCCACCATAAACTTACTTGGTGATCTTAGACAAGCCATCATTTCTCAACCACAACTGAAACATCTGAACAAAAATTGTGAATTATGTATGAATGATTACTAGGCAACTGTGTGTAGAGTGCTTTGGATACTGTAAGTAAGATGCATGAATGAACTTAATTTGCGTACAAATAAAAATTAACCTATACTTATATTTAATATTTTATCTCAAAAATATCTAAATGTAAGGGTACCTTATCCATGTTGATTAACATCTTACATTTTTCCATGTCAAAGGAGGGGGGAATTGATGTTTTCAAAATGATGCCAATGGATAATAAAAAATTTCAAACCTAGAGGCTTAGTATTACAGAATTTTACTATGTGCGGTTGACTTTAAAGACCATCAACTTAATGGGAACACAGAAGAAAATCTTGGATACTGAATCAGAAATTGCTGACTACATACTGTAATGTCAACGCTTTGTGTTGCTGTTTTAATCTCTTTAGGATCCTTGAGATGCACACGGTGTAAGCAGATATATTACTGTTCGGTGGAGTGTCAAAGGAAAGACTGGCAAATGCATAGTGTCATCTGTAAGCTAGTTAAACATAAGTAAGTTTATAGGTTAAATTAATCCTCCCTGATAACTGGATTTGTATCTATTTCCCTATAGACATCTGATTGGATAATAGACAGGCTGGACTAGATGGGCATTTGGTCTGATCCAGCAGGGCTGCTCTTGTTTATATAGCTCCTGTTAGTGGTCATGTTTCAGAAAGAGGAATATAGGCATATTTAAGCAGACCTCTGCTCATATTTTAGATGAATACATAGGTTCACATTCAGATCCTGATGCTCAAGCACTTTGTGTGAATTAGCATGTACATTTAGGGCCCCCATGGATTTTATGTGACTAAATACAAGGAACTACAGCATGATCTTGCAACTTAAGCTATCTCACAGATTTGTTTTGGTGATAAAATGGGAAATAAACCATGTTATTTGCAGCATCTTGAGGTCCTTAGAAGAAAGCCCAGGTCTCAATTCAATATTATTTAGTTATTTTATTGTTTTTTTAATCGGTTTATACACCACCCTTTATCAAAAGATCCCAGGGCAGTGTACAACATTAAGAACACATTTTATGGAGCATCAATAACAAAAACATAATAAAAAGCATAATAGCAGACAGCATAATAAAAAAAAAATCATCATAATAAAATGTTCATAATAACAGTACTCCCCACCTCACCACCACGGCTTTAACAGGCCATAGATTATTTAATGCCTAAAGGCCTGGGTAAGGTGAATGTTTTTGCTTGGCACCTAAAGACATGTAATGATGGCCCCAGGCAAACCTCTCTTGGGAGCATTCCACAGTCGGGGAGCCACCACTTAAGATATATACTGCAAAGGGCTATAGAATTAGAAGTGAGATCTGCAGCAAAATGTTGGAGTGGTTATGTTTGGGTTTTGGTTACTCCACTCCCTTTTCTCCCCCACCTACAGCAGTCCACATTCTACACATACTCGGTCTTCACTGGACTAGTTTCTAGGGTATTCTCCCTTTTAGTGTCCTCCCCTCTTTTGTACTTCTGCACCCTGCAGAATTTACCCTGTCTTCTGATACCGGTACTTCCCTCATATGCACGGCTCTTTTGACTGTGTCAATAATGGCACTCAGAAAATTGAATCCGATGTTATAGGATGATTGTAATTCTGTAGTGGTGAAGAGTTTTAGCAAGTATCCTCTAAATTCTGGTTACTGTAGTGTAGTTAGGTATGCAGTATTGCATTTTTGAATATGTGGTCGTTTGTTTGTTTATTTATTTATTTTGGAATTCCAGGTTGTATGTTGTCCCCAAAGAATGGAAGTGAAAATTACTACTACCATGTTTGAATATAACATTTTTAGAATGAATGTTGAGACATTCTCTTTCCTCACCTTGTATCACACCACCTTCAGCACTACCATCCCAGTCCGTCTCCCATTATGTCAAAAACAGTGTTAGAAACTAAGATATGAAAGCTAGGAGCTAAATGGCACCTTAAACCTAGGTTATGGGCGCAACAATGGAATGTCTAGGCACACTTTTTAAATAAGAATACAAAGGTGAAAATGAAGAAATATTAAAATATTTCTGAAGTATTATATACATTTTTCACATGGTCTAGTCCTTCCCCTGCCCACCCCCCTAATATTCTTAAGAGGGTCTCTTCAGTCTTCAGAGAGTAGCTGAAAGTGGAGGAGCAGAAAAAGGTCTTCCTTTCCTTCTACTCTACTGTTTTAATCTGAAATTTTAGGCACAGTATTGCACCCTGAACTCAGAAGTTGCTCGTGTTAATGAAATTCCCTGTCGCAAAATGCTCCTAGAACAATGGGAGTTTTGAACACTGGTAACAAATGGAAAACCTAGTTTACAAACAGAATCAAACTGTCTTAAGAATGGTTAATAAACCAGAGTCCCCCACTTTAAGCATAATGAGAAACTGGTTTAAACAGACCAGGATTGAGGCAACAAGCCAGCATGCAAATGGGGTGGGTGGGAAGTGTACAGTAAAAATGCTCATTCTACCTTAATAAATAGTTGATTCAACCAGAGATATTAGGACTAAAAAGGCCTTCAGTGTTTATTGATAAGTAAGTCATAGGGCTTTATAAACCGGCTCTACTTTATGTCTGTTCAGCAACATATAAATGCTTACTGCTTTAACTGGGTCAATTTTGAGTGTATTAAGGACTGCTTGACCTTTACAGAACAATTATACTAACGAACAGAATTCATTTTTAGTGCAGATAAAGTTGACGATGATGCAAAATCTTTGGATGAAATCAAGAAAAAGGTATGACTAGAGTTGTTCACTTGTGTGGTTGGGGAGGGGGCATTATTACCATGTGCAGATGATAGTACTGTGTATCAAATAGTATATTTTGGTCAGCAGTACAGTGAATTATTGGCATTAGAGAACTTGAAGCTGCTTAAGGGATCTTCTGTCACCCTGAAGTGATAAACTGGAATCCAGATAACCATGAGATTGCCTCCACATTGTGCAATGAGCTTATTTTGGTTCCATTTCCACTATAGTGCCTCCCCTTGTGTCTAAAAAAACTCTTTCTTATAAGAGTTATGGACCTCTGAACAGCATTCAAAGAGGCACAAACAACTCCTTTTGCAATTAAATTTATTCCAAGTTCTGTTAGAAGAAAGCATTTTAAGTGCAATCATGGGTTTTGAATCCTAACCAATAACACTCAGTTCAACCTTCATTTGGGAGCTCCTCCACCCATTGTGATACCTTCCCTACTTCTAGAGCAAATTGGAACAGCCCACATCTTTATCAATATAGCAGTTACTGCACATTGCAAAATGCTGTGGCTACAGTGAATAGGCAATGTGTCCTATAGAAGTGTGCAGGGAATGAATTTTAACTACACGACGGCTAGCCAGCTAACGAGTGCCTAATTGCAAGCATTTTCTTGGTTATCTTTTCTACTTTAGCTTCAACTCTTACTGCCTTTTCTCTATTGATATGAATTTTAAACACGATGAATTCCTTTCTTTCCCACTTTATGCAAACTCCTTACTGTTTTCTGAACAGCCTCTCAATTTCTTGTCATTTTAAAATGACACGAAGTCATATATTCTGCTGTTCTTGCTGAAGCTGTTGCCTCTTATAACAAGTGAATAGTACTACATTTGTAGAATCTCAAAATACCATTTATTCCGTTCTGTAAAAGTACTGTGTGGGTGACATGGCCATCAAGACACGTAATGACTTTAATATTTCTACCATAGTCCTCAATATTACCCTTGACTTTGATCCTTCTTATGCTGCAGTCCAAACTTCCCTTGCCAGTGGGGTTTCAGTAGCAGTGGGGCCACTCCCTGAAAATTTATTTAGGGGAATATATCACGGAGAGCTGCTTGATGTAAAGTGGAACTTCCTGAAATTCAGCTGAAGTCTGCCTGACTGGTAGAGCTCTGCATATGATCTAATACTCAGGAGGGTTCTCTATCTTCTGGAGATTCATTGCAAGGGGGGAAGGAGCAAACAGGAATTATTAGTTCCATTAACTTCCTTTCATTAACTTACCTTCTTTACATGATTTAAGTATTTTAGATCACTGAAACAGGTTAATACAGTAGTTGCATATTCTGCTTAGTAAGCAAGCAAAATAATTTGTTTACAATAGGAAAATTTATCTATGAATGCCAGCAAAACAGAAGAGCAGGGCAAGAAAACTATGTATTCTGATCTGACTACACTGGAGCTGAAGAAAAATATGAAAATATTGGTAAGTTCTGCTTTCAACTCGCTGCTTTGTTCTGTGTCTATTCTGCCCTCCCTATCCTCCCCACCCTCCACCACAAGGTGGCAAACAACAAAGAGCAAACCTTTTTTTTAAACTTTAAAAAATATGTGTGTGTGTGAGAGAGAGAATATATTGCTTAAATAACACAGTTGGACTTGTTTATCGTTTTGATTGCTGAGGTTTTCTGATTAGAAAGCGAATGCTTTCATTTTCTTCCCTGTATAACCTAAATCAAGGGTGGGGAACTTGATCCAGCAGGTGGGATCCTTCCTTTCTGCAGTCCAGCTTTGACAGAAGGAAGGCAACAACCACCTGTCAATCACCTGACATCATTGCGATGCCAGGTGACTACTTAAAAGAGGCTGTCATCAGCAACCATCCGATCAAAAGGGGGTTTTCAGTACCAAAGCGGATGGGTGCAGAGAGCAATCTCCTTTGAACTATGTAAGCCAATAGGATCGAAACTGCTCCGCTAACTGTTCTAGGGAATTCCTGGGAGCTGCTCCCATTTTTACCTGCCCCATACTTGGTAGCTGCAGTCAGGACAAATCATTGTGTGCACCCACCCAGCCTAGCCACCAGCAGGTAAACGGCAGTGATGCTGACTGATGACATGTAGCATTGTAGACAATCTTCTTGCTATATGGCTTTCTTTCTATCTAGGGAACAGTAACACAGTTCAATGATCCAAGTGAATTCTACATTCAAGTCAAATCTCCAGAAGTTCTAAGTAATATTAATAAGCTTAGTGTGAAATTGAAAGATTACGATGGAATTAACCAAGATGAATATATTCCTGCCAAAGGTGAAGTCAGTGTTGGACAATATACCCTGGATCAGGTAACTTAATCGTCAAATGGACTCAAGGACCAGTTGGTTTGTGGTTGGCTGTCCAAGAGAACCTGCAGCCAGCAACTTATCATGGTTGATTTATAGAAAGTATAGGTGTTCCTAAAACGAGATACGTACTTAAGTCTTGTTTGTGTATGTGTAACTGAAGTGATCAGTGCCATATAACTTTGCCAAAGTGAGAGGTGGTTGGCAATATAATTCTATGCCAATTATTTGCTCCAGATTTTCCTTTGCTAGATAAAGGTGATGAAAGGTGTTGGGGCACTTGAATAAATTATGCCTGGGAATTTTCATCAGGGCAAGACGGTTTTCCTGAAGTAACATTTTAAATTTTATAATGGGTTATGTCACCTGAGATCTGTCACATAGGTCAAATGTTTTTGAATATCAAACTAAACTAAAATGGTAATAAAAGTGCAGTTTAAATGCTGTAGGATTGTTCAATAGCTTCAAATGACACTCCCACAAGCATACAATAAAGTACAAGTAGAGGGATGAAGCCAAGGACTGTTTTTTAAAATCTTCCTCTTAGTTGTTATCTGTTAAGTATGACAGTTCACAGCAAACACAAAAGAATAGGTGTTTTTCCTGTGATGTCACAAGTACTAATATTTAGAACAATAAAAGGAGTTAAACTGGTAAAACCTTCCCAGTAATCTCAAAAACCTCACCTAATAGAGGAGAAAATCTATACATACAAAGGTAGATGAAAAAACTCTGAACAGAATTATAGGAAACCTTTGGGGTGGGAGTTAATTTTTTAAAATTCTGTGACACCCTTGGATATGCTGTGAAAATAATACTTTTGACAAATCTGTACTTCCGTGAGCTTTAAGTCCATCAATCATCTGCCTGCGGGGAACTGCTAGTAACTGTTGGAAAATAAATGTACACAGTAAGTGTTTAGGGCAGAAGGGCTGTTGGAATCTGAATACATGATAAAGATTTTGGCTTGGGTTAAAACTAGCATTTGTGAGGCAGCATTATAGAAAGATAAAAACACACATGTGGGAGTAGGATCAGTTTAGGTGACTCTAGGGAGTGGACAATAAATATGTGGGGTGTGTTGCAACCATTATTTTTCCCATCTCTGCTTGTGCTGTTCTAATGGTTGTATCATCTGAAGATATAATAGTCTGCAGTATTGACATGGACTTCTACAGTTGCCAAATTTAGAAAGTGAAAATCCGGACACAAATGTTATTGAGCTTTCCCCCAAAAAAATCTCAAAAAAGAGTTTTTAAAGCTATTTTTTTTATTAAATTTGCCAAAATCTACAATGCCAACATGGGCTTCCCATATGTCTGGATTTCCCCAGACATTTCATTGATTTCCGCCCAGACTCTGTTTATGAGAGCTGAATACCGGCTGTATCCGGGAAATTCTGGATGTATGGCAACCCTAACTTCACACACACAGCTGTGATAGCCTAGTGCAAATGTAGGGTAAATCTGTAATTCTGTAGCAGTAAGATAAAAACACCTGTGTTTTAGATTACTAGTAAGATGTGAACTGTAATAAATCAAGTATTAATGAATTAGCAGCTCATGGTAGAATTGTTTGACTAGTATCTCAGTTAAACTGAACATTTTCAGTTCAGCACAATTAGTCTCCTCCATCCCCTGCAGCAAATGAACTAATCATAGTAAGTCCAGTGTATTATTCTGTTTTCTAAATTACATCTAATACTAGCTTAAAAGCACAAAAATGTATTGAATGATCTGGTATTAAAATTGGCATTGTAGTTGTTCAACTGTTACGTTGAAGAAGAAACATTTTTCTCCTTTTATTGTAAAAAAGAATAATAAATCATAATGTAAAATAACTTGTTCATGTTCAGACCTGGTACAGAGTGCTTATAAAAGAGGTGGATATCCTTAAGAAGAGTGCTCTGGTTTTATATATTGACTATGGAAATGGAGAGAATATACCACTAAATAGAATTAAACGATTGCACCAAGATATTGCGCACATTCCACCCTGTGTAAGTATAAGTTTACACAATGCACCTTCACCACAGATATTTAGAGTGTCAAGAATACAGACCCGTGTATGCAAATGCTAAAGTGTGCTGAGACAAATAATACACTAGAATGTTGTTATTACTAACTGCTAGAGACTCCAAAACTGGCATCTTGACTAAGACGCAAACGAAAATCTTAAATGGCCAACATGCAAATGTTTGAAGGACATGTGCACACATGTCCATAAAGACCAGCAGTAAGCCAGACATCCTTACAGTGTGTTTTGTTTTTGCTTTGCTTTCAGGCCATTAAATGTTGTGTTGCTAATGTCCTCCCAACTGAAGAAAAATGGAATGCAAACTGCAGCAAAGCTATTGCTCCATTTCTTGTAGGAAAGTGTTGCTCATTCACTGTTATTGATGTTTTCGTGGATGATATGCCCTATTTTGCTGTAGATGTTGTATTGGCAGATTCTGGTAAGTTTCATTAACAGTAATATTCTTTGTTGAATGAATTGTTAATTAAGCAGTGATGGTTAACATCAATTTTTGTAATCTGACACATGAACTAGAAGGATCCTCACCGGATACAGTTGTGATAAAAACACATCTTCGGGTAGATGAGTCATTGCACAGTGATTGTATGCCATTCTCTACATATCAAGGAAGACTTGGTTCCATCATGGACTGACCAATAACTAATTGCTCGGTCATGCTTGCCTCAGATCCTCGGTGGTCCTGGTGACACCAGGCAGTACCAAGAATTAGTACCAAAAAAGTGCTGCCTGAAAAGCATGGCACCATGTTTCTGTTTATATGTGCAGATTTTTTTGTAAGCTACTTTGAGGACCCATTGGGACTATAAAGTGGGATACAAGTATAAGTAAATAAAATTGAAGTGCATCTGACCCTGTATATACCGGTAACTTGGAGAGGTGCTGTTAGTCAGTATTGGGTTAAATGAGCTAGTGGCCAGACTTGGAAACAGCTTCATAAGTTTGGAGTGCTGTATTTTTTCCTGTTTGACCAAACCCCTGGGTGATATGTCGGTGCCCAGAACCAAAGCATTGGAGACAAAAAACCGTTTTGAGAAGTAGCTGCTCATATTGACTTGACATAATTTGCAAGAGATGAATGTAGTGCACTCTGTTTTTTTGGCAGAATGTTTGTGTGCATGGCAGATTCCTTTTTACTAGTCTTTGTGAAGCTGTCATTCATCAATTTATCTGTAATACTGTATGTGTCATAGGCCTATTTACAGTAGTACTTTACAGATAAATTTGGTAGATCTGATGTATTTCAGTTGGCAATGATTTGTTTTTTAATGAATATTAACAAATGTGTGTGTTTCAGGTAAACACTTACATGAAATACTCTTGGAAATTGGATGTAGTTTGAATTCAAAGAGTAGGAGTAGCAACAAGGAAAACTCAGTTACTGGTGAGTCCTTTATCATTTTATTTAATTCATCTTGATTAATATCTTTATGAAAGCAAGGCACCTTTAAGCATGCACTTGCTAAAGATACTAAAATAGGTTTATGCTTATTGGTGCAAAATGTGTGTCATCTTTATGAGGCTTTGGAGTGTAACCATAAGTTAACAGGTGCATTACAGCTGGGTTATCCAGGTCCAAAGGTCTGTTTTTGCTTTAATTTGGAGGGTTGAGTTGCCAGAATCTTGGACTGTAACACTTGAGGTTATGGAAGATGCAGTGCCTCACACTAGAGGTCATCCTAATGGGCGCTGGAGGAAAGGGAGTTGGTTCTATTTGTGCTATATTGAGCTTGCCTTTCTGATAATAGCTCCAAATGAGATAAAATTTAATGTAAAGCTGTACCTGTGGGTTGCTGCCTCGGTCCTTAGCCTTTGAGCAGAGATACAGCTTCAAGAGGAGCTGGTGGTACTGTGGCTCCTTCAAGCTGTGCTTGTGGTGTCCTAGTTCACATGAGAGGTAGTGCATTATTGAGAGACTTCTTGTTTATTACTACTATAGATGGATGAATGTGTCTATGAATGATATTCTGCATTATCTTAAGGATGATAAGTTTTTCTACTTAAATCGCTATTTAATACCAGTAATACCTGCAACTCAGGTTTTGATAACAGATTCTTTTTTCTTAGGTTCTACTGTGGAAAAGATTTCTATTCAGGAAAAGAAGCTTGAGCATAAAGGACTGGATCATAGTGGCTGTCAAACTCGCAAGGTTATCTTGCCATCTATAGGAGATACATTTTTGGGGATGGTTGCCCACATACAGACACCAGGAGATTTCTTTTGTCAGCAGATGGGAAATGGCTGTAAGTCCTTATTTTTAGTTAAATTAAAATGTAAACATGTATGCAGGAATAGCATTTGAATATGTAACAGAACTTTAAAAATGTCAGGAAGCGGCAAGGTGTTGAGGTGTTTTGTTTTTTGCATTGAAGTGGGAGGAGATTAATACTTAACATCACTCTTAATTTATAGCTTCTAGTTTGCACTATATAATCCACAACATGCCTAGACTTTCTGTGTAACCTCCAAACAACCAACAATATTCAAATGACAGCATTTGCTGGCAAAGGAAAGTACAACACTTTTATATTGCTTACTTGTGGTTTCGGGACATTTTGGTTTTTTATTTAACAATTTTCACATAAATACCTGTTTTGTCAGGCAAACTTACTGAACTTCAAGTATCCCTGGGTGAATACTGTGACACCATCTCTGCTACCCCAGATTTCTGCCCAGCAGTAGGAGACTTGTGCTGTGCCCAGTTTACAGGTAAATATTACTTTTTGATGATGGTGATTCGCTGTTGTTGGCCTATATCTAACAGAGTTCACTTGTTCAAGCCCGTGGAAATCTGTGGACTTAAGTATGCCTCTAGTGAGTGGTGCTTTACAGAATGCAAGAGGACAAGTCCCTGTCATAGGAGTTTGCAGCCCACATGGTGAAACTTTATGGGCAAAATGGGAACATAAAAAGTGCCTTATGCCAAATTAGACCATCAGTCCTACTAGCTCAGTATTGCCTCAGTGATTGACAGCAGCTGTTCAGGATTTCAGACACAAGTCTTTTTCAGTTGTAGCTAGAGATGCCAGGGATTGAACCTGTGTGCTTTGTCACTGAGCTACAGCCCTTTCCTTAAGTTTTGAAGAGGTTTTTGTAGGAAGTAAGAGTGCTGGTACAAGCATAAGGGACAACAGGGGGAAAAGGACAGTCATTTGATGAATCCAGATGTCTTCAGGCAGCTGAGAGTGGTAGAACTGGAAAAGTAACAGTCATGGGTGAGGATATATCGGTATAAGAAAAGAGCTATAATGGAACAAGGCTATGGAGGACTTTGAAGATAAAGGTGAGGAACTTGTGCTAGATCTGTGAGTAAACAAGAAGAAACTGTAGAGCTCTGATGATGATGATATAATAATAATAATAATAATAATAATAATAATAATATTTATTATTTATACCCTGCCCATCTGGCTGGGCTTCCCCAGCCACTCTGGGCGGCTTCCAACAAAATATTAAAATACAATAATCCATCAAACATTAAACGCTTCCCTAAACAGGGCTGCGTTCAGATGTCTTCTAAAAGTCTGGTAGTTTTTGTTCTCTTTGACATCTGGTGGGAGGGCATTCCACAGGGTGGGTGCCACTACCGAGAAGGCCCTCTGCCTGGTTCCCTGTAACTTGGCTTCTCACAGTGAGGGAACCGCCAAAAGGCCCTTGGCGCTGGACCTCAGTGTCTGGGTAGATCGATGGGGGTGGAGACGCTCCTTCAGATATACTGGACCGAGGCTGTTTAGGGCTTTAAAGGTGAATGATGTTCTGTGTCAGAGTAACAAGAGGTCACTTTTTTTTGGAGAGAGACGAGACAACAGAAGACCAGAAATGAAAGTTGAAGATGTCAAGGAAAGATATTACTAGAATATGAACCAGAATTCTTGCCAAATAGGCAGAGAGGAAAGGCTGTATCTTCACAATGTTGTAAAGTGACATTCAACAGACAAAGTAATGTGGAAGGAGAGAGGTTGAACATAAAACCAAGGCTTAGTGCCTGTTCAGCAGGTTGGATGTTGCAAGTTGGGTAAAGAGAGTATTCAAAGAAAGAAGAGCTTTGGATGAAATATGAGAAGTTTAGTCTTCAGGATACTGGGAGAATTTCAGTGTAGGGCTAAAGAGATTGTTCCATCTGGCAAGCTGAAATACTTCTGCTGATGGAACAATATTCCTTCTTCTCCTATGTGCTGTTCTGTGTATCCTCCGGACCTACCTACCCACTGTGTCAATTTGGGTGGGAGCGAAAAACTCTGTTACACTAGTGGAAGACCTTGTGCTGCCTTCTGCTAGTGAGATTCATTAGTTGAATCCAACCCACTAAGTTTCAGGCAGTGTTAAAACATCAGATTAGAAATAACAAAAGAGACAGTTGGAGATGTGAATTTGGGTAGAGGAAGAAAATTCTAAAGTACATGGTAGAGCTGGGTGAAATCAGCGCTGAATATTATAGGATTGGAAGAAGTTGCCCAGGGGGCAATGTAGAACAGTATTCTTCAGCCTTTGGTCCCCAGATGTTTGAGCAGATTGAAAAGCTGTGGTATAGGGCAGGCTTCTCAAATCCGGGGCCCTCCAGATATTTTGGAGTGTATCTGCATTCAACCCTAAACAATTGTCATGGAAGTTGTAGTCCAAAACATCTGGAGGGATTGTGGGGAAGGATGGCATGGAGAGAGACAAGCTATGAGACAACAACAGGTCCATGAAAAATACCAGCACAGAAGGGGAAACCAGAATAAGAGTTTCCACTTTATGGAGCCACTGAAGGAACAATCTGGTAGGAAGAAAAGCATCTAAAGTCAGAATCATGGAGACCTAGGTCATTGTGAGTTGAGCAGGAGTGAATGGTCAACGGTGTCAAAGGCAGCAGGTGGGTCAAGAAGCAAGAGGACTGGAGGGTAGTTAAAGGATAGCTTGCAAGTGTAGATAAGCATGTACTAATTTAAAGGACCATTGTGTTATTTATCGAAGATGAGGTCTCGGTTCTTTCTGTTGATTTACAAGGTAGTTTTGGGGCCTTTCCAGCATTTTTACCCGTATGCAGAAATTGGAGGCTCAGTTCTGCAATAGTTTTTTTTTGTTTTGTATTCACACTTTGTTGGCCTAATGGCCAGTGTCTGGCATTTTATATAAAACCAGAGCATATCAGAGCATTTTTCACTTGATCTTGGACTTTTAAGTCATTAAAAGTATTACATGGTCGTTGGCACTTTTGCTCTTTCTACAGAAGCAGTAGGATCCCTATTGGCCCTGAATTGCAACATCCTTTGAGACTGGAGACCTCTGCAAATCTGTGCCCCTGATGTTTTCTAAAGTAGCATGTGTACTGCTGTGCAGGGAAGAACTAGTTTGGCTAATATTGGCTCAGACTTCTCACTGCCTTCGGGTAGAAGATATAGAACAATTGCTGTATTTTTCGCTCTATAAGGCGCACCTGACCATAGGACGCACCTAGTTTTTAGAGGGGAAAATCCCCAATTTTTTTTAGGATCAGCTCAAATTTCTGTAGCTTCTTTTGCAAAGGAGAAAAGCCCAATTTTTTGAGGATCAGCTCAAATTTCTGCAGCTTCTTTTGCAAAGGAGAAAAGCCCCATTTTTTGAGGATCAGCTCAAAGTTGTTGAGCTTACTTTGCAAAGGGAAAAACCCTGTTTTATGGGGTTTAACTCACAGTTCTGCAGCTTCAGGAAGCCATTTCTACAGTTTGCAGACAGATAATCTAATCAGCCAGTCACATGTCGCTGGGGAAACAGCCTCCCTCTGCAAGGGGGCGGGGCTGGAATCTCTCTCCCTTATCTCTCTCCCCAATGGTTTGCTGAGCAGCTGCTCAGCGGGCTTCCTTTCAACACCCCCTTCTCTCTTTTTTTTAAGAAAGCAAGATCTGCTTTTGCCCCTGGGCAGTTCAGCTCCAGGGACCACACATTCGCTCCATAAGACGTACAGACATTTCCCCTTACTTTTTAGGAGGAAAAAAGTGTGTCTTATGGAGCGAAAAATACGGTAGATCAAGAACAAATAGATTGAAGAACAGTTTCTACCCAAGAGCTATAACCATCTTAAATGCTGTAACCAGATAATATGACCTTGGAGAGCTGTGATGGGTGTATGTGTGGCTTTTTTTTGGTGTGTGTGTGTTTTGTGCTGTTTTTTGTTTCTTTCTGATTTTTTAACGGGATGGCATGCAATTTCGTTGCACTTGTATAGCGTTGTGCTTGTACTTGTGCAATGACAATAAATTATCTTATCTTATCTTCTACTGCCACAATGAAAGCCACTGCTTGTGTACAATAATAGCTCCAGTAAAAATCAGTATGTAGCATGGGGTTGTTAGTCTTACAATTTTTACATGACAAATGTATTTTTATCTTTCAGAAGACAAACAGTGGTACCGTGCATCAGTTTTGTCCTACATCTCAGAGAAAACTGCTCTAGTGGGCTATGTAGATTATGGTAACATAGAAGTCCTTCCATTAAATAAACTTCGGCCAATCATTCCAAAATTAATGGAGTTACCAATACAGGCTATAAAGTGCACCCTAGCAGGTATGAAACAGAATGACTAAATACGTACATCTTGAGAATAGCAGACACAATTATTTTTTTGCAACTTAGGGAAACAGAGATTAACCTGTGGAGACAAAATGGAAATTGAAGCTGTGCCATAAAATTTGTACCAGGTACAGCTTCCGAATTTAGATATAGACTCATCCCAATTATGCATCAATATGATGCAGCCTACACCAGGCAGATTGGAGATTCCTTTTGGAAGTGTTGTGATAGGAATATTGATTACTGTGTTAAGTCCTTTTATTTAAAGCCTACCATTAAAAGCTTGCCATGCCTGAGGCTCATAGTATGAAATACTTAACATAGTTCAAATTATTCATTTTCCTAGAGTTGGCAGCTTTGTGATCTTCTCTAGCCCTACCTTGTTCATCTTGGGTTTTGGATTGTCACTGACCTGGTAGTCCTAACTATGCCAGGCAATGGCCCAGAGCTGTGTTCTCTCTGAGCAGACTTGCCTGACACTTCTTGCAAACATTGTAGGAGGCACAGCAGCAGAAAGCCATTGGGCAAATTGAGAAAAGATTTGGGCAAAGAAATTGAGGCAACACAATTTCTTGGGTCAACACTGCATAGATAAAGCCTCTTCTAATAACAAAGAAACATTTTTGTGTCTTTTTGTTGTTTTGGGAATATGAAATAGAGAATTATGTGCTGGGTATGCAGATAATTGGTTACCTGATCAAAAATGTTAGAAATGTACTTTTATTGCTGATGGACTTATATCATTACAAAGAAAATTCTGTTACAAAGAAAAATAACTAACTTGTAAAGGAGTAAATTTTTTATTTTTATTTTTTAAACCCGTCTCTTATTTCAAGGTGTAAAGCCAGTATCTGGGACCTGGTCCATAGAATCGACTTCTGTTATGAAGAAGCTGGTGCAAAATAAAGTACTCACTATAAGAGTAGTCAGTGAAAAGGACAAAACTTTTGTGGTCAAACTTACAGATGAATCCAGGACTCCAACAATAAATGTGTCTAAATACCTTTTAGAGTTGGGATGTGCAGTGGAAGAAGCCACCACTGCCCCAGCAGTGCTTGAAACAAGTATTGGAACATTGCAAAAAATGAGTGGTGAGTATGTGAAAACTAACTAGCTTGAGAACTTAACCTGTATTAGTAATTTACTGTGAATATTACAACACTGAATAAGACTCAGGAACAGCATTCATTATTTTTGCTGCTCCACTGTTACTAATTACATTTTTGTTGTACCTAATCTATAGTACTCAGACAACGTCTGCCCAAATCTCCCTGTGAAACTAAAAATGGGGAAATATATTAGAGTTTGCTGATGGGGATCTGTTAAATTTCCACCAGTAGAATGAACATTGAAAAAAACGTAACTCCTAATGGTTATTTTTATATTTATCTATAGGTCAACAGCTGGACAAAATTGATTGGTCGAGGGTCACATTAACAGCCAAACAGGTGGTAAATGTGTTTGTTTGCGTGCTATACAACCCCAGCAAATTCTATTGCCAATTGTTAGACAATAACGGTACATCTTTCTTTTTTTCCCTTTGAGTGTTCTGTTCCTTGTGTATCGATTTTTATATTTCAACCATCTATAGCTCTCTTTCAGTCACATGCCCCGACACTCAGCCTGTCATTTACATATCTATCCAGTGTCCTCAAACAAGTATGATTCAGAAACCTGACAGGTTTTTCACTGACATAGTTGTTTCTACAAACAACTTAGACAGCATTCATCTTGTGGAGCAACCTCTTCCATTTTGCACAGCGAATATTAAGAGGGCATAATTCTATCACTCTCCTGCATGCATCCTGTTTGGTTCCCCCCCCCCCCCCGTTAGTGCGATAAAGGAGGGGAATGCAAACAGTAACTCTAGCTACATTTTGTCCTATTGCTCAATAGCAATAGTAAGTGTTACGGTTTTCAAACGTTTTTCGGAAGCCGAACGTCTGACGCGGCTTCCGCTTGGGTGCAGGAAGCTCCTGCAACCAATCAGAAGCCGCGCCTCAGTTGTCAAACATTTCGGAAGCCGAACGGGCTTCTGGAATGGATTCAGTTTGGCATCCAAGGTTCGACTGTATTTATAAACTGTTTTCAAACTCAACACCATCATTGGTACACTTATTCAAACTTCCCATATGGTTATGTAGCGATTCTGTAGCAGCTGTATTGCTTGATAGAGTTCTTCCATATTAGCTATTTTAGAAAAGGTTGAGATGTTAGCTGACTTAAGCCATAAATTGGAAGGAAGGGCTACTAGACTTTTCTGATTAAACTTTTGACAGTGGTTAATGTTGCAATTTCAATCTTAATTTTGCAGGCTTGAATGCTTTGGAAGAACTCAATATATCTTTAGCAGCATACTGCCAGAAAACAGCCCCAAACATTTCCAAAGTTACAAAGGGAGATGTGTGCTGTGCTTATTTCTCTGGTGAGTAAGTTTACTTATTGCTCATTCTCTTCTGTATTGCATTGATATTTTATAGAAATCACATTTCTCCGTTTGCTGTGGAAAGTATCCAACTGAGTACTTATGACACCTGGCGTGTTTAGACATACACTGAGCAATTGAAATGTCATGCAGTTCATGGCCTTGGCTCCTTTCACCCCAATTCCCTAGAAGGAAAGGCATCCAGTAGAGCAATGGAGCAAGAACTGCATTGTCACGATTTACAAAACAGCAGATTTCATTCCATGCTAATATTGCTAATACGAATACTGCTCAAGGCAGTTTGCAAAAAATAAACAGTAAAAATGCAATAGTATAATGATGGTAATACATAATGTAGTGATAATTCTTAAGAATTAACAGTTCCTATAAAACAGCCTTCCTCAAACTCGACCCTCCAGATGTTTTGAGACTACAATTCCCATCATCCCTGACCACTGGTCCTGCTAGCTAGGGATCATGGGAGTTGTAGGCCAAAAAACATCTGGAGGGCCGAGTTTGAGGAAGCCTGCATAAAATGTATCAAAATTGAAGTAAGCACACCACTTAGCCAATAGGTCAGTTAATAATATCCCAAAGAAGCCCCAAAGCTGATACCATTTGTACCTAGACAGCACCACAGGCACCCAGCGTTTATGCCTAAACTCAAAAGGCCACAAATATCCTCTCAGTTCTCCTAGCAGCTACTCCCTTAAAAATGTTCCTGGGGCATGGCAGAGGGAAGCTGCCATCTTCTGATGGCAAAGAAGAGTCTCCTCACTAAGATGTTGCCAGGGCTGAAGATAGGTCCTGATATGTATATTATTTTTTATTATTATCCATTATCCTTGAATAGGATATTAGTGCTTTTCTTGCAATATGACAAAGTAACTTTAATGTTTGACTAAACATGGCATCGCTTTGAAATAGGGGTAGCATGAATCTGCTATATCTGTCTACGCCTGAGTAAGTCTACGCCCGAGTAAGACATGAAGCAAAAGATCAGACTACTGTTTTAATGAGTAAATTATTTGTATGCTTATTGGATAAGACAAGATCTTCCTGTCTTATTTTAATTTAGGTGATGGTAGATGGTACCGGGCTTTGGTGGAAGAGGCCAGTTCATTTGAAGCTTTTAAAGTTCTGTTTGTAGATTATGGAAACTGCGAAGAGGTAACTCTGGACAAAATCAGACAGATTACATCTACATTTATGAAACTCCCATTTCAAGCAATTGAATGTTCGCTGTCAGGTACAGTTACCTTACTTCAGTAGAAATCTCTTGAACTGCAAATAAGATAAAAAGTTACACTGTTTTAAACAATATTTCTGTATTGTTTAGATTCAGTATTCCTGAATCTAAGATCCAAAATGTTAATCTGTTAGGCACTTGAAGCCCGTATCTCAGGCTAAATTATCCTAAGGGAATAGGAGTAAGAAAACAGTTAAGCCACAACCAACAGAGTAGTGTAGGATAAATATCACCCAGAAACTGTTCCAAATTAGAAATTACTAAATACTGAAACTGTCTTTATTCTTGGGATATTCCTAAGTTTTGCATATGTAAATCTTTTACATATTTATGTAAAATATTTCAAATTTATGATAACAGGTCCCTAAGGTTTTCATAATCCTCTAATACATTTATAGTACAATTTATTCATTTTTACTGAGATACAAGTTGTCTAGTAATGATAAGGGATTTGCAGCCTTAGTAACATCAAGAGCATTGTCTAAAGCAGTGATGGCTAACCTTGACACTCCAGATGTTTTGGGACTACAACTCCCATCATCCCTGACCACTGGTCCTGTTAGCTAGGGATGATGGGAGTTGTAGTTCCAAAACATCTGGAGTGTCAAGGTTAGCCATCACTGGTCTAAAGAGTACCTAATAGCTACTTAAATATTTTCCCCCCTCAGGTGTAAGACCCATAAATAAGGAATGGACAGCAGAAGCTACAACAACACTTCAGACGTTCACAGCTGGGAAGAAAATTCAGGCCAGAGTAGTTTCTTTAACGACAAATGGTGCTGAAGTAGAGCTTATAGGCAATTCTGAGAGTGGTCCCATAGTGATCAGCGAATATTTAATTAAGAATAATTTAGCTTTGAAAAAGGAAATCGTGTTGGATCTGAACATGCAGCCAGGTGAATTGACAGACAGTGATTCCCAAGGTAATGTTACTAACCTTTTAAAATGAAGAATCTGCATAAAGTTTGTCTGTTTTGTGTAGGTATAGGGAATAAGTGCTGTGGTATTAAGCATGTCAGTCAGCAAATGTCATAAATTATTAAGTCACCAGGTACATTTTGAACATTCTGTTGATGAATGTTATCACATTTATGGAAATGGGCATAAAACTTGGTGATTCTCCATAGATGAGCTGAAAGAACTAAAGCAATAATACAGTTCAATAACAGTATAGAGTTCAAAATAAAACATCACGAAATTCATTACCTGTGTAGAGTTGTTCCCTTCACAACAGGCTACGTAACATATCTATTTCTGTAAACTATGGTCTAATTCACACATCGTTGTAAACCACAGGTGGACAACCAATGGGCAACCGTTGGCTATTCTCTCTGAGGCCTCTCAAAGCCCATGGAGCCACGGCAACCTTTCCACCAGCTGTGTGATGGGGGAAATGAGAGCTTTTCCTATACGGCTTAGCAGCAGGAGAAATGTACACATTGCATGTGCTGAGAGGAGCCTTTATCTTCCTCTTCAAATGCTTCTGATCCAGACAAGATTGGTGTTCCCACACAGCATCAAGAGCACAAGGGGCAGGGATTAACATCCCTTCCCCCAGTACTTCCTGTGCAAATCAGCTAGTGGGGAGATAGTGTGTACATGTGAATTATGCATTGAAGGGCGTGTATGTGTATTTAAAAGCACTGTCCAGTGCTGATTGTGCCCATCCACTGGCTTCAGGTCTTTTATAAGTGGAAGCATATAATTGTCAGAACAATTAGCACATACATACAGTCATACCTCGGGTTACAGCTGCTTCAGGTTGCGCACCGCGCCGAACCCGAAAGTAACGGAATGGGTTACTTCTGGGTTTCGGCGCATACGCAGAAGCGCTAAATTGCGCAGAAGCTCTGAATTACGTCACGTGTGTGCGCAGACGCAGTGGCGCAGGTTGCGAACGCGCCTCCCGCACAGATTGCATTCGCAACCCGAGCGTCCACTGTAATCTGTTTTGTAAATCTTCAAAGGCAAAGATGCATTGTCTGGTAATATATGTTGGTACAGTGGGACCTCGACTTACGACGATAATGCGTTCCGACGCAATTTTCGTAAGTCGAAAACATTCGTAAGTCGAATCCCCATAGGAATGCATTGAGCGAAAAAAATCCTATTAAAAGCGGCCGCGACTTCCATTCGTAAGTCGAAAAATTCGGTTGCGGCGGCCATTTTGTTTCTCCCAGAAGTCATTCGTAAGTCGAAAAACACGTAAGTCGAATCGCTCGTAAGTCGAGGTCCCACTGTACATATAACCTACTACTATTGCTGTGGCTTTCTTTGTTATATCTTCAGCAATAGGGATATTTAATTGATGCCTACTAAGGATCACAATCTAGAATTACTGATAATTGCAAGGTCATTCTAAGAAAAAAAGAAATGAAAACTGATGAGGGGAAAGGAACACTGTGGATTTTTGCCTTTATGTGGAGGATTCCCCCAGCTGTTTCCTCTGTCCTGCTTGCATGCAGGTAATGCAAAGGGCGATGGCAGAGAGTGGAAGATCCATGCATGCCTTCCATAACCCTGTCCACTTCTTCTGTGTGCCATGTGGCTCCTCATGCTATTTGCATGCATGCATGCACAGGTGATGGGGAACAGGGATTCGGGCTCCACCAGTATGCATCCTCTGTGTCCATACCCAATTGGGATCAGGTCCCACTTTTCTGTAATGTAGACTCCACCCTGAAACTAATGGCAGGTAATTTTCATAACCAAGGTCAGCCACATAGAAGTGCTTAGCAAATAATTTTCACTTGTGTGTAATATTGCAGGATGCATACAGTGGACAACAACAGAATTTGCAGTTGGTGAAACTGTGCCTGTTCATGTATTAGATGTGACAAACCCTGGTTTATTCTATGCTGTACCCACAAAAATGAAAGGTAAGGACTACAGAATGCTATAAGTTGACATACATTTTCTTTATGTGGGCCCAGTTCAGTCATAATAGAAAACAATGTTTTTCACTATGTAAATGACCATGACAAAATTTGGTCACAAATGATCATTATTCCCTTCCCTTTTTAGTGCCTATATGAAGACTAGAAGCTTCTATGTCTTAATTTTAAACTAACCACAGTTCCCCATGTGACGTTTAGATTTGGAAAGTTATGGTTTATTAATGAATTGTCCTAAAACCATTATTTCTGACCGCATGGTATGTTAAACTTCAATTTGAAGAAACCTATTGTTATGTATCTGCACCAGAAGTGTGCAACGACTTAAAAAAAGCCTTGCACTAGTTGAAAGTTTTATTATTTGGTAACTTGAGTTACTGAAGAAAAAAAGGAAGTACTGATTACCATACTTTTAAAAATCAAACTAAAAGGAAATATTTTAGGTTTGCAAATTCACTACTTTATCATTCATATGTTATCCGAGGAAATTTAGCTTAAATAGCATGCTTCCAGATGCTATAAATAATGTATTTGCTCATAGACTTTATCAGGATAGGTGAGTGGTAGAAGATAAAAAACATGACACTTCTTTTCTGTTTTAGTAGATATGCAGAGACTCCATAAGGTAATGATTGGACTTGCAGATTACTGCAATTCTCAGAATGATTCCAGTTTCAAACCAAAAGTTGGTGAACCCTGTTGTGCCAGATTCACAGGTGAAAAAATGAAAAAGTGTGTGTGTTTGTGATTAGAAAATGTTAAGATTACTTCATAAAAAAGGAAAATATTTTAATTACTTTCTTAAAATGTCTAAAATAAGCCTATAGAGCTTGTAGCCTACAAGAGGGAGATGATGGCTTGGGTGAATTTCACACTATCATGTTTAAAATAGGTAACTTCCAGTTCTTGTATGACAGCTTAGTTGGATGAAATGGTATCACAGAAAAGAACCATTTTCTTGGGTAGCATACTTAACATGATTGTAGTAACTCCTGGTGAAGACCATATTATCAAGTGGTAGCCTTTACTACTACAGTAACTGAGTGACCACCCAAATGGATTATACATACAGCCCTTCAGTAACCTTAAGCATCTAACTCTTGGGGGGGGGCACGGAATTTGACAGCATACATCCTCGCTGCTTACTCTGGGTCCAATGAATCAGTTGCCTACTTAGGAGAAAGATAGTCCAGAGTTGGGTTGCTAAACAAATAACAGCATCTTTAATTACTGTGACTGTCTCTAACTGTGTAGAGATCTCTTCTGCCTTGTTGGGAATAACATAAGGAGTAGCGGCCATACAACCAAAACTTGAAAATCCCTACTGCTGTTTTCATCTATGTACTGATAGAGCAATAGACACATGTCCAGAACTACAGTGATAGTATTTCAGCATTTAGGGGCACTTTGTCTAGGTTCAAACTAGGGAGGCAAGCTATTCACTCTGCAGTCTTTTTTAATCTTTTCTGGCCAAGTGGTGTGAACTTGTAATGTAAATTCCTCACAAGTGAGCTGACTTTTCTGGTTGCCAGATAATGTGAATCAAGTGGCATCACATCATCTAAAGGCAGTCCAGTGAATCATACGGTAATTTCCAAATCTCCTTAAGTTGTGAAAATCTAGCTTTTAGGGAAATGCTTACTGGTTTCAGGTTTAAGATCTCTTTTAAGCAGGATATACAATTTCACATAATGGTAAGCCTCTTAAAACGAAGTCTTCAATTTTGTTCACTTTTTTAGGTGATGACAATTGGTACCGTGCTGTTGTTCTGGAAGTTTGTGTATCAGAAGTCAAAGTGGCATATGCAGACTACGGAAATGTGGAAATGTTGCCATTATCTAGGCTTCTACCTATAACTGCCCCCTACTTGGAACTACCTTTTCAAATACTCAAGTGTTCCATTGCAGGTAGCAAACCAGCTAGAGCAATTTGTCAAAAAACCAAATGCCTTAATATGAATATATATTCACATGTATACAGAGCCTTGAATTTTAATGTGTTAATAAGCAGTGCTAATGTTATCTTGTAATTTTCTTGTGGAAATCCCTTGGAGAATAAAAGTGGAATGTAAATATGAAATTACAATTGTCAAATGTTCCATAGGGCACATGCCAGAGGTAAAAACAGGTGCAAACATAAAGGTTTTCTTTTTTACTGTAGGGTAGTTTTGCACACATTCACACACCCCTCTATCCTCCAACCAGGCAAGCAGGAGGCATTATCAAAGTTTCAAGGGCACATTCCAGCTAGGCAAAACATTCAAGGAGAGTACGGGACAGGTGAGGGTATAGCCTGGGAAGAGGGTGTGTGGCTGAGGAAGAGGTGGAGCCAGGATAAATCCTAAGCGTCAGACAGAGAGGACTAGAAGGGCCACAGTTGGCCTTGAGGTCTGAGGTTCCCCACCCCATCTTAAAAACAATGCAAAAACTATTCTTGTGGTGGCAGAGTTCATGTGCAAGAAGGATTACAAATGTATTTAAATATGAACAGTAGTTTTCATTATTTTAATGGCACTGATTTTAAGAAAAGCAATGTAAACTGTCAGATTTGTAAGCACTGTAGCATTGTAAACTGTCAGTAGCCTAGACTTGAATTTAAGGTTTATTTGTATTCTAGGAATTATGGAACTGGATGGAAAGTGCTCCATCTTAGCAGCAGAGAAGCTGAAAAGTTTTTTACTGAATGAGTCTGTGACAATTACAGTGAAAGGCGTTAATAAGAATATTCATATAGTAACTGTCAAAAAAAAATCTGGAACTGATACTATGAATGTAGCTGATGAACCAATAATCAAAAACTCGGCAAAAGATAGCAACATTGAGAATCGTAAGTAATTTACTCTGAGGTAATTTCTTGTGAATTTGCTAAAAAGTAATCCACATACTTACTATAAAGATTTGAAAAGTTTGTTGCCACATAACACAAATATTTAGTTGGTATTTTATTTTACAAAATTGGAAATTCCTTTCTATGGGCAGCCTTATTGCTGTTCAGTGGTGTAACAAGAAGCTATATATATTTGTTTTTCTTTCAGGATGTGTAAAAAACACTAATTGCTGTTGTATGGAGCTGAGAAAGCAAGTAAGTTTCAATTTGGAGTTGAAGTTCTGTTTGTATCCAAATACTGATTGCTTGCAGAGCCAATGAAACGTGGTTGTTGTTGTTGTTGTTGTTGTTGTTGTTGTTTGCATCCACCTTCAGACCAGAGCTGGTCTGCCCATGACGCGGGGTGAAGCGCTTGCCTCAGGCAGCAGAAGTGCCAGAGGCGGTGCTCCACCCACCCCACCACTTCTGCCGCTGAGAGGGAGGTGTTCTGGCTCACAGTGTTGCTGCTGTCAGCCAGAGAAGTCAAGTGAGCAGCAACGTGGATCCTGCTGAGTTTGGCAAGAGCTAGGGAATTCCTGTGTGTCATTTGTGACTTGGCAACACTTAGAGGAGCGCCTTGGATCCTGCCAAGTTCAGCAAGAGCCAGGGCACAGCAGTGGCAAAAGTGGGGTACCATGGGCGGGAGCAGAAGGCAGCAATTCCCATTTTGTCTCAGGTGGTGAAACAAGACAGGCTGCCCCTGCTTCAAACTGCACCATGGATGTTAAAAAGGTAGCAAGACTGTCAGTTATGGAAACATAAGACACTGGTATAAAACATGATTTTTTTTAGAGGTTGCTTTCCAGCTCACTTTATTCTCCTAAATAAAACTTAAGTATTTGTTTTCTAGCTGAAATTTGGATGGCAAACAATATTGACTTCAAAATGTTAGTGTATTTTATCAGCTTCCCAACTGATTTTCAGTATATTTCTGTTGATTTTGAGAGATGAGTTTGGATCCAAAGGCTCCCTTCTAACAGAAGATGTATTTGCTTTCAACCTGAGATCATGAAGTAGACAGGTTTGGGTATTACAAACTAGTTAGCTTAGGTTTTGCTGAGTGTGCTTTTGCCTGCTTTTTAGTATGTGTGTTGTGTGCTTGCTTATTTTTCCCATTTTCTGTTAGGAGTGTTTTATAATAATAATATAATAATAATTTATTATTTATACCCCGCCCATCTGGCTGGGTTTCCCGAGCCACTCTGGGAAGCTGCCCATGTTTGGTTTTGTTGATGTGTGCATTTTGCTGGCCTTGCCCGTTTGTGGTGTTACCTGATTATTATTTTTTTGTTCTAATTTATTTTTTTGACTACGTGTGTGGCAGGAATTCCTCTTTTTTTGTTTTTGGTGGGGTCCTTTCACTGAGCATTACCAGTTTTACCTGATGTGAAATGCACCCCCCAGGCCTAAGACAAAACTGTTCCATTATAATGGCTGTTTTTTCTACCCTTTCATAGGTTACAAAGCTTGAACAGATTATTTATTTTCTCCTAAAAGATCGCTTTGGTGAAGAAAAAGTTCCTGAAATGATAAAGCTCTTTGAAGAAGCTGTGCTGGAATGAACAGCATAGTATAGTTGTTGAGTACTGTTGAAATCCATACTGTTCACTCTAACCTAAGCCTGTAATCTTAAACTATTTAGTTGAAAATACATTCTGTTGACATGTCAGAATGTAACTACTTAAGTACATAAATCAAGGTTTATTTCCTGTCTTTCATTTTGGATTGCATGCTTGCCTTCAGAGGATGCTCTGGGCAGTGTTTGTTTTCTCTCTCTCATCCCTTATCAGTGTAACCAATTGCATCTTTATCATTACTCAAGTTGCAAAGATCAGCTTCCTCTGTGTTGATCTGATCAGAAGTTTAAAGGCATGATGCCTTCTGGATAGAAGGAATTTTACTTCAATCTCTTAAGAAATTACTCAGTCCAGACACGACAATTAATTTAAATCTTCGTCCCCATTAAGTAGCCCATAAAGGCCTCAATTATTTGGCTTAAAAATCTGTATTTAAGTTTCTTATGTGTCTAATTTTAAAATGGCTTTTCAGAAGTATTTAGGACTTCACATAAAGAAATAGATTTGTTTAATTATTGTAGCTAGTAGAATTGTGGGTTTGTTTGGTTTTTCTTCTTTTCATTTTTTGAACCCTTTTTCCTTTTTGGGGGAAATGTAAGTTGATTCTCCTTGTTTTTATTATTTAAAAACTACTCCTAAACTCACCCAGACTGCAATCCTGCTGCTGATGTGCTGGGAAGGATTAGGATGGTGTGTGTTTGCCTCTCTGCTGCAGGGGGCATGAGTGCAGAGACTGCTGCTGAATCTGGGCAGGTGACAACTTTCTGCCTCTGGTTCTCCCACTGTTGGTCATCTTTAGTTGTTTAGTTGTGTCCGACTGTTGGTAGTTAGCACAAAACCCTGTTTCAGGTTGGAGGTAGGTGGTGGAGGCTTTGGATATGGGATACAAAGCAGGAGTGGTCCCCTGAGGGACCCAGTTCCCAGGCATGTCTGTTGAGTCTCAGTAGATGCAGCAAAAAGCAGGAGAAACTGCTCTTCCCCCGCCCCCTGGCTGTCAGGTCTTCATATGCAGCTGCAGGTTAGGATTGCTCAGTTAGTCCTATTGGTCACAGTGAGATTTACTTCTGAATAAACATCCATAAGATTGTGCTGTGAATCTTCTTTACATCGAAACATTTTACTCTTGAGCCTGTTCGTGCATGGCCTTCAGTCACAGAGAAGTGCAACTCCGAATTGATCATACACTTCACGTTGTAACTAGGTTACTAGCAAAGGCTAGAATTTAAATGTAACTACACAACTTCTAACTGGGACGCGGGTGGCGCTGTAGTCTAAACCACAGAGCCTAGGGCTTGCCGATCAAAAGTTTGGCGGTTCGAATCCCCACGACGGGGTGAGCTCCCGTTGCTCGGTCCCAGCTCCTGCCCACCTAGCAGTTTGAAAGCACGTCAAAAGTGCAAGTAGATAAATAGGTACCGCTCCGGCGGGAAGGTATACAGCATTTCCGTGCGCTGCTCTGGTTCATCAGAAGCGGCTTAGTCATGCTGGCCACATGACCCAGAAGCTGTACGCTGGCTCCCTCAGCCAGTTAAGCGAGATGAGTGCCGCAACCCCAGAGTTGTCTGCGACTGGACCTAACGGTCAGTGGTACCTTTACCTTTTTACACAACTTCTGCAGATGAACAAGGTCCATGATCACTTGCATTAATTTATTTAGTCCTCAGGATAAGATTGCACTGGGCTACGAGATCTGCCTGCAGGTGGTAATAGCCTACTCATATAATCACAGGGTGTTATCTGTTCTCTGGTCCCTCAGCTGGTGGGCCCCTGTCAGAAGGCAGGGAGCTGTGCTGCATCTAGGTCAGTGGTTCCAAACATTTTGCCACACACACCTGAGTCTTTGTGCACCAATTAATAATTTTTCTGCCTTTTGTAGCAGTTGTAATGTGCTGTACAAAATGGTCAAATCTTTAATTGTGTATTTGCTGCAGCTGTTACTTGCTGCCTGTTACTGTATTGCAATCCAAATTCCATAGAATTCAAACTATAATAGAATATAAGAAAGAAAAGCAATTGAAATACAATTAAGAAGCAGTGTGAATACTTAATTTGATGATGTCCTATCTCCTGTCTTCAACTGCAGACCACCATTTGTGAATCCCTGATCAAAATGGATGCAAGCCTAACAGTTTGAGAACCCCTTTGGTTTATTCTTTCCACAGCAATGAAGGAGCTTTCTAGGAGTAAATGTGTAAAGGTTCAATAAGCATATTTGGAGACTATGCATGCATTTATGTATGAGCCATGGGGTGATTTATACAAGGGGATTTGAGAATTGTGGCTGTAGTTCATGATAACATACTTGTGGGGACATGAGACTGGGATAGCTCCATCAAACATTAGCCAGTGTTTGGTGAATGGAAAACAAGTCAATTTCCTTAGAATCCGCTCCAACATTAGTCGAGATAGAGCCCACACCACAGGCAATGAATGAGGGAAGCACTTTAAATCCACGTTGCCTATGAGGAAGAAAGGGCCACTCATGCTTTGCCCCAGCAGCCTGAAAGGGAAAGCAGGGTGGGTCTGTGCCCCCAGTCTCCTCTGGCTTTAGCGCTGACCCCAGTGTGTAATTGCTTGTTGACATTCCTGGCCGGCATTCCTCACCTTAAAGGTACATTCCTCTGGGTCAGGAAGCCATCCGCCCCGCCGCTGCTTTGGGAAGCCCCTCCCACTCGCGATGTTCAAATGGGCAGCAGCTGGAGTTCCGCCCGAAGCCTCGAGGTTGGCTTGGTTTGGCGGGCGAAGGGAGCGTCGAGCAGCGCGTCATTCGCACCTCCTCCGCGGGCACCCGGTCAAAAGTGCGCATTGGGCGGGAGGCGGAGGTTAGGAGGGGAAGGGGCTTTCCTGGGATCGCCTAGCTGTCCGCTCCTAGTCCAGCATTGGTGCAAGCGCAACAGCCGTCGGAAGGCGCTTCGGCGATCGCAACAGCTGTCTCTGCGCCTCGCCCGAGGAGAGAATCTGCCCCACGGCCACTATTTGGGGTGAGCGGCCGATGCAAGATCTGCCTGCGCTACAGTGCAGTCCGTGACTTAGAAAGGGGAGGAAAGAAGACTGCTAGGTGTAGAGAGCACCTGGGGTGGGTGGCTGGGTGTGAAACTTGCCCTCGCCTTCCGTCTTGCAAAGATTGCTCTGCACTTCCATTGCTTCCGTCTGGGGATCCGCAAGGAAAGCGGTAAGTCCCACGAGCGCCTCGTTCGCGATTTGCAAAGGGAGCCGCGAGTTTATAGTAGGAAGGTTGCAAACCCTAAGCAAAAGTAAAATGAAAGCTGCGTGCAGGGTCAGAGCAAGGGGGCCACCGTGCATGGTTTGGCCCTGCGCTCATGGAGATCTGTGGCGCAGAGCAAGCGGCGGTTTGGGGACAGAAATCCGGCAGACCCATCCGATGAAGAGGGAAGGAGAGAAGTGAATGCCCCGGACGGTCCTGGCATTGGGAAAGCAAGCGCAGAAGTAGCAGAGGGCGAGCCTGCCGGCGGGGCTTGAATTTCAGCATCCTTTCCCTTTCAATCCGCAGCAATGCATTTGGGCGCTGGGACTCTTTGAAATGAGGGCGCCTCCCGCACCAGCGCCTGAAGACGCGCAACGGTCCGAGTGCAGCTGGTGGCAAGTTTTGCAACTTTTAGGCGGGGGGGGGGGAACTGCGCAACGTAGGGCGGGGTGGGGGCTTCGGGAGTCTTGCAGCATCCCTCCGCCCCCTCAATATTTATATAACAGTTGTAGATTTTCACGGAACTAAAATATCATGAAACAGTTCTCAAACTTTCAAGTTCTCCAGAATTCTTCTGCAAGACTTTGGTATGAAGCATGGTCGTAGCCAGGATCATTTATTGGGGGGGGGCACGACACTCACCTGCCATCTTCCTCTGTCTCTTTTAGTTACGTATTTTTATTTATTTGTTTGATTGGGGGGCAGCTGTCCTGCCTTCTCCCATGGTATGAAGCAAAATGGGCAAAACCCCAAGAGTTTGCAGTCCCATCTTCCTTAACATGCAGCCTTAAAAAGAGTTCTGGAGAACTTGAAAGCTTGATCACTATTACATTGTATTTGTCTCCAGAAAGATATTACCCTATTGTGACTTTTAGATACTCTCGAATGAGCTGCATCGCTTTCTCAATTTTTTTCCACAGAACCTTGTGCGCAATTCCTCCCAGTCCTGGACTAGCTGCCTGTGATGGTATGTTAATAGCCACAAGCAGTTTCCTAGTTTCGCAGTTACCAAAAGGGGGCAGCTGTTGCCTGCAGTGCAAAAAATCAAAAGGTGATTTATTTCTACATTCATTTTCCCCCATTTTTTGGGTTGAGAGCAGTGTCTTGTTTCCACTCTGTGCAGTTAGATGGGGAGATAGGTATCTCCTTTGTCTATCTCTGTGCCCCAGGAACCGCGCCAGCTTCCTGGAAGCATACCTGTAAATAAAATGGATCCCTTTCTGCAAATGCAGCCACGACATGATCTTATCAGTGACATGTGCTCATCTGCTTTCCTGAGGGCCTCTCAGGCGCAGGTTTCTGGGAGCAGCTGCGAAAAATGTAGCTGCTGGTCTAAATGAATCGGAACAATGAGTCGATATGGTGAGGTAAGGCAGAAATGTGGCCCCCAGAACAAGGAAAGGGATGTAGTGGTAGAACATAGGCATTGTAAGCCCAAGTTCATAGATTCAACCATGGCACTGCCAGTTAAAAGTCTGGAACAGGTAACATGCCTGGAACAGACATGAAGCCTGAGACATTGGAGTGGCGTGGGAGACTTTAGGAAGAGCAACTCATATGCCAGTCCCACAAAATGGTCCTATGTAAGATGTGCAAAGGGAAAACAAAATTTATTCCTTTCCCTTTAATGTAAGCCTAGCCTATTCTTTATATTCCCTACCAGTTCATCACTTTCTCTTTTATCTTAACCTAATCAATCAAAATTTGCATTGATGCCTCAAGGATATTTATATATTTTTCATGTATCTCGGTAGGGTGATTCTGTGGCAGAATGCATTGGGGAGTGAGTGGACCATTGTAAGATTTTTAGTTGAACCAACGCCAACAAACTTACTATCCACCAATAATTGACCATCTTGTATGCACAGTAAAACAAGGACCATGTCTTGACTATTATGGGTTGGATGGTTTAGTGGGGATGTGCATGACACTAGTCCACTGGGGTAGGATCTCATTTATTTTTCCTGAAGGGCTTTCAAGGCCTTGTTATGATCAAAAGGTAGCAAATATAGGCCAGATCGCTATCAGCTGATCAATGATTATATGACTCACCAAACAAGATGTGCACCTGCTCACCATTTTGCTCTTTGATTGCTCTTCTGTTAGCCCTAGATGATTCCAATTTCATTAAGTGTGTAAGTATCTGTAGCCATGAATTCTGCATCATTTGTCTCAATAGGCATTTTAAATGTGATGTATGTGAGTTGTTATTAGGCTAGTTCTTGTATAAGGAAAGAAAAAAAGATGACAGCCCTAAACACGTTTATTCAGAAGTAAGCCCAACATGGGAGTGCATAAGATTCCAACATAAGTCTCCAGCATAACTATCAATAAGCTTCTTTCCTCATTTTGCTTGCCTGTTTGGCTGCTTTATTGTGAAGATTATGGATCTTTGGACTACTCCACCCATTTTACAGCCGCAAACATGAGCTTACCAGTACTTCTACATGCAGTAGGAAGTTGCATCAATCCTTGTGTGATAAACACAGTAAAATATTTGTGCGCATGTGCATAAAACACCATGTGAAGCTGCCATACAATAGCAGATTATAATTGGAACAAGCAGCACATGCTCACAGTTTGGATACCTCGTGATGTTGAATGTGTTTACCTCAGCACAAAAAATGAACAAAAAATACATTTCAACATCCCACCAGGGCCACAAGTTTGGCTTCATTCAAAGTTTGATTAACGAGGAAAGCAATAATAAAATTCAAGCTGAGGTGTGATTAAATAGCAGTGGAATAGCATATACATGTATAAAACTAGACCTTCCAAGGATAATATGGAGATTCCAAATTGTTTATGCATATTTTGGTTGTGACAGGAGCTTGCAATAAAGAGCTGTTTATTGAGAGGTTCTTTCTATCTGAACCAAATGAACTCTTTGTTCAAGAATTTTAGAACTTGTCAACCAAAGCAGATGTAAGCCTCCCTGACTCACCTGTTCCACCTCAGTTTCATTATTTGTAATAGCAGATGTATCTAATTCAATTACGGTAGAAGGCTTAAAATAAGTTGAAGTAGGTCTCTTGCTTCAGCTAAAATGGTACTAAATAAATAGGAGTCAGCATTTGGCCTGTCTGTCTAAATTTAAGACTAACCAATTTGTATCACAAAAATGTAGCTTTTCTCAGTTCAGAATTGTTCATGCTCAACCTCAGTATGGTGTTTTCAGACTCTCGATCCTGCCGTCTATGAAGTTTGGTGTGTTTACTTGATACATGTTTGAAACCTGTCCCCTTGACTAGGCTGTCTGTGCCTTTTCCTACTTGCATATGTCCAAAGTGAATGTAGAAGGCAGTGGTGATTGCAGTCTTGGCATACGCCCACCCACAATGTCACTGGGCGGGTCTGGATACCGGTACATCCTTCCCCATTGCCTGGACAACCTACTTCTGTTTTCAGTTGGACACACTGTGGGGTAATCAAACTCTGCAGAATCAGTCTGCAATGAACTTTGGCTTTCAGAATGTCTTAAGAAGCACTTTTCACGGGGCAAATAAATATGCAGTACATCTAGATAGGAAAAAACCAAACTCAATCTCCGCTGATTCTAGAATAAATGCATAATCTGCATCTGCAAAAAGAGCACGAAAGCTTGTATTACTTGTTGCACCGGCTCTTTATAACAGCTGACATAGGTCCCTTTAAAACAACCAGATTATTTTTTAAAAGCCTGTTCTATTTCTAAGATTTCATTATTATATGAGTGTTCTTTCAGTCTCTTGCTGCAAGGAGAAGTAGGAGGGCTTGAAGTCCAAGCCTAATGAGCCAGCTTGTTGTATGTTGGATCCATATCAAAAGGGAGGCAGTAATTAATTAAAGCTGTACCTACTGCTTGACACTTTCTAATGATTTATTCCCACCTCCACCCCCCTTTTTTTGGCAACACTTGTTGAAGGGCCTGTTGTTCTAGGCAAGTACACACTTCAACTATTTTGATGATTATGTCTGCTGGGGAGAAGAGTTAAGCAAATTCGCTATGAACTGTGCTCTTTAGAATTATATGTAGTCACCTACTACATGCCTGCTCTCTTGGCAAATGTAGGATCCTTTCACCCAGCTAAGAATGTGAGTTGAATTTAGGCATATGATGCTCAGATTTTTAGGTGCTTTGGGTTGTGTTTTAGTGTGTATAACTGCCTGCTTGTCTTTCTTAGGTAATAATAAACATACACAGAAATTACGAAAAGCAGAAAGGAGGAGTTGTTTGTTTTATTTGACATTAGTTGCTTCCTACAAAGTAGTCTTTAAGCGACATACCGGTACAAAAAAGTTAAATATCAACTTTAAGGAGCCATTTCTAGATGGTAAATCTCCAGTTTGCATGACTTTTTGAAATCTGGTTGCATGGACCGAGTTTGGGCATGGAGCGAGGCAGATCTATGGTTATATATTTCATTGTCTCATCATTTTTGGAAACATTTGCGTTAGGAAAGTTATAGTGTGCGTTCTAAACAGCAGGAACTTGTGACGTGGTGAAACATTTGCATGGGCACTTTGTCTGCTCATACTTGATTCCACATCTCTTAGGGTTATGTGAGCTGGCTTGAAACTCCATATCTTTCACACACTTTGATAATTGTCCTAATCCCTCTCAGTGTTCTTGTTTTTATTATTATTATTAAATCAAAAATATGTACCAAAGTTGCAACTCTTAAACACTAAACTACCGACAGACATTAATGTCCAACCTTCTGTGTCAACATATGAAGAAGGTAGTACGTATAATCGAACAAAAAGTGTACAATGGTGCTTTTGGTTTTACATCTCGGAGGCTACATTTTCAAACTCCACTTACCACAAACTGATCAACCTTCTTTGTACAGTGATGCATATTTTGCCCAGTTGACTTGCAGCACATTTTTCCATCAGTATTATGTTTTGGAAGCCACAAGCTTTTTTCCTGTTCCTTTGAATGGGTCTTATTCCAGGTTCTCTGCAGAAAGGGGAAGGAGGACCATAGCTCAGAGCAGGCATAGGCAAACTCCGGCCCTCCAGATGTTTGGGACTACAATTCCCATCATCCCTGACCACTGGTCCTGTTAGCTAGGGATGATGGGAATTGTAGTCCCAAACATCTGGAGGGCTGGAGTCTGCCTATACCTGGCTCAAAGCATCTGTGTTCTTGGTTGTTCCCCTTCAGCTGCATTCTTGGTGGCTGCCCCTCAAATACAAGTTATGGATAAGACCAGACTAGACAAATGAGGCAGTTATGTCTCAGAGTGACGTGGTACCCTATTTACATATAACTCAGAGGTGGAATCTACTTTTTGCACAAAAATAGAGTGCATTGAGGAAGGGAGCAAAACCTGCTCTTCTCTTGCCTTGTTTTGCCGCTGTCTGTAGGTTTAAGCCAAGGGGGTGGATGAGGGTGGCATCTTTTCCAGCCCAGGGGCCATGTTTCCTTCTGGGCAACCTTCCAGGGAGCCACATGTCAGGAGTGGGCAGGGCCAGAGAGAAAAGTGTGTGGAGAAATGAATATAAATGTTACATTTGTATGTAGTTTCCACACATACTCATTTACACCTCTCTAACAATCATCCAAACAAGTAGAAGTTTGAGGCCACATTTCAGCCGGGAAAATGTACTTGGCAGTGCAAAGTAGGACAAGTAAGAGGTGTGGCCGGGGGAGAGTTCTGAGGGCCAGAAAGAGGGCCAGAGGGCCACAAAGTTATCAGCCCCTTTCTGGCTTAAGCATTTATTTTTCTGCCCATATCAGAGCTGGGCTTGGGGGTAGACAGCTTAAAAGAAATGGAGCACAGCAGTAGCAGTGTTAGGCATTCTTCTTACCTGCCTGCTACTTTTGGTTAGATGCAGACACTCCCATCCCTGATTTATATAGGAATAGAGAAGACACACGCTTAAGGTATATCTATTTTGGCCATGTGTGTTTATAATAATAATATAATATATATATACACAATATTAATACATATTATAAATGCACTTCAGGCTCCTTTAAAACTTTTGCACAGCTGTTGTTCCATTCACAGCTATGAACATTCAGACCCTTTTAGTGATACGGATATTTGTAAGTACTGCCTAATAAGTTTATTCATAAGTGCATGCTATGTTTGCTGCTTTCAGTTTTTCCTTTGAAAGAGTAAAGCGGGGCAGCTGGGTGAAATTAATTTCCCTTGAGAAATCTGAGATCTAAAGTTGAGATAGGAGTGTCATGAAAACACCCTTATCTCCCAAAACTTTGTGTTATAGCGTCATGGTCGACTCACCTGCCAGGGCAAGTGGGGACTTGTTCATGTGTTTCTGGGAATTTACAGTCAAGCAGTTCTGGAGTTATTTGAGTGCGCATTTGTGGGGAGTAGAGAAATATATCATTATCTTACTGGCATGTACCAGGAGATGGACTGGAGAAAGAGGGAACCAGAGCTATTTGAGGAACTCTGTTGTTGTTACCTTCATTTGGTTAAACAAGGAATGGGGAACCTGAGGCCCTCCAGTTGTTGTTGGACTACAACACCTGTGATCCTTGGCCATTGGCCATGCTTGTTGAGTCCAATGGGAACGGGAGTCCAACAGCATCTGAAGGGCCACAGCTTCTGGGTTAAAAACAGAATGACCTGTCCTGTAGAGAATCAGCCCTTTGAGCATTAATTATGTTTCTAAAATATAAGAAACTAGGTATACAAGTGTCAGGCAAATGTCCAGTATTCAACTAGTAAAATAAGAGGTGGTGGGATCTGAGTCTCCCTAGAAAGCCTATGACCTCTGACATAGGGACATGGACTGTGGTTGGCAAGGAGAGGCGCTTGTGCCTTTTCAAACGTGCTCTGCTTGAACAACCAGTCTGTAGATGTAAAGAACCACCTTGGTTCATACATGGTATAGGAAAATGAGGCTCCAGGGCGTCCCAAAAGCCTCTGGAAAGATTTAGGGGCCAAACACTGGCAGTCCTATGTTAAATATGTTTCTACTGTTTTTAGCTCTGACATTACCTTTGGTCAATACCTGAAAGGATATTAATCACTATCTCAGGCTGTATCCAAGGAGCTCAATGTAGCAAATGCTGAGTTCTCAGCTGGCCTTCCATTAGGTATTAGCCAGGCTAATCTACTTGCCTCCATTGATAGACCTATACTGTGTGACATCTTTCCTTATACAGTATATCTAGTCTATCTTCAGCAAGAGATGCTGATCCGTAGGCATTAATGTGCTGCTTCCCAGGATTCTAGCGTAAAGCTTGCTATTGAAAAACAGTGCTGAACATGAGGAGCTCAAATTAAGCTTTGTGAGTTGGTAGATGGGGCATTATATATATAGCATAGCACATGATTCACAAACAATAGATCAAGACTCGCCAATGAGTCATGGCAGCCTTACGTCACCAAACTATAGTTTCCATGTAGTTTAAATGGAAAGTTTTAGCTACAGTAAACTTGGGCGCCAGCTAGATAGAGGCCAGATCTTTGTTTATGCAAAAATGTCATTGCTGTTTAGAGCAGCATAAGGAGGTTTATAAGTAGCTCATAAAGTTAAATGGTGCTGATATGTGACGTACAATCAGAAAAACGGATCTGTTTGCAATTGTATAGTGTGCACCAGCTGCCACTAATACCCTTTGATAGTCAGGATCTTAAAAGTCAGATAATATGTTTAGCACCTTTCCTAGAAATAATACGTGTCTTTTTACCCCACAGTGCTGTCATCATGAGCCTCTTGATGTGGCTTCCCTCCGCTTGCATTTTTCTGTTTTCCCAAGGTAAGTTTACAAGGTAAATAGCCATGGGTGAAATGTGATGTCCTGCAAAATCTGCCCTTTTGAACACAGGAGAAAGTTGGTGGTGGTTGTAGAATAAGGAATAAGGCTGCATCCACTTAGGCACAAATTTGCATGGTACTTTTGCATCAGGTCCACACAGATGTGTGACCAAATCATACACTGTGCTGTGCTGGTCATGAACAGAAAATGAGCATTTGTGTGGTGTCCAGGTCACTCTCTTCGTTCTTTAAGTTACAACATGCCACACAATCCTTCTTTCTGATCCTGTTGTCTCACAGCAACAGGAATCAAGCTGACTCACCTAGCCAAACTGCTGCTAGCCAATCTGTTGCTAGCCAACACACAGGAGTGTGAGAGTTCCCCGAGAGGAGATGACACTTGCTTCACACCTCCTCTGGTTCTCCTGTTGCTGTGCTGCTGCGAGCTTAACCATGGTTTGGTTTAGGGTGTCATCCAAACCTGGGCTTGTGATTTGTTTTGCTGGAGGCAAACTACAAGCCCAGGTTTGGATGACAAACTAAACTTAACTTGAAGCATCTCAACAGGAGTGGGAACAGCAAAAACTAGCTGCAACTAGGCATACAGGCTCATTTTTGGGAGCCTGTATGCCTAGGACATTCATATGCCATAGTTTGGCATGGTATTAAGTTTAAACCTTCTTAAAAGTTCTAGTCTATCAAGATCTGTCTGGAGGGCCCAAGCAAGACCTACCAATATGTGAGCCACAAAACTCTCCAGTGAACCCCATCAAACAGACTTTATGCTGTGACCTGGTAAAGTTTTAAAATGATTAAAAATATTTGCAACTGTAAGGAAATTACTCAATTTATACACTGATACCAGTCAGATTTAAGTAGCTCATTCATTGAAACTAATGAGCAAATTTCAGTGGGTCTACTCAAGAGTAAAATTTAGTTGAATACCGCCTAGTATTCTTTAGTGTCTTGCGTACCTTGATAGCCTTTCTACAGCTGAAAAAGCTAGATTATTGTTCTTATTGTATGACCATTTGCATCTTTAAATGGGTGCCAAAGATAAGGTTACCGGATTTTTTTCAATGAATCCGGGGACACTTTTCAACTTCAGTAGAAATGATAGGATTTTGTCAGGGGACTGATTTGTAAATCCGGGGACTGTCCCCGGGAAACGGGGACGTCTGGTAACCTTAGCCAAAGAGAAAGTGCACAAGCTACCCTGTCCTCAGGGGCAGAGGAAGGGGGTGCGGTGGGGCGATATGCCCCGGGTGTCACCACTGAGGGGGGTGACAAAATGGCGGGCGGCACTCACTGCGGGGCCTGCAGTGCGCCCGAGCCACGTGTCTCTCCTGGGAGTGATGCGGTGGCTTGGGCGCCCGCAGGCTCCACACTTCCCCAAACGGTCTGCCCGCTGCCTCCCCCCCAGCTATAGGGCGGCTGAGTGGGAGGAGGCAGGCAGACTCCTTGGAGGCCCCACGGAGCATCCTGCCCCAGCTGGTCCCGCCCTGCGGGTGGCTGCCCCGCCCCTGGGCTCAGGGCACGTGCATCCCCAGGTGCCCGGTGGGCTTGCTCCGCCGCTGCCTGTCCCTATCCTGATATTTTCTAAACAAAATAAATAAATAAAAAATAAATAAATAAAAAGAAGAAGAAGAAGAAGTGTGCATGCACACGAAAGCTCATACCAAAAACAAACTTAGTTGGTCTCTAAGGTGCTACTGGAAGGATTTTTTTTATTTTTTATTTTGTTTTGACTACGGCAGACCCACACGGCTACCTACCTGTAACCAATATTTTCTGGAAATATCATCTGAAAGTAATGCTTTAAAGAGGTTCTGTTAAAATATTTTGGTAATAGTTGGTTAACCGTGTTGACAACTTGATTTTACAGCACTTGTGTCATGGAGCATCCAAGAACTGCACGTCAGCCAGGAAACCATTGAGAAAATTTCAGCAGCTGGCCAGCGTGAGTGTTTTTTTGTTTGTTGCACAAAAAGCTATTGCAATGCCCAGTTCTCCCGCCTGCAGATTTGTTCCCTTCATTACGTGATCAACATATTTTTATTCACCCAGGTATTTAGAAGAATTTCTGATCTTTGACTATGAGCTCCTAATGTCAGTTGTGCAATTTATTCTATATTTATGCTGCCAAGCTGGCTTGATCTGCGGGCTGAAAAGTTTTTATGTTGCTGTTTATCTGTTTGGTTCTGGGATTTTAATATTGTATTTTATTATTTATTTTCTTGTGAGTTGCACAGAGAATATGGTCTAAAATATCGAAAATTAATTTAAAAAATAAGTAAACCAATCAATAAAGAAAGCCAGAAGACCAGTTGCTGTAGTGGGGAGGTGAACTTGGGGAGAAGAGCACCTGTGGAAACTGTATGGTTTATACCCATTAATTGTGTGTTTCTCTATTAGTAGGGATGTGTGCTTGACACCTTTGGCTGTGCAATCTGAGTATATCTCTTTTTTCCTTTCAGATTAATTTCAGCTATAGTATTATCCTCTGTTGCTGAAACATCTCAGTGTTCCAGCAACCGTTTAATGTGGGGTGCAGTGGACTATTGCCAGATAGGAATTAACAAGGTTACTGTATAACATGACTCAGTGGCTTTCAGTGGAATGCTTTAAAACTTTCAATCCCTTTTAATCTGTTTTTAGGGGTTGGGGGGACTGATTTAAAATCCTTTTAACTAGGCAGAAATCGAAGCCAAATGGGATAATGATGTGCTGTCCTGGAAGACAAAGTAAAAGAGAGAGGAAATCAAGAATAAATACATGGCTGCCTTATTTAAAAATGCTAATTTCTCATTCCTTGCTGCATGAACTGTTCCTACTTGTTTTTAAAAATTAGTTCAGTTTCTATATATCAGAGGAGTTAGGATGGGTTACAATGGTTTAAGGTGGGGGGGGGATGTAAAAACAAATCCACCATAATATGTAAGTTACGTAGGACTTAAATTGGCCCACTATTCCTGTTGAATGTCAAAATCTTTTTATCAATTAAATGCTTCTTGTAGCCCCCATAATGCATTTTATCTGCGGGGGGGGGGGGGTTCCCCTGCATTGAGGGGCAGCTGGGCCATACCACTGGTCCCATTCACAGATGATGCAGTTCAAGCCTCCTACTGTTCACAAGTTGAGTCTGGAAGTCTGAGCAAGGAATTCTATGCATGCAGACCTCCATGCAGTGCGTTTTTTCTATTAAAAAAACCTTTTTAGGGGTACTCTCATTTTCCTACTCATATTGAAATACTGCCCCTCAATTTAGATACACAAAATGTTTTTGGGGGTATGCATACCCCTATGTCCCCCCCCCCAGAAAAAAGCACTGCCTCTATGCAAAGTGCAATCCTATATGATGGGTAGTCCAGGTCAATACAACCCTACATGCATAGAAATCATAGGGTCCAGGGATCTGGGGGCAGGGAACTGTGCAATATTAGGGTTTGGGTCATCATGTGAAGGGGACTCTTGGAATAGGTCAAACAAAAATATAGGATGTAGAGAATTCATAACTGGCTTCCCCAATTTTTGCTTTTACCTAAAAGCAGATGATAGTAGAACTCTGAATTTGATTGGAGCAGTATGGAGTAAGGCGATTTAACTCTTTCCTTAAATATGGCATTTTTTGTTACTTTATTAGAATAATGTGTGTCCCACCTTTTACATCTACCAGAGTAGGACTCTGAGAAGCTAAGAACACTCAAGAAACAACAAAGCAATCATTAAAAATTAAAATGGGGAGGGGAAAGAAACAAGACACAAGAGGGCAGATAACTCAGAACATCGTCATCTGCTTAAAATAAACAAGGCTAATAAAAAGCCGTGCTCCTCTACTGCATACAGCACTTCAGAGATGTGGATTGAGCACTGGGCGGGGTGGAAATGCTGGCAGGACCCCCTCTCTTGGTGTCACTGTTGTAATCAAAATTAAGACAACCATATCTCCTGCATGGCTGCTGTTAAAAAACATAGCAATAGAAACTTTAGGAATGCTGATCTTAGATTTCTCCCACATTTAATGGAATTTGGCCCATATAGCCTGGGGGAATATGATTTGTAAGATTCCATTTCTGATTTTGCCCATTGTCTCTGCTGTAGTTGGGCTTTCAGTAACTGAATCTCATAGCTTTTGAGTGCGGTGGCATGGAAGCAGCCTTTACTTGCTGACATTCTTATTCCCTATTTATCAGTGTAGTCCTTTTTCTTTCCTTTTTTTTATAAAAAAATAATAATTTCAGGGATGCAGAATCTTTACAGTGACTGAAACAAATGTTTTCCAAATTTCCAAGGGCATGTTTATGCTTTGCACATTTTCACAGGCCCCTCCCTGTAAAATGAAAGGACAACCTTAGCTTAATCCAACTCTCTGACAACTTGAAGCTTCTACCTTGGCACACAAACACTCCCAGCAACTAGTGATTGCCTTGCAGGCAAGTTTGTGCATGCTCAGGTAACACCAGGACATGGTCTCAGGAAAACCTGATGCTAGTATGAAACTGACTCTGTGAAACTTGTTTCAAGCAAACCACAAGTGTTTAAACTTATGGATTTAATAGAATCTTAGAGCCGCAAGAGACTGTAAGGATCATTAATGCCAAGTCCCTCAGGCACAATGCAATGTACCTAAATCATCCTTAACAAAGCTGTAAAGCCAAAAGAGGCTCCACAACATCTCGTTTGTGTCTTTAAATAATAAGAGAAAGAGAAAATTCCTTTCAGCGCATAGGCAGTCATGATTAATCAGCAATTTAGGGCAGCTAGTATTGCAGATATAACTTCTGCTCCTCTCAGACTGCAGTATCTATGATAATATGACCTTTTTTTCCCCAATGAGAAGGTTAGAGGAGTGGTCCATCTTTGGGGAATATTAAGGCTTGACCCTGAAAGTTGTTGACCACACTAGGGATGTGCTTCAAGGCTCAATACAGAATCTGTGGTTCTACAAAAGCTGTTGGGCCGTAATTCCCATCATCCTTGGGCATTGGTCATCCTGGCTGAGGCTGATGGGAATCAGAATCCAACAATATCTGGAAGGTTGCAGGTTCCTCATCCCTGGCTTTAAAGGCTTTCTTGGGCTGGCGTTTGGAACCGCAAGGCCAAGACAGTTGCTTGCAACATGTAAGCATATGGCTACATCCAATATTATCATGTCTCCCACGTCTTGGATTTTGGAATGGCTGGAGTGATGATGGTTAGATCCTGATCGCTTGTGATTACAGACACCACACAGAGGACAGGGGAGGTGTGTGAGTGTGATAAAAACTAGCCTACAGTACAGAGGTTAAATTCACAGTTATTGTTCTGCCTATTTTTGCCTGTGCCCCTTGTAAGGATGGCGGTTGGAGGATGGATGGCGGCTAACAGATTGAGGTTGAATCCTGACAAGACAGAAGTACTGTTTTTGGGGGACAGGGTGCGAGCGGGTGTGGGGGACTCCCTGGTCCTGAATGGGCTAACTGTGCCCCTGAAGGACCAGGTGCGCAGCCTGGGAGTCATTTTGGACTCACAGCTGTCCATGGAGGCGCAGGTTAATTCTGTGTCCAGGACGGCTGTCTACCAGCTCCATCTGGTACTCAGGCTGGGACCCTACCTGCCCGCAGACTGTCTTGCCAGAGTATTGCATGCTCTGGTTATCTCCCGCTTGGACTACTGCAATGCGCTCTACGTGGGGCTACCTTTGAAGGTAAACTGCAATTAATGCAGAATGCGGCAGCTAGACTGGTGACTGGGAGTGGCCGCCGGGACCACATAACACCGGTCCTGAGAGATCTTCATTGGCTCCCAGTACGTTTCCGAGCACAATTCAAAGTGTTGGTGCTGACCTTTAAAGCCCTAAACGGCCTCGGTCCTGTATACCTGAAGGAGCGTCTCCACCCCCACCGTTCAGCCCGGACACTGAGGTCCAGCGCCGAGGGCCTTCTGGCGGTTCCCTCACTGCGAGAAGCAAAGCTACAGGGAACCAGGCAGAGGGCCTTCTCGGTAGTGGCGCCCGCCCTGTGGAACGCCCTCCCAGCAGAGGTCAAAGCAATCAACAACTGCATAACATTTAGGAAATACCTGAAGGCGGCCCTGTTTAGGGAAGATTTTAATCTGTAACGTGTTAATGTATTGTTTTTTAATATTTGCTGGAAGCCGCCCAGAGTGGCTGGGGAGACCCAGCCAGATGGGCGGGGTACAAATAATAGATGATGATGATGATGATGATGATGATGATTATTACTGAAAAGGGTTCCCCACTCGTGATCTGGGGGCAAAACAAAGAAGTGTAATGTACTGAGTTTTTGTTTTTGTTTAATGAATGGTGACGTGCATTTGAATTCTTATTCCCTCCTGGACCTTCACTTGCTAATGTATTATAAGGAATGTTCTCCTTGGTTTCTTTTCAGCATGTGCTGTATACTTCACCCCACCCCCCGCCAGGCCTCTCCTCCTCCTCCTTCTGTCCTCCCAGCCAACCTGACTACTTAACATTATTACTATGTGTTGTGATTAAACCCCCCCTCTCTCTTCTGCCAGTAATGAATTGCTCTGCCCCAGTTGATGTCTTGTTTCTGTTCGATGGATCCTACAGCATTGGCAAAGGGAGCTTTGAAAGGTCAAAATACTTAGCAATCAAGCTTTGTGATGCTCTGGACATCAGTCCGGGAAAGGTGAGCACCCCCAGTTTATTCCACTCACTGGGTGCCGTGTAGAATCTGGGAGATTCATGTTGTGTAGGGTTGTGCATGTTGTGTATGTCTGTAGGAGAATACAGGCAACTTGGGGAATTCTTGTTAGTTTATCTTTATGGGGTTTGCTAGTTCACTTCCCATGTCTGTTCTTGCTGTAGCCATTTTGAGCATTCGTGGAATGGTAGCAACTGCATAAAAATAAATCCGCCTTGTTGACCTTCCCCTCCCCTTTCAGGTCAGAGTGGGAGCAATACAGTTCAGCAACACTCCTCATTTGGAGTTCCCTTTGGATGCATATTTCACCAAGCAGGAGATAAAAGACAAACTCAGGAAGATTGTGTTCAAGTAAGAGTTATTATATGTGCGAGTTCTTATTAAGGAAGTTAAAATAAGTAGTTGGCAAGTAAGTTTCATTCTGATACTTGCATGTTCATGTTGTATTTGGAACATTTTACTTTCGATGTTGTGAATGAAATATTTAATGATTTATTCATTAATTTATATCTTGACTTCATTATTTTATGGAATCCAAGTGGATGTATCAGAGTGTGGGTCATCAACTTCAAAATTCTGCTAGGACAGTAGCCAACCAGATGCTTATGGGAAGCCACTAAGTGGGACCTGAGTGCAACACTTTCCCTATTTGTGAATCCAAGCAAATTAGTATTTGAAGGCACACAGCCACCCACCCCCTAAGTGTGCTTAAGACCATGGGATTACAGACATTACAGTGAACTAGAGATGGTCTCTTGGTGACAACCTTCACGTACTATGACCAAACAGCAAGGACTTATAAGGAACTGTTCTGGGTGGCCATTCTTAGCTTTGGAATTCCTTCTAGTGTACAGGCAGCAACCAGTTTGCGTGGCGGTTACATTCTGGACCTCCACGTGCATCGACGGGACCCCCATAAGGCCACCTCGCCCCGTTCCACACCCTGTTCTGCCCCCTTTTGTGATGTCACACATATATCAGACACACCTAAGACAGTCGCTGCCTGTATTCCAGAAATTATGTAGGTGTTGTGGGTTTTGTTGTTGTTGTTTATTTGTCCCCAGGGATAGACATGAGGTCTCTAAGTGGCTAATTTGTGCTGTTTTTGCATATATATTTCCCCATAACTTGGTGTAGCCTAATATTTAGATACAGTTTTCCTCATTTTTACTTACTTTGAAGCTTAGTTTCCCCCCTTCTCCCTCAAACCCCAACATGTGCACACAGACACTCTATGCGCCAGAAAGACCTTCACACCTCCAGTGCTCCCACGCAGCCCTCCCTCTGCATGATCATTTTGGACACCAAGTATGCACCTACACCTGCCACCAGGAAAGAGATGGAGGAGAGGGGGGGAAATGGGGTTCTGTTGTGCTAAGTGGAGATTCCTCTCTGCCTGTTTTGGGACTAGATTGAGCTGTTAATGTTTCAAGAGAAGACAGGGTATGAAAAGCATACCCCCCAATTCCTCTTTGACCGCTTCTGAAGTGCAACTGAAAGCAGAGGCTGTGAAATGGTATTGAATATCTGGAATCTAGACATGTGCTGACATTCCTTTAATGCTGAGAAGAGAACGTTGACAGCTCCAGCAGAGATAACGTCCTTCACTTTGCCAGTAAATCCTGGTTTTAGCTTAAAAGACATCACTGGCGAAAATAGCTAGGATGGCAGCAACCACTTCAGAGGGCAGAATGGGAAAATATGAAGGTCTTCATTCATGGCCACTTGGTTCTCCTCCTCCCTCTCCACAATCTTTTGTCTGTGGCTCTTAATGATAAGATAGGCTTTAAGCAGTTTAGAAGTATAACAACCAATGATACACGCATTAAAATAGAGTGGGCCAGATTCAGCTACCTCATTCCGCTAGTAGAAGCCATTTCAAGGATTCCCGCTAGTGCAATGGGGCTGTGAGTCGATATCTATAGGGTGATTCTGGTTCTCATAGTGCCCTCCTTCATGGCCAAGCGTCCTGCCACATTGTTTTTAATCACTTGCATACAAATTTGACATCACTTATGGGGTATACCATTCCTTTCTCTCTCTCGGTGTTAGTGACAAGACGACACAGTGCCAGAAAACAAAGAGGAGGCTGTTTTCTGGTGACAAACTGACAGCACCTCACACGCAGGTATTCATATGAATGTGAGGTATGCTTATGTCAATTTTGTCCTAACAAACAATGTGGAAAGAACATTCCTGGCTTGGTTGGTAAACTAAAATCCAAGAGCTTGCCAACTCATTGACTGAAAGGAACTCCCATCTTCTCAATTGAAAAACACAGGATCTAAGTAATTATTTTTTTAAAAAAACCTCTGCAGCATTTAAAATCAAAGCCGTCAAGAGTTTCGAGTCATTTGAAGATGGAAGCAAAGCAATGACAAAATGCAGCTGGCTAAGGAAGATTTGACTGCTACTGTAGTGTTGCTGATGCGTTCTTGACATGTGGCTCAAGAGAGAGAACGGTTAAGGAAGGGAATAAAGGAGAGACCTAGAAAAGATCAAAGCCAGCACTGGCAGGAGTTTAGAGAACTGAGAATTATAGGGTGGTACAAAGAGAAGTGTGCAGATTAAAGAACTAGGCAGCACAAAGCGTGAGTATGATCAAATACTGAATACACAAGGAAATGCAGAAATCACAATAAGGGTCATTTTAAAAAAAACTGAATAAGCATGGTCCAAAATAAAGAGTTGCAGGCATGTGGAAATGAGGGGGTAACACTGTGATGTATTTTAAAAGGAGTTTACTTCACAATTTTGCCCAAATCACTTTGAATGGAAATAAAAGCAGCTCTAAGAAAGAGTAACTGGAAATGGTCAAACTCCCACAACAGGCATAGAAAACAGATGGAGATAATCAAGGCAGTTTTGTTACAGAGTTAGTTGGAGCGGTGACTGGAAGTGTGCAAGAAAATATAATACAAAATATGACCATTCTGTTATTATCACCTTAGATGGCCTCTTCCGTTATAGCATTGTGCTAGCATTGTGGTATCGCCACCACCAGCACACTTGTTTTACCCCACTGCATATCATTTCCAGCCTTTCCTTGTGTTTGTTGCAGTCTAGATTCTTTGTACATCAAGCATGGTTTCTCACAGCAGAAGACAAAAAAACCCTGTGACAGCCAAAATACTTGGCTAATAGATCCAGTGACCAGCTAGTAAAATCCAAGGGGGCTTCCCAGAACGGCACTTAATGTCTTGGACTTCTGCAACCTAACATTTAACAGATGTTGGAGTGCAAGTGTGGGGGCAGAGATGAAACTGCACCTGCAGTGACTCTTTAGAAATCTTTGTAACACAGCAACCCCCGCAACCAGGACAATATGAATCATGGCATACATATATAACTTGGTACCCGATGACTCTGCATGTGTGAGCTGCCTCCGTTGGATGCGCTGACTGTTCCTTGTGTGCAAGTCATTACTTGCTCTTGCGACTGCCATCATCCATGCAGGTTCAGATCTATATGAGAATTAGTTTGTTTTGTGTTAAAACAAATGAACCAGAAGATAATAGGGTTGCCCCTTGTGCCTTCCAATTGGCCATTGTTTTGGAAACCAAGGCACCTGCAAGCTTTATGGACTGCCCTTTTATCTTGATCCTTTTATCTGTTCTCTGCTTTGCAGCCTCGAGTTTGTTATTACAATAGGGAGGGAAGTGAGGCAGACAAAAGAATTGGAGGGAGCTGAGCCAAGGGATAGGGAACCCGTGGCCCTTCAGGTGTTGTTGGACTCCGACTCCCATCAGCCCTGGGGATGATCAGTGGTCAGGGATTATGGGAATTGATGTCCAACAGTATCTGGAGGGCCACAGGCTCCCCGTCCCTGATTAGACGGTACCGCAGGACAAGTGTATGTTTTGAACCCCCTGACTGGGTGGTTCAATGAATGGGTGGGGCAATTTGGACCAGAGAAGTGGTGTGTGGAGAGTGTTAATGTTCCTCTCCAAAAGCTTGTGGGGTTTTCTCATGTGGTAGAAGGGCTGTTGGATTTCATTATACATATGTAATGTGTAGTTGTCCCCCACTTGATGGTAATGGGTTAATGGATAAGATTTCTTATTTGACTCCAGAGCAATGTATAATGTCTGTTGCCTATACAGTCAGTGGGGAAAGGGGAGAAGAATGAAGTAGAAATTACATTTAAGAGGAACGTGCACCATCTGAAAATGTTTTTTGCTCCTCTTTGCTGTCCTGCCTGCTGGAAAGGTAGAATGCATTCTCTTTTTGCTGTCAAACAGCATATTTGTGCATGTTGCACCTATTTTATCAAGATTGTTTTTACTTATGTGATAAAGCCCTGCTTTATTCCAGTAATAGTCTCCATCGCCTGTTGACTTCCCAAACAAACCATATTCTGTATTCTAGCATTTTCCCTGAGCAAATGACAAGTCTTCTATTGGAAACGAAGCAGAGAACAGTGTTAACTTATCCCCATTCTTCTTCTGTTTAACTCAGAGGTGGGAGAACAGAAACGGGACTTGCTCTGAAATACATTCTTCGGAAAGGATTCTCTGGGGGCAGAAACTCATCCATACCTCAGATCCTTATAATCCTAACTGATGGGAGATCTCAGGGCAATGTGGCAGTGCCAGCCAAGCAGTTAAAAGAAAGGGGGATTGCTGTGTTTGCTGTGGGAGTCAGCTTCCCAAGGTAAGTTTATCCTCTAGTCTAGAGTGGGAAGCCAGGGGTGCTGCATTACTTATTGACTACCAGTGATTGAAGAAACGGCTTGCAGTGGAAGTGAGATTTATCAGGCTAGAGAGTTGAAGAGAAAGTGGGGGTCCACACTCTAGAAACCCATCACTAGGGAGAGTTTCAGGCACTTGTTTAAGAGTTTTGTATCCCAGAGTTTTGTAGGCCCCAGAGAGGTTTACATGAATAAATGAAGAAAAGAAAACAATATAATAAATATAACAAAATATAACAAAACAATTCCATAACCACACACACACACACACACACACACACACACACACACACACACATATACATGCAATGTTAAATTATCCACAAGTCTATATGAAAATTTGACTTAAAAAAGAAACCCGGACTCCTATGCCTCCTCCAAAAGCCTGGGGAAAGGGATGCATCTTGACTTGTTTTCTAAAAGAGCATTATGAAGAGGCCAGGCACACCTCAGTGGGGAGCCAACTCCACAGGAGCCACTGTCAAAAAGGTCCTTCCCTTTTCTTGCATTGAGTGTGCGTATAAAGCTCAAAGGTGTATATTTGCATGCATCCATTTGCTATTGGTGTGTGTCGGAAAATCTTTTGTTAAAGAAATGTGGCAAGAACAGAAAAAGAACGTTTATGTTTGGAAAACGTAGTAACTACAGCAGAGCAATGGCTGCTGTTGGGCTTCAGTTTCACACACATCTATACATGTATCATGCTCTTTTAAATAGCCCTTCCCTGTTAATTATGACACCCATTGCCATTATGTTGTTGCCATGCTGCAGTGCTTTATTTGTTGTGCTGAATTATTTCTGTGCAGATGGGAAGAACTGCAGGCACTAGCCAGTGAGCCGGCCGAATGGCATATCCTCTTTGCCGAAGATGCTGATGACGCCTCCAATGGTCTGTATACCACCCTTACAGAGTCTGCCGTCTGCAGCGCTGCATTTCCAGGTAAAAAAGGTTTTTAGTCATGTACACACTGATGAAACAAGTCTTGCCATCTATTTTGCTTAGGCACTAGCTGTCACGTTAGGCGTTGTTGTGGAAGCGGAATAGCAGCATTGGACGCAACATGTACGGTGAGAAGTCCCCCCCCCCCCCACCGATACTTTTAATCTGAAGCCCTAGCCATGGGAGAGGGGCAATTTCCTTTTAGATTGGGGTTGGGAAGGCAAGAGGTAAGCCTCCCCTCAATACGCACTGTATTTCTGGTAGGAATTGTACTTCCGCCCCACCCTACACCTCTAATTTAATTAACAACAACATCAAAAAAGCAAGAGTTTGTTCCATGCTATGCAATGCCTATTAGGTGGTGTTTGACCCTTTATAATTGTATATCACAGTAAGCAATACAGAAGGCTGGGCAACACCTAGGGTTGGCTTCAAGTTAGAGAGGGGGTGCTACCTAGCCAAGTGTCCTGTGTTTCCCTTCCCTCCACTGCCCACCTTGTTGATTCCCCAGTTTTACCTCATGGCAGTAGCTACATCAAGTATTTGGGTGTATTGTTGGAAATTCAAAATGGTGGTTGGCTTCCCTGCCACTGCTATCAGAAAAGCAAGTGTCCAGGAAAGACAGAAAGCTGCCTCATATCAACTCAAGTGGTTTGTCCATCTAGCCCAGTATTTTCTACTCTGACTGGCAGTGGCTTCCTAGGGTCTTGGGCAAAGGGCTTTCCTGTCACCTGCTATCTGATCTTTTCAGCGGGAGATGCCAGGGGTGAAATCTGAAGCCTTCTCATGCAAATAATGTGCTCTTAATGTTTTGCTGTGCTCCCTTTTTGGGGGTGCATACAGTTTTCGATTTCAGGCAATGAATGCCAACCCTTGAGACCATTTTCTCCTTGCCCCAGGCTGTGGAGCTGAATCTCACTCTTGCGAACGCAACACACTTGAGAGAGTCAAAGAGTTTGTTGGAAACTACTTTTGCTGGAAGGGGTCGAAGAGCAATAATGCCGTGCGCACATCGCTCTGCCCATTTTACAAGTGAGTCAGCAGCTGTGTGCTGTCCCTTTAAACCCCTGTGGGGATCAATGTAATCTATATGTATAGGTGCCCTAGGGGAATTTAAGGTGATTCCTAGGCAGGACCTCAGCACTGTCCTGTCCTGCTGGCCTCTAAGCAAAGTTTAAAAAAATAAAGTTTAAGAAAGTGGGGGAGAGGCAGGAGAAACGGAGCCCATCACAAAAAAATAGGTTTCAAACACTCCAAGGCTGCGCCCACAACAGCACCTGGAAACTAGTGTCTCCAGCAGTTTAGTGATTTTTGCATTTGAATAAGAAGAGAGATAGAGAGGGCAGAGAGATTTGGCTGAGTCCAGTTATAGTTGGAAATCAACACAGTATCTCTTGATTCAGATGCAGGGCACATCTTTGTATTCCTGAATTCCCTCCAGTGTCACAATGGATTACTTTCCTCGAGGTAGAAAAAGAGCCAGGCCCAGAACTCTCACAGCTGGCCCTAGTACGCAATCGAGGCCTCTCCGGATGTTTTTCATGCCTCTTGATTGGAAGAAACACTTCTTCTCTTGTCTTGCTCCTTTGACAGTGCTATAAGATCATCCCTGATATGGGGCGAAGGCTCAATCACTGGCAGGAAATAGCCTGTGCTCATATTGCAGCCAATGTTAAGCCCAAAGTCTGCAAACACAGGGCTATATTGTCAGCTCGGGGGCAGCAGGTCCAACAAGAAAATTCCCCTCATGCTGAGTTGAGGATATATCCTAAAATTATGCAAGATAAGCAATGTCAAATGCCTGTAAAAGGAAGTAGTTGCATGCTCAAATCTTTGCAAGAAGGGCTTGTACCCCTAAGTGAAATGTTTGAGAAAGGACTTGGAAAGGAAAACAGATCTTTGTGCCTTTTGTAGTTTTGTTTTGTTTCTGTATATAAAGAAGTTTTAAAAGATGTAGTATTTCCTTTCAGCTCCTCCCCCCCCCCGCATCCCCCACTTGTTTATGAGAAATCTACCTTGGGGACTAGCTAGGGATGGTGGGAGGAAGCAAGCTTGTGATAGCACACACACGTATCTTGATTGATGCAGCGTGGGAAGTAAAGAAATAAAATAGTTTTGAAAAGAGCAAATTTTTATGAGCAGACCAACAGAATTCTGAAGTTGGAATATCTTATGTAGTGCGTAGATTTACGTAAATGAAGAGCATACTTTAAAAATTTACTTCTCAGGGGTTACAGCAAGTGTGTGTGTATTGGGGGGGGGGGCAGAGCCAGCGATTATGCTAGACATTGTTGGACTCCAGATCCCATCATCCCTGTCTACTGGCCTTGCTAACTGGGATGGATGGGAGCTGGAGTCCAGCATCTCAAAACCACCACATTGGTTACCCCTGGTGTAAGTAAACATAAGAGGGTGGCATGGAGTTTAGAGACACCAGTGGTGAAATTTCCACTGCCTTGGTTTTTTTTTTTTTGCTTTTCCATGGGCTTTATTTTTGCAAAGCTTTCTCCCTAGGCTTGCATAAGATTGTGTATTTAATATATTAACTGAACTGAAAGTTGTCAACTTCTATTTCATAGACTAAAGTTTATCCCAATCTCACTTTTTTATATACTGGCTTTTCTAATTAAGCTGGAGGAACACCTTCATCAAGTATCCTTCCAGATGCTACCGTACCACATGCCCAGGTAAGATACGGTCTTCTGAAACGTTTCAAAATGAAAAATAATGAGGTATTAATTTAATACCTGGACTTGTCTTGACTAATTTCCGCAAAACAAATTATGGTGTAAGAATGTAAGATAAAGAGAAAAATAGAGAAGAGGAACTGAGAAAGAAACAGTTGATTAAGTATACAACCGGACCTGAGGATGAAGGAAGTCAAATAGAAATGAATAAGAACTGAATTAGGGATGTATCTGTAACATCTGCTTTGCATTTGTAGTTGTAGTATCTTTTTGTTAGTTTGTTTTGTGAGTCTTGTCTGTGTTGGCGTCAGTATAATAAATCAATAAAAAAGAAGAAGAAATGGGGTAAAATGGGGTAAAATAAGGTGGTGCCTCAATTAATAGACATTCTGTTTGCCAACAAAGGGAAACAGGAGAAGCCTAGTTTATAAGAAGAGTGTCTAATGAAGACCCTTTTACTGTGTTCCAGAGTCTATTTCACTTTTCTAAAAGGCAAGATACGCTCTCGCTGGACACAAAAAAGGGATCTTGGGGTTAAATACTCTGCTTAGATGCTGTGTGAACTGTGACTGAGTTTTCCTAGAGCTCAGTCCTGTTTACAACTTAACAACAAGAAGAAAGGCTCTATAATCATTGATTAAAAAATTAAATGGGTACCCTTGTCTTTCTCCTTCCTGCTTGTTTTTTTCTTTTTTAGATCCTTGTGGTTCTCAGCCTTGCCAGAATGGAGGCACATGCATTCAGCAGGGATTAGAAGGATACCACTGTGTCTGCCCAGTTGGCTTTGGAGGAGATGCTAATTGCGGTATGCCTTTTCATCTTAGGCACCAGTGCTTTGAGGTTGTTGTTTTTTAAAGTGTCGTGAACATCACTCAGTTTCCTGTAACAGTTCTGGTTGTTGTTGTTTTTGTTTGATAACAGGGAAGAGGAGAAAAGGATAAGGGTTAAGAGACTCGATTTACAAAACAAAACATTAAATGTTTCAGAGGAAGGTTGTTGGTTTTTTTGGTACTGCTTGTTTCTGGTGACTGAGACATGGGGCTCATCCAGATTTCCTTTTGCGCCACGTTTCTAGGCACAGGTCTGGGCTTTAAAGCTCTGGATCTGAGCGATTTTATTTTATTTTTGCCCGTGCGCTTTCCCCAGGAAAACATGTGTTTTACCGCTGAATAAGAGCAAACAGCAAATGGGTTTTGTGTGGATTGCCATTTGCTCCAATTCAGCAGTAAAATGCAGGTTTTCCTGGTGAAAGCAGCGGGACAAAAAAAATAACTGCTTGGACACAGAGCTTTAAAGTCCAGACCTGTGCCTAGAAATGTGGCACAAAAAGAAGTCTATATGAGCCCACAGTGAAAGCTGTAAACTCAATCACATTAACTGGGAAATAGGTCCCGTTGAGGTTAATGGGAATTACTTCCATGTTAGTATATTTAGGAAAAGGATCTGAAAGTTCTTGATGACAATTTCAGGACATTCAGGCTGCAATTACTGGTAATTAATTATGCAGGTGGCACTGTGGTCTAAACCACTGAGCCTAGGGCTTGCCGAGGTTCGAATCCCCGCGACGGGGTGAGCTCCTGTTGCTCGGTCCCTGCTCCTGCCAACCTAGCAGTTCGAAAGCACATCAAAGTATAAGTAGATAATTAGGTACCGCTATGGCAGGAAGGTAAATGGTGTTTCCGTGCGCTGCTCTGGTTCGCCAGAAGCGGCTTAGTCATGCTGGCCACATGACCCGGAAGCTGTACGCTGGCTCCCTCGGCCAGTAAAGCAAGATGAGCACCGCAACCCCAGTTGTACGCGACTGGACACACACACACACACACACACACACACACACATAATCATTTGCTTGCAAGAAAACCTCAAAGTGGTTTGCAAAAACGTTTAACGGTTAAAAACAATTCCTTGAATCATTAAAAAATAATTAAAATCAATGCTATGCTAAAAACCAGATTAAAACATGTTTATATGTCTGGATTGGCTTGCCTAAGCAAGAATGTTTTTAGCAGTCACCGAAAAGAGTACCGTGAAGGCGCCTGCCTGGTGTCAATTATAAGCCAGTCTTCCTGGAAACAAGCCCAATTACACTCACTGGAACGTATTTCTGAGCAGACATGTATAAGATAGTGCTGTTAGCTTTGCTTTATGTCTTTGCAGCCAACCTGCCGTTGCTGCTTATTTCTCCACACCCAAAGAGTTGGCATGTCAGAAAAAAGGCAGCAAACATCAAGCAATTGGGGAGGCTGTTAAAAGGAAGTGCAGCATTCAAAATCGCAGGTCACTCTTGAATTGGCTCTGTGTTATAGAATATTGTTACGGAAAGCAAATGTTATTTTTGCTAGGAATTTCTATGAAGACATGGATCAAGTAATTCATTTCTGGTTGCATATCTTAGGCTGGATCTAAGACACTTTAAAAAAAAGTTTCAGGAAAACGCATTGTGAACCTCATAATGGGAAATCACGTTGGCGAAAGACGGAACTCTATAGTGCCATCTGCTGTCACAACACATTTAAAACACTTTTAAAAAAAACTAATGTAGCTGAGTCCTTAGTGGCTCTTCATTTGTTAATTGGTTCTGCAGATTCTGCTCATACTGAGATTGGGAGCAAGGCTCAGGATTCTGCACTCTCTCCACTGTGGATAGATCCTACCCTGGCCTGGGGTGAATGTTATTGTAATTAAAAGTTGGCAAGCCTAAATTATCATAGCTTACTGATTTTAACAGTTACAGGTAGGTGGCCGTGTTGGTCTGCCGTAGTCAAAACAACATAAAAAAATTCCTTCCAGTAGCACCTTAGAGACCAAGAACTTAGTTGGTCTCTAAGGTGCTACTGGAAGGATTTTTTTTTATTTTGATTTCAACAGGCTACTCTAGACTCTCCATTAGAAACTTCTTGTTATGTTTTTATTTGGACTTCTTAATACTTTCTTAATACTTTCAAACAAAATTTCCAGCACCCAAGCTGAGTCTAGAATGCAGCGTAGACCTTCTTTTCCTGGTGGACAGTTCATCCAGTACCACCCTCGAAGGCTTCTTGCGCTATAAAGCTTTCCTGAAAAGGTTTCTCCAAGCCGTGTGGAGTAGGGAGAGCCCAGGGAATGTGGGTGTGGCCCAGTATAGCAACGATGTCAAAATGGCCTTCGGCATTGGAGACCACCAAGATGCGCTCAGTCTGGTGAAGGCTGTTGATTCCATGCAGTTCAGAGGAGGAAGCACCTTGACTGGCAAAGCTTTGCGGTACGTTACACAGCATGGCTTTAAGAGCGGCCCAGTCTTTGCTGATACACCCGATGACCTCCCACGTGTGGTCGTCTTGCTCACGGATTCAAATGCTCAGGATTCGGTGGCAGAGGCAGCGAAGTACAGCAGAGGCCAAGATGTCTTCCTCATTGGCATTGGCAGTGAATCTTTGAAAGCAGAGCTGGATAATATTACAGGGAATCCAAAGTGGACACTGATCTACTCATCCCCACAAGATCTCTTCAACAAGATTACTGAACTACAAAGGAAAATATGCAGCATAGACAGCCAAGGTAAGGGTTCTCTGTAAAAAAGCATTATCATTTGGTATCTCAGCATCTACTGTTGGCTGTCAGGTCCTGCTGTCCACATACTTGCTATCCAAAAATTCACTTATCTGCCCAAACCTCACTATATGCTCCACAGATTCACTTATTCGAACAGCCAATTTCCTTACTCGGTTTGGTTTTTTTGTTTGTGATTTGCTGGTCATCAACCCAGCAGCTATTTTCAGGCGGAAGCCACGGAGAGAGGGAAGGGGAAGCAAGATCAGATGAATGGGAGGCCAGGAAAAAATCTGACAAAACTATGAAAAGAGTGGACAAATTGCACATTAGAAGTGTTCCCATAGGAAAGAATGGAAATCGTGGACTTGTTATGCGGCCGCTTGCCTAACAAACAATTTCCTGGGAACACATTGTGTCCATAAATCAGTACCTGCATGTATGACTTAAAGAGGCGCTGGTATATTCTGATACATACTTGAAGATGTATGATGGAAAATGGGAACAAGGGCATCACTACTCAACAGTTAATCAAGTCTAGTTTACTGTAATCAAAATGGATCTGCTATTTGCTATGACATCTCAGAGGCTTAGCTGAGCTTTTCTTCAGAACAAATTCTGAGAAGGTGGTGCTAGTGAATGCTTCCATGGCCTCTTGCTGATCAGAGGGAATTGATTCAGATCTTTATCTATACCTTCTAAGATGATGAAATGTCTATAGTTTTTCTAAGCAAATTATGAGTTAGCTATTTAGAACAGGCATCCCAAAACTCGGCCCTCCAGATGTTTTGGGACTACAGTTCCCATCGTCCCTGATCACTAGTCCTGTTAGGTAGGGATGCTGGGAGTTATAGTCCCAAAACATCTGGAGGGCCGAGTTTGGGGATGCCTGATTTAGAAGATTGTTTTTGTTTGACTGAGCTATTTAGAAATGAACTAAATGTTGGGTTTATTTGATTTAATTTGTTACATTTTTCTCCTTCCCTTCCTTCAGTGGCTTCAGGCTGGCATACATTGTGTATGGCATACATTTTAATTCTAACAACAGCCCTGTGAGGTAGCTTAGACTGAGAGGTGGTAGCTGGCTCAAGCTCACCTTGGTGAGCCTCAGAACCAAAGAAGGAACTTGAATGTGATTCAATACTCTAGCACTGGCTTTGCCTCACCTTACTGCTTCCTCAGTGCCGTTTAATTTTTACAATTAAAAAAAAAACCCTTCTGTTCTGAGACTCCTGCCTTTCTAAATTTACCACCTCTAGCCCAAAGTAATATCAACATGACCTTATGCAAATACCATTCCCTTTCATTTGACTGTGTTTTAGATGCCTTCCAGCTCTTCAGACTATTGAACCATGTTCTCAGAAGCTTAATGCTGCTCCTTCCTTCCTTCCTTAGGCTGCCCATCTCAGTCTATGGACTTGGTATTTGCTTTGGACTCTTCAGCTTCTGTTGGAAGGAATAACTTTGTGCAGCTGAAAACCTTTGTCAGCAGCCTCTCTCTCCAATTTGACATCAATCGGGATGTGACTCAGGTAGGCCTCGTCGTCTTTGGGAAAAGGCCTCACACCACATTTGGGCTGGACACACATGTGACCAGCTCAGATCTCCATGAAGCCATCAGTCAAGCTCCCTTTGTAGGTGGCTCTGCCTCGGTTGGCAGCTCCTTGCTCCATATTTATGACGATCTCATGACTGTCCAAAAAGGAGCGAGGCCTGGTGTGAAGAAGATTGTGGTGGTGGTCACAAGTGGAGCTGGAGTGGAGGATGCCGTTGTCCCAGCTCAACAGCTACGTAATAATGACGTATCACTACTGGTTATTGGGATGGAACAAGTTCAAGTGAGCTCATTGCTGAAGATTGCAGGTTCTCACAATAATCTCTTGAGGATTCCTTCCTATGAAGAGCTAAAAAATAATGAAGAACTTATCCTTGAAAGAATATGTGATGGTAAGATGATTATTTTGACTTTATGGTTGTATCTGTATACAATGAATAGAATAAAACCACATTTCTTTATTAATACCTTCATTATTTATTTCGGATAACACTTTGCCCAGTGTAACCTGGAGCCAGCCCTTCTTTCCCTGCTTCTGCCCATAAACCAGGGGTTGCTAACCTGCAACCTTCCAGATGTTATTGGACTACAGCTCCCAGTATTTGATTTGTGATGGTTGAGGGTGATGGGAGTTGGAGTCTTAACATCTGGAAGGACTACAGGCTTGCCACTTCTATCATAATAAATCATATATTATTATTTTTAGAATTCACATTTGTTTCTTGGCTTATCACCAATATCAAGTGTCCAAAGGGGCTGGCTAAATATCAATTTACAGTGAATTAGAGGTGCATTGTAAATATCAAGTACCAGTAAAGTACATTACTTAAAACATCAGTGCAATAAAATTACAGTGCTAGTTTGGACATTTCCAAACTTCAGCCATATTTACGCCTGGGTGTTCATCAGTATGCGGATGATACCCAGCTCTACCTCTCTTTCAAATCAGAACCAGTGAAGGCGGTGAAGGTCCTGTGTGAGTGTCTGGAGGCGGTTGGAGGATGGATGGCGGCTAACAGATTGAGACTGAATCCTGACAAGACAGAAGTACTGTTTTTGGGGGACAGGGGGCGGGCAGGTGTGGAGGACTCCCTGGTCCTGAATGGGGTAACTGTGCCCCTGAAGGACCAGGTGCGCAGCCTGGGAGTCATTCTGGACTCACAGCTGTCCATGGAGGCACAGGTTAATTCTGTATCCAGGGCAGCAGTCTACCAGCTCCATCTGGTACGCAGGCTGAGACCCTACCTGCCCGCGGACTGTCTCGCCAGAGTGGTGCATGCTCTAGTTATCTCTCGCTTGGATTACTGCAATGCGCTCTACGTGGGGCTACCTTTGAAGGTGACCCGGAAACTACAACTAATCCAGAATGCGGCAGCTAGACTGGTGACTGGGAGCGGCCGCCGAGACCACATAACACCGGTCTTGAAAGACCTACATTGGCTCCCAGTACGTTTCCGAGCACAATTCAAAGTGTTGGTGCTGACCTTTAAAGCCCTAAATGGCTTCGGTCCAGTATACCTAAAGGAGCGTCTCCACCCCCATCGGTCAGCCCGGACATTGAGGTCCAGCGCCGAGGGCCTTCTGGCGGTTCCCTCGCTGCGTGAAGCCAAGTTACAGGGAACCAGGCAGAGGGCCTTCTCGGTAGTGGCGCCCGCCCTGTGGAACGCCCTCCCTTCAGATGTCAAAGAGAACAACAACTACCAGACCTTTAGAAGACATCTGAAGGCAGCCCTGTTTAGGGAGGCTTTTAATGTTTAATAGATTACTGTATTTTAATGTTCTTTTGGAAGCCGCCCAGAGTGGCTGGGGAGACCCAGCCAGATGGGCGGGGTATAAATAATAAATTATTATTATTATTATTATTATTATTTAGTTCTTGAATTTGAAATGCCAATTGATTCCAGGGCTACCTTTTCTGATGTAAACATACTTATGGAAAAAATAAGAAAAATAAGATCTATGCTTGAGCACTACCTAACAACAACATATGTCTAACCCCCCCTTCTTTGAAGTTGAAAGGAAGCCACTTTAAACACTTCTTCCCCTTCGTGTTTAGTTTAAACCATCTTCAAATCAGTATTTGCCATGTGTCTGATTATCTGTTTCACCTTTTAATCCATTGTTCATCCAAGATTAGTGCGTATTCCTAACACATCAAACAGGGATTGCTTGTGGTAAATGGCAAAAGGACTAGCTGGTCTTTCACGGGCTAGTGTGCTTTGTTTACAAAACAGAACTCAAGATGAGACTGAACTTGTAGCCTCTGAACGGCTGCAGCTTAGCCATTTATTTAATGATTGGTAAGGTGATGTACTGTCAGATCCTGTGTGTGAAGGAAGGGCATGTGGTGGCACAAATGGAACAGTAATTGTGAGTTGAGGAGGGTCTATAGAAAGTTCTGGAGCAGGACACTGACATCCCTAATTCCAACAGCAAAAAAGTTTCAGCTGTGATTTTGGCTGTGTAAAATTTAATTAATGCACTCAATGTATAGCTTTGTCCTAGGTGTGAGACTTTCCCTCTTCTAAGGCTGTAAGGAGTTTCTGCAGTACCAGGAGATGTGTTCAATGATTTCCATCTCCACAGAACAACTGGAATCCTATGGCATTAAGAAAGCTTCGATTTCTTTTTTTCTTCTTGCGCCTGCCAGTCAACATGACCTGTTGTTTTCTTTTGTCTGTTGCAGAGGCCAAGAAGCCAGCAAACCTCTGCAAGCCCAACCCCTGCATGAATGATGGAGTTTGTGTTTCTGGAAATGGCAGCTACTGGTGTCGGTGCCAAGGCTGGGTAGGACCTCACTGTGAAAACAGTAAGCATCAAAGTACAGTAGCCAAAAGGCATTTAGGCCTCCTCCTTCATTTAGATTTATTGTCCCCATCTGAAACGAATGGTCCATGAAGAATCTACTTGCTCCGTACCTTTGCCCCAAATAAAGTCAATTCGTTTCCATTTAGATCACATTCCTAAAAGTATGCTGAAAAGGGGAGGGTGGGGAAATTAAATAAGCTTCATAGTATCAAATTTTACGGTTGACTGGTAAATGTACTTTTGGCTTGTTCTCTTCACAAATACTAATCTTAAATGACTCATTGCAATCTTCTTAAACCCATATATTTCTTAGGTTTAATTGGCACACTCTTTCGCTAAGATCTTGTTGGATCTCATTCCAAAGGAGTAAGCTTATTACAGCAAAAGCAGAACAACCTAGCATGTAGTGTGCACTGTATCTGTTTTGCTGAACAAGAGGCGCTCTGCATGTGCAATGCCTCTTTTCTGCATTGACCTATTTGGAAGGATCAGGAAGCATAGGAGGCCTACAGTTGTCTTCCTAGGAGGTTGGCGCTTTGAGCGTGTGCTTGTTGCTGCACAGATGACACCAGCCTCACAAAGAAGATTGCATCCACCAGTCAAGGTGCTCCTGGCATCCTTTAGGATGCTCAAGACCAAATACCAAAAGAGAAGAATGCTCACATATTTGCTTGCACCTCCACATAACTTCCATCTGTAAAACACCATCATTTTCTGGGATTCCTTTTTGATCTCATAACTTACCCCTTGCAATATTCCCTGCGTTGTATTACGAAATTGCCAGAAGCATGATAAATGGAACTTTATTAAGGTTTCTTTAGCAATCATCAGTAGTGCAAACGAGCCCATCCTCATTGGAAAATATACTTGTGAAGTCTTTGGGTGTTGGGAGTAGCCATAATATGGATAGTCTTAATGATGAAAGAGTTAACTGATATATAGCTGAAGTTGGCCTTTTCGGTCCCTGCTAGGTTGTCAATGGACTAAGTGAAGCAACTTCAGTACACACCTACAGACTCATTTGTAGGCTTCATTTCAGCATGTTGGAAAAATGAAAAGGCTTTTTCATATTTCATTATTGTATGTAGGAAAACCATATTGGACTGTTTGCTTTGGGAAACAATCATTCTTTATTTTTAATACAGGAATTCAGAGGGGTGACACGTCACAGATGCATCCAGCAATGGCCCATGCTCCACAAAACCGACGTGGCTGGCGACAGCTGTATCGATCTCGCCAGCATTCCAAAAGGCAGATTCCAGAGACTCACTGACCATCTTCATCTACTGAAAACCTTGTACGAAAGAACTGAAACACAGTCAACGTTTGTAAGCAATAATGCTGTTCCCCAAAGCACAAGAGTTTTGCACAGAATCACTTCCTGGTACGCCAAATGAGGTGACCAATATCTAATTTGTGTTGATATTAGATATTTATTATTGCTGTACTGACACTTTCACCATTTAAGGTTAGCATCTCTTCTATATGGTGAGTTCCATAGCTCTGAAGATTTCAGTTTCTGTACTGGATTGGACATTCTTGGGAAAGTTGGTACCATTTTAAAGTTCAGATCAAACCAGCAAAATGACTAAGGTTTGATTTATGTTGTTTACACACGCCTGAATTTCCCTGACCATTGAGAAGTTCCAGGCATGTAGTGCTTACTTGGGTTTGGTTTCCTTGGGAAGGAGGCCACTGGAGGCTTATGCCTTCTTTTAATTATTTGAATTTATTTACAAATATGCAGGTTTAAAAAATGTGATGCCTTTAACTAATATATAGCCAAAATCCACTGCTCCCCCATTGGATCTCCACAGCAAAGCCCCCTCCAAAGGCACTTGCCTTCTGTGTCTGACATTTCAACTCAGAATGCAGTCCACTCACAGCTAAATTGCCATCTGCCCCCAGATTGAGGTGGAGGAAATGAGGGTGGCTCGTTTTCTCCACTTAATTTTCTAATCAATTTTCCTCATCATTTATTAGGAATGGCTTCCTTAGCAGAATGCGACCTGTGCTTGCAAAAGCAATCTGTTGGCTAGCTCTGGGTATTGGTTGTGCGTCACTTGTGGTACAACCAACACCCAGAATGTGTGCCATTCACGGTTATTTTCTGTGTTGTCCTCTGTATGTTGTTGTTGTTGTTGGTTTTAGTTTAGTTTTGCTCTCTGCATCTTCTGTCTGTGAGAAGAAAACCTGTTAAATTGGGCCTGACAAGCATTTTTGCAGTTCTAAAGCCCCACATCAGCAGCTCACCTGTTGCAATATTCAATAAGTGTTTGACTTTCTGCACCAGCTTCATTTAGTTATGCCGTTCCATCGTGCAGTAAAATAATGTGAAAAATAACTTGTTGGGAAAATGTTGATGAGTAATAACAGGAATTGGGCATGAGGTTAAGGTGGGTATAAAGCTGTTTTGAACTGTTGAGTCTACTGGATTGAGGATTTATTTATTTATTTTGTAATAACACCAAATCCATACCAGTTTTCTATTTATCTCGCTGAAGCAGTGCTCTTAGTTTTGCCAGAAAGTTTCTGAAGTAACCTGAAGGTGGTTTCGTTCTCTAGTGCAGGGGTAGCTTTCAGTTCTTGGAATGTATTTTTTGTTTATCTGCAGATATTGGGACAGCTGAGCAGAGGGAATATAGACACAGCTGAGCTATTCAAACAAGGTATGAAGACAAGTTTCACCACTCTGCTCCCAGGCCCCCTGTATACGCCACTCCAACCTTCCTACGCTGAAGTGTTTTGTGTTTTTATTACACCTTTTTTAAAAAGTTTATGCAGTATGAGTTGATGCACTGAAATCAGACTAAAATCCATTTATTTCATTGGATCTACTCTGGCTAAGGTTGGGTATCCACCCATTTTGATTATATTGGCTCTCCTATTGAGGCAGATAGGAAAGTCAAAATGGTTGAAAATAAAGAGTAAATTTCAGGGTGCCAAGATTGCATCCATCACTAGCAAACCTATCTAAAATGATGAAACAGTAGGCACCCAAAAATATTTCGAACAAGGTGAAAATCTGAGGCAGCATCTGCATCCAGTTTTTGCCCAGCTTGGAAGTCGTAAGACATTCCAGCGCTCAGCCTTCACTTTTTCCCAGCATGTACAGCATCCAACACTGGTTGCAAGTAGGCTTGATGTTTCTTCATAGCCGCAAATGGACACTGAAGTTTGCTTCTCTGCTGGAGTTTTGTAATCAGAAGAGTTTGTGCAGTTTTCTCTTAAGCCAAGGTCTGCAGTAGGCTGCTTAATCAAGGCTTCAGTGCAAGCTGGGTGAGAAGTGTTTTTATTAGGAGATAATTTCTGTAAAAGATAAGACTGGTCTTTCTACACAAAACAGCAGCAGCTTCTACTTACTTTCCATTCTAATAGGGCCCCCCGGTGGACCAAAGGGTGTTATTCTGCTCTCCTTTTTGAACTCCTAGAGAATATTTATTTTCATCAAAGAGAGTTTTGGATTATGTTAATATACTGTCCTTGCCCACACAGCAGAAAGGTTTGGCTGTATCTGGGCCTGCAAAGTTAGTTATAGACACTGCTTGGTTTTCTCTCTCATTTTTTGGACTATGTAATGATTTTTACACGCACGCTTAAAATATAGCCAACCTTTTTCTTTATTAAAAAAAAACTTTTCTAAAATAGCAATGGATTGAAAAGACACATGTACAACAAATAGAAAGCATTATTTTTAGCTAGGAACACAGTAACAACTTCATTCTATGGTTAGTTAAATGAATGCTTTGGGTCTGAAACTGCCTGCTTTACATATTGAGTTTCTGTGTCCCTGACCCCCACCACTATCAGCTATAGTGTTGAGGTGGAGGAGACACAGCACTGTGTGTCAGGAAGAGATTTGTGGCACAGATGCTGGGGTGAAAGAGTCAATGGCACCTTCCCCATTGATGCTTCCAGTTTGTCAGGGCATCTGAGGACCAAAACTTGATTGGCCCCTCTGCCTCTTCCCTGCCCTTATTCCCCCATCTTAACTTGCAACAGCAAAGAGAGACAAATGCAGTACAGACGCCACAGGACATGTACAATGACAGTGACAGTGCACACACGGGCACAATTAATTCCACAGTTTACTTCAAGAACTGTGGATGCTACTTGTAAGACAAATGGTAAAACACCTGTTACTTTCAGAATGGTGGCGGCACACATGGTGTAGCTCTTTCAGACGGGCCTGTAACCTGTGCAGTGTTGCTGGATAGTGGATATGCTTGTACTGTGGTTTTAAAAAGCCTGGTTTTTTAAAAAATACACGGCAATTACATTACACAGTTGGCTTTTTAGCTTAAATGATATATTGTCTGCAAACTTAAGAAACTGTTCTCCCTTGATATGAAGAAACCCCCTGGAGATTGTTTCTCCCTCAAAAGAAGGAGAAAATGGATTCTCAGATCTAGGTTTTGTGCCCTTGTGAGTTTCTGGCCTTTCCAATTGATGCTCTGCGCCCCAATGATCCAGCCAGCATTAAGTACTTCTAAGACTACAATCCTATGCATGCTGACCAGGTACAAGTCAATGGGGTATATACTAAGAAAGCAAACATGTGGTTAAACAGCAAATTCTTATTGATTGTCAGGGTACCTGCTTAGGCACATGCTTGACTCAATGAAATCAAGGAAACTGAAACGTAAGCCATTTTGGCTGAATCTTGGAGCTAAAGGGGGGTGGGGGGGGGAGAGAGTTGGTTTACAAATGGCAGAAGACTGGTGTGGGATGAAAAATCCTGTGTGAATATTCCTTTCCACCCCACCACCTATTTCTGGAGCGATAAGAGAACTTCCAGTGAAATAGTAGAGCAGGAGTCAATGCCTAGAAGTCACAGCAGTTAATTAAATCAAAGTACACCAATTGCTGTACACTGCCCTATGTTATCAGTACAGTGGTACCTCTGGTTACGTACTTAATTCGTTCCGGAGGTCCGTTCTTAACCTGAAGCATTATTTCTGGGTTAGCAGAGTTCTTAACCTGAAGCGTATGTAACCTGAGGTACCACTGTATTTCCCCAGGGCCAAATATTGTGTCTACTGCTGGGGGGGGACTGCTTTGCCATAATAAACTTGGTAGTTTGGGGAAAGATGTTTGGAGATCCTGCAGCGCCTGACCAGCAGGAGTGCACATTTATTGCACGTGAAAATGTTCATCTGAAAAGGCCCTTGGATGGCAAGACTACTGAGCTCAACTGTGGTCTTTACAGCATTTAGTACTGTGTTAGCACAAATTTTTTTAATAAAAAATTATTTCCTTTGTATACAGCTAGCTTTGAAAAATTATTCATATTCAAGGTTAAAATTGAGGAACCTGACATTTTTGGCACAGAGTCCACACCTAACTCTGCCACATACACATAATTTAATCTCCTTGGGTTTGGGGAACACAGCTCAGTCAAGTTCTACCTTGGTCTAATTATACTTTTGTTTACAGAAAACAGAATGATAAGAATATGTTCAAGGGTAAGGGGGTGGAATTCCCCACTCTTCCAAATGTTTGGGTGATTAAATTCACCATACTTGGGTAAACAAATTCTCTTTCGTCTTTGTGCACTTAACTTCCATACAGTATGCCAACTGTTGTGCAGAATATAATGATGTGGAATCTGTTCCTACACGCTACTATTACGTGTGTATTATTAACCTGAAGCATTCCAGAGTCACTAAAGTGCATTCAAATCACCCCCACAGCATGCTTAATCACATTTTGGAAGCTAGGACAGAAGGTTCCACCCCTTTATTCCTCAAATGACATATGCAGTGGCTTAAGAATTACATTAAATGACTTTCTGGCCCCAATCCACAAAGACTTAACTTCCCATCCATGCACAGCCTCTAATCTATAGCATTTAGTGTAGATCCTTGGTCATAATGATCTATCTCTGCTACTGATGCCCACTGGAAAGCCCTTCTTAACCATACAAGTTGTCTGTGGGTATTGGAATGTCTAGTCACCTGTGAACCCAGTGCATTGCTCTTGTGCCGACAACTGATAATAGCTCTCCTCAGTGCTATTTTTCTAGAAAAAGAGATGCCGGAACTCACCAAGAACACCTCCCTTGTTCTCTTATAATGGCAATGGCACCCATCTGAGAGGTGCTGGAACTGAGTTCCGGCTGAAAAAAGCCCTGGCTCTCCTTGTACAAGCATTAAACATTGAAAATTAAGAAGCTGTAGCAGTGGTTGTCACAGTTGGATGGGAGGCCAACAGTAGGTGGCGTCAGAGCCAATGAAAGACATAGCCAACTAATTTTAAGTTTTGTCCCTATCCTCCTGAGTTCTACAAGGGCAGAACTGAGGCTAAGGAGGAGAACGTTCACAGCCAGGGCCACCCTTGGGACTGGTTGCAAGTAAGAAGGCAGGCAGGTGAGAACTGGCTACGGGTTGGTGGGACACTACCCCATTTGCCCTAACAAATGAGCCTCCACTGAGCTGTACTCGTTTTTTGGTCAGGAATTCTTTGTGGAAAGTCAGGCTGCATTGTGTACAACAATAATAATACCTTTTAGCTGTCTCCCTGGCCAAAATTTTCTCCATTAGTTGGAAGAGCTCTTCTACAGCAACCAGCTTTCAAGATTTTAGCTCAGGAAACTGAATTTACCGCCACAATCCCCAGGCCCTGGTGTATCAAAAGAACATTAAACAGATCTGGGAAGAATTCAGTCCTTGCTGTTCTATTGCTAACAAATAATCCTGGATTGGACAACAGTAAAACACCAAAGTAGAAATACACAAAGGCATCATTATGTACATTGGCCAGGTTAGAAGCAAGGTTTTCACTTGGGTTAACTCTCTCAGCTGCACAGCACTCCTCTGCTAAAAAAGGAGCAAATTCCTTAGTCTGATGAAGGCCATGTTGGGTTCTGACCTTGGTCCATCCCATTATTTCTTGGTGTACAGCTGGCCATGCTTTACCTCACTTGGACCATTCTCTACTTACAAGAGAATCCTGTAGTCCATGAATGGCCACTTCTAATATTGAGTCCATTATTGGTGCTAGGATTTCCTAACTAGCACCTTTCTTCTCCCATTCCTGCAAAACAAAAATGGAATAAAAGGCCCCACTTGAGGGCTTATCCTTATATAATTCTTTCCAAAACCCCAATACTTTTAAATATGCCATAAGGCCATGGGCAAATTACTATTGCCATAATAAGCACTGCAGGCATTCTTGCTACATGTCTTACCTTAGCTTTCTGTAGAACTGTTCCTTTCCCTGTGACCATGACAGATAAAGGCCGGTTTTTTAGTGCCATTGCTGAATTGACAGGCGAGTTTTCTGTGCCATTCATAGGGTTGGCAACCTTCATCTATGTTTATGGGGGAAAGATAATAGCTGTGGTCATACACAATTGTCTAAAATAGTTCATCAGGCACAGGTCAGAGAGCCCTTCTTGCTGAACATTAAAGATCTCATATTCCATCATCACAAAGCACCAGCAATAAACCAGCTGTTTATTAATGGCTTATTAGATCTACCCCTGGGCGCTGTTTATTGACTTTATGCTTTTGGTTTTAATTATGTTGCTTTATCTGTTGTTATTGGGAATGGCCAATGAGGTGCTACATTTATAAGCCACCCTCCCAACTCCAGCACTGCTGCGTACCAGGACAAGGTGGGGCAGAGCAGCAGCAAGGTCAGAGCTCCATGGAGTGCTCTGGCAAAGGCAATCTGGCTCACCCACCAAGGGGAACCCGCACAGCCCTGACTGCGCTGACAATTGGCTCCACCCAAAGACTGTCCCAGGACATGGCAGTGACACGAGTGGCAAGAGAGGGGCTCAGCAGCCGCTCCTGATAGCTATGAGTTTTATGCATTGCCATGTGACAGTCTGTAAATCTAGGTGTATTCCTCAAACTGAACAACGTTCCTCATACGTGCTGTAATTGGATCTATGGCTCCGTGACAATATGGCTCCTTGGCGTATCATGACTGAGGTATCAGTCAACAAAAAGCTACACCCCACATGCTATTTAGGCCTAGCTGTTGGGAGGGACAGGCATCCATATTGCTATTACCAGCCTCCAAGGGTGGTCATGTGCAATTTTGGCTGGGAAAATAGTGTGGGAGAAGAGCATTAAGCCCCTCCTTTCTCAGTGCTGCTATTTTGAGCCCACCCACCAAATTGCCTTTTGAGCTTTACAAAAGACATCAAAAATGCGGTCATGGATCTTCTGCATCATGCGTAGTTTGAACCAGCTGCTGGCTTCAGCTGCTTCGCTTTGCTGAAAAGGACCCTGCTAATGATGCCGATTATAAACAGCCCACTACGTACTTTAGGGCTTGCGTTCTCCAGGTGTGTGGTGTCCACCGCAGTGCCAAGTGTAACAGGCCCAGACTCTGCTTTCCGGAGATTCTCCTTCACTTCCATGAGGCTCAGCTCCAAGTCCACGCGCTGATCTTCTTTCCTTTTGCACTCCTCCTCTATTTCCTTCAGTTTTTGCTCCACTGTGGGCAAAAGGCTCTTGTCTGCCAAGGGAAGAAGCACATGCAAGTGGAAATCTAGCAGTAGATAGGCAGTGTGTACCCTTCCCCATTGCCTGTCTGACTTCTCACACAATGGTGGCAGGCAAGAGGGTGGCTGCTGAACTAGCCCCCCCCCCCCAGTGGAGGCTTTTCAGAGCAGATTGCATGTCAATGGAGCACATGAGACCAAAACAATATTTCCCATTCCACTGATCTCTGAAAATGAAGTGGAAATGAGAGGCATTTGTTTACCTGTGCAGCTTATCAGCATCTCTTTCAGCTCCCTTCTGTCTTTCCGTAGCTGTGCCAGCTGAGAGCGGATTTCTTCTTTTTCCCTCTCCAAACGATCTCTTTCTTCCGAGTATCGCTTCACTTCAGCCTCAGTCCTGTTCTTGCCGAGTTTGGTTTCTACAGCTGCTACAAATAAGAGATGCAGAAATTAGGCTCAGGTACAGAGACTGGAATTCCAAGAACCTTCCCTTAAAAGCAGCAGCTAAATACCATCTTTTCAACATGGGTTGGAAAGCTAATGATAGCAGGCACTGCCTCCACCATAAGTCTCCGTCATGAAGTTCTTGGGTGAAGAGAGATTACTGCAAACAGCAAACACACCTGAATTCACCGCCTTGGAGCGTTCCATTTTCTCTTTGGATGCAATCATAATTGTTGTGGTGTCCTTAATCTCAGGGCCACTCTGAGGAAAGGCAATTTGCTGCTGTTGTGCCTGAATTTTGATGGTTGTTGTTCGGGGTGGGAGAGGCTCATCAATGTCTTGAGTCCTCTGTTAGGGAAGTCGGATGAGAGAGAATGTTTTAGAGGTTAAGCAACACAGAAGGCTAGCAGGCTGTCCATTTAAGATCCCAGCAAGCTGCTCAATGCTAAGTTTTGTCTAGTTATAGAATAAATAATAAAAACTATATGCCGCCAATCTGACTGCATTGCCCCACCTACTTTGGGCAGTTTCCAACAAATTAAAATATCAAACAGCAAAACATCAAACATTAAAAACTTCCCTAGCAGTGCCTCTCTAGGAATTCAGCCATGGGTCTTTCACAACACCTGAGGCTTTTAACTAGAGATGCTGGGGATTGAACCTGCCATCATTTGCATGCGATGCAAATGAGCTACCACTGAGCTATGGCCCCTCCTTGATATCTCGGATTTGTTTTTGAGCATTACCGGATCTGGAATCTCCAGAGATCTTCTACTCAAATCTGCTTCTTTATGCAACATGGAGGAGTCTCTCTCAGAGTCCGTTGAGCTCTTACTGGAAGCTCTTTGCAATGATGGAGAAACGGATGGGGAAAACTGGTCCTGCTTCTTGGTAGCACAATGAAGGAAGGATCTGACTGGCGTGAGGTCTAGATAGACTCTGTCCTGATCCCCCTCCTCTTTGCCTTCATTGGGGGGCACTTCCTCCTGTCAAAGATAAAAAGCATCTTCTTAGAAGAGTGCCCAAGAAATGCCACTCTGTTTAGAACAAGAGAGGCCAGCATGAAATTCTTTAAACATTACCTACAGTTAAAGAACAGTACAGATCTGAAACCAGGCAAATTGCAACTGGGATCACTTTTTATTTCCGGCATTATCAATATAAACTGCAGCCAATGGAAAACAAAAGGGTCCCCCATCAACGTAAGCTGTAATTGCAACACAACAAAACAAAACCCTCACCATTGTTGTTGCCTCTGGAACATCTACATCATCATAGAGCTCCTCTAGTCCCTCCTTCCCCTTTGGCAAGTTGTCAATGTAAGTGTTCGGCTCAGAGTACTTCCTCTGCATTAAGCTGGAAAAGATAGAAGCAGATGTGCTATCAAAAGAAGTAAAAGCTACACGAGACAATTATGTGATATTAGTCTATACTCCCATAAGACTTCCTAATATGCCAGTTACTTTGGGTACTAGTCAACTAACATTTACTCAGAGCAAATCCATTAATTTCAATGGGTCTACTCTGAGTAAAAGTTAGTTGATTGCCATCCACTGGATGTTGCAAGGCACCTGTTGCTCCTATCTTGTCTCCAGCATCCACAGGTCTGCAATGTGAAGAAGCCACTAACCACAGTGAAACCTCCCCTTTGGTTTAAGACTGAATATGTGAAACGCCTGGAATATACTCGTTCTCTAACACAGGACAAGGCATAGGTTTCATCAAGCCATAAGCAACATTGTGTGTGTGTTGCATGTCTTAAACATTCAGCTAGGAGTTCAAAGAAAAATAGAGATTTGCTAGACTGCGCACAATTACCACATCAGAAAATAAGGAGAGATAGTCACCATCAATGCAATATTTCACAACAACAATCTCACGAGTGGATACTTTGTTTGAATGCAAACATGGTGGGTATTTACATATCAGAACCCTTTCCTGCTTCTTTTCGCTAGCAATTGTAACCCCGTCAAAATTGTTCATTACATACTTTTCGGATAAAAGCTACTTGTTTGGTAGGAACTACTTGAAATCATCCATCAGAAGACAGGTCAGGATGTCAAATATGCTACCACAGAAACTTACAGTAATGAATTCTTTGCTGCACTGACGATGCAGGAGACCCTGTCAGCATCCACATAATCATAGGTCAGCTCTTCAGGGTCTGTTTTTGAGCCAGATTCTGACAAAAGGAGACCAAGCCAGTGGCCCATTTCGTCACAAGACTTGGCCTGTTAAACAACCAAAGGGGGGAAAAAAACCAATCATTAAGGATACAGGCCAAACTTACTACAATAAGTCTAAGTTGCTTTCATCAAAATAAGCAGAAATAATGGAAAGAAAAATCTATTTAGGATGTGCCACCCTGGGCTCCTTGAGGAAGAAGAGCAGGATAGAAATGTGAGTAAATAAATAAAATTCTATGCATCATAATATCTAAAAACATCTTCAACGGTCTTTAAAAAAGTGTGTGTGTGTGTGTGTGTGTGTGTGTGTGTGTGTGTATACATACATACATACATACATATATATATATATATATATACACACACACACACACGTACACACACACACACACACACACACACACACACAGTGGTACCTTGAGTTACAGACACTTCGGGTTACAGACTCCAGTAACCTGGAAGTAGTACCTCGGGTTAAGAACTTTGCTTCAGGATGAGAACAGAAATTGCGCGGTGGCGGCAGCAGGAGGCCCCATTAGCTAAAGTGGTACCTCAGGTTAAGAACAGTTTCAGGTTAAGAACGGACCTCCAGAATGAATTAAGTTCTTAACCCGAGGTACCTGTGTGTGTGTGTGTGTGTATGCGCATAAAAAATTATAAACACACACAGCCAGAAGAGGGCACCAGTTTACCTTCCTAAAGTTCCTCTACCAACTTGACTCAGAAGCAATTATGATTAAAACTTTCATTGTGAATGGTGAAAGCACCCTGCAATCACCCTGAAAGACCCATGAGAAATTATTTATAACCTCCAGCTGGCCTTAACTAAAATGCTGAGTCTAACATGCACCTTAGCTTCACAAATGAAGATTATCTGAGTAGCTTTTTGAAGCCTTCCTTATTTTGTTCCATCAACCTCAGCAATCTTAAGTGCTAAACAAAACAACACCCAGAGCCTCTGGCAGTCGCTGGCAAGTGAGCCTGTTGTTGGTAGCAAGTATTCCTCCCACTACAAAATGCAGGAAATGTGTCACATTTCCCTTCTCCCACTCTAATGGTGCTGATGTCAGAGAATCTAAGATTAGAGGTAAACAGAGAAGGAAAACAACTCTGATCCAAGTCAAGTGAAAGTTACAGATAGGAGTGGCTTGCTCTTTTTTCCCAAGGCAGCTTGTCGGCTGAGGTGACTGGATGTAGCTGCAAGGAAGTTATGCTGTGTGTGTTTGTCTTCACCAGTCTTAAACTTATCTTTCTTTTCAGTGGTGAAAACCAACTTATCAACCCATACTGAATCCAGCTGGCTGCTTATTTCAGAAAACATTTCAGGTGTACAATATTCTAATTAGGGGGGGGGGTTCAGTATTCACTTACTATTCTGACTAGTAAGTGCTGCTTTCCTGCCTTGAGTGTTTCTTTGGATGGAAAAGCAGAATAGACGTCTATTCATTTAATAAAAATAAGCTGCCTGGTTAGCTGTTTAACATCCTTTTGCATAGCATTTTGTTCAGACTGGCTACACTCAGGTGTCACACTAAACCATGGTTTATGACAACATGTACAAGTACAAGCAGGCTGCAGTGAGCCTTGGTTTAGCATGGCATGTGAAGTAGGTTATAATGCTGTAAGGAGAAATGTTGAATGAAGTCTACAAGCAATTTTCATGGTTTTCTTTAATAGAAGTGAAGAAAATCGATACATTTACTTATTGGGGGCAGGAAGGTCTCTCTCTTATATTTCCACACTACTCAATGAGATCAGCTTCAGGAATGTGGCAGATTACCCCAAACAGGCTATGTACATAAGAGAAAATAAATCCACACCAATAGCTATGTTCCTTAGACTGAACCATTCAATTGTGTGCACTATAGTAAGTTGCAATGAGTAGCTGTGTTGCTCATAAACAGAGGTCACTCCTACTTCTAGAGAAAGTTGCAACCTGTACCTCTAACATGGCCCGTTCCTCTCCATTATGCAGGATACGGAATGAGTAGAGATGATCAGGAGTTGGGTCTGGGATAATTTCACAGCCCGTCAGGTTGAGAGGCTGCTGAGCAGTTTTATTTCTGTTCTTGTCCTGGTAGAAATGGAGCTGCCCATCTTTCACATGACACCACCGAGATCTCCACTGGCTGTTCACGAGGACATTCAGGTACGCTGCAAAGAAGGAGATGCTCCCTTAGTGACATCTAGGTCACCCTCCTCACTGGTCTTTCCTGCTAGTCACAGAGACCCAAATGAAATGTAAATGTTTCACAAGGCTTTGTTTCTGGTTGCTTACTACACGTATCCAAAGACCTTTCCGGACTGTCCAGCGTGGCAGATTTCTTCCTCCCAAGGTTCATCAGGTTGCTCAGTTTTAAACCAGACGTGCCCTTCTTCTTAACTAAAAATAAATAAATGAGAAGGAATAAACAAGACTGTACTTCTGAATATCTAATATGCAATGGCCAGGAGACACATTACACACAATTTGCATCTGATGTTTGTGTGCGGAATCTCGCTTGGTGCAATTTAAGAAGAGACTCATATAAGCGGCAGCATTAATAATGCACACTTACATGACCCACATCAGTTATGAATAAGTGTGTTACTTTAATGAGCCAGGCATTAACTCCCTTCTACAACTACTCCCTTCTACAACTACTGGTGGAAACAAAAAAGGGGCGGAATAATGCTGTTCTCATCTCAGTCCCTGGAGATTCCTGGTACCAACGCAGCCGGCTATTAAGCTACAACCATATAGTTTATGGATGGAACAAGTGGTGGGGGGCACTCATATGTCATGTGTAGGGGGCCTCTAGTCAATACAGTAACAACCAGGCAACCGGCAAGCTCAGTTTGACTTATTAGAGGCACGTGCACTATTCCATCTTCTTTTCACTCGACAACCACATTATCTTTTTTGAACTGCTATTACCGTCTTTGGTTTCTGTCAGTTCTGTGTGACCATCAGTGCTGCTTCCACTTTCTGATGCCACTGAGTACCTCTCAAACGTCTCCACCTGCAGACAAGAAGCAGGGATGAGATCCATAGCACCAATGATAGAGCAGCAGCATAGTAATGGCTGAAATGCTGCTCTCTCCGATGAGAAAACCCCTTTGCATTCATGAAAATTAGGGGTTGCTTAAATAATGTCAGAAACTAGGGATGCTACAAAAGAAAACATGAATGTAGGCACATATCCATAGCTGAGGAAACAAGACCCATTCACAAACTAAGATTATTCCACAGGGGACAACATTTGGCCCATAAAGATGGATGCTATAGAGGCTCCTCTAGCTCTAGGGAGAACCCCTTTGTTTTGCTGCGTGTAGTTGCTCTGGTTGGACACAGTCTTCCTTATTCATAATGGCTCCTGGTGTTTTCTTTAAAGCTTTTTGAAGTAAATTCAGGCAACCATATTTGTGCCAACTCAAAAAAATAAAATAAAATTATACACGAGGGTTTTATTTTCCGTCCTCATTGCCATATGTTGTGAAGCTTTCTAGCCGTGAATGTTTCTTTCTTGTTTACATTTGCATATATAGCTCCTACCTCAGTTGTACATCATCAGCACATGTTCATTTACATTGTGGCAAGCTGTGAGAAACAGAATGCTGGACTAGGTGAGCCATTGGCCTGTTCCAGCAGGCTCTTCTTATGTCACAATTTCCCCACCCCTAATTTATCTGGATCAGGCCCGGTACTTGATGACTTTAATTTTGCGCTCAGTAAATCATTAGAGCTTGAAACTCTGGAACAGTCAGTCTACAAAGAAGTTCTCATTTCACCTGATGCTTTGGGGATATCTAAAATTCTAGCCTTGTTTAAATAATACTTTCATTTGGATTTGGCCAGGATTAAATCTATAAGCTTCCTAGAATTAGGAAACAAACTTATAGGGGGGAAAGTAGCTATAAAAGAATTGCTGATGTTAAAAGAATGCAAAAATGGCTTGACACTGAGCCAGTTGTGCTTCAGTTAGCAAACGGGGTTTGTTGGGTTTTCTTCAAGTGTAAGTTTCAACCACATTCCTGTTTTGATGGTGGGAGTGACTTCCTGTATATTAATAAGAAGCATTTTTTAAAAACTTAAAATAATTTGATGCAACAGAAAAAAATTTAAGCTGCTCTTTGAACATCAATTTTGTTAGGAGATAAAACATACCTTGGGATAGCTAAGTCTCTGGGAGTCTGGGACATACTGGTTGCCTTCCCCCTGCCCATCTGGATAGAGACCGCTTGTCTCCTGGATCACCTATGTGGGAGAGAGAGAAGCTGTGAGCAAGGCCTCATCCTGTGGCCATTTATATCTTTCCGTTCTACAATATACATTCTGCATTTAACTGACACACAGCTCAGCTCCTGGAAAGCCTCTCTCGTTAACATGCAGAGAAGCAGAGGTCCCTGAAAAGCTCTGGTTGAGAGAGGTGCCTCAAATGACCATATAAACGAGGACAAAATTAAAAAATTCCTTCCAGTAGCACCTTAGAGACCAACTAAGTTTGTTCTTGGTATGAGCTTTCATGTGCATGCACACACTTCTTCAGATACACTGAAACAGAAGTCACCAGACCCTTATATATAGTGAGAGGGTGGGGAGGGGTATTACTCAGAAGGGTGGTGGGAATGGGTGATAGGCTGATAGCTGTGGTGAACCTGTTGACTGTTAACGACTGCAATTAGTCTTACAGGAAAAAGCAAGGGTTGAGAAGGTTAAAAATAGCTTTGTCATGTATAATGAGATAAGAATCCAGTGTCTTTATTCAGACCAGGTCTCTCCATGGTTTTAAGTTTGGTAATGAGTTTTGACTATGGCAGACCAACATGGCTACCTACCTGTACATATAAACCAGGGATGGAGAACCCCTGGCCCTTGACAGGTTGTTGGGTTCCCTGCTCCCATGTGGCCCAGCCAACATGGCCAATGGTCAGGGATGATGGAAGCTGCAGTCCAGCAACATCTGCTGAAGCACAGGTTCCCCATCCCCAGTATAAAGAAGGCACAAAAGTAAATGACATGCATGCCCAGATCAAACACTATTCCAAGCAAATTCAGGCTGGATTCTGAAGCAGCAGTGCAGAAATGCCACATGTGGCATGTAGAGTTGTCAACTTTTTAAAACAATTTCCTCTCCATGAGTGCCTGGAGGGCAGCGACTGAGTAGGGAGCACAAGGTGAGCTGAGCTTGTAGGTTTTGTGGGTTTGTCTTTTTGGGGCTGTGTGTGATTAAGTTTGTGTGCTTATTTGTTTCCTTATTTGTTTGTGTGTTTCCCAGGCTTGTGTGTGTGAGAGAGTTTGTTTCTGGCTTGTGTGTGTGTGTTTGTCTGGTGACTAGCTGTGGGCGGAGCTAATCAGTGCCTAGAGGGCAGCGACTGAGGAAGTAGGCAAAAGGTGAGCTGAGCTTGTAGGGCGGAGCTAATCAGTGCCTGGAGGGCAGCGACTGAGGAGGGAGCACAAGGTGAGCTGAGCTTGTAGGTTTTGTGGGTTTGTCTTTTTGGGGCTGTGTGTGATTAAGTTTGTGTGCTTATTTGTTTCCTTATTTGTTTGTGTGTTTCCCAGGCTTGTGTGTGTGAGAGAGTTTGTTTCTGGCTTGTGTGTGTGTGTTTGTCTGGTGACTAGCTGTGGGCGGAGCTAATCAGTGCCTAGAGGGCAGCGGCGCGCGCCTAACGGCGCGCGCAGTTTGACCTATCTTTTGATAGAGGAGAGCTAGTCTCAAACGTTTACTTGGGGAGACCTAGGCTTCTTTTTTGAGTGTCCTGACTTCAAGCTTCAAGATGGAGGGTGAGGGAACAACTGTAGTCGCCTGCAATTCCTGCGCAATGTTTGCCTTCTTGCCAAAGGATGTAGGCAGCTACACCTGCAGCAAGTGCAAGTTGGTTGCCCTACTAGAAGACAAGGTCCGGCAACTTCAGAAGGGGGAGGGAACAACTGTAGTCGCCTGTAATTCCTGCGCAATGTTTGTCTTCTTGCCAAAGGTTGTAGACAGCTACACCTGCAGCAACTGCAAGTTGGTTGCCCTACTCGAAGACAAGGTCCAGCAACTTCAGGCCCGTGTATCTACGCTCCAGAAAATTAAAGAGCTGGAGCTTTTCTTGGATGCAGCAGAGCACACTGTCTCCACCAAGCAGGAGACAGGGCACATCTCTGAGGAGGAGATCAGTTCCCCAACTCAGGAGCCAGATGTATGGAGGAACGTGACTCACAGAAGTAGAATGCCCAGGGATCGCTCTGAGTGTTTAGAACTACAAAATCGATTTGAAGTGCTCTCAAATCTGGAAGATGAAGAACAGACTCCATTGGAAGATCTCTCCCTCATCACAGTTGATGAGGTATATGAAGACGAGCAACATAGTCAGTCCTCTGGGAATGTGCAGGCGACCTTGGAAGGGACAGCACATGTAAGAATCCCGACCAAGCCTAAGAGGAGGCGTGTAGTAGTGATAGGGGATTCCCTACTGAGGGGTACGGAAGCAGTGATCTGTGGGCCTGACAAGATGTCTCGAGAGGTATGCTGTCTCCCCGGGGCCAAGATCCATGATGTTACAGAACGGCTGCAAGGAATAATTAAACCCACGGATAAAAACCCCTTCCTTTTAGTCCATGTGGGAACCAATGACACCGCAAGCCATAGCCTCCAGAAGATCAAAAGGGATTATGAGGCTCTGGGCAGGAAGCTGAAGCAATTAAATGCACAAATTGTCATCTCATCTGTCCTCCCAGTTGAACGCCGTGGCCCAGGAAGAGAGAGGAAAATAGGAGAAGTGAACAACTGGCTTCGCAAATGGTGCCGGCAGGAACGGTTTGGTTTCTTAGATCACGGTCTGCAGTTTCTTGAAGATGGACTTCTGGCAAGTGATGGGCTGCACCTCACAAGGGTTGGGAGGAATGTTTTTGCCAACAATCTCAAAAACCTCATCAGGAGGGCTTTAAACTGACTTATGTGGGGGAGGGAGACAGTGGTCCTGAAGGTAGGAGTCTATCAAATGCTGAAGATGATCATCCAAAAGTCAAGGACCAAATGGAGCAAACAGCGCACAGACCTAGTGGTGGGAGGAAAAAATCCTTAAGTAGGAGACTAGGGGGAATGATCAATGGTTTTCAATGTCTGTATACAAATGCACAGAGCATGGGAAATAAACAAGATGAACTTGAGCTCTTGGTACAGCAAACTAAATATGACATAATAGGCATCACTGAAACCTGGTGGGATGAGTCTCATGATTGGAATGCAGTAATAGAGGGATACAATCTATTTAAGAGAAATAGACCAAACAGGAAAGGAGGAGGAGTGGCGTTATATGTCAGGGATGTGTATACCTGTGAAGAGATCCATGATTTAAAACTTCAAAGCCAAATTGAGAGTATCTGGGTCAAAATTAAGGGAGAGAAAAATAACAGTGCTCTCATGGTGGGAGTTTACTATAGATCCCCAAGCCAAACTGAGGACATAGATGATGCCTTCCTGGAACAGATGACCAAGCATTCAAAAGGAAATGAGATAGTAGTAATGGGGGATTTCAACTATCCTGATATTTGTTGGATGTCAAACTCAGCCAAGAGCATAAGGTCGAACAGATTCCTCACTGGCCTTGCAGACAATTTCATTGTCCAGAAAGTGGGAGAAGCAACAAGAGGATCAGCCATTTTAGATCTGGTCCTAACCAATAGTGATGACCTGGTTAGTGGGGTAGAAGTGGCAGGATCATTAGGTGGGAGTGATCATGCTCTTCTGGAGTTTATTATACATCAGAAAGGAGCAACCAAGCATACTTAGACTCAAATTCTAGACTTTAAGAAAGCCGACTTCAGAAAACTTAGGGAAATGCTGGATGTGATCCCATGGTCAGTAATACTAAAAGGGAAGGGAGTTCATGATGGATGGGAGTTTGTTAAAAGGGAGATATTAAAAGCACAACTTCAAGCAGTACCAATGCGACGAAAACATGGAAGGTGCCTAAAGAAGCCAGGGTGGCTATCTAAAGAACTTTTAACTGAGTTAAGATTTAAAAGGGATATGTACAAGAAATGGAAAAAGGGGGAAACCAGCAGAGAGGAATTCAAACAAATAGCCAGCACATGTAGAGACAAAGTCAGAAAAGCTAAAGCACAGAATGAACTCAGGCTTGCTAGAGAGGTTAAAAGCAATAAAAAGAGTTTTTATGGGTATGTCCGTAGCAAAAGGAAGAACAAGGAAACAGTGGGGTCACTTAGAGGAGAAGATGGTGAAATGCGAACAGGGGACGCAGAAAGGGCAGAACTCCTCAATACCTTCTTTGCCTCAGTCTTCTCCAAAAAAGAAAACAATGCCCGACCTGAAGAATATGGAGCAGATGATTCAGCAGGGGAAACACAGCCCAGAATAAGTAAGGAGGTAGTACAAGAACACTTGGCTAGTTTAGATGTATTCAAGTCTCCAGGGCCAGATGAACTACATCCCAGAGTATTAAAAGAACTGGCAGAGGTGATTTCAGAACCACTGGCAGTAATCTTTGAGAATTCCTGGAAAACAGGTGAAGTCCCAGCAGACTGGAGGAGGGCAAATGTTGTCCCTATTTTCAAAAAGGGGAAAAGAGAGGACCCAAACAATTACCGCCCAGTCAGCCTGACATCAATACCAGGAAAGATTCTAGAGCAGATCATTAAGCAAACGGTCTGTGAGCACCTAGAAAGGAACGCTGTGATCACTAAAAGTCAGCATGGGTTTCTGAAAAATAAGTCATGTCAGACTAATCTGATCTCATTTTTTGACAGAATTACAAGCCTGGTAGACGAAGGGAACGCCGTGGATGTAGCCTATCTTGATTTCAGCAAGGCCTTTGACAAGGTGCCCCATGATATTCTTGTAAAGAAGCTGGTAAAATGCGGGCTAGACAATGCTACCATTCAGTGGATTTGTAACTGGCTGACTGACCGAACCCAAAGGGTGCTCATCAATGGCTCCTCTTCATCCTGGAGAGAAGTGACTAGTGGGGTGCCACAGGGTTCTGTCTTGGGCCCAGTCTTATTCAACATCTTTATCAATGACTTGGATGATGGGCTTGAGGGCATCCTGATCAAGTTTGCAGATGACACCAAATTGGGAGGGGTGGCTAATACCCCAGAGGACAGGATCACACTTCAAAATGACCTTAACAGATTAGAGAACTGGGCCAAGGCAAACAGGATGAATTTTAACAGGGAGAAATGTAAAGTACTACACTTGGGCAAAAAAAATGAAAGGCACAAATACAGGATGGGTGATACCTGGCTTGAGAGCAGTACAAGTGAAAAGGATCTAGGAGTCTTGGTAGACCACAAACTTGACATGAGTCAACAGTGTGATGCAGCAGCTAAAAAAGCCAATGCAATTCTGGGCTGCATCAATAGGAGTATAGCATCTAGATCAAGGGAAGTAATAGTACCACTGTATTCCGCTCTGGTCAGACCTCACCTGGAATACTGTGTCCAGTTCTGGGCACCACAGTTCAAGAAGGATATTGACAAGCTGGAACATGTCCAGAGGAGGGCAACCAAAATGGTCAAAGGCCTGGAAACGATGCCTTATGAGGAACGGCTTAGGGAGCTGGGTATGTTTAGCCTGGAGAAGAGAAGGTTAAGGGGTGATATGATAGCCATGTTCAAATATATAAAAGGATGTCATATAGAGGAGGGAGAAAGGTTGTTTTCTGCTGCTCCAGAGAAGCGGACACGGAGCAATGGATTCAAACTACAAGAAAGAAGATTCCACCTAAACATTAGGAAGAATTTCTTGACAGTAAGAGCTGTTCGACAGTGGAATTTGCTGCCAAGGAGTGTGGTGGAGTCTCCTTCTTTGGAGGTCTTTAAGCAGAGGCTTGACAGCCACCTGTCAGGAATGCTTTGATGGTGTTTCCTGCTTGGCAGGGGGTTGGACTGGATGGCCCTTGTGGTCTCTTCCAACTCTATGATTCTATGATTCTATGATTCTATGATTCCATGTTCCTTTAATAGCATCTTTATCTGCAAAATACTAGGAGATGATAATGCTTGAAATGTCTATGCTAGAAAATTCTGCACTGACCCTAGCTGCGGATCAAAGAGCTATTAGAGTACCAGGCCAATATTCCATCTGAGTGTAATTCAGGTGTAGTAGAGGGGAGTGCATCTCAGGGACTTTTTCAATGCAGTAAAGATTATATTACCTAGAAATAATGACAGACCCTTCTTGTAAGTGAAGGAGTTGGCAAGTGAGTGAGTTGACAAGGAAGCTTTCGCATTTTACCATTGTAAAATTTGGTAAGCATAGAGGAAGTCCAAGAAAATAATCAAAAGGAGGTTGGGCACTTCTTCTCTTTTCTATAATGGAGTTCCATTTGAGGAAGGAGCTGAGCTCTTACTGAAGAAAGACTCCCTTCATTACTGCTGGAAAGGGTTGGGTTAGAAAGTACCCCTTCGCCCTCCTACGTGCAAAGGGGAAAAGGGATTTTCTCAGTTGTGATCAAACGGAAAGGATCCTTCTCAGAATAAAGGCCACCTTGCACTTGTGGAACAGCTGCATTTGGATGTAACCTAGAGATGGCAGCAACACCATGACATCCTGAGAAATATTCTTTAGCATAATCCTGTGTAGACAGGAACCTAGGAAGCTGCCTTGTACCAGGTCAGGCTCTTTGTCCATTGAGTTCAATACTCTCTGCTCCGAACAGCAGCAGCTCTGCAGGGTCTCAAAATCTCAAGTAGTTAAATTCTGGGCCAGATCTTGAATTCTGTGCTAGCATGGTATGACTGTGGGCACATTAAATCCACACAGCCTGGGGACAATGGCAGAAGTTGTCAAGAGAGATCGGTCCACTCACCCTGAGCCACTGCTCTGCCTGGTCTTTACTCTGCAAGCCCAGAACAATGACATCTGAGTTCATGGGGATGATCTTCAGCTTATGTTCCTGCTTCCTCACGTTCTTTTCCTTGTGGATGACGCTGCACCCCAACAAATTAACATCCAGCTGGGGATTTTGGTCCTTGGAAGACTTGTAGCACTGGAAATAGGAGAAGTCAGGTGGTTTAATGGAGAGTAAACAGGAGTCGTTGCCTATTGATAAGATATCTCAGAAAGGACAGAAACTTGGCATTGAAATAATAGATTGGAATACTTCATAGTAGTAAATAATTGTGAGCCCCAAATCCTAAGGTTTCTGAATAGATACATAATTATATATGTTTCAGTCTTCACCAACCAGACAACCTCCAGATATTGCTGGACTCCAGCATGATCAGCAGTGCTGTGTTAGCTGGAGCATGGCAAAATCTGGAAGGTGTCAGGTTGGTGGAGGCTAAGTATATATATGAAAGAATTTAGAATGGATGGGGACTACGGAGAATAAATCCAAGCCATCCATCCAACACAGAGAGGAATACTTCTACCCATTTTCATAGTTAATGCCCAGATGTTTCATGTGGGTGAACAAACAGCAGTCAGTAGCAGTGGTACAGAGAAGATTAAAAAAATTAGTGAAGGAACTATTAGGTAAAATTTCCTGAATCCCACAAAACGGGAATGGTGGGGACATTCCCAAACTTTAAGACCTGTTATATAGGTCTTAACAGCAGAAAGGGAACAGCATTGGGTTTTCCCTTGCTTGCACTCTGAAACATTCATAGAGCAGGTACTTTCTGCAGTGTAGATGTTAATATCAGGCATTGGAGGTGGCCAGTTGAGCTTCTGGAGATGGCAAACCTATAGTCCCAGCAGATCTTCATACCAGTCATACACTTCTCCCACCCAAGTACACCTTCACTTACTCATATCCTAAGGAAATAGTCCAAGGCTGCATCTACTATGCCCCCTGTGGCAGCTTCCCATTACCTGTTATGAACCTCTCCAACTGGCAGAGCTCCAGGACGCTCCCTCCTGTGTTGTTCCCTTTTCCCAAATGCCTGCTCCGCAGGCACCGCCAGTCACAGAACCTTTTCCACACTGCTGCCAATAATAGTGACTTGATCACGTTAACATTGAATCAGCAGCAACAATGGTGAATATTGACCCTAGTCTTTGATGTCAGTCCTTTGGGAGGACGGGAGCAATGCAAATGTAACAAACTAAGCAACTAACACCATGCGTGTAAGACAAGTCTTAATTCATCAGTTGAAAGTAAACAGGGGAGCAGACAGTACAACCCAAAGTCATGTCCTGCTTGTGGGCTTCCCATAGGGATCTGGGATTTTGAACAAGATAGACCTTTGGTCGTATCCAGCAGGGTTCTTCTTGGGCTTTGAGGAACATCTAGATAGAGCTCTTAGGAATTGCTCTGGCTTAGAAAAGGTATATTAGACACCCTGTTCCCCGCTTGCTTACCAACAATCTGTTGTCCTTAATGACGCAGAGCTGCTTGGCCCACTGGCCCAGCCATTTTTTTCTCCAAAGGAAAGCACAGATTCGGGCATCTTTCATGAGTTCAATGGAAGCTTCAGGGGAAGGCCACTGGTGAGGGGCTGACTTGCCTTTGCTGGTCTCTTCTTCATCATAGGATTCATAGGAGCTGCTGACTGCTTCCCCATCATCTGCATCCATGGGGGCAAAAAAACAAAAACAAAATCATTATAAGCACTTCCAGGTGACAAAGTGATGTGTTTCTTCCATGTTCCATTAGGCAAGCTGGAGAACAATTACAGCATGCACGAAAGAGACACAAAAGTAAAAGGCAAGGAGGTCTAAAGGCCTGCAAAGTTTAAACAATCAGACCTGCTCCATTGAAAAGGCCATTTTCCTTCATCTTCTGTCTGTCTCCCACACACTAAGATCAGCATATACAAGCCAGAATCAGATCTCAAGCAAGCCATCCAGAGCCAGCCCCAAACATTTTGCTGTCTGAAGTGAAGGACAAGATGGTGCCTTCCTGCCATTCCATGAACAGGAGCCAACTTGACAGACAGTTGAACTTTTCTTCACTGTGGTGGATTGGATAGCATCCTATCTGCCCTGGAGAACAGCAGGTTAGTTTGAGGGTGCAGGACAGGCCCTATGGCACACACAGCTCTGTGCTCCAAAGATGGGAACAGCCAAGGGATGGCTCCCCAGCATCTGCTACCTGAGGCTTCACTTAGCCTAATGGGAGGGCCGGCCCTGCAGTGGTCATATCAAACGATGCAGGAATCATATAAAATTTTGATTTGAATATGTGAAGCTGCAATGATTGATGAAACCCTAACTTCTCCTAAAAGGTGAAATGCTTGAATGGTATTCCCAGGAAAAGGTTGAATGCTCTCTTAATACATTTCAGTTCTGCTCAGCTTTCCAGATGCAGCAAATGCATTGGATGGAATGTATATTTACAAATGTAAATGTAAATATTTGTACATTCTGCACATTTTGCTGGGAATATTTTGCCTGGCTAATTAATAAAAGCCAAACAGTAGTGCTGCAAGGTAATCTCACAATCATACAAATTGTTTGAGGTTGCAAGGATGTGGCCACCAAAGACTTTCATTTTACAACTTTGGTACAGACACACCCAGCTCAGTCTCCTACTACAGACACATTCCTCAAGTGCTATCAAATGTTTTCTATAGGTTTTATACACCCAGCTGAAAAAGCATAGGACTGTGGAGGGTGTGCACGCTGTTATCTGCCAAATGTTAGTTGCTGCTCCCTGAATATCAGGCAGATAACAGCTTGCAGCAACATTCTGAAAAACAGATCCAAAATTCATACATATGCTCACTCTAGTCAGCATATGGAGAATGACCAATGAACAGAACCACGCCGAAGGAAACTTAATTTGAAATTTAATTTCAAACAACTGACAAGCGGCAAAAAAATTAAATATTTGTTTAAAACAGTGGAAACCATGATACAAAATAAACAGCAAATTAAAAATGATATAGAAGTTATAAAGCTGTAAATTATATAAAATTGAGTACATGAATAGCTGAAACAGTTACAATGAGGCTACTCAGCAGAAGTAATATAAAGCTGTTTGCATAAGCTGCTTAAGGCATCTAAATCTAGCGCCCTCCCTCCAATCCAGCAAATTTAGAGGCAATAAGAAAGTTTCACTACATTATAAAGGCATTCCAAAGCAATATAGGGGAAGTTAAATGAGATATAGGCTATTCCACAGTATTGAGATAACTTGATCACAGAATGGAAATGATTCATAATATAAAGGCACAGAGAACAGAGCAGTTTCTAAGATCCCTGCAGATCACTGACAAATCCCAGACTTTTCTCTATCTCCCCAAAGCACCATGTCTTCAGCACTCAGGAGAAATGCTATTAGGAGAAGGGAAAGGAAACAATATTGGCCAAAAGAAGATCAGATTAGAAACAACAAAAAAGGTACCCCAAAATAGAAATGTATTAAAGTAGTAAGATATTCCATTCCCAATTAGGTAAAAATGGCTTGAATGCGTCACATTCCCCATTCAATGTGCCCCCCCCCCCCCGTTTTAAATTGGAATATGGAGTAACCTGAATTTTCTCATTCAGGTGATGCTATCAGAGAACTGGCAACTGAGTCACCTATCTCCAAAGCAAGATATAGGGCTTGTTGCTGTGTTTAATCTCATTTGTATGGTAGGAAGAATGATCCATGTAATCAAGGATGCTTAGCCAGCATCTTTTGTGCTCTGGCCTAGGCACAAGATTATCACGGCTTCCTGAAACCAAACTTTGGCTCATTCAATATGTGGATCTGCTCCTTCTGTACCAGAATCCAGAAAGAAATTCCAAAAAAGAACCTAATTAACAGTGATATCTCTGTCTGTCTGTCTGTCTTTCTGTCTCTGTCTCTCTGTATTCAGCATTTAATTCTGATGGGCTGGGGTGACAAAAGCATTTTGGGATAAGACTTCTGCTTCCACAGGTAAGATTGGCTAGCAACATCTACAGTTTTGTAGCTGCCTACTAAGAGATCATGCCTGGCTAAGAGATGGCAAAAGAATAGACAGCAACTTTCCAGTCCTTTATCACCCCTTGCCACACATATGCATTTAGGATGAGAATGTGATCATGCGGTGATTCTTTAACCATGTATGTATCAATGCTGAAAGACCATCTTTGTTCATATGACAAGGAAGTCAATGCATGAGTGGTAAGTTTTGAAAACATGTCATACCCATAGTTATCGTGGCATATATTACTCCCTCAGTAACCTGCAACCCTGGTCTGGATCCAGTAGCTGCAAGCCTACCGTAAAGACCTGCACAAGCACACATGGAAAAGAAAGAGAGGGAGAGAGAGGAAGGAAGAAAGAGACCTGCAAATGAACCTCACTGATCATTAAATTCTTTTAGAAGGAGAAAGCATAATTTATATGAACTATGGAATAATTAGAAACAGCCTGCTAAAACTTTAGAACTAACTCTTTTGCCAAAAACTATGGTGATAAGCACCATAAATAAAAATACTTGCAAATTCAGTTCGAATAATTACAATTCAGTGTTCAGCCTTTGTGGTACCACTCAGTTCCATATTATTATTATTATTATTATTATTATTATTATTATAAAAATAAACTATTCAATTATTGTACAGTTCATGACAATGCAAAAGGTAGTAAATACCAGTTGCTGGAAACCACAGGAGGGGAGAGTGTGCTACAATATGCAGTCAACAAGGAAACGAAGGACCCATACTGAGGAAGACTGAAGTCTTAACGTATGGGAGAACTTTCTTTTATATGTAACAGTTTCTTTGTATTTGATGTGATTTGTTTTTTCTTTTGTTCGTTTTGTGGTGAATGGATTCAATAGTTAAAATCAATAAAGATTAAATTGCAAAAAAAGAAAGAAAGAGGGGAGAGTGCTCTTGCGGAGGGTTTCCCAGAGGCATGGGGGTGGCCACTGTGAGAGCAGACTAGATGGGCCATTGGCCTGATCCAGCAAACTCTTATATATGGGCCACCACTGCATTGTTGCACTGATGCAGAAATGCTCTGCATTTACTCCAGAGATGTCATAAATTGTTCCTTAATACATCACATCTCACAGTTGGGATTCACTATTATTCCACACATTTTATAAGAGCGCTGTGTGCATGAGGAGATTCTGTGTCTGAAATGAATAAGCACAGAAACTGGTAATGGTCACAGCCTAAGCATATCCGGGTTTACTCCAAAATAAAACCCACTAGTTTCAAGAGATATGCCTAGGATTGCAGTGTGAGAACCTCAACCATCCTCTTACATCCTCTTTGGTGTGGTAACTTATGATTAATCATGATGTCCATCCTAGGTGCTATAGAGTAATGTACATGCAAAAAAAAAAAAAAAGGAAAGGAAAGGAAAGGAAAGGAAAGGGAAAGGGAAAGGGAAAGAAAGGAAAGGAAAGGAAAGCTGGCCAAATAAATTCAGTCTGCTCTTCCAGAGACTGGAGCCTAGCACCTTCTCTAGAACATGCTTGTTCATATCAGCAACAGAAAGCAAGACGGTTGCTATTCACTTTTACAAAGACACTACAAACCTTACCTTTCTCACTGAGCCCTTATTCAGTCAGTAAACCTTATTCAGCCAAGGGCAGTTTTGGTGTGGAGATCAGGCTGAAAATGTAGCATCAGTGACATGTTCAGCTCTGACTGAACTCAACATCTTCACTTGTCAGCAATCTCTTAAAAATCTTTGGATACAAGAATACCCCTTTAAATTCTCTGGTATTAAATTGACAATGTGATAAACACTAAGCATATAGATTATAGATCACATTTCCAATATTTGTATCTGAGTGTTTTATTTATTTATTTATTTTCCAACGCAGTTGCATTGCCTATTTCTAGAAGTAATGAAATACTTGGGAGCACACCTACGTACCGGGTATCAGTGAGACACCAAAGGGCTCAGCTTCTTCGTAGTATCCTTCTGGAGACTCAGTTTTGGATCCTGAATGTTGCTTTGCTTCTGAAATCTGTGGAATGCAAACAATAGCTAGAAAATGTGTAGATAAAGACCCAGAGTTCTAAAATAATTTTTCACGATGGTATCTGTAATTCAGAATAAGGAAGAATTCTTTTATAGAGGCAAGACACACATCACTGAAAAACCTCTGACATACGAACAGATACTGAATTATCAAAAGGACCTGTTAGTTTAAGATGAGGTTTAAAATGAGAGCAAGGTTCAAATTCCACAAAGCTGGAAAACTGGAAGCTAATGCTGAGGCCTTAACAGTTGTGCCCAGTGAACAGTGTCACAAATTGTGCTTGCTTATAACATACTCTCCATGCACACACACATTTCCTTGGTCCTTCAGGCTCAAACCCAGATGGGGAAGACGAAGTGCCTGGGTCTAGCAAAGGCACCCCACATCATTCTAGTCCTCTGTGTGTGTGGCATCCATGGTTATATGGTGTGCCTAAGGAATACGTGGTGCAGGGTGTTCATGCATGGTGGTGGTGTGTGTGGTTGTGGGTTGTGCTGGGCAGTCCCCAGTACAGTTTCTCAGGTTTCCCAAGGTGCCCACAAGCCCAAGAAAGTTTGGCAATCCAAGGTCTAATCACTGCTCTACACTGTCATGCTCCACAGCTAGTGAAATAGGCACTGCTCATAGCATTCTCTAGATGGCTTCCATTAAAAATATCATCATACAGTACTGGCAAAATCCCTGCTTCAAAATGTAATATGTGTGTGTACCATATTATTTTGCCTATAGTTAAGAAATACCTTGCTGAATCAGACCAAAAATTATTAAATTGTTGTGGCCCTCTTTAGTTTTGCTGAAACCACAATAAGCCACACCTAAGGAAACCAAGCAGATACCTAACCATGGAACACTTAATGGATAGCATACAGTAAGTAGGCAGAATAGAGCCATCCCTTATTTCTTATTTAAAGCTGATCTTATAACTGGAGAATTGTATTTGAGTTTTCCCTTTGCAAGAGTAATTTCGATGGTGATGCTGATGGGAGTCAAGTTTAGAAATACACCAGACATTTTCAAAGCCAGTATAAGTGAAAAAGGAAATAGATAAATAATATTGGAGTAAACCAACACTTTCAAAAGATTCTAAGCACTGGAAAGTCCCTGGATGGCTGCCAAATCTATCCTAATGTGCAGCCCAACGCTGAGGGAAGAAATCAAGACACAAAATACTTTGGAAAGCATCCCAAAGGACAAGCTAAAAGTCAATATTTTCAGGATAAACTGCCTAGAGGGAAACTGCCACAAACTTTTTAGGGGTCCCAACTCCAGGTTCCTGAATGCACCTCATTTTCTGCTCCTCCACAGGAAGAGGTGTGTATGTGCTCCTACCTAGACAAGTTGTGTAAGAATGTCCGTGCACTAGCATTGCCAATTTAATTTGGATTTGAAAAAGAAGAAGAGTTTGGATTTGATATCCCGCTTTATCACTACCCGAAGGAGTCTCAAAGCAGCTAACATTCTCCTTTCCCTTCCTCCCCCCACAACAAACACTCTGTGAGGTGAGTGGGGCTGAGAGACTTCAAAGAAGTGTGACTAGCCCAAGGTCACCCAGCAGCTGCATGTGGAGGAGTGGAGACGCAAACCCGGTTCCCCAGATTACGAGTCTACCGCTCTTATTCCTTTCGAAACAGGCAGCTGGAGAGTAAGGACCCCAGAACCTTGCATGTGCCACCCTGTCTACAGCTGCAGCTTCGTCTAGCCTGCAAGGCTAGGTATTACCCATTCCTAGTTACCACCAGGAACAAAGGTATAACTGGCAGCTTTTCTGTGCCATGTAATTGCTAGTAACGATAATATGAATACTATGAATTTGGTGCAGATGGAATTTGTCCTCACATCTACAGAGAGAACCATGACTGATGATGTGATGAGTATGCATTTGAGGGTATCCCTCAACATCTTTAAGTGATCTGCCCTTTTCCCAGTCTGTGATGGCTTCATAGCATGAGATAGCTGCACTTTATTTCAGAAGAAAAGCCCCACTTCAATAAGTTCTGATGCTTTTGAAACAGAGTTCACTACACTTGGTTCTACCAGTGTTGGGACAGCTTTTAATATTTTAAATCTTAAATGAGTCAAACCATTTAAAAATGAATCTTCGTCAATGAATCTCATTTGTTGCTGCCGTTCCATCTTACAACACCATTTCAAAGATGATGCAGCTCAAGGTAACCAACCACAAGATTCTCCAAGTAGACAAACACACACACCTCTTCCAGTTGCCAACAGATAGAAGTATATCTATCGCGGGTGGCGCTGTGGGTTAAACCACAGAGCCTAGGGCTTGCCGATCAGAAGGTCGGCGGTTTGAATCCCTGCAACGGGGTAAGCTCCCGTTGCTCGGTCCCAGCTCCTGCCAACCTAGCAGTTCAAAAGCACGTCAAAGTGCAAGTAGATAAATAGGTACCACTGCAGCGGGAAGGTAAATGGTGTTTTCGTTTCTTCTGGTTCACCAGAAGTGGCTTAGTCATGCTGCCCACATGACCTGGAAGCTGTACACGGCTCCCTCGGCCAATAATGCGAGATGAGTGCCGCAACCCCAGAGTCGGTCACGACTGGACCTAATGGTCAGGGGTCCCTTTACCTTTACCTTTAGAAGTATCTAGTGAACCAGCTCACTTGAGTATACAGAATGGCAGATATGTGATTCAATATAACCAGAACACTCTCGAGTAACTTGTCTCCATTGGTCCCTTGGCAAAATATTTACTCACCTTTGCAAAATGGTAAAATGGAAAGTAATACCCAATAGCATAAAGGTCAGCTCTTTCTTTCTTTTTTGCAATAATGGTGAACATTTTGGAACCTGCTTAAAGATTTAAGTGCTTAAAATCCAAGCTGGAGAATGAAGCCAATTTCTCGATGGGGGCCAGGCGGGAAACATGTCCCTGAGTTGCAGCTATTGCATGCTGGCACTGAAGCCAAGTAACGTCATACTTTGTAGAAAGATTAAAACATCAAGTTCTGCCTATGTTTATGAAATAAACTGCAATGTTTTCCTATACAGCAAAATGAAGTTTTGGATGAGGGGAGAAGAAAGTGACTACTGGTCATTGTTTCTTTCTAACAATGGTCTAGGTGGTGCGATAGATAGTCATGCAGCCTTTCCCAAGCTGGTGCCCTTTGGATGTTTGGGATTACAACTCCCACCAGTCCCAGTCAGCAAAACCGTGCTCATGGGAGTTGTAATCCAACCTATGGGGAAGACTGCTTTAATGAGTTAAAAGTGTCATTCATTATTTTCTTCCAGAGACACAGAAGGTTGCATCCAATGTGAGTTCTATTCAGAGCTGAACCACTGTCTATTCATTTCAGGGTTGTTAAACTACAGTTTCCGGTTGTGTCTGAACTGCAAAACTGGTTTAATCCTACTACAAACCAGGCTCTGATTCTGGGTTGACATCTTGGTCTGTAGTCTGACATTAAACTACATCATCATGCAATTTTTGAAGATTAAGCAAGACAAACGGAGGAAACCGTATTGCAGAGATGTTGACACATGTGTGTGAGAGTTACTAGTGCCCATACTGCTGTAAGTGCTCTATAAATGTTTAATAAATATTGATGTATAATCTGAGAGAGAAAAGGCAGCTCTGGGATTTTTTCAGACCTCAGTATCTTACATTACAACTCACTCCAAAGGGTACTAAATTCTATCCCAGATGATGAATGGCACTTGCATTATTGTTATGCAGAGTAAGTTGAAAGGAAGTAAATGAACAAACAAACAAACAAAAACTTACTATTTTTGAAGGTGGGAGGTCTGGCAAACTCTTCTGAGGTGGAGACAAATGCTGTTCCACTTCCCCATTGGTCAAGGAGTCTCTGCAACCCAACACTATGGCCCAAACAGAAATAACAACATGCAAACGGTCCATCACACAGACCAAGCTCAGAAACATTCTTGGATGCTATGCTTTTGTTTTGGAGGAAGCATTGCATTAAATTAGAGAGCTTATTACAGACCACAAAAATGGCATTTGATACCACCTCCAGGAATATGGCGAAAAAGCGGCTAGGGACACGCTCTCTTGCTAGTTGTGGGTTTGCTGGCACATATTTCCTCGACACAGCAAAGACCAAGATGTCTTAAAAATAATCTGTCTACTTGCAGGGCAAGGCTGACGTCTATATTGAGCAGTCCTAAGTATTCACCCTGTCATTACTGTTGGTTTTAACTTGCAGGGGCAATTCAGTCTTTTCCTAAATCCAAGCAAACAGAACTCACACTGAAAAAGAGCTACAATCTCAGCAGGTGGGGAAATACTTCCAGCCAATTTTCAGCTAGTTGGCAGGTGAAGTGCTGCCTCCATAATCCTGGGATCCATGGAGTATTAACAACCGAGGGAGGTGTGGAAAGGTAGTACAGGGCTGTGGCTATATTGGCACTGAAGGGAAGAAGCTCACTTCCCCTCTGCAGGGCCTGACTATGAGTGGAAACAGAGGGCTGCTAATCACACAGTAGCTGCTTAAAACCACATGGCTCTTGCTTAAAGATTTCACACAGAAGCACATAAGGAAAGGCAGTGACCTACAGGCTTCAGAATGGCTGCAGGGGGCTTTTTAACATAGGTAATCCTAGGCAACATAAACAGTCCTGCCATCCAGGGACAGCTGGTGGCGAGGGCACTGCCATGCAGCAGGGCTCCCCCTTAGTGGTGTCACTGTGCTTACTGGGAGGGAGAAGAGCGACACATCAGGGAGATCATTGCTGTGCTGGAGCAGTGGCTGGAGGGCCCTGTTGGTTCTGCCACTGCACCATGCTGACCTCCCTGCCACCTCACCTCTGCCTGTAAGCACAGTGGTGCCTTTCTACACCAGCCATTCTCCTCCCCCTCCCCCCTGCCATCTTCAAATATGGTGGTAGAGATAGATGCACATTCTCATCCATGCACATATGGAGATCGCTTCATAGAAGAAGCAGTTCCATGTCTGAAGTGGCCCTATGATTCCCATAAACAGCCCCAGCAAACCTGCTGCTGAAAATGGAAGCACAGAAACTGGCCCTGGAAAGACGGGAATGGATTTTGCTGCATAAACATACGATATAAGATATCAGAAGCACTGTTCTTTTCAGACTATCTGGGAAGCCACAATAACAGCTGTGCATCCACATCCTGTAATGGGGGTAATAGGGTTCTGGTGGAAGGCGAGCAGCAAAATCCAGAGCACCCAGTGATGTTATTAGCCAAGTAAATTGGACATCTGCCTCCCTTCCCTTGGCTTCTCAGATTTCCTGATCTTTGTTTCTACACATCTTAATTAAGAGGCACCTGAAAGCAGCTCTGCGTCCTGCGTTTCTCCATCTATATCTGCATGTCAAACCCAGTCAAACCCAGGGAGGGTTGCTGCAAAAGTTAAAATGGATCAGTGAACGTGGGCAGAGTTTACAATGTCTGTCTGTAAGATGGGCAGAAGAAGCACAGACTTAACTGGTACTTAATTGGTACTGTGAGTTGGATGGTGTTTTTTAAAAAAATGATACATGTGATCCTTTCATGCATAAGAAGCACAATCAGCAGCGAAATGGGGAAGGGCCGTAGCTCAGTGGTAGATGATGTGCCTTGCATGCAGCAGGCCCCTGTTCGATTCCCAGCATGCCCAGGTAGGGCTTTGATAAACCCCTCTCTGAAATCTTGGAGGGCCAATGCCAGGCTGTGTAGGCAATACTACACTGACCTAGATGGACCAATGGTCTGACTCTGTATAAGGCAATCTTACAGTCCTACCTTTGTCTGGTTTCTCTGGTTCACCGTACTGCTTATTGATGGTGACTTTGTTCATGTAAATGTATTCCTCATCACCACCTATGAGGTGAAGAATGTAAGCTCATTATTCTCTTGCATATACTTGCACTGTATAGAAAATCATGCATTGTAGAGCAGAGCATCTCGAGCAAAGCATCTCCTGGATGAATTTTTAAACCATTTGCTTGGTTAGAAAGGATATCTGTCCATCTATTTTTGTTTCTTAAAAAAATATTATTATCAGAGGAGGCTTGTTCTAATGACTTAGCTCAGTGGTGCCTTAAATGACTTTGCTCTTGCACAGTTTATCTTGATTGCAGCTAAGAAGCTGTGCACTTGCCACCCCTGGCGGTGGAAGTTTCCTAGAGAGACTCAGCCCTTTCAAAGTTTATCTTATCATTGTTGCAAATTACATGATTCAGGAAATCTTGAATGAATTAAAAAATACGTTGCGGCGCTAGAGATTAATAACAAATGGAACAATAGCTCAGTTGGTTAGAGCATCATGCTGATAACACAGAGGTCACAGGTTCGATCCCCGTTAAGAGACAGCTGCATATTCCTACATTGCAGGGGGCTGGACTAGATGGTCCTCAGGGTCCCTTCCACCTCTACAATTACATAATTATATGAAATGAGATTAGCTTGATTCAAAGGCTTTTATATTCACTTCTTTTCTCATGTATATTTGGGTACTGCATAGCAATTTGACAACAATCAGCACACATTGAACGTACTGGACTTTTGGAATACGTTTTCTGTGTACCCATTTGTGTGCGTGCACACGTGTGCATGTACAAATGCATGCACTGCACATATATTCCTGCTACCCAGGGCTAACTCTTTGTGCAAAAAGTAGACTTCATTCTGGGGGAGTTTGTGGCACAATAAGTAACTTTCCCTTTAACAAAAGACTGTTGGCTGTTTTTACATGCAATTGGGGAGGCCATAGCAAACGATAGCTCCTAGAAGCTCTTCTGAAATTAGCACCCTTTTACACAACTGTGCTTACCACTTGATTTCGTGCACAGCCTAAGGAGGTCAGCGAGGAAGCTCTTTTTCACAACGGCAGTGCTGCTGAGGTTCTCCTTGTCCAGTATCTTCAGAAAATCTTCAAGTTCTGTAAGCAGTTGCTCCAGAGCTGAAGTAGACATAAAACAGATTTGCAATTGCTATTATGCCCTGTATAGTGGTTAAATATATAAAAGGGATTTGCTGTATAGCGATCCTTGAAGAACCCAACATTTCTTGAATCAATTTGCATTTTAAACCAAAACTTATACTTTTAGAATCAACCCATTTTCCACTGTCCATTTTACCTTACATCTCATGCATTAAATGCAAAATATAGCAGCTTGGGACCAGTTTATCTGCAAGATCGCCTTACGCCATACCGTATATGTCTACTCGACTGCTTTGATGAATGGGAAGGACACTGTTAAAAGTGACTCGTGATATCCCATCCACACTTAAGAGAAATGGATCTTTTAGTGCGGCAACACTTTTCCTTTGGAACTCCCTGCCTCATGACATCAGGCAAGTGCCTTCACTGTATTCTTTGCAGTGCCTGCTTAAAACATTTTTACTGAGGCAAAAGTATCCAGACACATAGAAGTTACATGTGTTTTACCTCTTTTTTTACTACTGTTGATTTCAATCCCCTTTTGAACATTTTTAAACACCTGCTTTTAACTTTTTATTCAAAATTTTAATGTTTTATTTTATGTTTTTGTAAACCACTTAAGAGGTTTTCTCACAATAAAGCGGTATATGCATTTTGTTAAATAAATAAATACATGCAAAATATACTTTTGGACCAAATTTCTGACTCTCTATACCAAGAGTTGCTGGACTATATGGATCTAGCAGGAGATGGTTCAGACTTTTATTTTGGAATGCTGGAATCTCAACCAACATTAACAACCTTTTCAGTATGTGCACACATAAAAATGACATATTACAAAATAGGTGAAATGTAAGATGTGAAATTTCTCTTGTTCAACACTTGGTGCAAACCTTTTCTTACTCCCGTTGAATATGCTACTAACAATAACAACAACAGAGATTGGATTGAACATAACTCATTCAAAATACTACACTATAATCCACAAGCCAGTCCTTTGCTATTTGGATTCCGTCTCATCACCCTTATAACGATGCTCAAGCGCTGACACAGGGAAGATGGCAACCTGAGAGACAAGGCCCTAATACTATTAGCTGGGACAATTTAGACAGCTGTGAGTGAAACAGATCTCTGGAACGCTTGGACGATTTAACAAATTTGATTCCCCCAAAGCACCGTCCTTTCCCACAAAACAATGCAACATTTATTTGTAAGGAGAGATGAACACCTTATGGAAAGAATGACTTCTAATAGTTGACCCAGGTCAGTGTTCTTCAAACTGAGCTATGAAGAAGCAAGAACATTTCTCTGCATCCACCAATCTAGCCCAATGAACCTGAAGGGGAGATTTTCCCAGACCCTCCTTTCCATCTCTTCCTCCCCTCCTCTTCCAAACATCTGTCTAAAACTTTCTGAGCTGGCACCATTCATTTCCCTAGCAGACTGCCTTGGCAGAAGGCACTTGACTTGCAACGGCGGCTCCATTCTTTGTCTGCTACAGAAAAATCAACAGACCAGCTGATCATTCGGTGCCGGTTTAGAGGAAGCATTCAAGTTGTTGAATGGTGGGTGCTGCTGGCTTTTTGTGGATTTTCCAGCCTATCCTGCCAGGCACATTCCAAGGCTTACAGGGGTCGGCTGCTGCTGTAGGGAAAGGGAAAGTAGATTTGTGATGACAGAAGGAGAAAGTTATTCTCTCCAACTGTGAAAAGAAACAGATGTGTTGGTAGGGGCTGCCGAAGCAGCTGGATGACTTTTAGGAGGACAACGGATCTTCCAAAGGGAACAAAACACGCACTGATTCAGAAAAGCAGGCCCTCTGGTGCTGCCCACTCGCCTGAGACCCCAGAGAAGAATTAAGACAATGGTGAGTTATCCACAGCAGAAGGAGAGGGATTGTTATGCTCTTTGGTCTGCACCAGTCGCCAGTGAATTCAACTTAAGCAAAATCAGAGGCGTATTTCACAAGATGTGTTGAATTTTGGGGGGCGGGGAAGGAGCACTGATCTTGAACTTGTTTTATCTTTTTAATTTGTGAGATGCAGTAGGTCTCTATAGAAGGCAATTAGGTGGAAACAGCCATATCCCATTTTGTTTCTAATTTCTGGCCATGTGGCTATTAAATAAGAATGATCTGGAAAATGAATATTATTCTGTTCCTGTGGTCTTTTAAAAAATGCACACTATTAGTCACCAATTGACATTTTTAGCACAAAATTATCTTTAAAAAAAACCATGCGGCAAATGAACTCTACCTCTGTGGATGCGGTCTTGAACGGATGTGCACTTTTAGTCACCAGTTACAATTTTTATTACAGAGAAACAACATCTAGGCTTTTCCCCAAGTAGATGTGTCTATGAAATGTGGTTGTGAGATCTTGCACTGCTAATTATATAAACTCAACACTGACAGTACATACTAGGAAACACAGACAGACTGAGAAAGACTCAATAAAACATGGTTAACTGGAACTTTGGATAATCAGTTTTATTTGTTTCTTTAATTCAGGGGATGCGGCCCACGAAGACCGTTTTACCAGCCCACGAGCCACCCTTGAACCAAGCCGCCCACTCGGCGAGTTTCTGAACACATTCTCTCTCCTCTCTCTCACACACCGACACATCTGCCTAACAGTACTTGTGGGATGTGTGCTTGTGCTTCAGCACTGCTTCCCAGAGACTTCAAAGCTGGCTGAATTTATTGAAAGACCAGAGGTAACACTGTGGACCGGATGCAACCTATGGACCAAATGTTCCCCACCTCTGCTCTAGGCTATGCCTGTGGAACCCAACAGTCAACTCTGCATGCACAGTGGGGAGCAGGATCGTGGACCCTACGTGTGTGCTCCCAGGTCTCCAGCCAGGAACTATGGTTATGCCAGGGTTCCCAAACACATACAGGCCTTAGGCATGTACAGTTCTATGTGCTTCACTCCTGTTCTTAAATTCCATATGACATGCGGAGGTCGGGACAGCCACATCAAGGCTGAGGGGTGGGGCCAGTGGCCAAAATCCCACTCCTTTCCATGCACTGATTGAACACATGAACAGGGGAATGTGAAAGCAAGGCTTAGGTGAGTTCTTGAAAAGTAGTAAGATTTCAACATCATGATGACAACTGAAATACCCTCAATAACCTGGCCCAGTCCACTATAACCAAGCTTAACCAAGTTCTCTCAACTGTTTATGGTTGCCCACTAGGATCTAGTACAGGTGTGTCAACCCTCAGACCAAATGCCTCCCTGGGCTTCCATCTGGTCCTCAGGACTCTCCCCAGCCCACACCCCTCACCAACACTCCTTGGGTGCTTTTGCCTGGCTGCAATATGTCCTTGCAGCGTGATAATGCCTCTTGCTTGCCTGGTGTGAACTAGACAAGCCAAGTCAACTAGAATGGATGAGGAAGACAGTATCTATTGTTCACAGGACATCTGCAGGAGAGCACACAGAAATCCTTCCTCCCCCTCCACCTTCACAAGGGACTTTCCAATCTCAAAGCATCCATCAAAAAAAATATTAGCCTTGTCAGTTTCAACAGCCAAGAATCTGTGGAAAGCATAGCATTTGTCCAAGGTACAGAATTCTACAGTTTAGGTCCTTTGGAGAAAATGTGGGAATCTTGCAACGAAGGGGGCAAACTTGGAGGGGAGAAGTGCAAATGCTTTGCAACACATCACAAAGCAACAAACGAACATCTAATATGCATTTATTGTGCAAGAACGACGGCGAAAGCAATTCCAGCAACTCTAATCATACCTCAGAAAGATTTAATGTCTGGTTTTGGAAACTCCTATTTGAATAGTTTGGCCTTGTCTTCCTATACAACATGAAACATGGCGAGGGAGACAATGGGCCTTGTTTCTTGTGGGCAGAGTGCCCAACTGCAGAACCCAAGCAGCACAATATGGGCCATTCTGGAAGTCTGGACAATCATCTTATTGATGAACTGTCATCTCTAAACCAGGAACTCTGAACTTTAAGTAAGAGACAGCAGAAAAGGCAGACAAGGCTTTCCAGTTTGCTGAACAAATGACAGACTGGCTCCCCTCCTCCTTCACAGGGTGGTGGGAGGACTCAAGAAGCGGAAAAGAGAAAGAGAAAAATAAGAGAGAAAGTGCTTGAAAAATGCCCAGAAGGCTCAATGAAGGAACGGCTCTCCTGTCCCCTGCTCCCACACTATGAACAATCACATTCTTCCAAGTGCCTTATTGCAATGCTCAAAATTAATATAGTGAGATCCTTCATAAACAAGTGACTCCCAGTTTTCCATTCTGAGCCTTTGCTTCTAGTTTTGCTCTAGATTCAGATCACAGCACAGGGAGGGTTCCCCAGATTAACATCCTTAGCCTGGGGTTTGAATTTTTGACTGGAAACATACTTCCCCTTCTTAACAATGCTTCCTCTTTTTTTGCTAGAAAGCTTGACATCCGAAAATTGACTCAAAGCCTTTGGCTGTCCAAGTGCTGTCTCAGCTTCCGACAACTTTTTCCTCCAACAAAATCAACCCAGCATATTGTGGCAGGTTTACCAGCTCCAAAAAACTCTACACGGAGAAGACAACATAAACTTGATGGTGATCCCATTTGCTTCCTCACCAAGGTTGAGAAAGTACATGCATTGGGTACCAAACATTCTGCCTTTGGCCAGATTGTCATATGGAGAGATATATGGTCCTTCTATGACATCATTAAAAGTAGGGTTAGTGTCTTGCCATCAATGCAGATACTTGTGGAGCAGCGGGGAGTGGTGAACTTCAGCTTTCTGCAGTGTGTGGGCTAAAGACAACATGTTGTTGGCATCCACCTATCTCGAGAGAGAATGGAGTGTGTCTCCAGGGGTGAAGTCAAACTGCTGCGTTAGCAGCACTGAAGTGACCTCTCTGGGGCGCAAGCCTGGGCAGTGTGTATGGGCTGCCCAGACAACAAGACCTCCTTCTGGGCCAAAGGAAAGCAGAGCAAAACGTTTGACACCAGCTTGGCTGCAGGAGTTGCTGAAAGGAGGCATACAAGGTGCCATCCAAATCCCCTCTGGATTTGTGTTGGGTTTACTTCCTTAGCCTTTTCTTCTCCCAAATATATCCTGCAAGGCAGTGGAGGTTTAGCATCAGAGTTTTCCTTCTCCTAGATTCCCAGGTTGACGAGCCCCATCTGCCCCTCACTTCCCTCCACAGGTGCGTTCTTGACTGTTGGAACCACTATTGATCATGTCTATCCAGCCAATCGAAGCTGCTTCCCAGGGTGTGGCCACTGTTGCGTGAAGACAGCTTCTAGGAGCCACAGGTTGACATGCCTTCTCGCATATTACAGGCACAGAAACCAGGTGACAGATAGGAAAAGGGGGAAGTAGATATCAGAAATTAGAAGAGAGGCATATTGCAGTAGGAGAAAGAACTTGCCTGTGAAACAATTATTTCATATTCTATCTAGGAAAATAAGGGAACTTTTGTGATCACATATTATTTCCCCTTGTCCTACAATGTAACTATGACTTGTAATTCTATGTTAAACAACAACAAACAGCTTGATGGGCTTCTAGCCAGGGTTGTAACTAATTAGTTCTTTGCCACACAAATGGCAATTATGGACATTAAAGAAAAAATGGTTGCCTGTTTGGGGAAAATAAATATTTTACAAGTGATGGTAACTGCCCCTAAATATATTTCCTCACAGTATAACTCATTCTGTGAGCCTGCCTTTCTTGTTAAATCAAACACCATCATATTCTCCATCACTGCAAACTCTTGTAAATGAAAATCCTTGTAGATTTAAAAAAAAAAAGAATTGGGGAAAAGAATTGTACAAGTTTCACTGCAGTACAGTTTTCTTCATCAATGTATTCACTAGCAAATGACCAGCTATTTTAAAATCCAGCATACCAATTAATAATTCAGAAACATAATTTTCCCACCATCAAATCTGACCTAGTAGCACACAAATTAAAAATGTCTGAATAGTTTGAATTTACGTACCGTACTTATGGATTTGGGGTGGATTCTGTTTGCCTTATGACCATAGGGGTGTGAGTATGTTACATGCAATGAGTAGAACATAGAACATAGCAAGTTTTTACTAGCTCTGTAATGTCTAGACTGTCAGATAGCAGCTCTCCAGCGTTTCAGACAGGCTTCTCTCCCAGTTCTACTTGAAGATGCTGGGGATTAAACCTGGACCTTCTGCATGCAAAACAAATGCTCCGCCACTGAGATATGACACTTCCCTATACAATCTCTATACTTGTCTATGTGAATAGTTGAGCTGTACAAGCTTTCAAACCCTTAACTTCCCCACATAGACTATGCAGTGCATGGGCAGTAGGATGTGACTGAGTGCATAAAACAGTCTATTATTTGTTAATGTTCTTCAAAGACTTAAACCAGCAACCATTTCCTTGTGCTTTGTTAAGGGCTGCTTCTGACATTGAGACACAAGTGTGACTGTGCTCACATAGCAAGAGGTGAGAAAACATCTTGGGTTGGATCCAGATTTAGCCATGCTTAGAGAAAACACACTGAAATAAATGGCACACATTATCCATCACTAACTTAAGTCCTACCGATTTCAACGCACCCCTCCAGGGATGGGGAATGTACGGTCCTCCAGATGTTCCGGGGCTCAAAACTCCCATAATGTCCAGGCAGCATAATCAGTGGTCATGGAGGATGGAAGCTATAGTCTTACAATATCTGGAAAGCCACAGGTTCCCCATGTGCAGTCTACTCTAAGCATGACTAAATCTGGCTCCAGCCCAGGAGGTAGCAAATACAGCACAAACCTGCTTTTCAACAAGGATACATATTTTGTGGGAAAGTATCCAGAGTCTGACAAATTTACATGTATGTATTTAAGGCACAGATGCATGCATCTGCATCTTTAAAAAGTAACACTGAAGGTGGCCTTTAACTGCCCTGAAGTCCCAGACTTGGCAAAACAGCCATTTATCAGATAAAAGAGATTTTGTTACTTAGCCTAGCCCAGACTTTGTTTTATATAAACAGCAGCCTATTATCTAGAGAGAGAATGAGAAGTTGCATTAAACCTCTAAAAGGCCATTAGATAAAACACTCTGAAGGTATCACTAATCTTGCCCTGGATTTAAGAGCTAGGTTATTGTTTTTATGCAGTGTTTCAGCATAAAAATCACTGGCAAAAAAACAAAAACAAAAACTGCTGATGAATGTGTTTGTGCTCTGTCAGTAACTCTCATTAACTCAAGTCTTCTTGAAACATTTGATGCTTATGTTTTACTCTTTAATCTCTATTTTGCACTAACAAACCTCCAAGAGATTATTGCAGCTCAACTGTAATTTAGTGATTTCTCTTTTCTCAGCATCACTGTTTGATTATTGCTTACATTGTACACTGTAATTTAAGGACTGCCTTTAGAGACAGTTTCTGAAGCTCTTCTCACTTTCCAAATTCAAAATTGGCAGAAGTCAGCAGAGTTCAGTTCTACAGCTTGGTCTGAACTTTACCCAAAGGTCACAGAGAGAGATTTGGAGGTGCTTTGCTGGAAGACCCATCTCACATGACTTAAGATCTTCCATTCAAATAGGTGAATCAATGTAAGAATTAAGTCCTTTAATAAGAAGCCTGAAATGATCAAAGCTGCTGGGAAGTCTATAAATTACTATGTAGTAAAACCACCCTGTCGATAAGTAAAATGTAATGGTTCAGCTATTCAGACACCAGAATTTGAGACATTATTTATGGAAGTTGTAGTCCAACAGCATCTACAGCAGGGATTTCCAAATTGTAGTCTGCGGACCAGCAGTGGTCCACGAGCTTCATTCAGGTGGTTCACAGAATGTAAAAATAGGCAGAAAAATCTGCCAAGGCCCTCAGCAATTTTCAAGTGGTCTATGGAGGACTACTGATCTAGAGGTTCACAGGTTAGCCACACCTGTCCTAGGGTGCTAATGGGTTACAAAGGAAGACAAAACATACAGCCATGAAAATATTGTTAGCACCTAGCCTATAACTTAACTCTCCAAACAAACTTAATGGTTTATTGTATGTTCACTTTTGTGCCCAATACAGAGAAGCTATCCCTAAACTCTAGTGGCATTAGGATGTAACAGACTCACATGTTTTCTGTAAAGGGAGACACCTCAATTCAGTTTTAATAAACCCCATTCTGAATATCTTAGTCTAGTGAAGGTTCACATTCTAGGTATGAACTCATGGCTGTTTCTTGGTGGGTCACTGCTATCTAGAACCAGTATAAACAGATTCTACTTTTGCAGGAAACAGACAAAACCGATACCTCTGAAGGGTCGCACACATTGCTTTAAAAATTTCAGCTGCAGGGGGGAAAACACAAGTAACTGGAGATTACTTCTGCTTAGTTTCTTAATAATGATCTGGAACAACTCCTTTCAGTTTCAGGCTTAATTCAACCCAGGATGTAGTTATTATCTTACAAAACAGGAAACACCCTTAAATAATCATTACATATTGGGGAACAAAAATATATTGTTTCTTCAATCTTCAGAGGACTTGAAAGCCAATATCTAAATTAAAACTTGGAAGCTGGGTAATGTCACTATCCTATTTTAGGAGCAAGGCAGGCAGGATTTCTTTTTCTTTTTTTTATTGTCTCATGAAAATCTCAAAGCAAATTGACAGTACAATTGAAGTGCAAAAATTACTAAGCCTTGAGATCTTGCTCAAAACACACATTTTGATCTGAACAAAGACACCAGGAAAGAAGAAGTGGGAGTCTTAGCTATCGCCCTCTCCTGCCTGAAACAAAACCAGGACTGTGCCAAGAAAATGCACGTGGCAAAAAGGAGTGCTAGGACCTGGTGGGCTGCCCCCTTATCCGCTTGTGACTGGCCAAGAGGATAACCAGCCAAGCAGGATTTTAAATTTTGTATTTTTTTACTTCCCCCCCCTTCACTTCTCACTTTCCTCTGCGGCCCCCTAGCTTCATGCTATGGCCCCCCATTTACACATTTTTCACCTGGGGCCCCCTTGGAATATCCTGGGGCCCCTAGGAGGCCATATGGCCCCTGTTGGGAAACACTGGCCTAGCCTATATGTAGTCTGTTTGTAGCTGGGCACATCAAAGAGGACATTAATTCAAGACACCAGAAGTGCTCAGTGGAGCATATGCTTGTACAGTAAGAACTATGGGTGGTATACAACTAAGTTCCATTGAAATTAATGGACCTAACTTAGTCATGTCCCTCTGTTTCAGTGGGTCTACTCTGAGTAAAAGTTA